>CM066051.1:98557025-99757025 GCA_033557465.1 Ichthyophis bannanicus | reverse complement strand
CTGTTACCCTTGTTGCCAGTTTTGCACACTGCACTGTTCTTGCATCTTGCTTGTTCCGTGTTGCACTGTCTTGCACTTGCACTGTTTTGCACATATTTATCTAATTTGCACAGCGCTTGGGCTGTAATGCAATCTGCAATAAACATCCCAAGTTTCCTTCGTGTTTGCTTCTATCCGCCTATTTACACCGACTTGGCCCCTTCCACCACAGCTCAGTACAGCTAGGGGGGAACCAGGTGTGGCTGTCTCATCCTGCCTGTCCTAGGAGAAAACGAGGTTACTTACCTGTAATGGGAGTTCTCCGTGGACAGCAGGATAAGTCAGCCACACGTTCCCACCCTCCTCCCCTGAAAGGGGCCGGTCTCCTGCCCTGGTGCCGCCCCTAGCCGTTAGGCTCAGCTAGTGACAGAGTGGCTGGCTAGGGTCGGACTTAGGAGTAGGGCCAAGGGGGCTCGTGCTCAAAAGGGCTAAGCCCTTCTGAGCTATGGAGAGTACTTCCGTCTTCGGCGCTGTCGGATGATGTCACCAGGTGTGGCTGACCTCTTCTGCTGTCCATTGAGAACTCCCGTTACAGGTAAATAACCTCGTTTATTTTGGGAAGCACAATTTTGAAAACCATCAGCACAGGCAAACTGAGTGTCTGAAAGTCGTCTTTCCTCAGTCTAACTAAAAATACTTTTGGGGGTTCCACAACACTCACAACTGTTAGCTGTATTTATGTGAGGTGTTCCCAGGGTAGTGCTCTGAGTGAGATCAGAAAAATACACATGTAAATTGTCTTTGTCTTTTCAAATCTTAAAATTTTCCCTATTTACAATTTTGAGGAGCTGGCTGCTAAATGGAATCTCAATCTGAATTAGAGATCGCCCCCCCCCCCCCCCCCAGATATTTAAATCTGCTCTTAAGGAGTTAACCCGAGTCTCTTAAAACTTTTGCCTTTAGGAAATGCAATATAACAGCATACTTTGTCTTTATATTTCTCAAAGACACGCCTGTAGGGCAGGCCTGTCTATAATGAACACCTGCACTTTAGGACATGATCTCTGGTTTTGTCTTCAAATCCAGGATTTCTGAAGGGCTTTTATTCGCTATTTGTGGAGCATAATTGGAGTCAACTGTTTACTGCACCCTGAGTTAATATCCTTTGATAATATGACCACTAGAGAAATTCTAGTTAAGCTAATCCTGCAAAGGATCAGTTCGCAGTTTTCTGGTAAGAGGGAATGAAAGCAGTTCTCTATAAGCTAAAACTGATTAGAGCACAGCCATGATGAGTGATTGGTAAAACATGTTCTCTCATCATTATCCAGAGTTTTTTTCTGACATGCTGCTACGTCTTCAAACAGTGGCACTTACTATTCTTGTACATTCTTTCTTTTCAGCTGGCATCTATCATGGTAGCTGTGATGCTGTTTCTAAAACTGGACTAATAGAGGAATGCAATCCATTGATCTGAACTTATGGTAGGAGAGAGGGGCTGAGGCACACAAACTGGGGCCCCCTTTTCAATCACGACAGTCCTAAATCTCATGTTCAGACGCAAAGAAATTTCATGTAAAGTAAAAATAAAACTGATCTTATTTTCTTCATTCTTTTAAAATGAATTCTTTCCAGGCAGAAAACGATGTCTTTTCCTATTTGGCATCTGCTTTGAATTGAGTGGTCCCGTTTATGTATGGATGGGAGATCCTGCTATAAAGTTAATGTCTGGAAGTTTTGATACTGTGAACAAGGCACACACATATAAATGCTGCAACACATATCATATACGTCAGTGGAGGAATGTCTGGAGGAGAGGACAGATCCATACTCTCACTTGTGCCAAGCTGAGGACTGACCATCCATAAAACTTGTTGTGAATCCTGAACTACTTACTTAAGGATACTTGATATACCGCAATTCAAAGAATTCAATAACATCATTACGATTTATGAAGATTTAAAATTCCATATCCTTTTCAACAGTTATGCTCAAATTGTGGGGCCAGACTCATCGAGAGCAACGCACAAGAGAAATGGATAGTACATTATTTACCAGAGATTACTGAGCATATAGCGGAGTACCCACAATGAAAGAGGGGAAGTGTGCTACGCACAAGAGAAACGCATAGTACAATATTTACCAGAGATTACTGAGCATATAGCGGAGTACCCACAATGAAAGAGGGGAAGTGTGCTACGCACAAGAGATACGCATAGTACAATATTTACCAGAGATTACTGAGCATATAGCGGAGTACCCACAGTGAAAGAGGGGAAGTGTGCTACGCACAAGAGAAACGCATAGTACAATATTTACCAGAGATTACTGAGCATATAGCGGAGTACCCACAATGAAAGAGGGGAAGTGTGCTACGCACAAGAGAAACGCATAGTACAATATTTACCAGAGATTACTGAGCATATAGCAGAGTACCCACAATGAAAGAGGGGAAATGTGCTACTTGTTTATGACAAGAACTTGCTTTGGGATCATATAACTTCTTCCATCGAGGCATTTGTTTTTGTCATGTTTCACCAAAATAAGTAATTTCATTATCAGCCACTACTTTAATATTTTCATTCCCATCTTTTTCTCAACATCAAGTACTGCAACTTTTTGGCATGGCCTGCAGCCAAGTTTGTAGTTGTATTTTTGGCAGAATTTGTTTTTGTTCTAACATCTACACCATTGATTATCATCATTTTATTCTTCAACACCAGATAAACACACCAAAGCAGTTACAATTGATTCCAGCTTATTAGTTTCTTCTTCATGGGAGATGACATTAACTTGTGATTTTTTTCACTATAATTTCTATAAGCTGTTACAGCTCCACTGTACCCACAGTGCCATAAACCTGATTCCATATTGGCCTTCTAGACCTGTCCAGACAAGTGAGTTGTGTTTATTTATTTAGTAACTTTTTGATACCGCTGTATATACCAGTTACAGCAGTATACAGCGAGCAAGTATAACATTACATGGAACATAGGTAAATGAATTGAATTTTAACAAGTAACTAATGAATATAATGTGAGCAGGAGTAACGTGATAGCAGGGACAGGCATTAACATTAAAGCAGGCAATAATGAAGGAAAGTTATGATACATGGTTTAAATCTGTGGGGGTAACAGCAGGAGGAGCAGGGAAACATAGTGAGAGCTCTGGAAGATGGTAAGGATTGGTGGGTAGCTAAGTGTTCTCCTACCAGCAGATTGGTGGAGATAAAGAACCAATGAAAAGCCCAGGCTTCAATGACATCACTCCTATGCCTCCATTTGTCTCAGCCAGCAGAAGTCCTTTCAGTATTTCTTTGTCTCCAGCAGATGGTAGATGGATTTTCTCCTCTCTATAGAAAATCTGAGGATTGAGAGGAAAAGAGATTGATTACATGCTCATGAGCAATCACTTTGAGTACAGAAAGGTGACATTCTCACTTGAGCGTGATGCGGGATGCTCTACTAGACTGCAGTCTTTTTGGTAGCCATAGGAGGAGGGAAAATTGGTTCAACTTCATGCTTTTATAATGATAAGGGTCTGTTGAGCAGCCACAAATTGGAAGGATCTGGAAGAGTGCAGCAGCCTCACACGACCTCAACACCCCTTCCCTCCTTCTCTGCCCCTCTGCTCTCTCCCGAAGATCACAGAAGGCTCTCAGAGGGATCTGCCTGCCTGCCACCTTAAATGCAGTGCCGTAAGCCAGTGAAACAGTTTCATGGGAGCCTGGCATTGATTCTTTGCCTGGGGCTTTCGGGGGTGAGTACCAAGACTTGACCTCGTCATTGTCCTTGTTGGAGAGTCCCGATTCGTCTTCTTGGGACGGAATTTGGTGTGGATCGCTGGTGACCGTTGGCATTGTGTGAGGGTTTCCCGCCATTTTTCTGCACGTGTTAGTAATGCTTTTATGTTTATGTTTATTAAATTTGATAAAACCGCCTTTCTACAGGAATCAAGGCGGTGTACAATTTTCAAAAAACAAAAGAAAGTCAAGGCCGGGGGCCAGCGGAAATAGGAAAAGAAGTTACAATTCTTTGACAGGAAAGAAGGGAGAGGAGAGATAAGACGAGACAGAAGGACACATACCTGTTGTGTGCCTGATGGTCGCACAGTCCTAATGCATGTTCTACTCAAGTGACTCCAACATGCGCTCCTTCCCTAGTGCCTGTAACATGTGTAACATAAAAGCGCTGTTAATGCACACTTGTGGGTTGACGCGGCCTTAGCGCGTGCTATTGTTATACTTGCCCTAACTCTCTATATATTCTTACAGGAAATGTTTGACCTGTGGCAAGCGAGGTGGTGCCTCATCCCCAGATTCTGGACGCTGCTTTTCCTGAATGGCAGCTTCTGAGTCACCCCTGGAGGGTCTGCTTTCCCCCTCTCAGTCAAGGGATGTAGTTAGTCCGTCCTTGCCTGCCTCAGGGCAGGAGGTGACAGATGGCACTATGGGTAAGGATATTCAGCCGGCTGGAGGTTCCACGACTGTGCTGTGAGCTGCTCCTCATCCTCTAGGGGGTCTTTGGCAGCTGTGCCCCCTGGTGTTGGGGAGTCATGTCCGAGAGAAGAGCTTCTGGACTCCGGATTGGCCTCCTCGGAATTTTTTTCCTTTTTGTAACAGACCTGGTCCTTCTATCATGGAAATTCAGACCTTGTGGCCTCTGGGTGCCATCTTGTGCAGGACAGGCTGAACGTGGAAGCCCTGTTCGATTACCTTTGCTAAGTGCCCCTGGCAAAGGATATTCCCTTGAGATGGGAAACAGCTGGGATCTATCTGAGATGTTGACTATGACTCGGATTCAGATGGCTCTGTAGTGGGCTCTGATGTAGATGAGGCAGTGCTCTCACCTTCAGAGGATTATGCAAAGACTGGCGTGACCCTTCTATTCCAGAAGGAGGGGCTGGCAGCGTTGATTGACAGGGTCTCATCCACCTTGAACTTGATGGATGCTTCTGCCAGAGAGCAAGAGCCGAAGGTACACCCATTCCTTCAAGGGATGCAAAAATCCACTACTGTCTTCCATCTCCCTGGATGCGGTCAAGGATATGATCCGGTCAGAGTGGGACTCTCCCAACTCCCTTCCTAAAGGGTTACGGATGTGTAAGAAGATCTTCGCTCTCACAGAGCAGGAGTGCATTGAGTAGTTTGACATTCCCAAAGTGGATGCATAGGTCACGGCAGTTACCAGGTGGACCCCCCATTCCTATGGAAGGCAGGTTAGTCTTAATGGATTTTCTAGACTGTAAGGTGGATTCCTTGCTGAGGAGCCAGTTCACCATGACAGTGGCTGTTCTGTAACTGGCAGTATGTACCTGTCTGGTGTCTCAAGCCCTGCTTTAATGGAGCCCGATCCCCTCGACAGATGGAGGTATACACACCCTACCTTGTCACCCTGTATATATTTGAGTCAATATGTAAATAGTATCGAGCTGTCCACATAGCATGTGACAGCCAGTTAAATTGTACATAGTTACCCTGTTAGCCCTGTATAGAAATCCCTGTTTATTGTAAGTCCAGTGTAGGCCCTGCCTGCACTGCACAGATTTGTTACCTGTAAACCGCACTGATTCTAAAGAGCGCGGTATAAAAGAGACATTAAATTAATTAATTAATTAATTAAATTCAGTCTCTTCCACCGGATGATACTACCTCTCTTTTGGAATCTGCTATGGTTTTCCTTTCTAATGCCATTTATGACCTGGTATGTTTGGCGGCCAGGGATGGTGCCCTGATTGCAGTGTCACTGCATTGGATTTGGCTCTGGCACTGGGCAGCGGACACATCCTCCGATTACCCAGCTGACTTTTAAGCAGAAGCTTCTGTTTGGAGATGATTTGGAGAAACTGTTGAAGGACCTGGGCGAGACAAAATCTTACCACCTTCTGCAAGATAGGACCAAAGGACCTGTGAAGCGGGCTGGTGCCCCTTTCTCCTCAGCCTCCACCCATCCACCAAGGGTATGCTGGCTGGATTCCTGGGGGTCTCAGGGCTCTCGTTATTATCAACCTGGAAAACCTTTCCTCCCTTCTGCTTCAAGGCCTCGGGCTCATTTTCAGCCCTTTTGTGGAGTGCATGGATCCAGGGACATGGTCCCCTCCAAAGGAGGACCTTCCCAGGCTGCACAGTGAAGTCTTGGGGGCCCATTCCCTGGTTCTTCCGGTGGGAGGCAGGCTTCGCCTTTTCTTCAAGGATCGCTGGCTATGTCCTGGAATGCAAAGAGCCGATTCCAGATGCCTTAATCATTTCTCCTTGTGGGTCTGTGATCAAAAGTGCCACTGTGTGGACCACCTTGGACAAGTTGCTACACCTGAAGGTGTGGTGCCTGTCCCCCCAGACAAGTGAGGCAAGGGCAGATACCCCATCTATTTCATGGTGCCAAAAAAGGATGGTTCCTTCCGGGCCCATTCTGGAACTCAAGGGGGATCAACGAGCACTTATGCATCCTGCGCTTCCGGATAGAACCTTGCACTCTGTGATTCAGGCAGTGCACTGAGGGGAGTATTTGGCTTCTCTGGATCTGGCCAAGGTGTATTTTCATATCCTGATCAGGGCAGATAAGCAGAAGTATCTGCATTTTGCCATGCTTGGCTCTCATTGTCAGTTCGCCACCCTCCCTTTCGGACACCTAGGAAAGAACAACCCAAACTATGGTTACACGATGCAAGGTTCTACATTAGGAACCACCACCCAGGAAAAAGATTTAGGCATTGTCGTGGATAGTACATTAAACCCTCTGCCCAGTGTGCAGTGGCAGCCAAGAAAGCAAATAGAATGCTAGGAATCATAAGGAAAGGAATGGAGAATAAAACCAAAGATATTATAATGCCTCTGTATCATTCCATGGTGTGCCCGCACCTTGAATATTGTGTGCAATTCTGGTCACCATATCTTAAAACGAATATAACAGAATGAGAAAAGGTGTTGAAAAGAGCTACCAAAATGATAAAGGGGTTGGAAGAATATCCCTATGAGGAAAGCTTAAAAGGTTAGGGCTCTTCAACCTGGAAAAAAGACGGCTGAGAGGACATATGATAGAGGTCTGTAAATTAATGAATGGAGTGGAACGGGTAAACGTATCTTTATCTTTATTTAAGCGCTTGATAGACCGCCCAGGCCGGAGCATCAGGGCGGCGTACAAAATAAAATGGCGACTGCAGAAACAAAAGATAGAGGTGAACGCCAATAAACGATAGGACAGGGAGAGACAGTAAATAAGTTAGAAGACAGAAAAGCCCCAAAAGAGGGATAGAGGGAGGGAGAGGGAAGGAAAGGGGAGAGGAGAGAATCACGGGGGATGGAGGGCGCGATTGGGGGATGGGGCGCCATCGGTAGGAGGAGGGAGATCAAAGGCTTGACAGAAAAGGTGAGTTTTAAGGAGGACTTTGAAGCGAGTGTATGATAGCTCAGTGTGGAGGGAAAGGGGAAGGGAGTTCCAGAGGGCGGGTCCTAGGAAGAAAAAAGCAGAACGGCGGGTAGACTCCAGGTGGGCGTGATTAGGGGAGGGGAGGAAGAGACGTAGATCAATTGTTTACCCCAGAAGGCCCTTTGGCATGGAAATTAGGCGCCGTAAGATTTCCCTACCCCAACCAAATGGTACGTTATCTCTAGAAACCTTGAAAACGCTATATTAGAAGAAAGTATTAATCTTACTGCTTTTGTAATTCGCTTTCTTTTGCTTTAATAATGTGTAAGCTTAACAAACATAAGCCTCCATCTGAATGTAATATGCAACCTTAACCAAAGCCTATAACTTTTAAAATATTGGCTAACCTAAGCTTCCATTAAACATCAGATTGATAAAAGATATATCACAATTTAGAAAAGCTTTAAAAACCCACCTTTTTTTACAACACTTCTCTTACATCAATGTTTCCCCCCTCTCACCCCATTATCTCAACTCAGCAATAATAGTTAAATGATGATGTTAGACCGTTCCACCTTATGATATTTCACTGTATATACCTGCTCTGTTAAATGTTATTTATGACATATCTCTATACCCACTCAAGATCTCTAGTCTTATGTAATTGCTTTTATTTAATTATTTATATGCTATTCCCCAGTTAATCCTTGTTTTATTCCCCAGTTACCTGTAACTTGGACAAGTTCTCTAAATCTGAGTGTATTTTGTTTAATGTAAACCGCACTGATGTCAAATAGCGCGGTATATAAGAGCTGTTAAATAAATAAATAAATAAATAACAGCAAAGATGTATTCTCATTTAATTCTACCTATCATTCTTGGAACAATTATATTATCTTTGCTTAATGCTAAAACTGAATGCTCAGTTGTCAACCCATCCTCACAATGAACCTATCCCAATTGTAAGACTAACTTATGATGAACTTAAAATTCCACTCCTCTCATAGAACACAATGCAGAGCCATAAATCACTTCAACGCTTGAAGATTAATACTGCCGCTCCTCCCTTGAAACTGCTACACTAGGCAATTGCTTAGTTTGCCTAATGGTTGGCCTAGCCCTGGAACCACCCTCTACCTTTCTGCTACTGAAGATTCACCTACATCTTTTTGTAGCTACTTTCTTCCACCCTTTGCCTGCCTCCCCTCTAAAGTCTATGATTCCACATGATGATGAATCCAAATAAAGACCCTAAAAAGCTGCCTCCCCTCTATGGTCTATGAACTTGCATGCTGGTGATTCAAAATAAGGACCCCAAAAAGCCAAGTTCTGCTTTTGATGACTGAAACCTTTATTAAAGAAACATTCATTTTTTCCAAGACCTTACAATGAATGAATTGTTTAAATTTAAGGACTACGTCAAACAATATAAATTAAGGCATATGCATTTAGTAGTGTATCAACACAGTCTGGGAACGTGGTAGGAAAGATCAAAGTAGATGAATGTACCGTAAATTTTATTTAATTTGCCAATGCAACCCGACACAGGCCGTGAATAGCCCCCCTTTAGTTCCTATATTTGCAGCACCTAAATATAGGTGGATTTTCAGTCAAACTTAGGAGCCCAAGTTTTCAGCTGAAAATTCACCTAAAACTTAGGTTAGTCATTTTCCTAGCTTTAGAAACAAAAATTAGGTGCCTGGTAGTAAAAATCAGTGCTAAGTAAACTTTATTTAATTTGCCAATGCAACCCGACACAGGCCGTGTTTCGTTCAGACTTCCTCAGGGGTGAAAGGCAAACTCAGAAGTGGGATAAAACACTTGCACTTAAAAGTAGATAAAACCAGGGCCGGATTTAGCTATACGCCATGTACGCCATGGCGTAGGGCCCACAGCTGCAAAGGGCCCACAAAAATTGAACTAGTTAGGCTTTTTTTTTTTAATAAAATAAAAAAAAACCTGCTGGCTGCCGCCGCGGGGCCCCCTCTGCTGCCGCGGCAGCATGGACTGACCCGCGGGGGCCCCCTCTGTAAGCTCGGTCCCTCCCTCCGTGCCTCCGTGTCTCCCTCCGTGCAGGCTGTGAGAGACGCGAAGGCAGACTGTCTCCTTCTGCCTTCCCGTCTCTGTTAAGCCCGCAGGGGCTGATGGGAAATTTCCCATCAGCCCCTGCGGGCTTAACAGAGACGCGAAGGAGACAGTCTGCCTTCGCGTCTCTCACAGCCTGCACGGAGGGAGACACGGAGGCACAGAGGGAGGGACCGAGCTTACAGAGGGGGCCCCCGCGGGTCAGTCCATGCTGCCGCGGCAGCAGAGGGGGCCCCGCGGCGGCAGCCAGCAGGTTTTTTTTTTAAAATTAAATTTTACTTTAGGCCGGGGGAGGGGGAGGGGGTAGGACTGGTAATTGGGGGGGCTGGGACTGGGGCTGGAAATGGGTTGGGACTGGGACTGGAAATGGGCTGGGACTGGGACTGGAAATGGGTTGGGGGGATTAAGGCTGGAGGTGGGCTGATGGGGATAGGACTGGTAATGGGCTGTGGGCTGTTGGGGGGGGGTGAGAACTGGTAAAGGCCTTTCGGGGGTATAAGACTGGAAATGGGCTGTGGGCTGATGGGGGCTGTCTGGTAAGGGGCTATGGGGGGGGGCTAGGACTGGAAATGGGCTGGGGGGGGTTAAGACTGGAGGTGGGCTGATGGGGTTAGGACTGGTAATGGGCTGTTGGGGGGGGTTTAGAACTGGTAATGGGTTTTGGGGGGGCTAGGACTGGAAATGGGCTGGGGGGTTAAGACTGGAGGTGGGCTGATGGGGTTAGGACTGATAATGGGCTGTTGGGGGGGTTTAGAACTGGTAATGGGCTTTGGGGGGGTTAAGACTGGTAATGGGCTGTGGGCTGATGGGGGCTGTCTGGTAATGGGCTATGGGGGGGCTAGGACTGGAAATGGGCTGGGGGGTTAAGACTGGAGGTGGGCTGATGGGGTTAGGACTGATAATGGGCTATTGGGGGGGTTTAGAACTGGTAATGGGCTTTGGGGGGTTAAGACTGGTAATGGGCTGTGGGCTGATGGGGGCTGTCTGGTAATGGGCTATGGGGGGGGTTAGGACTGGAAATGGGCTGGGGGGGGGTTAAGACTGGAGGTGGGCTGATGGGGTTAGGACTGGTAATGGGCTGTGGGCTGATGGGCTGATGGGGGGGGTTAGGACTGGCAATGGGCTATGGGGGGCTGACTGGAAATGGGTTGATGGGGTTAGGACTGGAAGTGGGCTGATGGGGGGTTAGGACTGGTAATGGGTTATAGGGGGGGCTTAAACTGAAAATGGGGTGATGGGGGGTTAGGACTGGTATTGGGTTGGGGGGTTGCTAGGACTGGAAATGGGCTGATGGGTGGCTAGGACTGGAAATGGGCTGATGCAGGGACTAGAAGGGAATGGATGCTGGGTGAGGCTGGAACTAGAAGGGAGCTGATGTTGGGGGAGGATTAGAATGGGATGGGGCTGGAAGAGTAAAATGGAGAAGGGAAAAATATTTTGTGTGGGAGGGATAAAAAAATCTACAATTGGCCGGGTATTGGGAGAGTAAGTGGGGATTGAGGATGGAGGGGTAAAATTTGAGTGGATGAAATAGGAATGAGGAAAGAGCAAAAGGAGAAAGATTAGTATGTTAAAGCAGATGTAGAGAGAGAATGGAAAAAAACTAGAAGAGAGAAGAAAGGACAAATGGACAGCAGACGATGGGGAGTTAGCAGAAGACATGAAGAAACCAGAAGAAAGTGGCTGGAGCAATTGCAGCTGAAAAAAATGCACAAAAGGTAGAAAAATATCTCTTTATTTTGAATTTATTAATTGGAATATGTCAGCTCTGGTAAATGTGCATCATTAACGTCTGTGCTTTGTTTAGTACAAGAGCAAATTAATGTATAGTTTTATTTCTACAGTGTTGTACATTCCAAGTTTGGCTTTTGGGATTCCCAGTTTAATTATTGTCTTCCTGTTTCTAAAATGTGATTACTTGTTTGGTGATGGTCTATGTTCTGCATGTGTAACTGAGCTGAGGTGTTCTGTTTATATAATTCCTATTTGACATTGCCACTTGTTCTCTTTCCCCAGTAGGTCATGTATTGTTGTTCTCTGAAATGTATTGGTTTAATATTTGCAGTGTTGCCTTTTGATTGGTAGAGTATGGTGCTTTGTGAGTCCTGGTAGTGCTGTTAGGATACGGCGGGTTTGCTATGGGTTCTAAATGGGCAGTGTTTGTAGTAGTTCCTAATGTGTCTTGCAGTTGGCACTGGATTATAGTAATGTAGAAATCTTTTAGTCTTTCTTTATCCATACACTCATTAAGAGGCACGTTTACTAAAAGTTAGTATATGGTAACATTATGCAAATATTTATGCAAATGAGGCCCCTTATGCAAATGAGGCCCACACCCCCCTTGGGCCGCCCCTGCTGGGGGCCCACAATTTTTGTTGGCATAGGGCCTCACTCAAGGTAAATCCGGCCCTGGATAAAACCCATCCAAGATTGAAACCGTTGTGTGAGTACTTTCTCAAAAGAAATTATAAACAGCAACCGACTATTTAGGATAAACAGTATCGAAAGCCGATTCGATTCGATTGACTAGAGAAGTTGGTTAGCGGTTTCTGCTCCAACGCTGATGCTGTTTATCCTAAATAGTTGGTTTTATCCCACTTCTGAGTTTGCCATTTCACCCCTGAGGAAATCTAAACGAAACACAGCCTGTGTCGGGTTGCATTGGCAAATTAAATAAAGTTTACGGTACAGTCATCTACTTTGATCTTTCCTACCACGTTCTCAGACTGTGTTGTTGCTTTTGACGTGGCTTCTTGCTTCTTCAGTAATGTATCAACATTTGGGGGGAGGGGGGGTGTTGGGCAGGTGTTTAAGATGAAGGAGGAGCAGCTAATTGACCCCTTCTTCTCCTGTCACTGTTGCACAAGAGACAATAGAAAAGGTATCATGGCACACAGAGCAGCAGCAGGTTCCACTGTCCCCAAGAAACTGGGTATATTGTAACAAGGTGCAACACAGCACAGAATCACTAAACAAATTGAGAGGTGTATGCTTCTAGACTAACTTTGTTGTTAAGTCCGTCAAGTCTGTGTTGACTCATGGTGACCCTAGGGATAGCTGTCTTAAACTGTATTTGGTCTTCAGTCAGGCAACTCATTATTGATAGAGCAGCATCCATAGCTGCTGTTTTTGTATCAGTCCATCTCATTGCTGGCCTTCAACCTTGCCAAGCATGTTGTCTTTCTCTAATGATCTCTCTCTTCGCATCATGTGGTAATGTACATTAAACAGGGACATTTATAATTTGGATTTTTCTGAGGCAATGGAGGGTTAAGTGACTTGCCCAAGGCTACAAGGAGTGCTAGTGGGAATTAACCCCTGGTCTCTTGGTTCCTAAGTCCCATAACCCTCCATTGCCTCAGAAAAATCCAAGTTATCAATGTCCCTGTCTAATGTACATTATCAAGTTTAAGTTAAAATATAAACTGCTTTGACTGGAATGATAAAGCGGTATAAAATTAATTAATTTATTTATTTATTTATTTAACTGGATTTAATATACCGTTTTTCTACCAGTCAAAATGGTTTACATGGAATATAAGGAACGGTTTACATTGAACAATTAAACATGTAACTGAACAGAGAACTTAATATAGTGAAACAGTAAATAACAGCGTGTAACAAGGGGAGGGGATATACAGGAAATAATACAATTTTAGAACCTAAATTACAAAATCCTGAAGCCAAGGCATGCGGTAAGGGGATTATGAAGTAGTGGTGCTCTACAGATGAGGTTGCGGGAAACGAAAATAAGGTGGACTAGAGGTGAAGAGGTAAGGCACCATAATGCTCTTCAAATAGGTCCGTCTGAGGTGCTTTGTGAATAATTTGTGGGACTGAATGCTTCGAATGGTAGGGGGAAGTTGGTTCCAGAGGGAGGGAGCATAGAATTCAAAGGCTCTCGTGGATGTATGCCGTGAGCTTTTGCATATCTGAGGTGGTGGGATAAGAAGATTGAGTTATTCTGCCTACAGAGCCTGTTAAATAAATAAATAAATGATGTGTCCAAAGTATGAAAATCAAAGTCTTGTCATATAAGCTTCTAAAAAAAGCTTAGGTTTGATCTCCTCTAGTACTGACTGGTTTGTTCTTTGGGCAGTCCATGGTATACACAGTATTCTTCACCAGCACAATAATTCAATTTTCTTCCTGTCTATCTTTTTCACTGTCCAACTTTCACATCCATAAGATGTTATTGAAAATACCATGGCTTGAAGGAGTTGAATCTTTGTATGGAGAGAGGCATCTCTGCTCTTGAGAATCTTGTCTAGGTCCTTCATAGCCATTCTGTCAAGAGCAAGGTGTCGTTGGATTTCTTGACTGCTTGTCCTTTATCGATTATTGATCCAAGCAGGTTAAAGTTGTCCCCTCCACTCCGTATTAAGATTTTTAAGTCTGTCCTCATATGCTTTATAACAAAGATCATTAACCATTTTAATAGCCACCCTCTGCACTGACTCCATCCTGTTTATATCCTTTTGAAGGTGCGGTCTCCAAATGAGGTCGCACCAGAGACCTATACAGAAGCACTATCACCTCTGTTTTTCTGCTGGCCATTCTTCTCCCTGTACACCCAAATATCCTTCTGGCTATCACCGTCGCTTTTTCTGTTTAGCCACTTTAAGATTATCAGAAACAATCATGTCCAGGTCCCGCTCTTCTTTTGCGGACAGAAGTATTTTGTCCCCTACAATATACCACTCCCTTGGAGTTTTGCAGCCTAAGTGCTTGACCCTGCATTTTTCAGCATCAAATCTCAGCTGCTGAATTCTTGACCATTCCTCAAGCTTAGCTAGATCCCTCCTCATGTTATCTACTCCTTCCTAGGTGTCTACTCTATTGCACATTTTGGTATCAGCTGCAAACAGGCAAACCTTACCTGACAGCTCTTCTGCAATATCACTAACAAATATGTTAAAAAGAATTGGACCAAGGACAGATCCCTGTGGCACACCACTGGTATCTTCTTTCTCCTCAGAGTGAGCTCCATTTACCTGTACCCTTTGTCGCCTCACACTCAACCAATTTCTAACCCAGTCAGTCACTTTAGGGTCCATCCCTAGGGTGCTGAGTTTATTAATAAGTCACATGAGTGGAACGGTGTCAAAGGCTTTACTGAAATCTAAGTACATCACATCTAGGGCTCGCTCTCAATCCAACTCCCTGATCACCCAGTCAAAAAAATCAATCAGATTTGTCTGACTAGCCCTGCCTCTAGTAAACCCATGTTGCCTCCGAACCTGCAATCCATTGGACTCCAGAAACCTCAACATTTCTTCTTTTACTAGCGTTTCCAATAATTTACTCACCACAGAGGTTAGATTACTGTAACTTGCCTGCAGTTTTCAACCTCATCGTTATGTCTGCTTTTGTGTAAAGGGATCACATGTGCCTTTCTCCAGTCCTCTGGGACCACTCCCGACTCCTTGCTCCATTCGAACTGTTGCTTCTTGATCAATGTAAAAGTTGTGCAAGAGAACTATTAAGTGTTCTAGTATACACATGCTTCTTAATGTGGCCCAGAATTTCTCATGGTTTACACAGTCAAAAGCCTTGCTGTAGTCAATAAAACACACTCTGTACAGATATCCTTTTGCCTTTTCAAGGATCCATCTCACATCCGTGATGATATCTCTCATTCCTTGCCCTTTCCTGAACCCTGCTTGTACTTCAGGTAGTTATGGTTGTATCTCTGCTGGATGATCTTCAGTAGAATCTTGCTGGCATGTGGGATCGGAACAGTTATGCAATAATTTCCACAGTCAGTTGGATCACCTTTTTTCAGTATTGGTATAAACACAGATCTTTTCCAGTCAATTGATCATGATGTTGTCTTCCAAATTTCCTGGCAGAGCCTTGTAAGTATGGCAACAGCCACATCTGATTACTGTAGTACTCCAATGGGAATGCCTTCAATAAATTAGGAAGGCACATTTCCTAATCTTGTGTTCTGGAATCTGGTTCCCCTGCTCATGCCAAACCACAGATGGCACATCTACTGGCATGGTTTAGGTGCACTTCCCTCTCCCCTCCCCCCCCCCCCAGATGAATGTGGTTGAAATATGGAAGAAGAGTTTGCATCTCAGTAACAGGCTGTCATCCCAAATTAATAAAAAAAGAGTTGCTATACTGGATCAGACCCAAAATCCATCAAGCCTGGTATCCTGTTTCCAGCAGTGGCCAATCCTACTACTACTACTATTGAGCATTTATATAGCGCTACAAGCCATACACAGCGCTGCACAGACATGTATGAGACAGTCCCTGCTCATCAGAGCTTACAATCTAGTGAAGACAAACACTGAAGGTATAGGCAGGGATAAAGCAAGGGGAAAGAAAAAGATCAGGTGAGTCAAGATCCAAAAGCAGCAGCAAAGAGGTGAGTTTTCAGCCTGGATTTGAAGAGGGTTAGAGAAGGTGCCTGGCGTACAGACACAGGTAGTTTGCTCCAGGCGTAAGGCGCAGCAAGGTGAAAGGAGCGAAATCTGGAGTTAGCAGTAGAAGAGAAGGGCATAGATAGAAACAGTTTGCTAGAAGAGCGGAGTTCCCAAGGGGGCTTGTAAGGAGAGATAAGAGAAGAAAGATAGTGAGGAGCCACAGAGTGAATGCATTTATAGGTCAGCAGAAGAAGTTTGAACTGGATGTGGAAACGGATAGGGAGCCAATGAAGTGATTTGAGAAGAGGAGTAATATGGGCATTACGAGGCTGGCGGAAGATTAGCCACGCAGTAGTGTTGAACAGATTGAAGGGGGGAGAGATGATTCAAATGGAGACCAGCAAGGAGTAGGTTACAGTAGTCAAGACAAGAGGTGATTAAGGAGTGGATAAGCATTTTAGTAGTGTGTTCAGAAAGGAAAGGGCGGATTTTGCTGATGTTATAGAGAAAGAAACGGCAGGTCTTAGCTATCAGATGGATATGTGAGGAGAAAGAGAGAGAGGAGTCAAAGACAACCACCAGATTGTGGGCTGAGGAAACAGGAAGGAGTACAGAGTTATCCACAGAGACTGAGAAAGGAGGAAGAGGAGGGGAGGTTTTAGGGGGAAAGATAAGAAGTTCAGTCTTGGCCATGTTCAGTTTCAAGCGGCAGTGAGACATCCAGGTAGCAATGTCAGAAAGGCAGGCAGAGATCCGGGTCTCGATTGCCAGAGAGATTTCAGGTGTAGATAGGTAGATCTGGGAGTCATCAGCATACAGATGGTACTGAAAGCCATGAGAAAAGATAAGCGCACCAAGGGACTGGGTGTAGAGAGAGAAAAGGAGCGGACCCAAGACAGATCCTTGGGGTACACCAACTGGGAGCGGGGTAGCAAAGGAGGAGGAGCCACCAGAACACACACTGAAAGAGCGATGGGAAAGATAGGAGGAGAACCAGGATAGTACAGAGCCCCTAAAACCAAGTGAGAGAACCACTAACATATACATATGGACAGTTAGATGGATAAACATGACAACAGCAGTAGGTGCTCTGTACTGTTGAAATGCCCTTAAAAATAGGGGTGGAGATGAAAGAGGTACATATTAGAATAGGATGCATTACAGACAGCATGCAATCACAAAAAAGGGGGAAGGTTGTAGAAACTGGTGGAGAGGTGAGAAACAACAGTCTTAATGTCTGTGAGGTTTCTAGACATGCCCTACTTGGACAATCAATCTTTCTGGTGTGAATTGAAAGAGGGGCATGGATACCTCAGCCTCAGCACAGAATGGTTGAGATATTCATTTCAATACCAGACTATAACAATATTTGTAATAAATACTAGAGAACAACAGTTACAGTTAACAATGCTAAACGTGAGTGAATGAATAAAGAATTAGCTGATTCAGTCTAAAGAGGCAAGTCCAGTTCCTGTGGGTTTGCTACCCAGTCCTTGGGACTCATCTAGCCGGTCAGGTTGTCAGGATAACTATAATGAATATGCGTGATGAGAAAGATATGCATGCAGTGCCTCTATTGTATGCAGATCTCTCTCATTCATTTTCATTATGGTTATCCTGAAAATCTGACTGGCAAGTTGTATCCCGAGGACTAGGTTAAGAACTCCTGCTATCACATGCTGGGCCTGATCTATCAAAGGTTTTCTTTTATTCAATGCTTACAGAAAATAGCTTTAATAAATGAAAGTCCTCTGTAAATCACATTTATCTTTTTTTTTCTTTCTCATTGTACATTTGCAGAATCATATTTTCATCCTGAGAAGAATAAACATCATTCCTTATCGTTCCTCCAGTTTAGTCCTCATCCTCTGGGTAGTGAACCTCCTCCTGCAGCTTGGAGACTGGGCATGTCAAAAACTCATGCAGTCACTGGATATAGCCTGCTGGTCTCTCCCATCAGCCCCCAGTGTGTCCAGTCTCCATGCAGCAGGAGGACGTAGTGAGCCTAGCTTCTGGGCTCACTTGGGGGAACAGATAAGGAGCATTTAGTGTGACAAATTCTATTCTGATTTTACTTTTGATTTTTACCTTTAATTTTACTTTTAATTCAGTTACCTTTGGTTAATTGGCAATCAGGGATTAGTTCCCTTTAGTTGTTAGGAGCAAATTTCCTTATATTTACAGTAATTTTAAATTTGAGCCTGGCTCTTTAAATTAGTAGCAGCTCTCGCCTTCCCTCCTTGTCAGTTATTTTCACTTGCCACAGGCATTCGCCGGTGCGGATCTCTCTCCCTTGACGGTACGGGAGAGAGCTCCGGAACCTATACAGCCACACTGAAGCTGTGTGAGACAGAGCCTCTCCATTGCTGCGGGATTTTACTTTTACTCTGTGGAACCGGCTGAGCGGTCCTCGCCACGGTTGCCTGGTGCGACAGTGTGGCTTGAGGATTAGATGAATTCAAGGCAGTAGGAGCAGGCTGCGTGGCTTTCGGCCCTGCAGGTAAGGCCTTCGGGCTCTGTCGGTCTGCTGAGGCCTCCTTTTTGCAGCGGCTGTTGTTCTTGGCACCAAAATTTGTTGGGAAAGGTGAGGCCATTTTCTCTCTAGGTATTTGGACCGCGTGGCGGGAGTTGCAGCGAGCTGCCTGTGTGAGGAAGATGACAGGCAGAATAGCTAGATTTTTAGGTCTAGTGTTTCTTTCATTTGTAGGTTTTTTGAGGCTCGGGGGGTTCCTCAGCCTTAAGGGGGCTGTTGTCAGTCGTCTTTATTTTTAAGTTTATTCTTAGTTTTATAGGACAGCAGTTTTGGCATTGATATCTGATGCCACATGTTCTCTCCCTCCTAATCATGTCTCTGAGGAGCATCTGTTAAGTCCCGGGATATTAGGCAAATTTCCAGCTTTTAGGTTCTTCAAGGGCAGAGCCCTAACTTGTAGTTGGAAGGAGGGACAAGCTGGAAGTGTGCTTGAGACAGTAGCTCTTTTTTGTATTCACGGTCTGCAAATGTATTCTATAGTGAAAGTTGCCCAAATGCCTGTGGTTTCACAGGGACAGGTTTAGGAAACCTTAGGAGATAAAAAAATATATAATAATAATGAGCATGGGAGTTCGGGACTCACTGGAGAGACAACTAAGGAGAGTTAGGTGTTTAGGTAGTGTTTCAAAAAAAAAACTTTGCATATGTTTTTTGTAAATAGTTATCTCTAGTTATCCAAGTTGGCTTTCCTGTTATTTGTAAACTCAGACTTATGTACCCGTCTGATTGTTTCGTTCCATGTAAACCGCGCTGATAATGAATAGTGCGGTATAGAAGAAATAGTAAATAAATAAATAAATAAATAAATAACACAGGTACACTACCAAAAAACTGCCTCCAGTTTTGCAACTGATTCCTATAGATTTTGGGGTGCTGAATCCAGGAAAAATAGCCAAAATGTTCCATCACGTCACGTTTTCTTGCAAAATTAGATTTCTTACCCATATAAGGAATGTTCACATAATTTCTTTTTAGCCGACTGCAGTTTATTTTCTTGGCCCAAAATAGAGGTTGTAATGGTTAACTAACTAGAAACACTCCCTCGTGATATTTTAGAGTGTTTTGTATTCATTTTATACATTAACAGGACAATTGGGAGGCGGGGGGCTAAATCCAGTACTCGCGCTGGCGCATGTTCTTTCCTGTTCGCCTCGCCTCGTTCGCTCGCTCAAACACGGTGGTTGCGACATGAACATTCCTGTCAAATTTCAGTTTCTTGCAAGTTCATTATTACCTTTTGTTTGCTCAGTCGTAATCCAGCTTTATTCCGAAGTGGTTCACTACAGTTGTAGTTTGCAGTGCTGTGTATTTGTGATGGCTCACAGAGCCAGAGGTTGCGTCAACTCTCCGGACAGTTTTTGTTTTATTTGTGGGGAATATACCGTGAAAAAGCGGCAGAGGAACATTTCTGAATTTATTAAAAAAGTATATTTCGCCTATTTCGGTTTGAAGTTAGGCGATCAAGACAAACCGTGGGCTCCTCACAAAGTGTGCAAGACATGTGAGGAAGATCTACGCTTATGGATGAAAGGTAAAAAACAAGCATTTCGTTTCGGAATACCTATGATGTGGCGTGAACAAGGAGAGCACAGCAGTGACTGCTATTTTTGCTCTTGCATTGTGAAGGGATACAACTTAAAAAATAAGAACATAATAAGTTACCCCAACCTTCCCTCAGCAATTAGGCCTATGCCTCATAGCAACGAAGTACCTGTGCCTGAACCACCAAAATCTTTGGATCATATTTGTGTGGACGGTTCTGATCATGATGAGACTCATCAGATGGCTTTTCCCGATGAGTCCAGTACTTCCGAGTTTGAAACTGAACCAGATCCGAAACCTGAACTTTTCTCTCAAGCTGAATGAATGATTTAGTCCAGGATTTAGGACTCCCAAAAGATGCTGCCCAACTGCTAGGTTCTCGGCTTAAACAGAAAAATCTATTGTCACCAGGAACAACTTTTTATTGGTACCGCAACCGCGAGACACAATTTTTGAAGTATTTCAGCAAAGAGGAAGATTTGGTATTTTGCAACGATATATACGGAGTGATGGAAAAGTTTAAACTCAAGTATGATCCTGCTGAATGGCGGCTGTTCATTGATTCGTCAAAAGACAGCATAAAAGGTGTTCTTCTTCATAATGGCAACACATTCGCTTCAGTTCCTACTGCTCACTCTGTTATTCTCCAAGAAAAATACGAGAATTTGGCCCTGATTCTTCAGAAGATTCGTTATGATGAGCATAAGTGGATGATTTGTGGAGACTTTAAAATTCTATCCATGCTATTAGGGCAGCAATCCGGTTTCACCAAATATCCCTGCTTCCTTTGCTTGTGGGATAGCCGGGCCCGCGATCTACACTGGGGGAAAAAAGACTGGCCAATTCGGGAGTATTTGAGACCCGGTGAGAAAAATGTTCTTCATGAGAGCTTGGTACCTCGTGATAAAATTCTATTACCACCTCTCCACATTAAGTTGGGTCTCATTAAGCAATTCATCAAGTCCCTTCCAAAAGATGGTGAGTGCTTTTGGTACCTTTGCTCAAAGTTCCCCCGACTTTCTGAAGCAAAGCTAAAGGAAGGAGTGTTTGTTGGCCCTGATATAAGGAAACTCATTTCAGATGGAGCATTCGCTGAAATGATGTCTGAGAAGGAAAAAGAAGCCTGGGATTCCTTCAAGGATGTTGTTCTCAAATTCTTGGGGAACAGGCGGGATGAGAACTATAAGGATATTGTTGCCAGGATGCTCAATGCCTTCAAAGAACAAGGCTGTAACATGAGCCTGAAAGTCCATTTCTTGCACTCCCATGTGAACTACTTTCCCGAAAACTTGGGGGCATACAGTGAAGAACAAGGTGAAAGGTTTCACCAGGACATCAAGGACGCAGAGAGAAGGTACCAAGGAAGATGGAACACCACTATGATGGCTGATTTCTGCTGGTTGCTGCTGCGGGAAACCCCAGATGAAAAATACGCCAAGCAGCGCACCAAGAGAAGCATTCGGGGGAAGAAGAAACGGGCCCACCAGGAGATTGATTGACCCAAGAATGACTTTAAAATCTAAACTGTGTTGACAAATATCTTGTTTTTACTAAACTTTGAAATAAAAATTTGCTAGTTATTACCACAGTGTCGGATCTCATTTATTAGAATTTTATTTTCACACCATCGGGTGTTTGTCTTCATGTATTGCAATGGTGCGGTTTGCGTTTTCTATTCTTACATACATACCTGTACAACATTTTTTGCACATTTCTTTGCTTTGCTTTGTGTCTAACCTCGCTCTTATATGCTCAATGTTTGTGCACATGTATGTGGCTGTTTTAAGTGCAGACAATTTTGCTACCATCACAGTGTGTTTTGTTGACATTACTCTATTCTTATGTGCTGCCTTGTTACAATTTTCTTTATTCTTATTTGAATAACTACTAAACAATTAGTATAAAGAATTCATCCAAGAAACTTTTATCTCGATCGTACTCAATCTGAAACGTTCACCTCAAACTGCTAACCCATTGTAGCAAAAAATCTGTACGTGATGGAGCAAATTGGTTACCAGATTTGGATTCAGCGCACCAAAAAACGTAAAAATCAATCGAAACATTAGAGGCAGTTTAAAAAAAAAATTTTTTAGTGTACCTGTGTAATAGTTAAACTGTCAACCAAGAAGTGCCTGTGCTACGGTCTATGGCCACCAGAGGGCAGCTGGTACACTCAATAGTGCCTTTCTGTGACCGTGTGTATGCAGCCATCATCAGATTGATCTCTGCAAGTCAGGGAAGAAATAACCACAGGGCCACCTCATGGGCACTCAGGGGTTAGTGACTAAACAAGCAACTGTAATGTTCTGCAAATCAAGATTATATGACCAAGATTTAAAGCTCTTAACTTCTGTATCATTTGTTGGGCTCTGGTGCCCTAAAGGCCACCTTATGGCAGTGCTGCTCATGAATCACATATAGTATTCAGTGCCCCCATCCCTGGGGGGGTGGTAAAATACGAAATCATATTCTTCATCAGGTTCACACAGGCAGCAACCTCTAAGACCTCCACTTGCAAGGTTGTCGGTGTATCCCACTGCTATTTCTCTGACTGCAGGAAGGCCGGGGGAGGGGGGGTGCCTGTGTGTTTCATAGCTCCACTTAGCATGCTCTTCCCAGGAAATTCTCATTTATTTCTTACTCCCTGTTCTCTGTAAACTTAACATTTGTTTTATGTTTAAGTACAAAATTTGTTAAAATGTAAACCGCGCTGATATCAAAAGTGCGGTATATAAAAGCTGTTAAATAAATAAATTAAATAAATAAATAAATAAATTTCTAGAGCCTGTGCTGTCAGAGCAGGGCTTAAGCACTTAGCAGGGGCACTGACCCGTCTGTGCCATCTTGTTAAAGGGCTCGTGCTGAGGGTGAAGAGAAGGACGTCTAGGTAGCACAGTCTGGGGCTTAGCACTCCAGGGCACTGGAAGGTTTCATAGCGGAAGTCAGTACTCTGTGTATGCTCCATGCATTCAGCCTATGTTCAAGCATGCTCACTGCACTGTGTTTGGGTGACAGGTGCTGGGTCACCCGTATATGTAGATGTGCATTTTGTATGTGCTCACAATTGCTTAGGCATGATTTTTGGGTGCACTCTTTGCAGAGTGAGACTGCATTTCTTTGCTTAGACTGTATTATCAGGCTAAGGTAATTTCTCCAGTAATGGGGGGATATCGATTGTAATACAGTGCGTGAGGTCCTCATGGTGTTACATGGGGTTGGAGATGCAGTTGTGGGATCTGCTGTGGAGTGAGCCGTCCGGAGGAGCTACAGTGTCACAGTCACCAGTTTCCCTTTCTCTTTGGGCTTTGCTCCCAGATTCTAGCCCCTCTTTCTCTCTGATGTCCAGGGCGCAAGGTCCCCGGTCCACTGGACAATCTATTCTCTGCCTTTTCTCAATGCTAGCAGAAGGACTGGGAGAGCGAGAAAGGAAGACCAGGAACCAGCACCAGCTCTGATGTCTCTCCACTGCCAGTGTTTGCTACGGTCACATATTCCCAGTCAGTTATTTATTTGAGTATACTGATTGCCTACAGGTCAGGGTGGCATACAGTCAATTACGGTATTTCTATTTCCCTTGTCCCTGAAGGGCTCACAATTTATGTTTTGGTACCTGAGGCAGAGGGTTAAGTCGCTTAACGAAGGCCAGAAGGACCACCTGTGGGACCAGAAACCCCAGTTTTTATGGCCCAAGGTTGGTGGTCTCGATGGGACTTCAAACCCTTGGTCCTCTGGCAACATGCCTCAACCACTAGGCCACACTGCTCCGTGTGAGCTAGCCACAGGGCCAGGCGCAGCCTGTTACTTCCAAGGCAGAGACCTTGGGGAGGTTCCGTTCATAAGGATACGAGAAATGCCATACTGGGTCAGACCAAGCTCTTTCAGGTCCAGTATCCTATTTCCTAGGTTAGCCAATCCAGGTCTTAAGGACCTGGCTGGTTTCCAAAAAGACGAATAGGCTACTCAATGCTTGTATCGGGGCAAGCAGTGGATTCATACATCCCAGAGGTTGAGGACTAAAGTGGAGGAACGATAAAGAAATAGGAATTACACTTACCTTGTAATTGTGGTTCCTTGAGTGACTCCAGTTTAGTCCTCATTCCCGCCCGGGGATGGGGTCTTAGCAGTGGTTTTTCTGTTGGGGGAAGTGCAAGGTTAAAAGTGGATACAGGCCTTCACTGGTGTTCAGTCGTTTTGATGCTTCCATTTGTTTTGCGCTATATTGTTATATTATTATTTATTTATTTAACAAGTTTTATATACCGTCTTTCTATCAGTCAAGACGGTTTACAGAGAACATAACAATCAGTATTTTTCAACCTTTTACATGGAACAATATAACAATGAGTATATATGTAATTGAACATAACTAATTACAATGATCGATCGAAGATCAACTATTTACACAATAAATTTACAATTATTTATACGTGAATTACAGTGGGCTATATGAATAGTAAATGTGTGTTGCAGAAGGGGTAGGAGGGAGGTGTAGTGGTTCAAGCTAAGGTGGAAGGGAGAAATGTTCAATGAAAAGGTGGGTTTTTAACTTTTTGCAGAACTCAGCGTGGGAGGAGCAGTTCCGAAGTTCATGAGGAAGGGTGTTCCAAAGGGATGGGGCATAGAGGGAGAAGGCCCTGTTACTTGTAGATTGTTTGCAGAGTCTCTTTTTTATAGGGATGGCCAGTACGTTTTTGGTGATAGAACGGCGTGTTCTGTTACAATTGGATGAGGGAAGGAGAGGGGAGAGGCACGGAGCAGACTCATTGGATAATATTTTATTGTATCAAGGTGAGGACTGTATCAAGGTTAGCTCTGTATTGGATGGGGAGCCAGTGGAGATCATAAAGGACAGTTGTGATGTGGGAACGTCTGGAGTGGTTGGTTATGAGTCGAGCAATAGTATTTTGAGCAAGTTGAAGTGGTTGGATAGAAATCTTAGGGAGGCCAAGGTAGATAAGGTTGCAATAATCAAGAAAAGGTATAGTGAGGGCTTGACAGACCGTACGAAAGGAGTTAGGGCTTAGAAGGGGTTTAAGGTTCCGGAGGGTGCGGAGCTTTGCGTATATTATATTAGTGGTTCTCTTTATATGGTCAGTGAATGAAAGGTTCTGATCCAGGATAATACCAAGATATTTAACTTGGTTCTTTATAGAAAGTGTTAGATCGCTAATAGTAAGGGTGGTTGGAGGGCTGTATGTGGGATTGGAGAAAACCTGGAGAACCTCAGTCTTGGATTGATTAATCAAGAGGTTATGTTGGGAAAGCCAGGTTTTCAGGCTAGTCAGGCATTCGGATAGTTTAGAGAAGTTGGGATTGGAAAGGTTAAAAGGGGTGAAGCACATCATGTCATCGGCATATAGTTGATACTGAATGTCATAGTTCTGGAAGATCTTGCATACCGGTTGGAGGAAGATGTTAAATAATAGAGCAGAGAGACTGGATCCTTGGGGTACACCTTGTTTTAAGATGAATGGGAGGGAGGTGTCACTTCCAATACGAACCTGTTGGGTTCTGTTATCTAGGTACGAATGGAACCAGTTCAGAGTTGTGTCTCTGAGCCCAATTTCATGAAGTCTGTTTAGGAGTAGATGGTGAAGGAGGGAGTCAAAAGCAGCTGATAGATCAAGGAATATGAGAAGACATCCTTGAGAGGGGTTCTGGATGTGGAGGTATAAGGAGTCTAGTAGGGAAGTAAGAAGGGTTTCAACTCCATGGTTCCTTTTGAAACCGTGCTGGAATAAGTCGAGGGGGGAGTGTTCATCAATATAGTTCTGGAGTTGGGTTTGGACCAGTTTTTCGGTTATCTTAGCTAGAAATGGAATACTAGAGATGGGTCTGTAAGATGTGGGAGAAGATGGGTCAAGTTTTGATCCTTTTAAAATGGGACGGATAGTGGCATTCTTAAGAGGTGGTGGTACTAAGCCAGTCTGGGGGGATGATTGAACAATATACAAAATGTACGGACTTAGGGAGCTTCTAGTAGTTTTGATCCAGGGTACGGGGCAAGGGTCAAGGGCAGATGTAGAGGCATTTAAGTCCTTTATTACATTAGTTACATTTTCTAAAGTGAGAGGCTCGAATTCTCTCCAGGAGTTTTGGGGGGTAGACTTGAGTGGTTGGGAGTTGTAGTGAATGGGGGGTTGGTAGTTAGTAGAAAGGGGAGGGTGGAATTTGGAAATGAGGTGGTTGGCAAAGACCTGTGCAGTTATTTTTGGAAGCTGGTCTTGTTGCAGGGGCTCATTAATTAAGGATTTGGTAATAGAGAATAGCTCTCTAGGTTTGTTAAGTGAACGTTGAATAATATTTTCATTGTATTCTTTTTTATGGTTGAGGGTTTCAGTGCAGTAAGTTCTGAGTTTAGCTAAATAGGGAGTGAGTGCGTTTGTATCTTTAGAGCGTCTCCATTTGCGTTCGAGATGTCTAAGTTCTCTTTTGAGAGTTCTTAGGTGTGTGGAGAACCAGGGTGCTCTTCTAATGTTCTTTTGAGGATGTTTGTTAGGTGGGAGTAGAGAAGCTTCAGATAGGGTCTCATTCCATTTAGAAATAAGAGTCTCTTGGCTAGAGCTTTTATCAAATAAGAGGTCAAGAGATGGGATTGTTTGCTCTAGGAAGGTGGCCGCATTGAAATGCTTGAACCTACGGGTATGTTGAGCCAGGATGGGAAGTTGATTTTTGTGGGTGGGGTAAGGGAGGGAGAAGAGGATGAGGGTATGATCAGACCAGGGTACTGGTTGAATGGTGTGTGTGACCTGATCAATGGTTAAAGAGTGTTGCGGAATAAATATAAGGTCAAGAATGTTTCCTTTGGAATGCGTAGGGTGTTCCAGTATTTGGGAGAAGTTGAGGGCATTCATTGCTTGGAGGAAAGAGGAGGACTTTATTGGAGATGTGGGATTTAGATTTAGATCGCCTAAAATTATGAGGGGGCGAGAGGCAGATTGGGGAGAGCAGGCTGTGTCTAGGATTGTTGAGAGATCAGAAGGGTCGGATTGAGGAGCCCGATATATGAGGTGCAGGGAGAGCGAGGAGTTGGAGATAGTAATGGAGTCCATACTTTTGGTAGAGGTGGATTCTATAGTGGCGAGTTGTAGGTTAGATTTGGATATGATGGCTACACCTCCCCCTCTGCTATGTGCTCTGTTGCATATGTTGATTGAATAAGAATTGGGGCATAATTGGATTATTAGGACTGTGTCGGTATCTTGGAACCAGGTTTCGGTAAGGCTCGTATATCAAGATCATAATCAGAGATTATATTATGATATTGTTATATATTATATATATTGCTATATTGCTCTGGATTGTTTAGGGCTAGGCATTCGACGGATAGGAGAGCATGCAGGAAGCAGTCCCTTTCCTTCTGGAAGGGGAGTAGTAGGTAGATAGGTTATATGTTCTGCGTGCCCTTGAATATAATGTTAAGTTTTAAAAAAAAAAAGTTACTGATTTTTTTGCTCCTTTTGAGTCTGCTTTGTCAATAGTTCACTGGGGGGCTGATGGGAGAGACCAACAGGCTATATCCAGTGATGTCATGAGTTTGACATGCCCAGTCTCCAAGCTGCAGGAGGAGGTTCACTACCTAGAGGTTGAGAACTAAACTGGAGTCACTCAAGGAACCACATAGTAACATAGTAACATAGTAACATAGTAGTTGACGGCAGATAAAGACCAGCATGGTCCATCCAGTCTGCCCAGCGAGATGGCAAGAGTAGGTGCACCTGTCGCTCCACGCAGGCCACCCCTCTCCATATCCTTGTTCAGGGGTAAACCCACCACTCCATATAGGACACCCCTAAGACTTTATATGGTTCGGAAGTTAGATGGTACCGTTTATTTTGTTTTTTTTTCCTATTTCTGTAAAGGGATCCTCTGTGTTTGTCCCATGCCTTTTTGAATTCCGTCACCGTGTTCGCCCCTACCACTTCCATCGGGAGGGCATTCCAAGCATCCACCACCCTTTCAGTGAAAAAATATTTCCTGACATTGCCTTTCAATTTACCCCCTTGCAGTTTCATGTTATGCCCTCTAGTTTTACAGGTTCCCCGTCTTTGGAAGAGGTTTGTTTGTTCATCATTTCTCTTTAAGTATTTAAAGGTCTGAATCATATCTCCCCTGTGCCTCCTTTCCTCCAAGGTATACATATTTAGGTCTTCAAGTCTCTTCTCATAAGGCTTCTGACGCAGGCTCCAAATCATTTTGGTCGCCTTCCTCTGAACAGTCTCCAGTCTTTTTACATCCTTTGCAAGATATGGTCTCCAAAACTGAACGCAGTATTCCAAGTGAGGCCTCACCAGTGACCTATACAGTGGCATAAGTACCTCTTCTTTTCTGCTGGTAATCCCTCTTTGTATGCAGCCCAACATCCTCCTGGCTTTTGCCACCGCCTTGTCGCACTGTTTTGCCACCTTGAGATCAGCAGAGATAATCACACCAAGGTCTTTTTCCTGAACTGTGCATACCAACCTTTCTCCCCCTATCTTGTACATTTCTCTTGGATTTCTGCTACCCAAGTGCATGACACTGCACTTTTTTGCATTAAATCGTAGTTGCCAAGCTTTAGACCAGTCTTCCAGCTTTTGTAGATCTTTCTTCATGTTAACCACTCCCTCAGGGGAGTCCACTCTGTTGCAAATTTTTGTGTCGTCTGCAAAAAGACAGACTTTTCCATTCAGTCCTTCAGCAATATCACTCACAAATACATTGAACAGTACCGGGCCCAGGACCGAACCCTGGGGCACCCCGCTAATCACCTTCCTCTCATCCGAGTGAGCTCCATGTACAATCACCTTCTGTCGTCTGTCAGTCAGCCAATTTCTAATCCAGTTTACCATCTTGGGACCCATCCCCAAGCTACTGAGTTTGTTGATAAGCCTCCTATGAGGAACAGTATCAAAGGCTTTGCTGAAATCCAGGTAGATGACATCCATTGCATGCCCCTGATCTAGTTCCCTCGTCACGCAGTCAAAGAACTCGATCAGATTTGTCTGGCAAGATCGTCCTTCGGTAAAACCATGTTGCCTCGGGTCTTGCAAGCTGTTGGTTTTCAGAAAGTTCACTATTCGCTCTTTCAGGAGCGCCTCCATTACTTTTCCTGCCACCGAGGTAAGGCTCACGGGTCTGTAGTTTGACACTTCTTCCCTGTCACCACTTTTGTGTAGAGGTACGACATCAGCCATTCTCCAGTCCTGAGGAACCTCTCCTGTTTCCAAGGATCTGTTGAAGACATCCTTTAACGGTCCTGCAAGAATCTCTCTGAGCTCTTTCAGTATCCTGGGATGTATCCCATCCGGTCCCATGGCTTTGTCCACTTTCAGTTTAGCAAGTTGTTCTAACACCTCTTCTGCTGTGAATGGTGTGGTATCTACTTCATTCCCATTTTTATATTTGGGAGTCACAGCTGGTCCATCCCCAGGATCTTCTTTAGTAAACACAGAGCAGAAGTAATTGTTTAGCAATTTTGCTTTTTCAGTGTCACTTTCCACGAGTCCTTTCCCAGCACTTCTGAGTCCTGCAATTCCAACTCTGATCTTTTTCCTTTCCCGAATATACCTGAAGAAATTTTTGTTGCCACCCTTAACATCTTTAGCCATCTTTTCCTCTGCCTTTGATTTTGCTATCCTTATTTCTCGTTTTGTCTCTTTGAGTTTGATCCTGTATTCATTTCTGTGTTCTTCTGTCTGCAAGCTTTTGAATTTTGCAAAAGTTGTGTTTTTTGCCTTTATATGAGCAGCCACCTCTTTGGAAAACCAAATAGGTTTCCTTCTCCTCTTGCTTTTATTTACTTTTCTTACATATTTATCTGTTGCTCCTTTCAATGCCTCCTTTAGTTTAGCCCATTGCAATTCCACTTCCTTTATCTCTTCCCACCCCGTCATCTCCTCCTTTACATACTCTGCCATTTGATTGAAGTTAGTGTATTTGAAGTTTAGGACTCTGAGCTTGCTATGATTGGCCTGTGCCATGGCTTTTATTTCAAACCACACCGTGTGATGGTCGCTGTTGCTCACAGGGGCACTCACGCAGACATTTGACACACTATCACCGTTGGTGAGCACTACATCCAGCGTTGAGCTTTCCCTGGTTGGTTCCATAACCACAATTACCAGGTAAGTGTAATTCCTATTTGCAAAGAAGTGGTTAAACTGAGAACCAGGGAAATCAGGGTTTGACTCCTTCTGGTGCTTCTTGTGACCTTGGGCACATCACTTCACCCTTCATTATCTTAGGTACAAATATAGATAGCAAGTCCTCTGGTGACTGGGAAATACTCAAATACAACTCACCTAGAGGTGTAACCGAAAAGACATGGATGAATCTCCCCAGAAAAATATAGTGCTTAGTTCTCCAGGACCAAGCAGGAAGTCAGTCCTCACATATGGGTGACGTCGGCGCCGACGGAGCCCTCGCGGAGCAATTTTCCCCAGCTTTCAAAGAAAGCCTTTGGGAATTGCAGCGCGCATGCGCGGTCTCCTTCCCGCCCAAGGGTGCCATCTTAGCCAGTCTTCTTTTTTCCGCGGAGCCCTACAGACGTACCCGTCGTGTCCCCGCTGAAAAAGTTGATTTTCGTGATTTATTTCTCTTTTTTCCTTCGGTTCGACGCCGGTCTTTTTCCTGCCCGGACTCGCGACGCCGTTGCGAGTCCTTCTCTTATTTTTCGGTTTTTTCTGATTTTGGTCAGTTTCGTTTTCGGTTTTTCGCTGGCAGCCCGGTCCTTTGACCTTGCAGGGGCCCTTTTTCCCCCGATGGCTGCCAGTGGTTTCAAGCGGTGTGTTCAGTGTGACAGAAATATGTCACTCACTGACACACACGATAATTGCCTCCGCTGCCTGGGCCCGGATCACGAAGAACTGATCTGTGGGGCCTGTAGCAAAATGTCCTCCAAAGCGTTACGGAGTCGGCGGCACCAGCGGGAAAGAATCTTCGCTGACCCCGGCCGTACCCGGACCTCGTCGGAGGCCTCGGCATCCAGAGGTTCCAGCTCTGACCATCGCCGAAGCTCCTCCGACAGGGGTTCTCCCTCCGGGGACCATCGACGGAAGGTAAAACCCGCGAGGGCGGCGTCGGTGGACGCTCCTGGCTCCGCGAGGGCCAGGTCGCATAGCCCCGATAGCCGTCCCGGGTCTTTGGAGAAGGAGCACCTCCCGAAGCGACCTCGCCTGGAGTCGGAGTTGCCTGCTCGGGTAAGTCCTGTAGTCCTCCTGGACTCGCCTCCGAGAGGTCCGACGTCGGGCCCGACGCCGTCGGGGCCCGAGTCGGGGGCTGCTGGGTCACCTGAGGTCGGACTCAGGTTGACGGCCTTGGAGAGCAGACTATCTGCCTTCATGGACCAGCAGCGGGCACTGATCGCTAGCCTCGCTGGCGCCACTGCCCCGACCGCCGGGACGTCGACGTCTAAGTCGACCCCGGAGACCGAGCCAATCCTCGAGTCCATGCGAACTCGAGTCGATCCTCGGTCGAGGTCACCCTCGGCCTCCCGTTCGGGACCGAGGTCGTCGACGCCGACTCCCTCGGTGTCGGGGCGGCCGACGCCTCCGCCTGCCCGAGCCGACCCCACCGATTCCTCCTCGGAGTCGGCCTGGGAGTCTGAAGAGGAAGAGTCACCTGATTCGTTTCGGACTCGGTGTGTCCCCTCGGACTCACCTGAGTCCGAACCTCGGAAGCAGTCCCCTCCGGAGGATGCCCGGTTCTCGGACTTCGTCAGGGATATGGCCAAGGCTTTGGCCTTCCCTGCGGATCCCGAGGAGGAGCCTCGAGCCGAAGAGCTCGACGCCCTTCAGTACGACTCTCCCGCCAGGGAGCACTTTACTGTACCGGTTCCTCCCATGCTGGAACGACTACTCTTCCGCATGTGGGAGAGTCCGGCCTCGTCGCCGGTATTAAGCAAGCGGGTCGATTCCATCTATCGAGTCCTCAAGAGTCCTGGCTTCCAAAAAGCACAGCTGCCACACCATTCCATGGTAGTGGAATCGGCCATGCATAGGCTTAAGAGCCAAAAGATGCACTCCTCGGTGCCTCCTGGCAGGGAGGCCCGTAACCTGGATGGCCTTGGTAAGAAGTGTTTCCAGGGCTCTATGCTTGCTTGTCGTGTCCAGACCTACCAGCTATACATGGGCATGTATCTCCGAGACCTGGCTAAAGAGATAGCCGGATTCTCCGCTGGACTGTCCGAGGAACCTTTGCGGAGGTTCTTGGCCTTGACAACTGGTATTCGGGGATGCTTCAAATTCATGTCCCGAGCAGCCTATGATGGCTTTGAAGCATCGGCTCGAGTGGCCGCTGCTGGCATCGGTGCCCGCCGACAGGCTTGGCTTCAGTCGTCTGACCTTGAACCCTGGGTGCAGGACAAGTTGGTCGATGTCCCCTGCCGAGGTGAGAACCTCTTTGGCAAGCCCATGGCTGAAAAGGCTGCACAAATCGAGACGGAGACTCTCACCAGGACTAGGCTTTCTAGGAAGACCTCCGCCCCTTCCCAGAAAAAGAAGGGCTCGGGAAAGAAGTCCTTTTACCCGAGAAAGGCGGCTGCCTATAAACACTACCCTCAATATCAGGCCTCCGCAGCTCCCCAACAGGGCCAGCAGGCCAAGGGACGGGGTAACGGATCCCGTAGGCAGCAAGCCCCCAAGCCTGCACCACCAGCCCCTGCTCAGCAGGGTGGGGGTTTTTGACTTCATCAGCATAGCCTCTCCCCCTCAGCTGGCTCCTCCCAGCACCGGAGGCCGGCTGGTTCACTTCGCCCACAGGTGGTCCAACATCACTTCAGATGCCTGGGTGCTTCAAGTCGTAAGAGAAGGATATCTTCTCCACTTCCATCAGGTCCCTCCCTCTTATTTCCCGGGAGAACCTCCACGACTCCCTCTGCACAGGGACTTACTCCTTCAGGAGTTAGCAAGTCTTCTTCAGGAACAGGCTGTGGAACCGGTGCCCCACCACCTGAGAGGTCAAGGCTTTTATTCCAGGTATGTCCTAATACCAAAAAGGACAGGAGGCCTCAGACCCATCCTGGACTTGCGCAACCTCAACAAGTTCCTCGTGCGGGAAAAGTTCAAGATGCTTACCCTTGGAATCCTTCTGCCCTACCTCCAGCAGGGAGATTGGCTATGCTCCTTGGATCTAAAGGATGCCTACACGCACATCCTCATCCACCCAAGCCACCGCCAATACCTAAGGTTTGTGGTGGCAGGAAATCATTACCAGTACAGAGTACTGCCCTTTGGCCTATCCTCCGCACCGCGAGTCTTCACAAAATGTCTCGCGGTGGTGGCGGCCTATCTCCGGCTTTGCGGCCTCTATGTCTTTCCGTACCTCGACGACTGGCTCATCAGAGCATCGTCCTCTCCGGCAGTCACCAATGCCACACACCGCACGGTGACTCTTCTGCAGTACTTGGGCTTTGTCATAAACTTCGCAAAGTCCACTTTGCTCCCCTCACAGGATCTCGAGTTCATCGGCGCAAGACTGCACACTCCTCAGGCACGAGCTTTCCTGCCTCTCGACAGGGCTCAACGGCTCATGGACCTAGCCGGCCATTTTCGCAGCCAGTCCCTGGTCTCCGCCAGGCGCTTCCTGAGACTACTCGGCCATATGGCTTCCACCGTCCACGTGACCCCCAATGCCCGCCTGAATATGCGGCCTGCTCAATGGTGCCTTCGCAAGCAGTGGCAACAAGCCACCGGCGGACTAGCCGACTTAGTGCGCATCTCCGGGCCGCTGGCCTCTTCTCTACAGTGGTGGCTTCATCGGCCGAACCTGGTGCTCGGAATGCCTTTTCAGTCGCCTCAGCCGGCTCAAGTGCTGACGACCGATGCTTCCCTCCTGGGTTGGGGAGCACATTGCCAAGGGGCATGTACTCAAGGTCTCTGGACCGCGTGGGAGTCTGCTCAGCAGATCAACTTCCTGGAGCTCAGAGCAATCCGCCTGGCGCTCAAGGCTTTCTCCCACCTGACTTCTCACCAGTCCGTCCTTGTCCAGATGGACAATCAAGTTGCCATGTTCTACGTGAACAAACAGGGGGGCACGGGCTCCTTCCTTCTCTGCCGAGAAGCTCAGAGGCTCTGCTCTTGGGCCGTCAGTCACGGCATTCTTCTCAAGGCAGTTTATCTCCCAGGCCAAGAAAATTGCCTGGCGGACAAACTCAGCAGGATACTCCAGCCGCACAAGTGGCGTCTGGATCCCTTGGTAGTTCAGAAACTTTTTCTGAAGTGGGGCCTCCCCACGATGGATCTCTTTGCCAGTCCTCTCAACCGGCAACTTCCTCGCTTCTGCTCTCGTCAGCCACATCCCCTTCGAGTAGCGGCAGATGCTTTTCTACTCTCATGGTCGGAGAGCCTTCTCTATGCTTTTCCTCCCATCCCGCTAGTCTCTCGAACTCTTTTCAAGGTTCTCCGAGACAAAGCTTCCATGATCCTGGTGGCTCCTCGCTGGCCCAGACAGCCGTGGTTTCCACTCCTGTTGCAATTAGCGGTAGAGGATCCGTTCCCTCTGCGGTTTCAACCGGATCTCCTAACACAGGATCAGGGGTCCCTGCTACACCCCAACCTCAGATCTCTCAATCTAATGGCCTGGCTGCTGAAAGGGTAGTCCTTGCTCCCCTTCTCCTGCCATTGCAAAAATATAGACTGGTCTTCTCAGAGTATATAATTAAATTAAACTCAGTATAAATACTCTATTGTAACTTGATGTCAATCTTCAGAAAGAAATTCTACAAGGTAACTTTAATGTATATTGCTAGTCAATCTTCTTCATATGAAAGCATAAAAAACTCTCTTCTAGTTTTTAACGGTAGTCTCAGAACCAGAGGGCACTCTGCATCACACACTTAGTGGAAAAGGAGTATTGCCTCATTCACATCAACGACTACCAGGAGACCAATTCTCCTTTCTTTTTGTCATTTTTTAATATTTATGTGATAGATGGTGCCAGCAAGTAAATATATACCACCAAAATTCCTCTGCCTTGTGAATTTTGTTTTAAAATAGAATGTAATAGGCTTATCTTAATTTTGTGGACAAATTCGTGTTCCACGCCAAACAGATAGTCATACCTCAGACAAATAATTGTTTCTCTACGCCTTCCCAGGGCGCCGTATTAGCGTTTCTCTCCCTCTTGGAGGTTCTTCAGGAGGTGGAAGAGGTCGTCCTAGCTTCTCGGCGACCTTCTACCCGCAAATGCTACGCCCTTAAATGGCGTCGCTTTTCCGTTTGGTGTGCCCAGCAGTCTCAGGATCCCTTCTCCTGCTCGGTGTCGGTGATCTTGCAGTACTTGCTCTACCTCTCTAATCTGGGACTTAAGTCCAACTCCGTCAAAGTTCACCTCAGTGCTCTTTCAGCACATCATGTGCCGGTGGACGGCAGACCTCTTTCCAGCGACCCTCTCGTGGCAAGGTTTCTCCGAGGTCTCCTTCTACTTAAACCACCTCTGCGCCCGCCAGCACCTGACTGGGATCTGAATGTGGTTTTACAGCGGATCACCTGTCTGCCTTTTGAACCTATGGCTACCTGTTCTCTCCGTTTTCTTTCTTGGAAAACCTTATTCCTGATAGCCCTCACTTCCGCTAGACGCGTAAGTGAATTGCAGGCCCTCGTGTCTGATCCCCCTTACACTCGGTTCTACAAAAATAGGGTAGTCCTACGGACTCACCCAAAATTTCTTCCAAAAGTGGTATCCCCTTTTCACATCAATCAGGAGGTGGTACTTCCGACCTTCTTTCCCAGGCCACACTCCAGCCGAGCTGAAATGGTCCTGCATACCCTGGACTGTAGAAGGGCGTTGAACTTCTACCTTGACCGTACGCGGGAGCACCGCAAAGCTGCTCAGCTCTTTGTGTCTTTTGACCCCAATAAATTGGGGCTCCCTGTCTCCAAGCGTACTATGTCCATCTGGGTTGCTGACTGTATCGCTTGGGCTTATGGGGCAGCCGGACTCTCGTTAGAAAGTCGAGTCACGGCTCATTGTGTTCGGGCGAAGGCTACGTCAGTGGCTTACCTCCGCTCTGTTCCGCTGGCAGACATCTGCCGGGCCGCTACTTGGTCTTCGAGCCAGACTTTTGCGGTCCATTACTGTCTCGAGAGGGAGTCCCGCAGGGACAGTGCTTTCGGACAGGCAGTCCTCCGAAATCTCTTCGAGGTTTGAGCAACTCCTACCCTCCATCCCGCATGGGGGCTACCGGTGAGTAATAATTCAGTGAAGATTCCTTCCTTCTGTGCCGCTGAGCTAGAGGGAGCTCATTTTTGTGCTTAGGGTCTCCGGTAGCCTTAAGCTTGGGAGTCCCATATGTGAGGACTGACTTCCTGCTTGGTCCTGGAGAAAGCGTAGTTACTCACCTGTAACAGGTGTTCTCCAGGAGCAGCAGGAATCAGTCCTCACAACCCTCCCTCCTCCCCTTGGAGTTGCGATTATCTGCTTTAGTTTTTTTTGCATATTTTTACGCTGTCTTTTTAGCTATGTCATCTGACTGGCTAAGATGGCACCCTTGGGCGGGAAGGAGACCGCGCATGCGCGCTGCAATTCCCAAAGGCTTTCTTTGAAAGCTGGGGAAAATTGCTCCGCGAGGGCTCCGTCGGCGCCGACGTCACCCATATGTGAGGACTGATTCCTGCTGCTCCTGGAGAACACCTGTTACAGGTGAGTAACTACGCTCTTTCACCGTGGGATTTATTATTTTAAAAGTTAAAGTATGTTTTCACTATATAGGCAAGCAGCAGATGTAAATTTGTCCAGGGGTTTAAAAAAAGCCCTATCAAAACAAACCCAGTATCCCCCTGGCTCATAATTCAGAACGGCTGAATGTTTCCATTTATGATGATGTATTCAGAGAATGAGAGCTTTAAAGTCCAGTTCCTTCACACATCTACAGACCCAACGAGTTTTATTGACTTGTTTTTTATTGTATTTATTTATTAGCTCATGCCTTTCTAGGAGAAGATCAATGCAAGTTACATTCAGGTACAGTATGCATCTCCCTATCCCCAAAGGGCTCACAATCTGTTTGTACCTGAGGCAATGGAGTGTTAAGTGGCTTGCCCAAGGCCACAAAGCGTGCCAGTGGGACTTGTTTGCAGCATCTAGATGTGAGGGCAGCACCTTGCCTTTCCCTATGGTGGGTGTAAAATTGGAGCCTGGAGCTGCAGCGTAACAGGGCAGTGTTACCAGCTAGAGAATGCATGTGCTATTGGATAATGCAGAGCCCTTCTCTCTGTATAGAAATATATTCATTAAACTGAGTGCCATTACATGCATCCCTTTGTTATTTCAGTATTCAAAAACTGCCAGTCTCTGAAGTAGAAATTCAATTTAGAATAACAATAAAACCAATTATAATTGTGTTGGTTTTGTTTTCTCATATTTCATCTGAGCTTAGCCATTCTTGTACTTTCTGAATCAATTCCTCCTTTTAGGAGTCACACAGTGGAAATCTTCAAGGTCTGAGCATTAGAGATCCTTTCCCTCACCAGGCACCATGACGTCATATCTTGCCTCAAACCAGATTTCAGTGATATTCCACCTGGCAATAAGCTAGCCCTTTCTTAAGTGTGGTTCCTAGAGGACATGTGTTCTCTAACGCTCCTTTCCACTCTACCGCAGCTGGCCTTTTCACTAAGCTGTGATACTACGGGGTATGTTTACAAAGCAGCGATATTGCATGGAGGCCACTACCGCTGCTTTGTAAACATACCCCTAAGTCTTAATTAAACCAAACCACGTGCTGCCCATACATCTGTATGCCTTTAAAAGCTTTAACCTTTCTGGGCCCAGCATGGCTTATGTTTTTTTAAGTGCTGTCAAGTCAGTGCTGATTCCTGGCGACCCAGCAGCCCTTGGGTTTTCTTGGCAAGTTATAACCAGAAGTAGATTTCCAGGCATTTTCTTCTGAGTCAATGGAGGGTAAAGTGACTTGCCCAAGGTCACAAGGAGTGCCAGTGGGAATCATAGCTTACAGTAGGGTATCAAAACTTCAAATTTTAAATCTCCCAGGTAGGCAACTACTTAACACTGAAGTGTCCTTTAGCTCTAGCCCAACATACTCCAATAAGGCAGTAGCCAGAACCAGAGGGTGCACAGGGAAAGAGGAGGCAATAATGCTGCTCCACAGGTCATTGGCAAGGCCTCACATGCAATACTGCGACTAGTACTCAATATGTATACTTTGGAGGAAAGGCAGGTGAGAGGAGATATGATAAAGACGTTTAAATATCTCTGTGGCATAAAATACACAGCAGGAGAGCCTCTTTCATTTGAAATAAAGCTCTGAAAAAAAGGGTTATAGGATGAAGATGAAAGAGGATAGACTCAGGAGTAATATACAGAAATATTTCTTTATGGAAAGAGTGGTATATGCGTGGAACAGTCTCCCAGTGGAGGTAGTAGAGACAGGACAGTATCTGAATTCAAGAAAGCATGGGAGTAACAAAGAAGACCTCTAAAGTCAAAAAAGTGAGTATAGTAGTTGGTGTGGAAGGGCAGACTGGATAGGCCACATGGTCTGTTTCTGCCGTCATGTTTCTAGTACATATGCTGAAGACAATCCAAGAAAAGCCTATAAAATGGTGCAGATCCTATCCCAAAACATCTATGAGACTTACACATCTAAGTCCATAGATCAAAGAGGAGAAACATGGAGATATGACAGAGATATGACCTTTTTTCAGAGGAATGGATACTCTAGAACAAGAGGTCAGGATATCAGGCTAACATCAGTATATACTTCTTTCTTCATGGAGGGAGATGTGGATGTATGCAGTGGTCTCCCAGGGGAGGCAAAAATGGCGATGGGTTAAGAAAAACCTGGGATAAGCACAGAGAATCCCAAATGCCAAAGAAGTGAAGAACACAATAGCCTAGGGGTCAGTTTTCAGATGGTTTAGGTGCCTAATGTTTGAGAGTTAGGCACGCAAATAGACCCTTTGCAAATGGACTATGGCTTAGTGCCTACATTTAGGTTCTTAAAAAGTGAGTGATTACAGGAGTGCAGTTAGGATAGGGAAAACATTAGGGGCTTAGCACTGATTTTTACTACTAGGCACCTCATTTTTGTTTCTAAATCTAGGAAAATGACTAACCTAAGTTTTAGGCAAATTTTCAGCCCCTAAGTTTGACTGAAAATCCACCTATATTTAGGTGCCGCAAATATAGGAACCAAAGGGGGGATATTCAAAGGCATCTACATGATTTGCAGACCTGCACTGTGTAAATGCTGGTTAACGGGACATTCAGCAGTATTAACATGGTTATTGCAGCTGGATATCTGCGGCACCCCAATGCTACATGGTTCACATAGAGGCATTCTAGGATGGAATGGAGGCAGCGGTGATATTGAGCAACCCAGCCCAGTTAGCAACCTTCGGGGAAACATAGGCGTGGCAAAGGCTGGCCTAACTTTACCCGCAGGAACTAACAGGGCAGTGACTCAATATTGCTGCTGCTCGGTTAGCTTCCAGGCTCTGCAGCAAACCAGATATTGACTGCTGGTATCCAGATATGGCCCTGGCATTGAATATCTGGGGTTAGTATTCAGTGGCAATGGCTACGCACTTTAGAAGTGCTAGCCATCGCTGCTGAATATTATTAAGTGTTTATTAACACTTAAGAACACAGAATAGGACTAATTGACTGGTCTAGCCTGCCCAATATGATAAAACTAGATATCCAGGAATGAAACTTGGAAGACTGGATGGGACTAATAGTTCCTGTCTGCTTTCATATTCCATAAGGGTAGAAATAGGGTGGGAGATTGCAGTATTGTGAACAAGCCACCCTTCACTCCCTTAAGTGCAGAGACAGACGAGGAGAAGTGAGAAGGGCAAACAAGAAAAATAAAGAATCATGCCTTTACGACACTTGCAGGCCACACGGTAACCAGATTGGTACGAGGATCCTGTAACACTCCAGAAACCAACCAAGTCATGGCAGCAGGTTAGTGGTGTCTGGATACTGTTCTGCAAGGGCAAGGGGACCTAGAAGGAAAGATGCCTGGGCAACATTCTCACTCATTTTGAGAGTTGTTTAGATTATTAGAAAACTTGGTGGTGAGACAAAGGTGGGTGGGGCTGGGCATTGAATTACATACAAAATCATGTTTTGCCATCTACTCCAGGATGATATCCAACAGGTCAAGTTTCTATGGGTGACAGTTGGATGGGCCATTCGGTCATTTTCTGCCCTCTATTAGTAGGTTTCTATGTTGTGTTATACTCCTTTGTCAGTCCTCTGTAAAAGGGTGGCTTCTGAAAAGATTTGTTCACTTCATTGAAGCATTGCAGAAGAGAGGTAGGGTACATTTGGAAACTCTCACCACTACGAATGCATAAATAACAGGGCTGGCTGCAGAGTTGGTTCAAGGTGTTGGCACTCTAGGCAGACCTTAAGCTTTACACCCTCCTCCCTAGCAATCAAAATCTATTCTTTCCAATTCACCCTGCTTGACCAGTCCAGACTAGTGGTTAACTCCCCCCTGCCAGCAGATGATGGAGACAGAGAAAAAAAACAGAAACTATGTGACATCACTGTTAGTAGTTAACCCTGGATCCCTAGGGGTCAGCTTCAGTATTTTTTCTGTCTCTAGAAGATGGTGGACTTTACCTCAGCTCCTGACAGTCAGTGTAGCTCATTCCTTTTGGGACATCTCCAGAGGGCACAGGAAGTACCTCTCGGGAGTTCCCCACTATCCTTTTATTCCAGAGATCCTGCTCCTGGTCAGGAGGATCAGTAGAGCACCTCTGAAGAGGAGGGGTTTCCTGCTCACAAGGTGTTCAACCTTCTGGGCTCCCTGAAGAGCTGAAGTCAGCCCTATGGATATCTCTGCCAGCCTTTATTATTTTTCTTGTCAGACTTTAAGTTTAAAAATAATAATAATAGGGAATTTATCTATTACTGTATACAGGGCACATCACAGGCAGCTTCAGCACTATAGGATCTGCAGACTACAGCATCGGACACTTTCACTTTGCGGCAGGGTTTTTTTTCTCTTCCTCCAGCTTTATGTGGTGACATTTTCAGAGGGACACTGTCCCTGGCGGACACCTCTCTTTGCTCTCCATGCCAGCAGCTTCCCACCATTTTTTGCTAGCGAGTCCACCATTTTTTAAGGGGTAAATTCCATTTTTCTTATGACAGGCATGCTTCCCTTATAGCATGTCTTCTTCTCTTCATCATTGTTTAGGCTGTGGTAAAAAGCGCTGGGTTTTGAAGAGTAGTCTGTTCTGCCTGTGCTACAGATCAGGGAGGTGCTCTTCAGCATTGGGGGCGAGATACAGTTAAATACTCCATACCTATGCTTCAGCAGACCCCTTTGGGAATCTCTGTGGAAGCCTTGGGGGGACCTTCTTTCTCTCTTCACCCTGCAGACTCTCTGCCTCTGGTGCTCCTTCCAGAACAGCAGCATCTTCAGCCTCAACATCTGCAGCAGCCTCCTGAGGGTTTATATGCCCAGTTCATGCTTCTTTTATTGCCAGGCCTGGGACCTGTGGCACTCAGGGCCTTCTTCTGCCCCTCCAGACACTACAGACCACTCCTCCAACAAGCAATCCATGTCTATCCCAGCTAGGTGGGACAAAGAATGCTACCTGTCTGTTAGGTAGGACTGGAACCATGGAAAAATGTTGTTCTGTATGCCGGTTCCTTGCAGTCTGTGTAGGAGGATGCTGTGTGATAAGGTATCAAACGCTGCCGATATATCCAGAAAGATGAGGGTGTATCCGGTATGTTTGGCTTGTATTCCTTTGATTAGCGTATTTATTAGTGAGACCATGAGTCTCGACCCCATGTGATGGTCGGAATCCTTGTGGCTGTGGGTCAAGTAGGTTGTTTCTTTCCATGTGGTCCTGTAGTTGCTGTTGTACTGTCTTCTCGATGACTTTTGCGGTGAATGGGAGGCTTGCTACTGGTCTGAATGAGGTAGGGTCCAGTCAGTCAAGTTCTGGTTTCTTGAGGGTGGGTGGATGATGGACATTTTGAGGTTACTGGGCATCTGACCTTGTTTAAGAGATTCATGTGCAGTGTTGGCGAGAGCTGAACTTAGCTCCTGTTTTATTTTTATTTATTTAGTATACATTTGTATACCGCTACTTCCAGCGATCAGCAGCGGTTTGATTACAGATTGGAAATTGTCAAATCATGACAGGAAATGTTTGAGGTATAAACACATTGATTAGACAGAAAAACACAGCACACAGAGAACTATTTTACAGGGAACATGGGCTATGGAGGGTTAAGTGGCTTGCCCAAGACCACAAGGAGCACCTGTGGGACTAGAAACCCCAGTCCTTCCGGCCCAAGATTGCTGTCCTCTAGTGGGATTTGAACCCCCGACCTTCCCGGCCCGAAGTACCTTGCCCCAACCACTAGGCCACTCCTCCACTCCATCTTAATCCAATTAACTGGGCAGGGGTCAAGAGGAGAGGTGGTGGTATTAATTCTCTCTTTGCTGATTGTTTCAAATGTGCCCCATGCAGTATTGGGGGTGACAGTCTGGCAGTCCATTGTGGCAGGTGAGGTATTGGGATTTGGTTGGACTTGCTTGTATTCTGCTGCGAGTAGCTGAGGTGGGATGTTTGGAAGTTGGTTAAAATGATCAGGGGTCTTGGTCAGTCATCTGACAATATCAAAGAGCTCATGGGGGTGGTTAAGAAATGCATTTATGAGCTTTGTGTGATAGGCTCTCCAGGTATTGTCTATTCTAGTGTGGTAGTGGTTTACAGCATCCGTATATTTTGTTCTGTCTGATGCATTTTTGGTTTTTCTCCATCTTCTCTCTATTCTTCTAAATTGAGTTTTCAACTTCCGTAAGGCGGGTATGAACCAGTATGCTCTTGCTGGTCTTTTTTTTTCTTCGGGGGCTATCGATGGTCATGCTGCTGTAGCTATTGTGGTGTTCCAGTTGTTAGTTAATGTTTCGAGATCAAACTGTCCTGGTTGTATGCATGGTAGGACTTGTTTGAGGAAGCGGTCTTTATTAAATGGTTTGAATCTTCTTGTCAGGTGTGTATCCCCCATGGTGGTCATTGATTTATAGGATGTGATAAAGTTGATAAGATGGTGGTCAGACCATGGCACAGTTGTGATCCAGGGAGTCTTGTTTGAGATGGAAGTTTGGGGGTTGAAGAATATGAGATTGCTCTTCTCATGCGTTGGTGCACAGATGATTTGTGTTAGTTCCATGGCTTCCATTGCCTCAAGGAAAGCATTTGCATGTTTCTCTTGTACAGACGGGAGGTTAAAATCACCAAGGATTATCAGTTTTTTTGTGGTGTTGGCAATTTCCGACACTTGTTTGAGAATATCTGATAGGTCAGAGATTGCTGTAGGAGATCTGTATATCAGACAGATTGATAGGTGTTTGTTGGTGATTGTGAGTATGTCTGACTCCTCTGTGCTTGTATGGTTTCGGAAGTGGAGATTTGATTTTGCTATTATGGCTACTCCTCCTCCTCTGGAATGTGAGAACAGTTGTAGAGGCTGTAACCTTGAGGTGTGAGCTGGTTCATGAGTACGGTGTCCGTCTCTGATAGCCATGCTTCTGTTATAGAGGATATCAATCTGAGATGTGATGAGGTCTTGGATTATGGGGAGTATGTTTCTCACTGATCGTGCGTTTATGAGTGAGATTTGGAGTGCTTGTGTAGCTACTGGTGTAGTGGTGTGTTCTGGTATGTTTGGGATAAGTGTGAGTCTTCGTTGATGTTGTGCCTTGGGGAGAGTGCTTAATACTGGTTGTTTCTATGGTGTGCTATGTGGGAGATATTGTGGTTTGAATATTTTTATTTATTTATTTAACAAGTTTTTGATGCTGCCTTATCAAAATCAAAGCGGTTTACATCATAACTCATACTAGTAAACAGAACTCATATTGAAACATAGGGAGGGGAGTCATGCTGGAGATGTTCAGATCAAAACTTATTTAAATCGCAAACATGTACAAAGGTAAATGATGTTTAGACATGAGTCATGGAGGGGGAGGGTTAGCTGACTTTTATGAAGTGGTCAGTAAAGAGGAAGGTCTTGAGTTGTTTCCTGAAATCCTTTAAGTCCGTGGTAGTCCTTAGTTTCTTTGGCAGGGAGTTCCAGGTGGCAGGTGCAGATAGTGAGAGTGCCCTCTTCGCAGTCAATTTGTTTGCTTTAGTGTATGAGCTAGGGGTTGGAATAGTGTTTCTGGTGCCCTGTCTCCTGGGTCTATTGTTTGAGTTCCTGCTGACAAATTGTTTCTGATCTTGAATATGATCAATGCGGATTTGTATTTGGCATATGAGGTGATTGATAGCCAATGCAGCTGATTCAAGAGAGGCATTGTGTGCTCATGCTTTGCAGACCCTGTGATAGAACAGGCCACAGTGTTCTGGGCTAATTGCAAAGAATGGGTGGTTTGATTTCGGAGTCCTTGGAAGAGGGAATTGCAGTAGTCCACTATGGGAGTAATTACAGCCTGACAGACTATGCGGAAATGGTTTTGACTGAGGAGGGGTTTGAGTCTTCGGATAGTGGGAAGCTTGTGGAATGCATTCCTGGAGGTTCTGTTGATGTGGGCTTGTAAGTTAAAGTGACAGTCAAGGGTGATACCAAGGTAGCGAACTTCCTCTTTTACTGGGATCAGAGTGTCATATAGGTTGACTTGGCTGGGGGGAGGGGGGATGAATAAAGTCTCCCAAGTGATAAATAGTGCCTCTGATTTTTTTAAAGTTGACTTGTAGGTTATTACTAGAGAGCCAGCTACTCATCTCTTGCAGACATGTTGTAATTGTTGTATAGTCTGGTGTGTCTAGGTGGATTGGAGTATAGACCATGATGTCATCTGCATATATGGCATAGTGAACCTTGTGCTGTTTGAATATGTTGCAGACTGGCTGTATGTAGACACTGAAGAGGAGGGCAGACAGAGTGGATCCTTGTGGGACTCTTTGTGTTGAACTGAATGGAGCAGAGGTATTTGGTCCAACTTTGACCTTTTGTTGTCTGTCACAGAGATAGGATATGTCCAGTTGAGCGTGGTGTTGTGTAGACCAATGTTATCTAGATGATTTATAAGGTTGCTGTGTGGTACCATGTCAAAGGCCGAGGAGATATCCACAAAAACGAGCAGGAAGCCAACTGTTATATTACCAATTCCTCTGAGGATATTGTCGAATAGATGAGTGAGGAGGGTCTCAATGTTGTGGTTAGGACAAAAGCCATGCTGGTGTGGATCTAGAGGAGCATGTAAGTCAATGTGGTCTTGCAGTTGTCTCTGAACTACCTTTTCAATTATTTTTGATAGTAAGGGAAGGCTGGAGATCGGGCGGTAAGTTGCCGGGTCAGAGCTGTGTGATGAGGTGTTCTTTTGGATTGGGCAGATGGTAGCTAGCTTGAGAGAGGTGGGCATATATCCTTGAGACAGAGATGTGCTTATAATCTTGTGAATACAGTCAACAAAATCTTTCTTAACTGATTTGATCCATCCTACAGAGCAGGGTCCAAAGGTGCTGTGCTGATGTTTAGGGTGGTGATAGTGTGGATAATTTCTTCTGCGGGAATGTGGAAGTCTCCCCATTTGTGTGTGTTGAAGGGTTCTACATTCGGGATACAGGAGGTGTTCAAGAGTGATGCTCTCAGGGGTAGATTGTTTTTGGTTATGAGAAAGTCTGGAAAGACCCGGTGAAAGGCGGTATATAATTGTAGCTAAATAAATAAATTTGAGGATGAATCATGTCTGTTTCTTTGAGGGATGAATCTCTTGTAAGCGTGCGGACAATCTCAAATAGTTCTCTGGGCTTGTTGCATGATTTTAAGATGAGGTTGGTGTGGTATTCTTGCTTGTGGCTGTTGATTAGATTGGTATATTATCTTTGTATTGTTTGGTATTGTTTTAGGGTGGAATCTGAACAGTTGTGTCTCCATTTTCGTTCTGGTTGGTGAAGCTTTCTTTTTGTCTCTCTTATTGTGTTAGAGTACCGTGGGGCTGAATCAGATCTATCCTCTTTATGTCTTGGGTTTGGTCGGTTAGGGGGCTTTTGCTGCTGCAATGATGGTGGAATTCCAGATTTTGATTGCTTCATCCAAGTCTGAGAAGCCCTGAGGGAGGTTGTAGAGGGTATCCTTGAGGAATTGGTCTTTCTTAAATCCCTTGAATCTCCTTCCAGGGTTAGGTTTTTTCTGTGGCTTTCTTGGTTGGGGAAAATAGATCTTGAAGTGTATTGCGTGGTGATCTGACCAAGGTATTGGTATGACAAGAGGTGTGATTAAGCTTTCCTGTGATAAAAGTTTTTTTGAGGCAAAGATGAGATCCAGAGTGGAGCCTGAGTAGTGGGAGGGGCCCTTAAGGATTTGGCAAAATTGAAGCGATTCCATCACTTTGTGGAAAGCATATTCTTCCTTGCTGGTTGTGGAGGTCAGATTTAAGTCGCTTATCAGAGGCTTATGAGGGGAGTTGGCTGAATACATGGAATAAAGTATATCAGATGTGTCGCTAGTTGCAGCGTTGGGGGCTCTGTAGATGAGACAAATGGCTAGGTGTCTGTTTTCTATAATAATTAGGTCACAGTTTTCAGAGGTTGTTGAGCTGGAGGCTTTAAGACTGAGGTCTGATCGGGCTAGGATTAGGACTCCACCACCTCTCTTGTATGATCGCAGACAGTTGAATGCAGTGTAGGACAGGGGTGTAATCTGAGATAGGATAACCTGGTCTGTGTCTTTTAGCCAGGATTCAGTGATGCAGAGAATGTCCATTTGGTGTTGTCGAATGTGGTCTATAATTGTATTTGTCTTGTTTCTAATGGACCTTGCATTGATGAGCGCTATGTAGATAGGAGTGCCTATGATGGGTTGGGTGTGGAGGCATGTAGTTGTTTGGATTCTTATTAACCTGGAGGTTCTCCTGTTGGGGTGCTTGGAGACATTATGCCATACATGAGGGTGGCATGCCAAATGTATTAGTGGAGATTGTAGTGCTTTTGTGGGGGTATTAGTGGTGTAGGTTGCTTTTGAAAAGCGGCAGAGCAGGATCAGTACAAGCAGCGAGGCATTGGTAGAGTAACAGCTTTGGCTTATGTGATTTAAGAAGTGTTCCATGCTTCTTGGAAGAGTCCTGGTGGGGTAGGGGTGTGGCTACTTCAACAGTGAAATCCATTGCTACTTTGTGGTACTTACAGTTTTGAGGTCTTCCTTGAGAGCAGTATGTCCTGATTGTACCGCGGGATTTAAAAGATATGGATGGCGGCAGCTGGCTATTGAGAAATGTCCTGGAGAGGAATGAGGTGGGGAGGTTTTTGGCAGCAGTCATACTTGATGTTGTATTGAATATAAATTGGTGGTCGTAGCGTTGATTCTGTATGGGCTGCTCTCCAATATTGTGCTTGCATGATTGGTTACATAATATTGTGCAGGTGGAAATGCTGCTAGCCGATATGGTGGTGCTAGAAAAGGAGGCATGAGGTCTGTTGTACCTGGGTTTGTTAGTTGGTTCGATTGGATTGGTCATTCTTGTTTTGTTGGTAGTCCTTCCTGGTTGCTGCTTTGTATGCTTTCTTTTGAACAAATTTTTGTGTAGGGTTTTTTTTTTTTGCTTCATTTGTGAACAAATGTTTTTCATTAAAAACCTGCATTAGAAAATTGTGTGCTAAGTTATAATACACAGGTATCAACTAATTTGAACCAGCACCGGCACCTCCACCCCATATCACCAAACCCAAGGAATACCACAAGGCTCAACACTATTGGCACTGCTTTTTAACATCCATTTACAACCACTCTGCTCAATAATATGGTCACACAACATCAACTTTCACATATATGCAGATGACATTATGCTTTATGGACCAAAAACCACCACAAATCCAGTAAACCAACAATTACTAAACTATTTCAACAACGTCTCCAGATGGCTCCAGAAGAATAATCTCACAATCAACCCCAAGAAGACAGAAGCATTATTTGTTACAAAGGATCAAACCTTCACTCCACCAACACACCTCACCCTGGGAACAACCCATAAGAGTCCAAATATAAATAAAGTACCTGGGAGTCTTTCTCAACCAAACCCTATCATTCAAGCAACAGATTGAAAAAACGGCAAAAACAATATTCTTCAAAACCAAGATGATACATCGCCTCAGACCACTCATAGACTCCCAGGACTTTAGGTCAGCTCTACAAGCAATGACACTCCCTCACCTGGACTACTGCAATGCAATATATCAAGGACTCCCACTCTCCATCCGCTAGGGACAGCCCTTAACACAACAGCCAGGATCATTCAAAGGGTGGAAAATTTTGACCACATCACCCCGGTTCTGAAGCATCCCCACATCCTCCCATTGGAAGCTCAGATCAAGTACAAAACCCTAGTACCAATTCACAGAGCACTACATCAACAACAAACATTGCATCTTCACACCCTACTGCCACATCCAAACTCTGGAAGACCAACACGGCAAACCATTAACAATGTGCTGACTGTGCTACATGAAAGAACAAAGTACAGTCTCCAAGCTTGTATCCATGCATTTGACCTCTATGTCTCATCCCTATGGAATTCTCTCCTGACCAAAATCCAGAACAACAAAGACCTCGCCTCATTTAGAAAACAATTAAAGACCCACTTATTCAGAGAACACCTTGGGACAGATCAGAACACCACCCATTGAATACATGACCAAGTTGTGCACCAGATAAGGCTGAGATCGAGAGACAAAGAAGAATTGTAGATAAGTTAGAAAAGCCTTATACATACCAAATCAGGGATGTAAAAAAGTTAAACCCCATGGTGAATGTATAACCCCCTGTAAATATGTTATGACCTGTTCGATGTATGTCTTGTTGTTTATTGTAAACCACTTTGACCCGGTGAAAAGCAGTATATAAGAATAGCTAAATAAATAAATAACACACTAAGATGTCTCCTGTCTTTCGGCGGATTGGCATCCTGTCGAGGAGGACAGAGAGTGCCTCTCTGACAAGCGGAGTCCCAGCACTGGCTCGGATCAAGAGGAGGGAGAGCTCTCACCTCCAGAAGATGGATCTGATGATCAACATGAGGGCCAGGATGTGCGTCTGTTCTGCAAGGAGGAACTTCCAGCTCTTATCACTCAGATTGTGGAAGCGCTTCACCTCTCTGAACCGCAGCCTCAGCAGGCTCCTGATCTGGCCAAACCTCAGGTGGACCCGATCATTGTGGGTATTTGGAAACTAGGACTTTCCCATTTCACTCGGAACTTCAACAAATGGTCTCCTTGGACTGGGATTCTCCAGAGGCATCTTTGCATTTGGCACGGTACCATAGTATATGACAGCAGATAAAGACCAGCATGGTCCATCTAGTCTGCCCAGCAAGAGCAGGTGCGCACACCGCTCTGTGCAGGTCACCTCGACTTGTTAAGATATCAGAGACAGTTACGTTTATTTTGATTTTATCTTGTTTCTATAAAGGGATTCACTGTGTCTGTCCCATGCCATTTTGAATTCTGTCATTGTATTTGCCCCCACCACTTCCATTGAGAGGGTGCCTTGGCCGTTTCTATCTCTGGACCCTGGAAGACCTAGATAAATGGTTGTGTTTTTCCAAAGGTGGATGTAATTGTAACCATGTTCACTAAGCATACTACCATTCCAGTGGAGGGTGGTGCAGCCTTCCGGGATCAGCATGACTGGAAGGTCGAGGGCCTCTTGAAAATGGCTTTTTCCTCTTCTCTAGCTCTGCAAGCTTTGGTTTGTGGGGGTCTAGCAACCCATGCACTGCTGTGCTGGCTTCAGCTTCTGCCAGAAGATCCCACATCAGCACGTTTGGAATCAGTTACCGCCTTTTTGGTGGACACCTTCTATGACCTGCTCCAATTGGCGGCCCGCTCGGTAACTGCCATCATAGTTGCAAGGAGGTGGTTCTGGCTTCACCTTTGGAATGCTGATGTGGCATCCAAGGCTCCTATTTGGAGAGGATTTGGAGAAACTGGTCAAAGATCTCGGAGAAGTTAAACTTCAACATTTGCCTGAGGATAGCCCCGTTTATTTATTTATTTGGTTTTATATACTGCACTATTTCAAAATCAGCGTGGTTTACAAAGAACAGGTACAAAAGCCTTACATAGAACAGGCTTTAACAGAATAATATCATTAGATAATATACTAAACAGTTAACCTTATACATTAAACCGGTTTGTCAACTTGGGTAATAGGGTGAACTATCTACAGGCTGGTTAGTGGACTATGAAGTAGATGGGTCTGAGATCTGGCTAGCAGGGGGATCGAAGCGAAGCTATGTTATATGGTCATAATGTAGTCGGAAGAGGTGGGTCTTTATTACTTTTCTGAATGTTGATAGATCAGAGATGGTGTGGATTGGGGCAGGGAAGAAGTTTCAGAGAGATGGCATGTATATTTATTTAATTAACAGGTTTTATATACCACTTTATCACTTCAATCAAAGTGGTTTACATTGTAACTTAAACTTGGTAATGTTCATTAAACATGGACATTGATAACTTGGATTTTTCTGAGGCAATGGAGGGTTACGTGACTTTCCCAAGGCCACAAGGAGTGCTAGTGGGTATTGGCCATGATTGCTGTTCTCATTCTATTGTTCTCATCGTCCCTCTGCCTCTTCCTCCTCCACTTCCACAGTGCACTTCTGTGACTCTTGGTGGTACTAGTCCAGAAAGTATAACTGTTCCTCGACCAAGCTGGGTTCCAAACAGCAATCCTTTCAGGGTATCCATCTCAGGGTTACTCTTCCTCCAACAAGTTCTCTGGGGCCGCCTGCTCCTCCTTCTGATGGGCTTGGGGTCCATTCCAGGGTAATGCAGGTTGGCAGATGGCTACATCTTTTCTCCTGCGATTGGACCCACATCACCTCAGACAGATGGGTACTTGAAGTGGTGATGCAGTGCTATGCACTTGACTGTGCCAAGCCCATTCAAGATGCCTTCTTGATCTCTGTGGTGGCATATTGAATGGGCCTCTTTCAGTTGTGAGCAACTTCTCTGGTTCCCCCTTTGGAAAGAGGCTCTGGTCATTTTTCCATCTATTTTTTGGTCCCCAAAAAAGATGGCTCCTTCTGGCCTATTCTAGACCTCAAAGGAGTCAACCACTGCCTGTGGGTACCACGGTTCCAGATGGAGACTCTGAAGTCGGTCATTCAAGCGGTGCAGCCGGGTGGGTTTCTGGCATCCTTGGACCTCGCCGAAGCATACTTTCATATCCCGATCCGTGAGGACCATCAGAGGTTTTTGCGTTTTACAGTCCTTGGCCAAAACTATCAGTTCTGTGCTCTGTCATTTGGCCTTGCCACAGTCTCTCGTACCTTTTCCAAAGTGGTGATGGTTGTCGCTGCCTATCTGTGTCGCCAGGGCATCTGTCCACCCTTACCTGGATGACTGGCTTATCATGGCCAAGTCTCACACAGAAACACTCTCAGCAGTTTCTCGTGTAGTCGACTTCCTAGAGCACCTTGGCTAGGTCGTCAATCACACCAAGAGCTGTCTTTGCCTGACTCAGACAAGGCAGAACATAGTGTCCAGGGAAGCTCTGGAGAAGAGCTTCTTATTCCAATGGGCAGAACGTCATCTCTGGGCACTCTCAGCATAACACTTCGCAAGGGTCTACAACATTCAGGCGGACTTCCTCAGTCACCTTGTGCTGGACCCCAGTGAGTGGGAAATAGCTCCAGAGGCGTTTGCATGCATTGTGCGCCAGTGGAGGCATCCCATTCTGGATCTTATGGCCACTTCCTCCAACTCCAAGGTGACAGCCTTCTTCATTTGGCAGAAGGAGCTACGGTCTCAAGGCCTCGATGCTCTTGTCCAGTCCTGGCCTCTGTCACAGCTCCTGTACATCTTCTCTCGTGGTTAATGATCGGTCGCGTCTTCTGTTAAATAGAGTCGCACCCCAGTCAGATTGTGCTGGTTGCACCAGACTGGCCACGTTGCCTGTGGTATGCTGATTTAGTTTGATTGATGGTGGCAGCACCTCTCCCACTCGGGTTGAGCAAGGGTCTCCTATGATGGGAACTAATCATTATGGATGACCTCGCTCCCTACTCGCTTACAGCATGCTTGTTGAAAGGCGCCACTTAGTATGCAAAGGCTACTCTGCACGGGTGGTGGCTACCTTGCTGCAGCCATGATGGCCATCCACCTCTCGGTCATATGCCTGAGTTTTGCATCTCTTTACTTCCTGGTGTGCCCAGAGGTCCCTTTCACCATAGCGAGTGCAGGTGCCGGATGTCCTTTCCTTCCTTCAGGCTGGCTTTGATAAGGGCCTTGCTCTAAATTCCCCCAAGGTCCAGGTCACAGAGTTGACTTGCTTCTGGGGGCCGCTCTGCATGTGCTCCCTCATCTCTCATGTGGATGTCACCCATTTTTTATGTGGTGTTCATATTCTCCAGCCTCCCGTTGGTCCAATAGGATCTCTCCTAGGTTCTCTATGCTTTTAAACATGTGCCCTTTGAACCTTTTTGCAGCACCACTCTGAAAGACTTGAAGCTCAAGACTGTGTTCCTGGTGGCAGTTATCTCGGCCCGGCATCTCTCTGAGCTTCAGGCTCTGTCATGCTGGGATCCCTTTCTGTCTTTTTCCCCAGAAGGGGTGGACTATACAGACAGTTCCCTCCTTCTTGACAAAATTTCTCTCTGCCTTTCATGTGAATCAGACAGTGTCGCTTCCTTCCTTTTTGAAGGGGCAGTGTACCAGGCGCAATAAGGACCTTCACTTTCTTCATGTCAGCAGGGCCTTCCGCTGTTATCTCAAGGTTACCAATGCCTTTTGGCTTTTTGACTGCTTGTTTGTGCTGATTGCTGGCACATAAAAGGATGCAGTTGCTTCTAAAACTACTATCGTTTGATGGATTAAGCAAACCATTGAGTTGGCCTATATCCTCCAGGGCAAACAGGTCCCTGCGGGCTCCAGGTCCACTCAACGTGAGCACAGGCAGCTTCTTGGCTGGAAAGATCATGGGTAACCCTGCTGGATATTTGCAGGGCAGCAACCTGATCCTCCCTGTCTACCTTTTCCACTACCACTTGGATCTCCAAGCTAGGGAAGCAGCTCGCTTCGGGGCCACCATCTTGGCTGCGACTGTGTCGTCCTGCTCAGGGGTGGAATAGCTTTGATACTTCCCACTAATATGGATTGGTATAGCAGGATGAATTGGAAGGAGAAATTTCACTTACCATTAATTTCCTTTCCTGGAATCCTGCTAGACCAGTCCAGGACCCACCCCCATCTGAGAACTAGCCTTGCTGATGTTAAGCTGTGATCCTGTCTCCAGCTGTTCTCTGCCTTGGACATACCTCAGCTGCATACAGCTCTGTATATAGTTGGGTTCATATCTGGTTAAGTTCATGTTTTCCAGCTGGTTGGGCTGGTTTCTGAAATTCTCATGGTTTGCCACTGGCATACTGAAGCTGACTCCTAGAGGTCCAGGGTTAGCTGCTAACAGTGATGTCACAAAGCTTCTGTTTTTCTCTCTGTCTCCATTATCTGCCGGCAGGGGGAGTTAACCACTAGTCTGGATTGGTTTAGCAGGATTCCAGGAAAGGAACTTAACAGTAAGTGAAATGTCACCTTAGTTTTGAATGCCCTGCTCTTTGCTGCCTCCCAGAAGTTGCTCTGATATGTGAGGGGTGGAGGTGGCCATAGTGAGGGAGTGGAGGAATGCTTGAAGCTTTTAGATGCCTAGAGAAATGCCTTTAAATGGTATTTCATCTTGTTTTAGTGGCTATAGCCATCACTTCCCATAAATTATCTTAAACTGGGAATAGGACCAGCTCTGAAAGTTACAGGCTGAACAGTCATTTTATGAATCTAGCAGGTCATCTTTGATTAGGTTTGGACCATGGGAGGTCCTATCCCCCATTTTTAGGCTGAGACTAGGATATCATTATCTCTGAATACTACAGTATTGTGCAATTTATTTATGAACAAAATCTTGGAGGAAGACAGAAGCAAACATTTTAGGGTGATGTGCAGGCTAACAGTGCAAGACCTCTGCATTCTCCAAAGCTCCAGCAAAGTCCATCATAATTTTATTCCCTTGCTTAGAGCGACTTGAAATTTTGAATTGCCTAGAAAAAGCCAGCCTTCAAGTCCCTACCTGAAGGACACAGCCAGGATGATCTCTTATGGCCTGCAGCCAAAATAGGGATCCCAGCCAGCCTGCAAGGCTAAAAAATGAAAATGAGTACCAACACATCACCAGACAAAAATGTTCATTGGTCTAAGGATCCACCCTTCAGAGCCTTATGCATGATAGTGCCTGCTGTTCACCCGCCTTTTGACATCACAGCACAGGGCAAACCGTGCAGTGGTATTTCCTTCTAGACGAAGAATTTGTTGCAGTAAACAATCCTTGAGGGTGGGGTGGGGTGGAGAGGGAAGCAGACAGGAGTGAGAATTTTTAATATTGCACTGAATCTTACATCCTTCTGTTAGTACACCCTGCACATGCTGTAGCAGACATGCATTATTATAAAAGGTGTCCTCTATGGCTGTAAATTTCCTCAACTCATGGCACATTTTGCAAGGAGAAGTGGGGGGAGTGATAAAGGCAGTATGGTATTAATAAGATTCTTGCAAGCAAGCCAGACTACAGAGGAACACAGCAGCATCCAGTGAAAGAGGCAAGTGACATGAGGTGGTATTCCAGAGTCTTACACTCTTACATTAATAGGTTAGGATCTGCCACCCCTCCACATCTGTAGCTTTCAACACTGGATTCTTGTGCACCTTACATTCTGCAGAAAGATCTGCAGTTCCTGAATTATACAATTAGAGCACTTCTGAAACTAGTCATACAGCTAGCACTGGACTAGGTACCCAACCTGTAGAAAGGTTTGCCAGAGAGGTAGAGGAGAGGGTGGAGTGTTGTCATTATTCAGTTAGAATTGGGTAGAAGTAAGGAGGAGAGAATGAGACCCAACTCAAGGTCACACAGAGAGTGCTGGGGCTTAAAGCTAGAAAATGCATTCCCCTCTTCTCTCATGCTAGCACATAGCTCTAGAAAGGGTTGGACATTTATTTTATTTAATCTGGTCAAACTAAAATGTTTAGACGTTTTCAGCACTTTGATTTATGAACACTGCTACCAGTTTCTCCACCTGGAACCCTGAGTCACAGACTTTCTATGGAGGATCAGTCACTTTGACTCCCTTCCTTGGAAAGTCTGCCTTGAGAAGGACAGCAATGCAATTTCTCTGTGGTGGTGGTTATGGTGGGGAAGGGGGAAGAAAAAGCTTAAGGGTAGAAGGTGGAGAAGCAGAAGGTGAAAGCACCAGTAGGTGTATGGACATTGTGAATATTTAGCAGGCGCAGCTGCTGGACTGCTGTGCAGCAGCCTCACTTAGGTTGGCAGTCTTGCTGTTGCTAATAGGGGAGGAATTGGCATCCAAACTCTCATTCATCTTGTCACAGATAATGTCCACCAGACGCTCAAAAACCTGCTTCACGTTGATATTTTCCTTTGCACTGGCTTCAAAAAATTCAAAACCTGCATGGGAAAGAGGAAAGAAACGAACATGAGAACTCTTGTGAATGAAAGCCCTAAAGTAGCTCTCTGTGGCACAGGCTGGCACAATGTAAATCTCTGGCAAATGCACACGCATGCACTTAGGCTAAAGGAAGTGCAGAACGACGGGCAGGTGGCTGAGCTATTTGGAGGGCAGTGCAAAGATGTTCAGAGAAGCCACAAATCCTAGAAAGTAAGATGCTGATGGGTGACAGGTGAGTGCTGGTTCGAGAGAGGACATAGATATGTCATCCTGGGTCAGACCAAGGTCCATCAAGCCCAGTATCCTATTTCCAACAATGGCCAATCCAAGTCACAAGTGCCTGTCAGGTTCCCAAAAGGTATACAGATTCCATGCTGCTTATCCCAGAGTAAACAGTGGATTTCCCTGGTCCTCCAGTAACTTGTCCAAAACCTTTTTACATAGAAACACAATGACAGAAAAAGAACATATGGCCTATCTAGTCTGCCCTTCCATATCAAATACTATAATCCCTTTTTTTCCTTTTAGAGATCTTCTGTGTTTGTTCCATTCTTTCTTGAATTTAGATACTGTCCTCTTCTCTACTGTCTCCACTGGGAGACTATTCCGCACATCTACCACTCTTTCCATAAAGAAATATTTCTGCATATTTCCTGAGTCATTCCTCTTTCACCCTCATCCTATGTCCCCCTCGTTGCAGAGCTTACTTTCAAATGAAAGTAAACTCAGCTACACTAATAACTTGTCCCAGGGATAAGCAGTGGATTTCCTCAGTCCACTTTAATAATGGTTTATGGATTTTTCCTCCAGGAACTTGTCCAAACCTATTTTAAACCCAGCTACACTAACAGTTTTTACTACATCCTCCGGCAATGAATTCCAGACTTTGATTACACACCGAGTGAAAAAATATTTTCTCTGATTAGTTTTAAATGGGCTACACATTGTGGCTTCATTGCATGTCCCCTAGTCTTTCTACTTTTTGAAGGAGTGAACAACCAATCTATGTTTACCCGTTCCATTCCATTTATTATTATCTCCAGGAACAAGCAGGAAAGTAGTCTTCACATATGGGTGACGTCGGTACCGATGGAGCCCACGCGGAAACGCTCCCCAGCATCCAATAGGAAAGCTTTTGGGAGCATCCTATTGCATCTGCTTAGCTGCCTTCCCACCTTTCCAGCTCGCCCTCCTCAGTTCTTCATTTAACGGAGGCCGACAAGAAGCAACTCCTGTCACCGCAGAAAATTTGTCCCTTCTTATTTTTTGTGGTTGTGTCTGCCTTCCTGTCAACACTGGTACCGACCCCCGTCTGTGCTTTATTTCTTTCTACTTAAAAAAAAAAAAACAACTTCTGTGAGGGAAAGAATTATTTCTTCCTTCAGGCGCATTGACGCCATCTTAGGCTTAGGCCTCCCCTTTTGTCATAGAGAAAATGGAAAAAGCATCCAGTGGTTTTAAGAAGTGTTCCAAATGTGGCAATACCATTTCGTTCACAGACACCCATGACTGGTGTCTAAAATGCTTAGGACCGGATCATCAACCGTCAGAATGTCCTCTTTGTAGGAAGATTTTATTTATTTATTTATTTACAGTCTCTTATATACCGCACTATTCAGCATCAGCGCGGTTCACATGGAACAAAATGCTCAGTACATTTAACACGTATGAGTTTACAGGTAACAGGGTATAAATAACTTGGATAACCGGGGTAACTATCTAGATGACAAAGAGAGGCCTACAGAACCAAGCTGCAAAGCTGGGCACCCTCTTTGCCTCTGATGCAGTATCTTTAGCATCAACGTCATTGAGAGCTTCATCTTCCTCTAAGGATCTCAGGTATCGAAACCTAGGTCTTCATCGAAGACTGGCCAACCCTCCAAGGGTAGATCTCCTTCTAAGCATCGAGATGCCTCGGGCGTTGCCCTGGAGGGGGACACACCAGCCAAATAACCCCAGCGGGAGGACCTTGCCTCCAGAGCCTTAGTGGGGTCCCAGGATTCTCCCGAGGCCTCCACCTCTGTAGAGCTCCTGGTGCCGTGCTCAGGGATCATGGTCCACAATTCCGGTACCGATAGCCAAGCATAGGCAAGCTCCATGGATCAATGTATCCTGGCCATTGAGCAGAGCTTAGCGGCATTACTGGCTGCCTCTGTACCAGTAAAACATTTAGTCGATTCCTCAGGTATCGGTACCGGCTCTGGTACCGACACAACCTGCATCGACCTTTTTGCGCTTACCACGCTACTGCCCATGCCGGCCCTCTAATCCATTTCTGGTACCAGGGTTCCAGCACCGCAAGCCTCAGCTACCAGTTTTGATCGGTACCGAGTACGTGCAGAGCGGGAACACCCTGCCCGTCGATACTTTGAGTCTTTGGATTCCAATTCGGCAGATGATGAATCGGCCGATACCCGGGACATGAGAGCTATTCCAGAAGACCCATCTCCATCTTCACAATGTTGCATGTCCCCTCCGGAGAACATGTCTTTCCAAGACTTTATTCGCGATGTTGCTCGGGGTCTGTCCATAACAGTGACATTGGAGAAAGAGCCTAGGGCTGAAGAACTTGAAATTCTTCAATACCCTACAGCCCCGAAGGAGGCTGCTACTCTCCCTATCCATTACATACTTCACGACCTTATGCTTCATATGTGGGAGACACCCCTTACCATCTCTCCACATACCCGATGACTCGATACCATGTACCAGGTACCGGACTGTCCCGGTTTTCAAAAAACGCAATTGCTGCACCATTCCATGGTAGCTGAATCGGCAATGCTTCGAATAAAGAGTGCTAAGACACATTCCTCAAACCCTCCAGGTAGGGAATCAAGAACCCTTGATGCCTTTGGCTGATGTTGCTTTCAAGCCTCCATGTTAATCGGCCAGAATCCGTTCCTACATACTCTATATGGGCATGTTTCTTAGAGAGGTTGCAAAGGATTTGGAGTTAGTGGCTCCTCTTCTCCCCGATGATAAGAGAGCAGATTATCTCACCCTTTAAAGCATGCTCAAAATGTTTCAAAGTTTGTTAACAGGGCAACTTTTGACTGTTTTAAGTGCATCAACAGAACTTCATCCATCTGCATTGGTGCACGCAGGATTGCCTGGCTCGAAGCATCAGATCTTGAACAATGCATTCAAGATAAGCTGGGTAATATCCCTTGCACTGGTGAAAAACCTTTTTGGCAAGGATTGGCAGGACAAGGCCTCTCAGTTAGAATCCGAGAACACCACTATTAATAGACTATCTAGATCTACTGCCAAACCAGCTAGGAAAAAAGCAGCGAAGAAAGCATAGTTACTCACCTGTAACAGGTGTTCTCCGGGGACAACAGGAATCAGTCCTCACATATGGATGACGGCACCGATGGAGCCCTCGTGGGAGCATCTCCCCAGCTTTCAAAGAAAGCCTTTGGGAGATGCCACCACCCATGCGTGGTCCCCTTCCCACCCAAGGGTGCCATCTTGCTCAGTCAAATGACATAGCTGAAGATAGCAAAATAAAGAATGGTAAAGGAGCAACTCCAAGGGGAAGGGGGGAGGGTTGTGAGGACTGATTCCTGCTATCCACGGAGAACACCTGTTACAGGTGAGTAACTACGCTTTCTCCGGTAACAAGCAGGAAATCAGTCCTCACATATGGGACTCCCCAGCTACAGGCTACTGGGAGACCCATAGCAAAAATTGGGCCCCTTCAAAGGTAGCCGCAAGCAGCAGCAATTCAGTCTGGTGTACAGACTACAGTAGAACCCCTGTGTCTGATGAATCCAGCACTCCGGTAGCCTGAACACAGAAGGGTCAGAGGGTAGGAGTTGCCTAGACCCCGAAAAGATTACGGTATGGACTGAAGACCAGGTGGTGACCCGGCAGATGTCTGCCATTGGGACAGAGCACAGATTTGCCACTGAAGCCGCCATGGCCCGGACACGATGCGCTGTGATGCAACCGTCCAGCGGGAACCTCGCCTGCTGATAGGCGAGGGCAATACAGTCCGCCACCCAAGTGGACAGCATACGCTGTGGTCATAGGATACGAAGAGCTAGGAGGCTTTGCGGTGCTCTTGAGTGCGTTGGATGTAGAAGGACAAGGCCCTCTTGCAGTCCAAGGTGTGGAGGACCATCTCTGCCCAACTGGCATGAGGTCTCAGAAAGAAGGTAGTAAGTACCTCCTCTTGATTGAGATGGAACGAGGATACTACCTTCGGAAGAAATTTGGGGTACGTGCAGAGCACCACCTTATTCTTATAGAACCTGGTATAGGGTACTTCAGCCACCAAAGCTTTGGAGCTCGCTAACCCTGCGAGCGGAAGTGAGCACAACCAGGTAAACCACAGGTCCATCACGGGATACCCCCAGAGTCGGAAATGCCAGCTGGCTTCCTTGGGGGGTCCAGCTGCCACTCGTGTGGTCGGAGAACCCTGCTCAGCCTGTTGGCCAATAGGTTGTCCTGTCCTGGCAGGTACACCGCTTTGAGGAAGATACCCTGCTGGACTGCATAAGAGCAGAGGGCCAGCACCTCCTGACAGAGAGCACGGGACCCTATGTCCCCTTCCTTGTTCACATAGAACATGGCCGCTTGGTTGTCCGTCTGGACCAGGACCAGCCGGTGGCAGAGGTGATTTATTTTATTTATTTATTTATTGCTCTTATATACCGTGCTCTTTAAAATCAGTGCGGTTTACAGGTAACATTTAGGCAACTCAGCATAAACAGATATGCATTTACAGAAAACGGGAGAGATACAACTTGGAATTCAACTGTGGGAAATATTTACAATATCTACATATCTGTACATTATATCTATGAATTATTTTGCAGACAGGTGATAGCTGAAGACTCTCAGGGCGAAGTGAATGGCTCAAAGCTCCAGGAGATTGATTTGCTGGTTGCTTTCATCAGGCAACCAGCAGCCCTGGGTGCGGAGCTCCTCGCAATGGGCTCCTTAGCTGAGTAGGGAGGCATCCGTGGTGAGGACCATCGAATGTTCGGGGCCTTGGAAAGGCATGCCCTTTTCTAGGTGCTGAGACAGCTGCCACCAGACAAGGGAGTCTGGCAGCCGGCGGTTCAACTGAACTCTGTACCTGAGGTGGCCCATGGCCTGGGACGACTGGTCCCGGAGACACCACTGCACCGTTCTCATTTGGAGATGGGCATCTGGAGTGACGTGGACCATGGAGGCCATGTGCCCGAGGAGGCACAGAAGATGGCGGGCAGACACCAAGGGACGGTTTGTATGTCCTGGGCCAGAGACCTGAGGCAATCTGCCCGGTCCGTGGGCAAGAAAGACTTTGACTGGCGGGTGTCTAGCTTCGCTCTGATGAATTCCAGGCACTATGTCGGAAGAAAGTGAGACTTGGGGTAGTTTATGACGAAGAACAAGTGCTGTAGGACCTGGATGGTGCGTGCGATGGCCTGCTGCACCTCAGATACCGTGTCCCCATTTATGAGCCAGTCGTCCAGATAGGGAAACATGAAGACCCCCTGAAGCCTGAGAAAGGCAGCCATGACTGCCAGGCATTTTGTGAACACCCTTGGGGCAGAGGTGAGCCCGAATGGGAGCACTTTGTACTGAAAGTGCCTGCCCCCCTACTATGAACCACAGGTACTGCCTGTAGTGTGGGTGGACTAGGATGCGAGTGTAAGTATTCTTGAGGTCTAAGGAGCATAGTCAGTCTCTCTTCTGGAGACAGGGCAGCAATGTTCCACGGGAGAGCATCTTGAACTTCTCCCTCACCAGGAATGCATTGAGGGTTGCGCAGATCGAGGATGGGCCTTAGGCCCCCTGTCCTCTTTGGGATGAGGAAGTATCTGGAGTTGAACTCCTTGACCTGGAGGTGGTGGGGCACCGGTTCCACCGTGTTGTCCTGGAGAAGACCTGCCAGTTCCTTCAGAAGAAGGTCTCGGTGGAGGGGAGACCTGGGGGGCTCTCCCGGAAAATAAGGAGGGGGCATCTGGGTCAAGCAGAGGAGGTAGCCCTCCCTGACCACCCTCAGTGCCCAGGCATCCGTGGTGATGTTTACCCACCTCGGGGAATAGAGGGTCAGTCATCCCCCTGTAGGCTGCTGACCTCGTTGGGGTAGAATGGCTATACTGGAGTAGTCAAAAACTTCCCCCTGGCTGGGCCGGAGCCAGTGCCTGGGGCTTCGGAGCCTTCTGCTTACGCGGGCCATGCCCTTGTCCCTTGGCCTGCTGCCCTTGCTGGGGAGCTGGGGAGGCCTGAAAATGCGGGTAGTTATGGTAAGCAGCTCCCTTCCTTGGGTAAAGGGGCTTTTTACCCGAGACCTTCCTTTGGGGAGGGGCAGCAGGCTTCTTAGAGAGCCTGGTCCTCGTCATGAACTCGGTCTCCAACTCGGCGGCCTTGTCAGTCATGGGCTTGCCAAAGATGTTTTCTCCCTGGCAGGAGACATCTACCAACTTGTCCTGGACCCATTGCTCAGGGTCAGACAACTCGATCCAAGCCTGGCGGCGCACACTGATGCCTGCCGCAGCTACCCAAACCGCCAATTCAAACCCGTCATAGGCTGCTCGAGACATAAATTTGGAGCATTCACGGATGGCCTTGGACAGGCCCCTGAAGCGCTGCAAGGGTTCCTCAGAAAGACCAGCTGAGAAACTGGTGAGTTCCTTTGCCAGATCCCTCAGGTACATGCCCATGTACAGCTGGTAGGCCTGGACACGGCAAATGAGCATCGAGCCCTGGTAGCACTTCCTGCTGAGGGCATACAAGATGCGTGCCTCCCTCCCATGTCCTCAGGCGGGGACCTTCTCCAAGGTTCTGAGACTGGGGAATCCAAGGGGACAGTAGAGGTGTCGATGGGTATCTGGGGACTCGTCATCCTCCATCTCCCACTCAGAGTAGTCCGAGGAAGACGAGGGTAGGCTGCTCCGCGAGCCTCGAAGGGCCTGAGGTTGCATGGTCTGCCCCCGGAGGGGACATCGGGGACGACTGCAGCCCCATCAAGCAGGACAGCAAGCGTGACCTTGGCCGAGGATCGACTCAAGGCCGCAGGACCTCGAGGATTGGTTCGGCCTCCGTGGACGTCTTGGACGTCGAACGCCCGGTGGTCGGGGCAGAGGAACCATTAGTGCCGGACAACAGTACCCGCTGCTGGTCCTAGAAGGCCGACAAGCTGCGCTCCAAGGCCGCCATTCTGGACTCCAGGCCAGAAGGCTCCTCAGCCTTCGGTGCGGGCACCGAGGGACTCGGGCCCGATGCCGGTTCCTCCAAAAGGGAATCCTCAATGAGGACAGCCTCTGAGGATCAAAGCTGGTCCACTGCCGGATCCTTCCGGGGGACCTTCATCAGCTGCTCCTTCTCCGAAGCCACAGGCGGGACCAGACCCAGGAGGAACCCTGTCCATCAGAGCCATACAAGGACATTGCCTTTGAGGGTTTCTTCTTCCTCCTGTGTTCCCTCGACGGGGACCACTTCTCTGAGGACCCATGATGGTGTTCGGGTTCGGAGATCTCCTCCTGAGATGTCGGGGCCTCAGACGAGGCCCTGGCCTTCGGAGGCATCAGGGAGTTGGGGAAAAAACTATCGTGCTGCTGCTGGCGGCTCTTCAGTGCCTTTGTAGACATCCGTTTGCATAAGCTGCAGGCTGCTGGGTCATGGTCCGGCCCGAGGCAATGGAGACAGCAGTCATGTTTGTCGGTTAAGGACATGAGCTTAGCACACCGATCACACTTTTTGAAACCAGTGATAGCCATAGGGAAAAAAAGAACCCCTGCGAGGTTGAAGACCCTCCAAGCTGCCAGCGGGGAAAAAAAACGGCACGAAGGCGCCCAAAAAGAAGAAAAACACAAAAAGGGACCAAACTCGATACCGAGGCACCAAGATTGGTAGGCAGGAAGAGTACAGGTGCGATACCGGAGACGAGTTGAGAAGAAAGAAATCTACTTTTTCCAGGTGAAAGACAGATGACATCTGAAGGGCTCCATGGAAAAAAAGGAGACTGAGCAAGATGGCACCCTTGGGCAGGAAGGGGACCACGCATGCGTGGTGGCATCTCCCAAAGGCTTTCTTTGAAAGCTGGGGAGATGCTCCTGCAAGGGCTCCGTCAGTGCCGACGTCACCCATATGTGAGGACTGACTTCCTGCTTGTTCCCGGAGAAAGCTTTTTTTCAATAATAAGGAGAAGTACTATCCTTCTTACATCCCTGCTGTACAGTGTCAACACCATACTCCTCAGAAGGGGCAGCAGCCATCGAAACAGCAAAAGAAGGCTCAGACTCCTAAGTTACAGCCAACTCAGCAGACCCAGCCTCCTCAGGGTCTTTGACTCCTTTCTGGAGAACATAGCCGTTCTGCCTCTGGAGATTCCAGATCCCATCCACATTCCTGGCAGACTCTGTCACTTTGCCCACAGTTGGCATCTTATCGCATCAGAACAGTGGACACTCTCCATAGTAAGGGAGGGGTACAAGCTTCATCTATGGTCTACCCCTGCAGACTCCTCCAAGAGAGTTCTACTCTCAGCCTCCTCTCACTGCTCTGCTGCTGCAAATGATCACCTCCTTTCTCTTTCAGGGCGCAATAGGGGAAGTTCCACCATCCCAGCAAGGAATGGACTTTTATTCTCCATACTTCCTGATTCTGAAGAAAACAGGAGGGTACAGGCCCATTCTGGATCTCAGAGAACTGAACAAGTACTTTTGTCCACTAAAGAAGAGCGGGACCTCGGTATGGTTGTATCTGATTATCTTAAAGTAGCTAAACAAGTATAAAAGGCATCAGCAAAAGCTAGAAGGATACTTGGGTGCATAGGGAGAGGAATGACAAGCAGAATAAAGGAGGTGATAGTGCCTTTGTATAAGTCTTTGGTGCGACCTCATTTGGAGTATTGTGTGCAGTTCTGGAGTCCGCACCTTCAAAAGGATATAAACAGGATGGAGTCAGTACAGAGGGTGGCTACTAAAATGGTTAGTGGTCTTCATTATAAAGCATATGAGGACAGACTTAAGGATCTTAATATGTACACCTTAGAGGAAAGGTGGAATAGAGGTGATAATCGATTGAGATGTTTAAATACCTCCGTGGCAAAAATGCACAGGGGGAGAGCCTCTTTCGATTGAAAGCAAGTTCTGCTATGAGGGGACATGGGATGAGGGTGAAGGGGGATAGATTCAGGAGTGATATGCGGAAATATTTCTTTATGGAAAGAGTGGTGGATCCGTGGAATAGTCTCCCAGTGGAGGTGGTAAAGATGAGGACGGTATGGGACAAACACAGAGGATCTCTAAAGGAAAAAGGGATTCTTGTAGTGGGTGATATGGAAGGACAGACTAGATAGGCCATGTGGTCTTTTTCTGTCGATATTTTTCTATGTTTCTACTAGGGAAGAAATTCAAATTGATCTCCCTAGGGGCCCTTCTCCCCTATCTCCAGAGTCAGGATTGGCTTTGTCCTCTAGATCTAAAGGAGGCATATACTCACATACTTATTCACTCACAGCACAGAAAGTTCCTGCGCTTCATGTTTCAAGGGAGACATTATCAATATAGAGTCCTGCCTTTCGGCCTCGCCTCTGCCCCAAGAGTCTTTACAAAGTGCTTGGCAGTAGTAGCCGCATTCCTAAGGACTCTAGAGATATTTGTCTTCCCTTACTTAGACGACTGGCTCATTTGAGCAAACACCTCTCTAGAGGCCAGCCTTTCCCTCTCACGTACTATGCAGGTGCTGCAACACTTGGGATTTGTAATAAATCTTCCAAAGTCCCAACTCGTTCCCTCTCAAACTCTAGGATTTATAGGGGCTCTCCTAGACACTCAACAATCAAAGGCATTTCTGCCCCAACCCCGCTGCGCTCGACTCAATCAGCATCTCAGGCATGCCTCAAGAACTTTCTCACTGCTCGAGAACTGTTACAACTTCTGGGTCATATGGCATCAACAGTGCATGTTGTTCTATATGCTCGTCTACATATACGTGCAGCTCAATGGACACTGGCTTCCCAGTGGTCTCAGGCATCGGGTTGCATGGGAGACAAAATAATGGTCTCTACCCACCTAATCTCATCTCTCCAGTGGTGGCAATCCCCAGAAAACCTCCTGGTAGGGTCACCTTTTCAGATGTCAGCACATCAATGTACCCTGAAGATGGATGCATCCAAATTGGGCTGAGGAGCTCATCTGGACAATCTCTCCACTCAGGGGCTCTGATCTCATCAGGAGTCACAACTTCACATAAATCTGCGGGAATTCACAATGCTCTCAAAGTGTTCCAGGACCATCTTCGATTACGCACAGTTCTAGTCCAGACGAACAATCAAGTAGCCATGTTCTACTTGAACAAGCAGGGCGGCTCTTGGACCCTCTGCAGCGAGGCCCTACATCTGTGGTCTTTTGCAATACAGCATCTCATTCACCTGCATGTGGTGTATCTTCCAGGCAAACACAATGTTTTGGCGGACAAACTGAGTCGAGTCCTTCTACCTCATGAGTGGTCTCTCCATGCAGACAAGATTGCTCACATTTTTCATATCTGGGGAACCACAGAGATAGACCTGTTCGCAAGTCCTCAGAATGCCAAGCTTCCTCGCTTCTGCTCCAGGACTCCTGCACCTGACAGCCAGCAGGTAGATGCTTTTCACCTGCACAGGGTTCAAGGCTTCCTATATGCCTTCCCTCCCATTCCCCTCATTCCCAAGACACTTTTCAAACTCCAGAGAGACAGGGGCTACATGATACTCATAGCCCCATGCTGGCCACAACAACTGTGGTATCCTCTCCTTCTACGTCTGTCTTGGGCTGAACCCATTGATCTGGGATCTGCTCCAGATCTCCTCTCTCAGGGGGAGGGGACACTGCTCCATCCCAATCCGCAGTCCCTCCATCTTACAGCATGGCTGCTGAAGTCGTAGCCTTCCAGGACATTAACCTCTCTCAACAGGTTAAGGATATCCTTTTAGCTTCTAGGAAGCCATCCACCAGGCGATCCTATGCCTTCAAGTGGCATAGATTTTCTCTCTTGTTTGTAGAGGGCGCTTAACCCCTTCTCAGCTCCAGTGGATGCATTACTTGAGTATCTTCTCCTCCTATCTTCTTCTGTACTCAAAACCAATTCAGTAATAGTACACCTAAGTGCAATTGCGGCCTCTCACATGCCCTTAGATGGCCAGCCCATCTCTTCTCAGCTGCTTGCAGCACGCCGTATGAGGGGTCTTCTATTAACCAAACCTCTCATTAAGCCCCCTCCAGTGGCATGGGATCTTAATGTTGTTTTAGGACAGCTTCTCAAGCTGCCCTTTGAACCTCTAGCCACTACCTCACTGAAATTTCTCACGTGGAAGGTCACCTTCCTTATTGCCCTCACTTCAGCAAGACACATTAGTGAGCTCCAGGCTTTGGTGACTGACCTCCTTATACACAATTCCACCATGATAAGGTAGTCCTTAGGACTCATCCTCACTTTATGCCAGATGTGGTCTTGCCCTTCCATTTAAATCAGTCAGTCTACCTTCCTGTCTTTTTCCCTAGACCTCATTCCTCTAGGGCAGAGGCAACCCTTCACACTCAGGATTGCAAACATGCCTTGGATTTTTATCTCCAGAGAACTGGAGAGCACAGAAAAGCTTCCCAACTTTTCATCGTCTTTGACTCAAGTCACCTGGGATTGCCAGTATCCAAGTGAACTCTCTCCAGGTGGATAGCGGACTGCATCTCCTTTGCTTATGAAATTGCAGAATTCTCTCTCGAGGATGAAGTCACTGCACATAATGTTTGTGCCATGGTTACCTCTATGGCAAATCTACACTCTGTAGTGATTGATGAGATATGCAAAGCAGCAACTTGGTCTTCTGTCAACACTTTTCCTGCTAACTATTGCCTGGACAAGGACTCCCGCCGGGGTGACTTGTTTGGCCAAGCTGTTCTCCAGCATCTCTTTCAGACTTAGATCAACTCCTACCCTCTGTCCCGGGTTTCGATACCAGACATTCTTGGAGATTATACGGCTTACTTAGTTATAGCTGTGATCCACAGCTCACTCTGAGGTCATCTCTCTGGCATCTCCGAGCTAGGGAATCCCATATATGACGACTACATTCTTGCTTGTTCCTGGAGATAGTGTAGTTACTCACCTGTAACAGGTGATCTCCGGGAACAGCAGGAATTTAGTCTTTACAACCTACCCTCCTCCCCTAGGAGTTGTATGTCTTCTTCTTCTTCTTCTCCTTCTCTCCTTTTGTCTCAGCTACAAACTCAACTGAGGAGGGAGAGCTGGAAAGGCAGGAAGGCAGATACGCAAGCACAGTGGGATGCTCCCAAAAGCTTTCCTATTGGATGCTGGGGAGCGTTCCCGTGCGGGCTCAGTCGATACCGACGCCACCCATATGTGAAGACTAAATTCTTGCTGTTCCTGGAGATCACCTGTTACAGGTGAATAACTACACTTTATAGACCTCTATCATATCTCCCCTCAGCCATCTCTTTTCCAAGTAGAAGAGCCCTAACCTTTTAAGTTTTTCCTCATAGGGTATCCTTCTATCTCCTTTACCATTTTGGTGGTTCTTCTCTGTACCTTTTCTAATTCTGCTATATCCTTTTTCCTAGCATTCTGTTTATTTTCTTGGCCACCGCTGCACATTGGGCAGAGGGTTTCAACATATTATCCACGATGACGCCTAAACCCACGATGATGCCTGGAGTGGAGGAGTGGCCTAGTGGTTGGGGCAAGGTACTTCAGGCCGGAAGGTCGGGGGTTCAAATCCCACTAGAGGACAGCAACCTTGGGCCGGAAGGACTGGGGTTTCTAGTCCCACAGATGCTCCTTGTGGTCTTGGGCAAGCCACTTAACCCTCCATAGCCCATGTTCCGTGTAAAATAGTTATCTCCAAGTTATAATGCCCTGTTCAATGTAAACCGCACTGATGCAGAATAGCGCGGTATATAAGAGAATAAAAATAAAATAAAATAAATCCTTTTCCTGGGTGGTGGTTCCTAATGTGGAACCTTGCATCATGTAACCATAGTTTGGATTGTTCTTCCCATGGAGGCCGATTCTGCACTGGGCATATCCGGGCTGTCAGGAAAATGAGTGAGGTATTTGCAGAATCAAGACACTTGGATGGCCAAGCGTGTCCCCTATTCCGCTCCTGTAGACGTCCCATGCGCTGCCCGGCCAGCCCTCTCAGCATTTGTGCCGGTGCCATGGTGTCCCGTCACCATAGCACCAGCACCAGCACATCCAGCAGGAGCACCCAATGCCCAACCACACATAACAACCATTTCCTCGCTGCCTGACCCTCAGCAGAGGCAGCCAGGACCAAGATCGGGGGCAGGACACCTACCACGGCAGCGATTTGACATCTGGGGGGCTGTAGGTCCTGATTTCCCCTGCACCCTGCACTTATTCCACCTTCAAGGTAGAATAAGCCAGGCGTCTAAGCCTAGGCCACCAGACATACAGAGGCTAAAACTGAATGGCCTCTGTATGTCCCAGCGCTTCAGCCTGCCCCCACTCCGCCTCTGTGCCGCCCACTTCCGCCCCTGTCCAGCTCTCTCCGCACAAACGCCTTGTACATGCAGGGAGAGAATCGGGAGCAACAGCTAAGCACGGGTTGTACATCCAACCCAGACGTACAATCCTGCTATTCAGGGTCTGAATTTACCCCTAAGTGCATAACTTTGCACTTGTCCACATTAAATTCCATCGGCCATTTGAACGTCTGTTCTTCCAGTTTATCAAGATCCTCTTGTGCTTTAACAACTTGGAATAATTTTGTATCATCTGCAAATTTGATCACCTCACTCGTTATTCCCATTTTCTGGCCATTTATGAATATGTTATAAAGCAGCAGACCCAGCATAGATCCCTGGGGTACTCCACTATTCACCTTTCTCCATTGAGAAACTTGGCCATTTAGCCCTACCTTCTGCTTTCTATCTTTTAACCAACTCCTGATCTACAATAGTACACTGCCTTCTATCCCATGACTTTTTAATTTCGCCAAGTGTCTCTCATGAAGGACCTTGTCAAAGGTTTTCTGAAAATCCAGATATGCTATATCAACCAGCTCACCTTTATCTACCTGTTTATTCACAGATTCAAAAAAATATAAGGGATTTATAACCACCCAAGAAAAGGATTTAGGCATCATCGTGGATAATACATTGAAACCCTCTGTCCAGTGTGCAGTAGCGGTCCGTGTGGTGGTGTGGTGTTCCAAGCATCATGAATGACCTGTGCAGGATGCATGCATAATAATTTTGTATAAGAACTGCAAAGCCCTCTACAAATGGACAAAGGCTATTTTGCACTATTTGGGTGTGTTATGCATGTAATATCTGCTACATGTTGCTATAAAGCTGAAATGAGCTGTTAAGCTGCAACATGGAAACAAGGAAATAGACATTACAATTTAAAGAGAAATATTATGGCTCAATGTTTGAGCCATTTGAATGTCCAACACTGTTATGTAATTGGAAAGTTTCCTAACTGCATTATAAAATCATTGGAGCGCACAAACGAGTGAAAAAGAAATCTCTTGACCTAATTCATCAGCCAGTCGTTTGCCATCCTCTGTAGGGATCACTCGGTCATCTTCTAGGTCACACTTGTTCCCCACAAGGATCACCTGGGCGTTGTCCCAGGAGTATGTCTTGATCTGTGTCGCCCTGAGCAAGGAGGGGAAAAATGGAGCATAGATGAATGGATGGGGAAGATGCACTACATAGTAGTTTGCTTGTATGCTTCTTAAAATACCTATCTCCAGGCCATCAGGGGCAAGTTGAGCTGGTCCTGATTTTACTCCCACTGCATCCAAAATGACCCACAATTTTTTGCTGTCCTTATAATGGGACATCCCAAATCTGTCCTAGGGACCCTACAGCCAGTTGAGTTTTCAGGAGATCCACAATAAATATAGACAGGCAATAAATTTGCATACATGGGAAACCCAATATATACAAAGTATCGCTGGCATATTCAATCAGAAACTGGAAGTACAGATCCACAGAGGCAATGAGGCAAAAGAAGGATAGGCTCACCCTGTCGCATATAAAGCGAGATTACTTACCTGTAATGGGGGTTCTTCATGGACAGCAGGATAAGTCAGCCACACCTGGTGACGTCCTCCGGGCAGCACCATAGACGGAAGTGCTCTCTAGAGTGTAGGTAGCCCCACCTCACCAGCTCGTCCCTAGCCCAGCCAGTGTGTCCCCAGCTATGCCTTTCCGGCTAGGCTGTGTACCGGTTCGAGGCCGACCTCATCCAGGGGAGGTGGGTGGGATTGTGTGGCTGACTTATCCTGCTGTTCACAGAGAACCCCCGTTACAGTTAGGTGACCTTGCTTTCTCCATGGACAAGCAGGATGCATCAGCCACACCTGGTGCCTCTCTAGTTACGCACTGTGCGTGTTGTGGTGGATGAGGGAGGTGCAGATGGTACGGAATGAAAAGACTTGATCATGGTACTGGTTACAAGTTTGTTTATTGCATCAATAACGGCATCAATAACAGCCAGGCATAGTGCAAACATGAATGTAAAAGTGAACATAGTGCAACTTCAACATGGTGCGATCTAATGCCACTGTGAACATGGTGCCATAGTGCAAACATGCGAACATATCGCACCATATTGTGCAATGGTACATGCTGTGCAACTGACATCAAAAGAGTTGCAAGATACAGACTTCAACAGTACAGAGCACGATCACCTATCTGTAGTTGGCAGGGGAGGCCTGAGGCTGCGTGCTCGGTGGCTGTGGAGAGGACAGTCTGGCCGAAGGTGCTGTCTGCTTGTGCCTCAAGGTCCAAGCAATAGTGATTCTGGAAGGTGAGTGCTGAGGACCAAGTGATGGCCTTGCAGAGGTCACTCACTGGCAACGAGTGCAGGTTGGCGATGGAAGTGGCCAGCGCTCGGAGTTGGTGCACCCCGACCTTAGTTCCCATCTGCGCGCCCACCCTGTTGTGGCAGTAGATGATGCAGTCCGATATCCATTGCGACAGTGTCCTTTTTGTGACGAGCCTTCCCGGTCTGTTGGGATTGAAGGAAACGAAGAGCTGGGTCCCTTGTTGTATGGTTTCTGTCTTGTGGATTTAGGTGCGCAGGGCCCTGATGCAGTTGAGAGTATGCAGCCTCTGCTCTTCCGTGGAAGAATGGGATTCTGGGAAGAACAAGAGCAGCTCAATAGACTGGTTGATGTGGAATGCTGATACCACCTTCAGGGCAAATTTTGGGTTGGTGCAAAGGGAGGCGTGCTCCTGATGGAGCTGCGTATATGGTAGGTGGTCCACGAGGGCCTGCAGCTCACTGATTCTCTTGGTGGATGTGATTGTGACCAGGAAGAGGGTTTTCCAAGATGAGTACTTTAGGGCCATTGATTAGAGCTGCTCGAAGGGCTCCTGCATCAGCTGTTGTAGAATGACGTTGAGGTCCCAGGGTGGTATCGGTGGTCTGACCGGGGGCCTTAGGTTTGTCAGGCCTCTCATGAATCGTGTGACAATTGGCAGTGTTGCGATGGAGCTATTGGCAGCTTTGTCCACATGATCATGGAGGGCCGCTATTGCTGAGAGGGGACCCTAATGGTTTGGGTCTTTAGGCCAAGCTCGAAGAGGGAGGTAAGATATTGAAGGATCTTTGCGACTGGGCACAAGGTTGGATTTAGGTCGCCGGCAACACACCAGATGCTAAAGTGCTTCCATTTGAGCCCGTAGGATTTCTGCATGAACAGTCTTCTGGCTGCCAGGACCATGTGCTGTACCTCCGTAGGCAGACTGAGGGCTGAGAGGTTCAGCCACTCAATCTCCAGACTCAGTTCGAGGGCTTGTAGATGTGTTCCCGCTGTTCTGGGTGAAGAGGTCCGGTTTCAGGGGGAGCTGTATTGGCGGATCCCGGGCAAGGCAGAGTAGGAGGGGGAATCACATCTGGCAGGGCCAGTGGGGTGCAATCAGGATGATGTGTGCTTTGTCTCTGATGATTCGTTGCAGGGTTGCTGAGATCAGAGGGGTCGGGGGAAAAGAGTACATTAGTGACGACTCCCCCCAGCACATGTTAAATGCATCCATGGCTTTGCTCTTGGATGACGGGCGCTTCGAATAGAAGAGGGGACACTTCGCATTCTGTTCTGTGGCAAAGAGGTCGAGCTGCGTTGTGTCCCCCACATCTAGAAGATGGAGTTGGTGACCCCTGGGTGCAGGGTCCACTCATGTGGCTCCAACTGTCAGCTTAATCTGACGCCTGGGAGATAGGAGGCCTGTAGCAGGCAACCGCTGGAAAGCGCAAGGGACCATGTCACAAGCGCTTCCTTGCAAAAGGAGCAGGACCCTGTCCCTCCTTGCTTGTTGATGTAGAACATGGCAAATTGATCAAGACTGATTTCCCTTCTAGGTGTGGCCGGAAGGCTTTCAGCACGTACCTGATGGCCCTGAGTTTACAGATGTGGAGAGTTCTCTCCTTCATGGTCCAGGAACCCTGGGTGTTGAGTTGTGGCAGGTGGACTACCCACCCTGTAGTGGATGCATCCATGGTCAGCATGATGTGATGGTTGCGCTAGCGGAGGTCCTCGCCCACCGAGAGGTTCGTTAGTGAGGTCCACCAGCGGAGGCCTTCCCTAATCCGAGGGTCTACGGGGATGTGCATGGTCAGGGGTTGTGAGTGCTGTCTCCAGTGCGCGAGCAGGTGCCACTGGAGGTTGCGCATATGTAACCTTGCTAGTGGAAGGACTGATGTTGCCGCCGCCATGTGCTCCAGGAGGCATAGGATGCATCGTGCGATAGTCTGTCCGTGGAAAGATCGCAAGCCAGAGAGGTGATCGCTGCGCTGGAAGGAAGGCCTTTGAGGCACAAGTTTCGATGACTGCCCCTATGAACTCCAGACATTGGGATGGCTGCAATTGTGACTTGGCACGTTGATTAGGAACCCCAGTGTGGACAGCAGGGCCGTGGTCCTCTGCACTGTTTCCTGGGTAAACTATTTAAGACTAATAAAAGAAAATATTTTTTCACTCAACGTGTAATCAAACTCTGGAATTTGTTACCGGAGGATGTAGTAAAGGCTGTTAGTGTAGCTGGGTTTAAAAAAAGGTTTGGACAAGTTCCTGGAGGAAAGGTCCATAAACCATTATTAAGAAGGGACCCAGGATATCAATGCTTGACCTAGTACAAGCATTGCAGAACCTGTGTCTTTTGGGGAAACTGCTAGGTACGTATGACCTAGATTGGCCACTGTTGGAAACAGGATACTGGGCTTGATGGACCTTGGTCTGACCCAGTATGGCATATCTTATGTTCTTATGTTCTGGGTCTCTTGAGCTGAAGGCACCACAAGGTATGGGAAGACGTTGATGCCCTGCTTGCGGAGATGCACTGCTGCTATGGCCACACATTTTGTGAAGACACGCGGCGCTGGCGACAGGCCGAATGGAAGGACCCAGTACTGGTAGTGATGGCCCAGCACATGGAAGCAGAGGTATTTCCTGTGAGACCTGTGGATAGGGACATGGATGTAGGCTTCTTGTAGATCCAGAAAGGCTAGCCAGTCCGCAGTCTGTATGAGTGGCAAGATGAACGTCTCCTTGATTATGAACCTGTTTAGTTTGCAGAGGTCTAGGATGGGGCATACCCCCCCGCCCCTGATTTTTTGGGAATGAGGAAGTTCCTGGAGTAAAATCCAGTGTTGATTACATCTGCAGGCACCCGCTCTATTGCCTGTGATGCCAATAGATGTATGAGTTCCGCTATTATGGGAGGCACAAGGTGAGGAGGTGTCTTGCTGATAGGCTGGGAGCACTGGCAGGGCGGAGCAGAGAAGCGTATGCGGTATCCCTCCCGGATGATTTGAAGGACCCACTTGCCAGTTGTGATGACTTCCCAGGCTTTCAGAAAAGCTGACAGGCGTCCCTCTACAGGGAGAGCAGCCTGATGATGGTTGTCAAAAGGAGGCCCCATTCTTCCCTATGTGAGGGGCCGTTTGTTTCTTCTATTTGCGCTACTGCTGGTGCTGCCGTTAGTGGGAAGGGCCTTGGTAGGAATGCTGTTTATATCATGGGCCCTGCCACTTACGGTTGGCAGGGTATCTCTTGGAGGGGTAGTAAAGTTTGCAGTGGTAGCTACCCTTTTGGGAGATGGAATGACGCGCAAGCCCATCCTCTGACAATGTTTGTAAGGTGGTGCAATGTTCCTTCATGTTGTTCACTGTGTCAGTGACTTTGTCGCCAAAGAGGGACTCGCCCGCACAGTGAGCGTCTGCAATCCTGTCAGGCATGTCATCTCATAGGCCGAAGGCCCTCAGCCGTGCCCATCGCCTGGTGGAGATTGCTGTGCCAGCGGTCCTGATGGCTGTGTCAAAAGCATTGAAAGCTATACTCACTAGGTGTCTGCTGCATTCGGCGATGTCGATTAATGGGGCAGAGGCCGTTGCCTGGGCCTCCTTCGGCAAGGCTGAGATGTAATTCCTCAGATTTGCCATCAGTACATCCTGGAAGAGGACATGTTGGAATTGATGCACTGCAATCTTGGCGCTGAGCATTGCCCAACATCGTCCAGGAGCTTGTGATCCCAATCTGGCGGGTTGTTGATATGAGTGCGTGAGGATTTCACTCTTTTCAGGGCTGAAGACATAACGAAGGACTGGTGGGGAAGTTGTGGTTTGATGAAACCCAGTGTGGGCTGGACCTGGTACTTGGTTTCCAACTTCCTGGAGCAGGCATGGCCCAAGGCGGGCATCTGCCACAGCTTTACTTGGTTGTTTTGCAACTTCTGGTGAATGGGCAGGACAAGGGTGGGTTTTGGATCATTGAGGTATTTAAGATCCTCAGGCTCCTGATCCCCTGAGGTGTCTGGGGGTGCCAGGGCTAGGGTTGCCGCTACCTTCCTCAGAAAGTTTGGGTAAGTGAGGTTCTTGGGGGGGGGGGGTGGCTTGGCTGCTCCTCAGTGTCCATTGCTGTGGGGCTTTCCTCCAAGGGAGTGTCCTTTGTGGAAGTGGAGCCCAGGGCAGCTGCTTCCATCTCATCCTCTCCACTCTCCTCCATCCGGGGGTCCGGAGACTGTAGGCCAGGGGATGGTGTCCGTGCAAGGCTTGGAGTGTTGAGGGGTGGAGATGAGCTCTAGGCAGCTACATCTGAGTGTCCAGAGTATGGGCGGCAGTGGCATTGCCATCTGCTCCACCAAACGAGTGAGAATCTGCAGGATGGCGGCGGAGTTTTCCACGCTCACCAGGTCCTGGCGGTGGTGCCTCCCATGCCTGCTGGTGGAGCTGGAGGTGGAGGAGCCTGAGCGGATCAAGCCCTGCATCTCCTTCACTTGCACTGCTTTCTGCCCCTGTGCCCTTGTTGCTGCTCCTTCCACTGGTGCTGCCACGGTCCCTGCATCTGCAGCGGCTTCTGCTGCTTTTATCTCTGTGGCTATTTCTGCTGCTGCCCTTGCCATACCTGCCCCAGTTCTTGCTCCTGCTGCGATGTTCGTGACTTTCATTCCTGCTGCGGCTTCTGTTATGATGGGCTGATCAGCATGGGGGCCTCTACTCCATACTGTAGCTGAGTGCTGTTTCTCTGCACCGACTGGGAGACCCTCCCTTGGCACGGTGATGCCGGTGAGGGCTGTGCGGGCAGGAATCAGTCTTTCTGAGCTGATGGGCTTCCTGAGTTGCCTCGACAACTCTCGCATTGCTGGCCAATGGGAGACCAGAGGGAGGAGTCAGAGGTAGCCATATTGCTGGCACCATGATGGTGTTTTACAGGGCCATGCGGCTGGATACCGGAGGCTGCGGGGGAGCCGGGAGAGACAGCAGGGATCATTGCTAGAGCCTGGGTGGATGCCAGAGCTGGTGTGAATGCTGAAGTTGCTTTTTCCACCCCACAGCCGGGGATGGAAGCCCTGCGAGGTGCATCCAGTGCCAGTGAAGGCAACACGTGGTCCGAGGCCTGACCTGGAGCATGTGATGATGTAAGAGCTGGTTCCTGGGAAGGCAGATTGCATTCGGCCGGCAGGTCGGCAGTCAGATTTGCAGTAGCGGGGTGACTAGAAGAGGCCAGATAGTCTTTTAAAGCATTTCCTTGCTCTGGGGGACATCCTGGAGCAATGGGTGCAATCTTCTACCCGATGGCTGGCTCCTAAGCACTGGACGCACTGGTTGTGTGCGTCTGTGGTATTCATCTTCCTTTTGCATCGTGGACATGTCTTAAAACCCAGTTTAGGCATTCTTCTTGCTGATATCGTCTTGGTATTGTTAGATGTTTGGAGAGCTGTGCAATCCACTTTGCTGGCAAGGCGGAAGAAAAAAGACTGGCCAAGCTAGGGGTGGGCTGGTGAAGTGGGGCTACCTACACATGCTGAGAAAGATTTGGAGAGCACTTCCGTTTATGGCGCTGCATCCTGCTTGTCCCTGGAGAATGCAGATGCTCTCTGCTCAGGGGAAAAAAAAGGAAGCATTGCTGAACTCAAAATCATCACAGTGCAAAACTTTACCTAGCAGTGCAACTCTATTCCCTCCAAATTCAGGAAGAGATTGCCTCCTCCCACTCTACCCTTCCCTTCCCTTCCCTTCCTCCATCAGAGTTACTTACATAAAAAGAGAAACAAAAAGGAAAATAAGATGATACCTTTTTATTGGACTAACTTAATACATTTGTAGACTAGCTTTCAAAAGTAAAACCTTCTTCCTCAGGTCAGGGCACGATAAGCAACAAATGATACCAAAATATATACAGGTATCCATACAGTATTACATAGACCGGGGGAGGGGGGATGGATGGTTGACAAGAGGGTGATCAGGCTTTATTTGTTGCTCATACTGTTCTTCACACTTCTTTACCCTTCAGTGTCACGATTAATCAGGGAGACGGGCTAGCTGGCAGGAGCAGTTCTGTACATACGCTACCTTCCAGGAGCACCCAAGCAGGGCGTGGAGGAATTAGGGGCAACCTTTTCAAAGCAGCATACTCCACCAACCATGGGAAGGGAAAGGACATACCTAACATGAACATTTAGCAGATTAATTTGCATAAGAAAGACTCGGGTATATTCTGAAGACCCTGGAAAGCAGATCTGCTGCCACTGTTCAGCCCTGCACCCCTATAACTTCCCTCATGCCTGCCCCCCCCTCCCCCCCCAAGTGATAGAAAGAGTGGAGTATCTACTGTAAATCCACAAGATTTCCCAGACCTCGCCTGCCTGGGTTCACTCTTGCTTCATTATCTCTGCAACCCTCCCTGTTACCCCCCCTCCCCCCCCCTCAGGGAGAGAGGTGGAAGGCATCTTACCAGTCCTGCACCGCGTTGAAGGAATCTTGATTTGAAATATCGTACATAAGTAAGAAGCCCATGGCTCCCCTGTAGTAAGCCGTGGTGATGGTTCGGTACCTCTCCTGGCCCGCTGTGTCCTTGAAACAGAGAGTAAAAGAGACAAGTTAAGGGCTGAAAGGCAACAAGGTCACCTCCTTTCCCCAATATAAGGATTACATGAATACACCCCTGGGCACCTCTTAGCATCATCTCAAAGTAATTTGTCTATAGTTCCGAAATTTGGTCACATTCACTCAATCTTACGTCCTTCTTATGGAATTCTGTTCCTCAAAAGAAGAGAATTTTAAATAGCTACCTGCAATCTAGGAAACAAAGTAAATCATGGCTGTTTTCTCAGTACCTGTGGGGTTAGGATAATTAAGTGCAACACTGTAGGTTTGTTATTTTCATACTTTAAATTTACCTTTTAATGAATTGATTTTATTTGTTATAGCATATCTTGATATTGATGTCTTGTTTTTGTCTGTGCACTGCTTAATCACTTTGTAGCAAGTGTTATGTCAAATGTATAATGAAATGGATTAGATTATCCATGTCACTCCAGCCTCTGGTGACATGGATAATCTATCTTGAAATGGAACTCCTAGTAGTGGATTAGCAGGACTGGCTCTGCCAGTCGTTGAGAGAAGTGAGCCTGGGATATGCTTCAACTGCCCTGAATACGGACCATCTGATCTTCATCAGGATTTTCACCACCACCAAGTATTGGGTAAATGCCACATCACACCTTTCAGCACCAGGGATTAGAACCAGGACCCAGGAAAAGAAAGTGACTTGTCTTGAACCACACATAGTCAATGACAGAGGCTGGGATTAGCAGTTTCTAGGACAAGCAGAATGAGTTAGCCACACCTGACGATGTCATCCGATGGTGCCGAAGACGGAAGTACTCTTCATAGCTCAGAAGAGCTTTTGCCCTTCTGAGCATGAGCCTTACTGGTCCTACCCCTAGGCCCGCCCCTAGCCAGCCATTTTACACTCTTCCATAAGAACATAACATAAGAACATAAGATATGCCATAATGGGTCAGACCAAGGTCCATCAAGCCTAGTATCCTGTTTCCAACAGTGGCCAATCTAGGTCATACGTACCTAGCAGTTTCCCCAAAAGACACAGGTTCCACAATGCTTGTATTGGGTCAAGCACTGATATCCTGGGTCCCTTCTTAATAATGGTTTATGGACCTTTCCTCCAGGAACTTGTCCAAACCTTTTTTAAACCCAGCTACACTAACAGCCTTTATTACATCCTCCGGTAACTAATTCCAGAGTTTGATTACACGTTGAGTGAAAAAATATTTTCTTTTATTAGTCTTAGTTTACTCTGTAGCTTCATTGCATGTCCCCTAGTCTTTCTACATTCTGATAACGTAAACAATCGATCTACGTTTACCCATTCCACTCCGTTCATTAATTTATAGACTTCTATCATATCTCCCCTCAGCCATCTCTTTTCCAGCTTAAAGAGCCCTAACCTTTTTAGCCTTTCTTCATAGGAGTATCCTTCCATCCCCTACCATTTTGGTGGCTCTTCTCTGAACCTTTTCTAATAACGCTATATCCTTTTTAAGATATGGCGACCAGAATTGCACACAATATTCAAGGTGCGGTCTCATCATGGAACGATATAGAGGCATTATTATATCTTTTGTTTTATTTTTCATTCCTTTCCTTATGATACCTAGCATTCTATTTGCTCTCTTGGCTGCCGCTGCATACTGGGCCGAGGGTTTTAACATGCTATCCACAATGATGCCTAAATCTTTTTCCTGGGTGGTAGTTCCTAATGTGGAACCTTGCATCATCTAACCATAGTTTGGGTTGTTCTTCCCTAGGTGCATAACTTTGCACTTGTCCACATTAAATTTCATCTGCCATTTTGATGCCCAGTCTTCCAATTTATCAAGATCCTCTTGCAATTTTCCACAATCCTCTTGGGTTTTAACAACTTTAAATAGTTTTGTGTCATCTGCAAATTTGATAACCTCACTCGTTATTCCACTTTCCAGGTCATTTATGAATATGTCAAAAAGCAGTGGACCCAGCACAGATCCCTGGGATACACCACTATTCACCTTTCTCCATTGGGAAAATTGGCCATTTAACCCTACCCTCTGCTTTCTATCTTTTAACCAGTTCCTGATCCACATTAGTACACTGCCTCCTATCCCATGACTCTTTAGTTTTGCCAAAAGTCTCTGATGAGGGACCTTTCGCCTCTCTCTACTCTCCAAGAAATAACCTTTAGAATACCAGTTTTCTGCATCCAGCTACCCAACTCTGCAGAGAAGAGCCTTTGATCAAGATAATGCCAAAACCAGGTTTTAAAAAATGCCCTGGCTGCTCTAGAAAGATGAATTCTATGACTCACATCAGCTGTGTCTCCGCTGCCTCGGCGTCTCCCACCAGGTCAAGGACTGCGCTCTCTGCACAAAGATGTCGCCTCATGCCAGGAAATTCCAAAAACACACTATGCAGGACCTCTTCCCTGGGACATGCCCCACTGCCGATGCTGCCCAGGACTATGTGACTCTCCACGTGGTCTCTTCTAATCCCCCACCTGCAGCTGCAATGGCTACAGATGTGCCCTCCCGGGCCTCCATCCGCAACCTGTCTGCCCCTGGGCCTAATTATCTTACGACCTCGGTCCCAGCAGCATTGCCCATTCTGGCTCGCCCAGCAGCAGCAGCAGAAGCTTCCCAGGACAGATCTGTGAGTGCTCCCTCAGCATCGGCCATCTTGCCATTGGGAGCCGTCCAGGACTCCGCCCAATGTGGCACCATTGGTCAGCGCCATGTCAACAGATTGAGCCCCCATCACCACTCCAAATGCAAGTACTCCCTCCGGCAGGCCTCTCCATCAGTTCGGAGGCACCACTCCAGCCTGCACCGATGTAGTATAGGTCCAAGGAACCACGAAAGATGCCGGAAACCCCACCATTCCTCCAGCCATGGCAGCAGCAGCCTGCAGTGCTCACCTAGGCATAACCACGGCAGGAGACACCACCATCACCGCAGTGCCGATTCAGAGAGCCCCCTCCTTATGGCTTCAGTGACTGCACCGGCAGCATGGACCACCACAAGAGAAGCAGGTATGCCTGCCACACCCCCTCTTCCTCTGGATCTGACCAGGACATTTTCCTTCTGGAAGATACCCCCACTCGACAAGGAGACCAAACGGAGTGAATCGGACCCAATCTCCAGCACATGGCTGTTGGGGAACAGTCCAGACAGCAAGGGGCAACCAACGTGCCCTCACAATATTTTTCATTTACTCTCCAGCCTCTTCCAGCAGTGGTGGTCACCAAATGGTCCACCAGCCAACATGCTGCCACAGACCCCAGCTCCCACAATGCTAACACCATGCACGGACCTCCAGAAACCATTCTGGACCACCCAGCCCCACCAACGCCAGAATCCACATCCCCGTATCCCACCAGTCACGCAGATGCCCCCAGCGATGACGAGGAGACTACTGCCCAGGAGTCTCAAGTATCTGGGAACCCCTCATGGCCACAGGAACAGAGGACCCTATGCCCGCAGCTAACTCTCCGCCAGCCATACCAGAGGATGTGACCTACCTGAAATTCCTGTGGAATGTCACAACTGTGGCTTTACCAACCTCGATACCTCTGACCAGTGGCCCAAAGCCGTCAGCACTCAAGCTTCTAGAGGCACCCAAAATACTCGCACTGATCCCAGTACACCCATTGCTCCGCGAAAATCTGCTCAAATTATGGCAGAACTCCGCCACAGGCCCTTCCATCTCCCAAAAGCTGGACGCTAAGTACCAGGTCCAGCCAACAACAGGATTCGACAAGACCCAGTTACCCCACCACTTGATAGTGGTGGAATCAGTTCTCAAACGATCTAAGTCCACATGCACCCATGCCAATAACCCACCAGGAAGGGATCATAAACTCCTCAATGATGTGGGAAAAAGGGTTTTCAAGGTGCCATGCTGTGCACCAGAGTATCAGCCTACCAGCTACAACATGCCCTATACCAGGATGTCCTCACAGAGAACCTTAAAGTCACCATTTTGACACTCAGCCAGGAAGCACAGATGGCTGCCAATGCATCCCTTACAGATCTCCAGGAGTGTACGAAGCATCAGATCCGTGCGGCCTTTGACGTCTTCGATGCAGTTGCAGACACAGCAGGAACTGCGATATCGGCCCGCCAACTAGCTTGGCTGCAAGCATCCGGACTCAGAGGACACACATGACCGCATCACAGATGCTCCTTGCATAGGCAATAAGCTTTTCAGCCACAAGGTAAAAGATATGGTGAACGACATGAAGGACCACTGCACCACGCTGCACACCCTTGCGGAGGAGGGCTTGGAGTGAACCACCAGTCGCAAGGGCTCCTACCATCAGAAGTCCTACTCCTCCTCCAGGTGCCAGAGCGTCTACAATTCATACCGCAAATGGCAACAGCCATGGTACAAGCAGCAGGCCTACCAGACCTCCTATCGCCAAAAGCCCTGCCAACAGGAAAGAAAGAAGCAAAAAACCACGCAGCCCAGAGCAGGAAATGCCAGCCAGGCTTTTTGACAAAAGATGGCATCAGCCTTCCACATCAATCAAACCATCGAACTTCCATGCTTCTACCCAGAGCCTCATTCTTCCCCAGAAGAGCAGAGGCTACACACCCTCGACTGTATCAGGGTTCTGCATGTCTACCTTCACTGGACAGCACCCCAAAGACAAGGAACACAACTCTTTGTCTCCTGTGATCCCAACAAACCAGGACACTCTGTCTCCAAATGGATCCTGTTTCTGTGGATCTCCTCCTGTGTTGCCTTCTGCCTACAGCATGCTGGAGCTGAAGCGTCACCTCCGGTAAACACACACCAGCTCAGGGTGCTGGCCACCACCACTGCCAACCTGCGTTCTGTATCGGTGACAGACATCTGCAAAGCCGCCACCTGGTTCTCCCTACACACATTCCAGAGACATTACTACCTCGACCTCACAGCGCGGACAGACCCCTCCTTCAGGCAAGTGGTCCTATCCACAGCAGATACTCACTCACTGTGTTAGGGAATGTAATGTTGACTGTCCTATGATACCTGACTTTCGTTGTTTGCACAGTATGTACGTTGCCTTGCGTATAGTATGTTTACAGGAGGCACTGACTACCACTGCCCCTTTTGCACTGTTCTTGTTTTAGTGGCACTGCTGCTAACAAATTGCGCTGTTGGTTTGCACTGTCGGTTTAATGACACCATGCCAGGTATGATTGCATTATTATTGCATCTTGCTATTGTTCTACATTTGCACTGTTATTGCACTTTGGTATTGCTGTTTCGTGTTGCACACACGCCTGGGCTGTTATACAATCTGCAATAAACATCCCACGCTGCACTGCACCTTGGCTTCTGCGTCTGTTTTCATCCGCTCCATGACACAGACCTAACCCCCTTCTACCACAGCTCCATGCAGCTGGGGAGGCACCAGGTGTGGCTGACTCATCTTGCTTGTCCTAAGAGAAAGCAAGGTTACTTACCTGTAATGGGGGTTCTACGTGGACAGCAGGATAGTTCAGCCACACGTTCCCTCCCACCTCTCCTAGAAGGGGGTCAGTCTCCTACCCTAGTGCCGCCCCTAGTGAATAGGCTCAGCTAGTGACACAGTGGTTGGCTAGGGGCAGGCCTAGAGGTAGGGCCAGTAGGGCTCATGCTCAGAAGGGCAAAAGCCCTTCTAAGCTATGGAGAGAACTTCCGTCTTCGGTGCCATCGGACGACGTCACCAGGTGTGGCTGAGTTATCCTGCTGTCCATGGAGAACCCCCATTAAAGGTAAGTAACCTCGCTGAGGCACAGGGAGATAAAATGACTTCTCCCTTCCTCAAGGTAACAACTTTCAGTGACAGAGCCGGGGACTAGCACTGAGGCACAGAGCGATAAAATGACCCCTCCCCCATACCCAAGGTAACACATTTTCCATGACAGAGCCTGGGATTAGCACTGATGCACAGGGAGATAAAATGAACTCCCCTTCCCCAAAATAACACACTTTCAGCGACAGAGCTTGGGATTAGAACTCGTCTTCCTCCCTCTCGCTCATCTCCATTAGGTGCTTGCAGCTGTTTGTACTACCAATCTATGTCAATTTCCAGCTCAGCGGTCACAGGAAACAAAGATCTATGTAACACACCAATTAACATTAACAGAGGTGGAAGGTTTGATTCTTATTGTGCAAAAATCAAGCCGTGGTGGTATCTTTGGTGTTGGCAAGGAGAGACGTTCTGATGTCTCCAGGCCCTCTCACACATAGGCTCTTGTGTCCGAGCCCGGTGACAAGGGCTTTCTGACCCCATCACACATCTCTGACGGGCACATCAGACACAGCTCTCTCTCTCGTTCTCACACACCTCCGATCTCCAAGGCCAAAAGACTGTAGAAACATAGATCTTTCCTCTACTTCTTGGGCCATCAGCACTCTCTCCTCGCCATTAGGAGGATCAACCCCAAAGATTTCCACTCTGCTGGTCAATTGAAAGGGGATATGATAGAAATGTGAAAAACCACGAGTAAGATAAAACAGGTAAATAGAGGATGGCTGTTTAATCTTTCAAACGCTAAAACAAGAGGACACTCCGTGAACTAAGAACCAGCAGACTGAAAATTAAACATAGAAAGTATTCTTTCACTCAGAGCCTAATTAAGCTGTAAAGTCTATTGCCTTGAGGAAATGTCCCTAAACAGTATTAGACAGTAGACTTCTGAAAACATTGCTCATCCTTGGAAATGAGCTATAAGAAACAGATGTACCTTTTAAGATCTGCCAGTTACTTGTGACCCAGACTGGCTACTGTTGCAGACAGACTGTTGGGTTCGATGATCCTTGGTTTGACCCAGTGCTGCTTACAGCATCCTATGTGAATCCATTCAAAGATGTGCATCCTTTAACTGACCTAACATAGCATATCTTGACAATACTCATCTATCAGAACTAAAATCCCAGAAGGCAGCAAACGTTCAGATAGTGCTTTCCCTTGAACTGCCCCTATGCTACCTGCAACTGGGGAAAAGACATGACAGGATGACTTCAGTCTCCCCCTTCCACAGATTGATCTCTCCTCAGTCTGCTGAAAGGAAGCTTAATCAGCTCTCAGTCACCTTGGTGACTGCCATCTCTCAAATCCCTGAGTACAACTGAGTACACTGAAACCTGCACCACCTCAACAGGGAAAACTACCAGGGCCTGACAGGCTGCTGACAGCCAAAGAAGCTGTGGTGTTCTCTCTTCAAACACAGATACAGCCAACTACAAACACCTCCACTGTGTGCTCTGCAAACAGTGCACAGAGCTGTGACACCTGCAGACCCAACTTCCAATCCTACATCTGCCATCATCTCGCACTGTCATTCACAAATGACACACCTGCAGACCCAATTTCCAATCTCACCACTGCCACCATCTCACATGCTCACTCAGATGTGTGACACCTCTGCCACCATCCATACTGTCACTCAGAGTTGTGACACCTGCAGACTCAGCTTCCAATCCCACCACTGCCACCATCTCGCATGGCCACTCAGAGCTGACACACTTGCAGACTCAGCTTCCAATCCCACCTCTGCCACCATCTCGCATGGCCACTCAGAGCTGACACACCTGCAGACCCAGCTTCCAATCCCACCACTGCCACCATCTTGCATGGCCACTCAGAGCTGACACACCTGCAGACTCATCTTCCAATCCCACTACTGCCACCATCTCGCATGGCCACTCAGAGCTGACACACCTGCAGACACAGCTTCCAGTCCCACCACTGCCACCATCTCGCATGGCCACTCAGAGCTGAGACGTCTGCAGACTCAGCTTCCAATCCCACCACTGTCACCATCTCGCATGGCCACTCAGAGCTGACACATCTGCAGACTCAGCTTCCAATCCCACCACTGCCACCATCTCACATGGCCACTCAGAGCTGACACACCTGCAGACCCAGCTTCCAATCCCACCACTGCCACCATCTCGCATGGCCACTCAGAGCTGACATACCTGCAGACCCAGCTTCCAATCCCACCACTGCCACCATCTCGCATGGCCACTCAGAGCTGACACACCTGCAGACTCAGCTTCCAATCCCACCACTACCACCAACTCGCATGGCCACTCAGAGCTGACACACCTGCAGACTCAGCTTCCAATCCCACCACTGCTATCATCTCGCATGGCCACTCAGAGCTGACACACCTGCAGACTCAGTTTCCAATCCCACCACTGCCACCATCTCGCATGGCCACTCAGAGCTGACACATCTGCAGACTCAGCTTCCAATCCCACCACTGCCACATACTCTCACTGTGGGACCTTCATGTCCTTATTCTCTAGCTGAAGCTGTAAATGCTTTGGTCAAGGAATGTGTTTGCTTGTAGTGTGTGATTCTCTTCTGTGGGTGTGTGTTTGTGGTGTATGTATGAGCTATTTATCTTTAATATTTGCTTCCTGCTCTCAACATTAAACCTGGTTCCTGGTATCCCTGCCCAGTGATAATCACGTCCTGCTAACTTAAGCTGCCCTCCCATCTTGACTCACCTCAGCCCACCAGAAAGCACAAACCCTCAGAAATCTCTTTTCTTTGGACACTGCCTTTGGAAGACATGTAATTTAAGCCGCACCATTTCCATCCCAGTAAGATAGCTCTTTGGTGTGTTTCTGGGGCCCATATTGAGGGGAAGAGGACACAGAATAGGAATTGTATTAGGGCTGTGCATTCATTAGCATGTTTTTAAACATCTACTGCATGCAGAATCAGTTTAGGGCATGTTAACCAATGAATTCATTTATGTAAAGCTGATTTACATGTGTTAAGACAGTTTCTATAAAAGCTAAATCCACAAATTGGGGGAAGTGGCCAAACAAACTGAAAATGATCTCTTTGTGCACAGTGCTAGAATTTAGAGTGGACTAGGAAAGGTTTAGAGAAGGGTGACGAAAGCAGAACGAGTGAATAGCCTCACCTCCCTTATGAAGAGAGGCTAAACAGGTTAGGGCTCTTCCGCTTGCAGGAAAGACGACCGAGAAGGGAGACAATAAACTTTTATACATAGAATCACAAGTGGGGTGGAACTATTAAATAGGGAACGATAGTTCAACCTTTCCAACAACATTAAAAAAACAAGAGAGCACTCCATGAAACTAACGACCGGCAGATTGGAAACAAATTGTAGACAGTGTTTTTTTCATAGAGTGCATGATTAAACTGTGAAATCTGTTACCAGAGGATGTGATCAATGCGATCAACATAGCAGGGTTCAAAAGAAGGACAAGACCATAGTGGAAAAGTTAATGATAGATTTGGAAAAGTCTATGATACACAGATTTACTTTCGGGTCTGCTGTATACTTGTGATCTCGATGGGCTATTGTGGAGACAGGACGCTGGATTCGATGGACCTTGGTCTGACTCATCATGGCTTTTCTTATGTTCTTAATTTTGTCTTATCTCCATCAAATCCTGTTCTGTTTGTTCTCTCACCAATGTGTACCAACCCAACTGGAGATAATAATTATTGCCTTTCTTTCTCCACCATTCTGGCATTTCTAGTCAATTGCTCAGTTGTTACCTTTCAGTTATAAAGCTTTGGATGTATTCTCAAGTAGGGGCAGAGGGGAAGCAATAGGAACATGAAAATATAACATCAGTGATGATGTAGGTCTTTGAAGCTGCAATAGTAGGGTGGAGGACAAGGACCCAGGAACGGTTAAGGAGAGGTGAATTTAACCCTAAAGATGAGAGAGTGTTAACTTCAGCATGGGCCAGTACAGTACAAACAAGATGCTAAAACAGACAAATGCAGATTTTGTACGAGGGAACTGAAACGATTAACAAATCTTATCACTGTATGGACGTCAGAAGGGTTGTATATATAAAAGTACAATGAAATAGCACGGCTCATCCGCTGAAAACTGTGTAAACAAGATTAGATTGATATTCAAAGGCACTTGGGTTGTCAGCACTGAGTGCAGATCATATACGTGATATTCTTTAAAATTTCTGGGCTGCTGAACAGGTAAATTTTATCTATATCCATTTAACTTGAGGAAGGACAAGGGGCATGCAGGATACTGAAAGAGCTCAGAGAGATACTTGCAGGGCCATTAAAGGATGTTTTTAATAGATCCTTGGAGACAGGAGAAGTTCCTCAGGACTGGAGAAGGCTGATGTGGTACCTCTTCACAAAAATGGTAATAGGGAAGAAGTGGCAAACTACAGGCCAGTAAGCCTTACCTCAGTAGTGGGAAAAGTAATGGAGGCGCTCCTGAAAGATTGAATAGTGAACTTTCTTGAAACCAACAGGTTGCATGATCCGAGGCAACATGGTTTTACCAAGGGACAATCTTGCCAAACAAATCTGATTGAGTTCTTTGACTGGGTGGCCAGAGAACCAGATCCAAGGGCATGCGATGGATGTGATCTACCTAGATTTCAGCAAAGCCTTTGATACTGTTCCTCATAGGAGGCCTATCAATAAACTCAACAGCTTGGGGATGGGTCCCAAGGTGGTGAATTGGATCAGAAATTGGTTGACTGACAGACGACAGAAGGTGATGGTAAATGGGACTCACTTGGATGAAACGAAGGTGATTAGCGGCGTGCCCCAAGGTTCTGTCCTGGGACTGGTACTGTTCAATGCATTTGTGAGTGATATTGCTGAAGAACTGAATGGAAGAGACTGTCTTTTTGCAAATGACACAAAAATTTGCAACAGAGTGGACTCCCCTGAGGGAGTGGATAACATGAGGAAAAATCTACAAAAGCTGGAAGAATGATCTAATGCTTGGCAGTTAAGATTTAATGTGAAGAAGTGCGTTGTCATGCACTCAGGAAGCAGAAATCCAAGGGAATTGTATGCGATAGAAGGTGAGAGGTTGGTGTACATGGACCAGGAGAAGGATCTCGGAGTGATTGATTCTGAGGATCTCAAGGTGGCAAAACAGTGTGACAAGGCGGTGGCAAAAGCCAGAAGAATACTGGGTTGCTTACAGAGAGGAATTAGCAGCAGAAAGGGAGAGGTACTAATGCCACTGTACAAGTCACTGGTGAGGCCTTACTTGGAATATTGTGGTAAGCTTTGGAGACCATATCTCGCAAAGGATATAAAAAGACTGTAAACGGTTCAGAGGAAGGCGACCAAAATGATTTTGAGCCTGTGTCAGAAGATGTATGAGAAGATACTTGAAGACCTAAATATGTACACTCTGGAGGAGAGGAGGGATAGGGGAGATATGATTCAGACCTTTAAATACTTAAAGAGTATTAATGAACAAACAAACCTCTTCCAAAGGCGGAGAAGCTGTAAAACTAGAGGGCATAACATGAAGCTGCAAGGGGGTAAACTGAAAGGCAATGTCAGGAAATACTTTTTCACTGAAAGGGTGGTGGATGCTTGGAATGCCCTCCCGATGGAAGTGGTGGGGGCAATACAGTGACAGAATTCAAAATGGCATGGGACAGACACAGTGGATCCCTTTACAGCAACAGGATAAAATCAAAATAAACTGAACCATCTAATTTCTCAACAAAGACATGGGGTGGGTTGACCTGCACGGAGCGGCAGGTGCACCTACTCTTGCTGCCTTGCTGGGCAGACTAGATGGACCATACTGGGCTTTATCTGCCATTATATAGTATGTTACTATGGGCCCAATATTGAGTTGGGCAGGCTATGTGGGTGGCGGCACATAGCCTGCCCGCCGGCACCCCCTAACCCGAATGCCCCGGCAGCCGCAGAGGCTACATGGATAACAGCGATTGCCGTTGTTGCCTGCATAGCCTCTGCATCTTAAAGATAGGCGACGTTTTTCCTTGCCTATCCTTAAGGTGCAGAGGGCTATGCAGGTAACAAGGAAAATCACTGCTACCTGTGTAGCCCCTTCTTCTGCCCTGGAACGCCTCTAACATGCCCCGATGCTATGCAGATAACATCGGGGCATGATAGGGACTTAGCCAGGATTTTTGAAGGGCAGTAAAGATGTCTGACAAGTATTCCACGGTGCACTGTGAAACTTGCCTTTCTGTGGTTCTTTCAGTAAGGAGAAACTAAGCCAGGCTGGATACTGCACTCACTGCATGCAGGGATTTGTAGTTTCTGTTTCTTAAGAAGTCCCTCCAGCAATGAGAGTGAAACCCAAGCCTGGCCCAGCCTCTCTTCACTAACTCTAGCTGGAGGATACACAGAGCGTGCAGTTCAAGCCTCCACACCTCTTGAGTACACGAAGTGACTCAGTGCTATCCTGAGGAGGAGCTGGGAGCATGGGCTATGTGCTGACTGTACCGGTAGAATCTGTCACCTACGCATGCCAGAAGGCTATCCCTTCCCTCCCCTGTCTTCCAGTTCCCAGGCTCAGGCAAAGCAAGGGCAGATTTGTCCCCTGCAGAACAGGGACTAGAAATCACTGCAGTGTTCTATGCATACATGATCTTGCACCAGGATACACTGTGCATATGAGTGTTTCTATCAGTGTACTTTTTGTGCATGTGTGCTGTGCATACCCGTGCCTGTATCAGCATAGTCTGAGTATGCGTGTGCTCTGTGCACATCCATGCCTGTATCAGTGTAGCCTGTGCACATGTGTATGCTGTGTGTGGATTTAGGGGGCTCTGTTCTGTCCTTCTCTCTCCCATCGCACTTTTAGTGTCTGTTCTGGTGGGTCCTCCTCGACTGCCATCGCGCTTTCAGTTGCTGCACCTCAGGGCTCTGACTTGGGACCTCTATACTCGGTCCCTTGGTGCACTTATTTCATCCCAAGGTTTTCAGTACCATCTTTATACTGATGATTCTCAGATCTACCTTTCTGCACTGAAATCTCTTCAGGAATCCAGGCTCAGATCTCTGTCTGCTTCTCCGACATTCAGAAGAGACTTGAAGACCTAAACCTACACGCTAGAGGAGAGGAGGGACAGGGGAGATATGATACAGACCTTAAATAGTTAGAGTATTAATGAACAAGCAAACCTTTAGCCAAGGAAAGTCTTGTCTTACTAATCTGTTATGTTTTTTGAAGGTGTGAATAAACAGGAAGACAAAGGTGAGTCAGTTGATATAGTGTATTTGGACTTTCAGGAAGCCTTTGACAAGGTCCCTCATGAGAGACTCTTGGTGAAAATAAAACGTCATGGGATAGGAGGCAGTGTACTATTGTGGATCAGAAACTGGTTAAAAGATAGAAAGCAGAGGGTTGGGCTAAATGGCCAATTTTCCCAATGGAGAAAGGTGAATAGTGAAGTACCGCAGGGATCTGTGCTGGGTCCGCTGCTTTTTAACTTATTTGTAAATGATCTGGAAATGGGAATAACGAGCGAGGTAATCAAATTTGCAGATGACACAAAATTATTCAGAGTTGTTAAAACCCATGAGGATTGTGAAAAATTGCAAGAGGACCTTGATAAATTGGAAGACTGGGCATCCAAATGGCAGATGGAATTTAATATGGACAAATGCAAAGTTATGCACCTAGGAAATAACAACCCAAACTATGGTTACACAATGCAAGGTTCCACATTAGGAACCCAGGAAAAGGATTTAGGCGTCATCGTGGATAAAGAAGGATACCCCTATGAAGAGAGGCTAAAAAGGTTAGGCTCTTCAATCTGGAAAAGAGACGCTGAGGGGAGATATGATAGAGGTCCATTAATTAATGACTGGAGTGGAACAGATAAACGTAGATTGATTGTTTATGCCATCAAAACATAGGAAGACTAGAGGACGTGCAAAGAAGCTACAGTGTAACCTAATTAAGACTAATAAGAGAAAATATTTTTTCACTCAACGTATAATCAAACTCTGGAATTCATTACCGAAGGATGCAGTAAAAGCTGTTAGTGTAGCTGGGTTTAAAAAAAGTTTGGACAAGTTCCTCGAGTAAAGGTCCGTAAGCCATTATTAAAGGGGACCCAAGAAATCCACGTCTTGCCCCGATACAAGCATTACAGAACCTGTGTGTCTTTTGGGGAAACTGCTAGGTACTTGTGACCTAGATTGGCCACTGTTGGAAACAGGATACTGGGCTTGATGGACTTTGGTCTGACCCAGTATGGCATATCTTAGGTTCTGATGTTCTTACCTTTTTCAAAGATGGGTAAGCTGTAAAAATAGAGGGCGTTACATGTAACTGAAAGGGTGGTGGATGCTTGGAATGCCCTCCCGATGGAAGTGGTGGGGGGGCAAACACAGTGACAGAATTCCAAATGGCATGAGACAGACACAGTGGATCCCTTTATAGCAACAGGATAAAATCAAAATAAGCATAACTATCTCTTACATCTCAACAAATAGGGGTGACCTGCATGGAGCGGTGGGTACACCCCTAAACAAAGCATGGGGAGGGGTGACCTGCACAGAGCGGCAGGTGCACCTACTCTTACCACCTTCCTGGGCATACTAGATGGACCATACTGGTCTTTATCTGCCGTCATATATTATGTTACTATATATACTGCTGCCTGGATGTCTCACCACTGTCTGAAACTGAACACGGCCAAAAGTGAGCTCCTTATCTTTCCCCCTAAACCCACCTTCCCCCTTCCTCCCTTCTTTATTTCTGTGGATATCGCTACACTCCTCCCCGTTTCCTCAGCTTGCAACCGTGGGGTCATCTTTGACTCTACTCTCTCTATCTCTGCACACAATCAACAAACAGCTAAAACCTGTCGCTTCTTTCCCTACAACATTGTCAAAATTCGTCCTTTCCTTTCTACACACACTACTAAGACACTCATCCACTCACGAGTCTCCTTCTCTCTTAATTATTGTAACCTGCTCCTCACTGGTCTCCCTCTGAGTCATCTTTACCCACTTCAGTCTATTGAAAACTCAGTTGCACAGCTTATCTTCCATCAGTATTGCTGTGCTCATGTAACCCCTCTTCTCAAGTCATTCCACTGGCTCCCACATCCAGTGCAAACTTCTCCTACTTAGGTACATGTCTGTTCGATGCACACCGGTGCCTGTATCAGTGTAACCTGTGCATGTGTGTGTGCTGTGCATACTTGTGCCTTTATCAGAGTAGCCTGTGCAGCTGTGCATACCCGTGCATATATATCAGTGTAGCCTGGGCATGTCTGTGCTGTGCCATTGTAGCCTGTGTACCTGTGTGCGCTGTGCATACCCGTGCCTGTATCAGTGTAGCCTGTGCACTTGTGTGCGCTGTGCATACCTGTGCCTGTATCAGTGTAGCCTGTGCACTTGTGTGCGCTGTGCATACCTGTGCCTGTATCAGTGTAGCCTGTGCACTTGTGTGCGCTGTGCATACCCGTGCCTGTATTGGTGTAGCCTGTGCACTTGTGTGCGCTGTGCATACCCGTGCCTGTATTGTTGCAGCCTGTGCACTTGTGTGCACTGTGCATACCCGTGCCTGTATTGTTGTAGCCTGTGCACTTGTGTGCACTGTGCATACCCGTGCCTGTATTGTTGTAGCCTGTGCACTTGTGTGCACTGTGCATACCCGTCCCTGTATCGGTGTAGCCTGTGTACTTGTGTGTGCTGTGCATACCTGTGCCTTTATCAGTGTAGCCTGTGCAGCTGTGTGAGCTGTACATACTCGTGCCTGTATCGGTGTAGTCTGTGCATGTGTGTGCTGTGCATACTCGTGCCTGTATTGGTGTAGTCTGTGCACCTGTGTGAGCTGTGCATACTCGTGCCTGTATCGGTGTAGTCTGTGCATGTGTGAGCTTGCATACTCGTGCCTGTATCGGTGTAGCCTGTGCATGTGTGAGCTGTGCATACCTGTGCCTGTATCGGTGTAGTCTGTGCATGTGTGTGCTGTGCATACTCGTGCCTGTATCGGTGTAGTCTGTGCATGTGTGTGCTGTGCATACTCGTGCCTGTATCGGTGTAGCCTGTGCATGTGTGAGCTGTGCATACCTGTGCCTGTATCGGTGTAGCCTGTGCATGTGTGAGCTTGCATACTCGTGCCTGTATCGGTGTAGCCTGTGCATGTGTGAGCTGTGCATACCTGTGCCTGTATCGGTGTAGTCTGTGCATGTGTGTGCTGTGCATACTCGTGCCTGTATCGGTGTAGCCTGTGCATGTGTGAGCTGTGCATACTCGTGCCTGTATCGGTGTAGTCTGTGAACCTGTGTGAGCTGTGCATACTCGTGCCTGTATCAGTGTAGCCCGTGCACCTGTACGTGCTGTGCATACCTGTACCTGTATCGGTGTAGCCTGTGAACCTGTGTGTGAGGGGAAGAAAGGGAGGAGGATGGGGGATGGGGAGTGAGGGGGAGGGGGGAAATAGGACAGAAAGGGTTCCTTCACTCCTTCACCCTTTCATTTCATTTATTACAGTTGCCTTCCTTTCTTTTTCATCCTGTTTACTGCAGTTCTGTTCTTAACACTTCATTCACATAGTTATTCTTTTATACTAATTGGTATACCTTTACCTCTGAGTAAGAAACGCCAGTATTTTAAGGAGTGCCATCGGCCTGTGTAGCTGCTCTTATAATCGCCAGAATTTTGTTATTTTTTACGCACCTGTTTGCACATCTGCTGGGGTAGACAGTATTTTTTGGACCATTTTCTTCATGTATGATGTGCTCCTAATGATGTTATTTATCTTGTTTAGTCTGCTCATTCGGGCCTTTAGGGTTTTCTTTGTGCCTATGGTCTCATATTTTTGACTGCTAGTTTTAGCATGTAGTCACATATCCCTTAGGTGCGATTTGCCCATTTATTTTCACACTGCTGAAATTATTATTAATTACTTAAGGTTATTTACAAACATTATATTCATATACTCTGGCTCTGACCCTCCATTTGCCCCTGGTAAGATAATACCATGGCTGTATGTACTCAATGACTGAATGTTATCCCTTCTATTTACTTTACGGCCTCATTGCCTTGATGTCATTTATGTCTTTTTAAGACGTCTCCTTCACAGGGTGCCGTCTGTGAGTACGATTCAATGTTTATTTTGAGTCCTCCTCATCTCTCCTTCTCTCTATTTATGTGCTTCATTTATTATATTCTTTCTTTTACGGTTTTAGTTGTTATATTTGTTTTTACATTATCACACTAGACATCTTACTGTGTCCATACACTGTAACTTTGAATTTAACTGTTTTTAGTGTATGTTTCTATTATGTTTTTAAGTTTTATTTTTTGTAACTGGTTTTTAACATGTTTTTTTATTTCCAATTACGTTATTATTTATAACCAGTTGTTTAGATATGTATTTTTTAATTGTGTTATTATTTATATTTATTGTTTTATTGCATTTAAGGATGTATACCCCCCTGAAGAAGGCTGGTGCCAAAATGCTTGTTGTGTCCCTGCCTTGATGTAATCTGCATACATGTTCCTGTATGTCAGAGTGCTTTGTGCATATATGCTGCGTGTACACATCCTGTAGCAGTGCATGTTATATGTGGAGGAGTAGCCTAGTGGTTGGGGCAAGGTACTTCAGGCCGGAAGGTCGGGGATTCAAATCCCACTAGAGGACAGCAACCTTGGGCCGGAAGGACTGGGGTTTCTAGTCCCACAGATGCTCCTTGTGGTCTTGGGCAAGCCACTTAACCCTCCATTGACCATGTTCCCTGTAAGTATTAGTGTATGTGTCTCATATCCCCATGTGTTAAATGTATCCCCCAATTGTGTTGTGACCGCTTTGATTGAAGGATAAAGCGGTATACAAAACTGTCTAAATAAAATAAATAAATATGAACCCATGTCTGCATTGGTATACTTTGCCATGTGTGCTGTGCATACATGCTCCTCGTGTGTTTGTATGTGTTTACACATTCTTGTATGTACATATGTAGTTTGAGTGTGTATGCTCTGCGTATATGTGTTCCTGTATGTAATTTAATTTAATTTAAAAATGTACACCCTGCCTTTTCATGCCTCAGAATGTACAGTGTCATAAAGATAACACCAAATAATTGATAAAACGTACATTATACACCACATTGTTTAAAAAAAATAGCACAACAATAACATAACTTAAAATTAACCACTGCAAAACCCACCTATAAGCTTGCACCATAACCCACCTCTAAAACACCAAATGATCAGGTTTTCAATTGGTGATGGAATTGTGGATAAACCAACATCTCATTCAAAATCTGAAGGAGGCTCCCACATCTCTGGAACACTCCTGAGAAACACCTGCCCTTCAACGTGGCCAACCAAAAATGACCTGCCCCAGGTATCATGAAAGTCTTTCATTGACTGGATCACAATGCCTGTCTTGGTTTATATTTCATTAAGATAGAATGGACCAACTTCCTGGGGTACATGACAAACCAGAAATGTGAACCTTGCCAGAAGATAAAGAACACATGAGACCGTAGCCCTGCAGTCCTAGGGGCCAATGTAATAAGCACACTATCCCTTAGAACAGCGGTTTGCTTTCCACACTAATCTTCCGCCCATCACAGTAAGATTTGTTTAGCATGGAAAAATCAGAAGATAGTAAATGACGGCAGATAAAGAGCGGACTGGTCCATCTAGTCTGTCAAAAAAGGTGGCTGGAAGTGTAGAGCTGCACCTGCCACTCTCTGCGGGTTACTTCCCCTCTGTGCGCTATAGGGTAGCGTGGCTGTGATGCAAATGGATAAATTCTTCATTGCTCCCAATGTGAAACACAATGCTATATTTTAAGCTGTTTTTTTACAACCCTGGCCGCAAAGATGTAGCGTGAGAGCAAAGGATCATCTGAAGTGAAGTGAAGTGCAGCATTTCACCTCAGGTGACATTTTCAGTGGATCTCTCTGCTGGCCCAAGTGGGACTATGGACCTCCCATACCCTACCCACTGACCCCACAAAGATCTCCCTGGTGCTAAGTGGGCCCCTAGACCTCTCATCCCCCAAAATCATCCTTACTGGCCTAGGTGAGCCCCCAGACTTCCCGGCTCCTTCCCCAGCCATGTGTAGGTTGGGAGGCAAGAGCAATGCCCACTTATTCCTGCTTTTGGTATTGCCATCTTTCAAAATCTTCAAAATAAGGGAGTGCTTCCCAGTAAGGAAGACAACCCCTTATTGGCAGGCTGATCCCCTAATGGTGCCACCTTCCAAGATCACAGCAGGAGGAGAGGGCTACCACTGGATGCTTCCCTGCACCCAGTAAGGAAGACAACCCCTTATTGGCAGGCTGATCCCCTAGTGGTGCCACCTTCCAAGATCACAGCAGGAGGAGAGGGCTACCACTGGACGCTTCCCTGCACCCAGTAAGGAAATTCCAGCAGCAGCATGGAAGTTCTCTGGTTGAGGATCTCCCTGTGCCAGTTCAGAGAGCCCCGGGAGGGGTAGTCAGGGCCCCATTGGGTCACCAGGGAATTTTTACAGGGGTTAGGTTTGCACAGTCCCAGCTTTTTGTTTGTCTTCTGTGTTTTTAAACCTCTCTCTTCCTGTCAGCAAATCAATTACTGCATGGGCAGTAAGGGAGATATTTTACTCCCAGTGCAGACTGATGTGGCGGTGTGCACTGTTTTGTAACGTCACAGTAATTTGCATGCTATTAGTTTAGCGCACCGCAAGTAAAATGATGTTGTCAGTGGGAACATTAGAATGCTGTGCTCTGAAGCTTAGCGCATGCTTGTAATACACAGCTGATTAGTCAGTGTATGTCAGTGTACTCTGTGTGCATTCCTGAGATGTGTGCTGTGCACATATCCTCCTCTGTATGCAGCGCTCCGCCCTGTGTCCAGCTTTTGGGCTTGTATTTTATATAGAATTTTAGCTCTGCAAACCATATATTGGCAGTATATCAAAATAAAGTTGAATTTGATCATAGATGGGGCAAAGAAGAAGGAACACATATATCTGGATGTATACCCAATTCCACACGTTCCAGCCTCTTATTAACCTTGGAAGCTGCGTGAGATATATCTGGACGTATACCCAATTCCACGCGTTCCAGCCTCCTATTAACCTTGGAAGCTGCGTGAGATATATCTGGACGTATACCCAATTCCACGCGTTCCAGCCTCTTATTAACCTTGGAAGCTGCGTGAGATATATCTGGACGTATACCCAATTCCACGCGTTCCAGCCTCCTATTAACCTTGAAAGCTGCGTGAGATATATCTGGACGTATACCCAATTCCACGCGTTCCAGCCTCCTATTAACCTTGGAAGCTGCGTGAGATATATCTGGACGTATACCCAATTCCACGCGTTCCAGCCTCCTATTAACCTTGAAAGCTGCGTGAGATATATCTGGACGTATACCCAATTCCACGCGTTCCAGCCTCCTATTAACCTTGGAAGCTGCGTGAGATATATCTGGACGTATACCCAATTCCACGCGTTCCAGCCTCCTATTAACCTTGGAAGCTGCGTGAGATATATCTGGACGTATACCCAATTCCACGCGTTCCAGCCTCCTATTAACCTTGGAAGCTGCGTGAGATATATCTGGACGTATACCCAATTCCACGCGTTCCAGCCTCTTATTAACCTTGGAAGCTGCGTGAGATATATCTGGACGTATACCCAATTCCACGCGTTCCAGCCTCCTATTAACCTTGAAAGCTGCGTGAGATATATCTGGACGTATACCCAATTCCACACGTTCCAGCCTCCTATTAACCTTGGAAGCTGCGTGAGATATATCTGGACGTATACCCAATTCCACACGTTCCAGCCTCTTATTAACCTTGAAAGCTGCGTGAGATATATCTGGACGTATACCCAATTCCACACGTTCCAGCCTCCTATTAACCTTGGAAGCTGCGTGAGATATATCTGGACGTATACCCAATTCCACACGTTCCAGCCTCCTATTAACCTTGGAAGCTGCGTGAGATATATCTGGACGTATACCCAATTCCACACGTTCCAGCCTCCTATTAACGATGGAAGATGCATGAGAAGTATGGGGGGAACTCCCACATCTTCTGAATACAGCATGCCCTCTGGGGACCCTCTAACACAGCAGCTGCCCCAGAGAAGAGCTGAAGGGCATTGTCATCCCAGGGTGGCCCACCACAAGACAGCGGGATGGAAAGAGCACTGGCGTTTGCTATCCTGGTGGCATAAACCCCGCCCCCTCCTCTGCTGCTCTTATTCCTAATTCTCCCTCCTTCAGTAAGGCAGATGTAGGACTGCTTGCACTACAGGTTGATAGTACAAAACGAGAAGATAGGTTTAACACAAGCAAAACTGGACATTAGGTCCAGCCTTCACTTCCCTTCTTGAACCAAAACCTAGAGCAGGACACTTCTCTTAACTGGCTACATCCTCTAAAATTATGGTGCTTCTGTCCTTCCTTCTAAGCTCTTCTGTGCCGGGACCTGTCACCCTTCACCTACCCCCACCTGCCATGTCAGGCACTTACCCAAATCTGCAACTTGACCCTCTTCTCATTACGATACACCGTCTTCACCTTGAAGTCTATGCCGACGGTGCTGACAAAGGCAGAGGTGAACGAGTCATCTGCATAGCGAAAGAGAAAGGAAGTCTTCCCCACACTGCTGTTACCGATGATCAGTAGCTTGAACATGTAGTCAAAGTTCTGGTCTGCGGCATCCTTCTGGCTCTGCCGGGAATCGTTGGCGGAGGCCATCTGAAAGAAAGATGAAGGCAGAGTGGAATGAGGAGCAGGACTGGTACATTAGAGCCCTGCCTCACAGAGATTCACCTTCACGTCTTGCCTCCTTAATTGCTTCATGGGGCTTGGAATCCAGAATCACTTAGCAAGCTCATTGGGGAAGGGGAAGGTGGAAAAGATTTTACAAAGGTAGATATTTTCACAGTATCGGATGTTGTAACTTAAGAAGCTCTTGATTGATTCCAGTGATGAATGTTGGAGGAGAGGGAGCGAAGAGCAGATGCTTGAGCTGGGTGGAAAGCAAGCAGCAGGTGAGCATAGGAAAGGGGCGAATGCTGGAAGCATGGCAAGCAGGAGGTAATTGCTGGACTACACGGTTGATGGAAGGGGTCAGCTATCACTATCCCATAGCCGGATGTGAAGAAGTCAGAATTCTCCTCGCTTACTGTGAGAAAGCTTGGCGCATCTTGGGAAGCTGGTAGCTTAATAAAAAACTTAAAGCAGCACATCTCACCCAGCTGAACCGTTTCGCTCCAGAGGAGTAACACAAAGAACATCACCCCCTGCATGGCCTTGCGTTTAAGAGCCAAACCGGAGTCAAGAAGAAACCAAATGCATCCTTGTTTCTCTCACATCCATTTTGTGAGACTCGTCAGCACATTAACTCCTGCCTGAGCCATGAGCATGTATCTCATCATGTCTCCTCGCACCAGGGAGTTCAGGTGCAAGACCTTGTACCAAAAGAGGGCCCATGCCCTGAGCCCCCCAGTTAGAGGTAACAGACTCTGTATCCCTGTGCCAGTCACCTAAGCCCTCCAAACCCAGCAGTAACAAGATCTGTATCCCTGTGCCCATCCCCGATCCCTCCAGTCCTAGAGGTGACAGACTCTGTATCCCTGTACCCATCCCCTGAGCCCTCCAGTCCTAGAGGTGACAGGCTCTGTATCCCTGTGCCCGTCCCCTGATCCCTCGAGTCCTAGAGGTGACAGGCTCTCTATCCCTGTGCCCATCCCCTGAGCCCTCCAGCCCTAGAGGTGACAGACTCTGTATCCCTGTGCCCATCCCCTGAGCCTCCCAGTCCTAGAGCTGACAGGCTCTGTATCCCTGTGCCCATCCTCTGAGCCCTCCAGTCCTAGCAGTAACAGGCTCTGTATTCCTGTACCGGTCCCCTGAGCCCTCAAGTCCTAGAAGAAACAGGCTCAAATCCATGTGCCCATCCCCTGAGCCCCACAGTCCTAGAGGTGACAGGCTCTATTTCCCTGATGCTGTTCCCTGAACCCTCCAGTCCTAGTGGTAACAGGCTCTGTCTCCCTGATCCCGACCCCTGAACCCTCCAGTCCCAGGGGTGACAGGGTATGGGCACAGAAGCGAGGAGCACGTTGGAGAATTTTCAGAAGACTGTGTTCGTGAGGAACTAGCTAAACTTAAAGTAGACAGAGCGATGGGACCGGATGGGATACACCCTAGAATACTGAAGGAATTTGGGGACGTTGTAGCAGATTCATTGACTGATCTTTTCAATGCCTCGTTGGAGTCGGGAGTGGTGCCAAAGGACTGGAGAGAGGCTCATGTGGTGCCTTTACACAAAAGCGGAAGTAAGGATGTGGTTGAAAACTACAGGCCGGTTAGTTTAACTTCGGTGGTGAGTAAATTATAGGAAACGCTGCTGAAAGAGAAAATAGTGCAGTTTCTGGAGTCCAGCGGATTACAGGATCCGAGGCAGCATGGATTCACCAGAGGCAGGTCTTGTCAGACAAATCTGATTGATTTCTTTGACTGGATGACCAGGGAGTTGGAGCGAGGGAGAGCCCTAGATGTGGTGTATTTAGATTTCAGTAAAGCCTTTGACACCGTTCCTCACAGGCGACTTATAAACAAACTGAGCACCCTAGGGATGGACCCTAAAGTTACTGCTTGGGTTAGAAATTGGTTGAGTGGGAGGCGACAAAGGATACAGGTAAATGAAGCTCACTCTGAGGAGAAGGAAGTTACCAGTGGTGTGCCCCAGGGATCTGTCCTTGGTCTGATTCTTTTTAACATCTTTGTTAGTGATATAGCGGAAGGGCTGTTGGGTAAGGTTTGCCTCTTTGCAGATGATACCAAAATCTGCAATAAAGCAAACACCCAGGAAGGTGTAGATAACATGAGGAGGGATCTAGCTAAGCTTGAAGAATGGGCCAGAATTTGGCAGCCGAGATTTAATGTTAAAAAATGCAAGGTCATGCATTTCGGCAGCAGCAATCCAAGGGAGCAATATAGTATTGAGGGTGAAGTACTTCTGTCCACAAAAGAAGAGCGGGACCTAGGCGTGGTTGTGTCTGATAATCTTAGCTAACGAAGCTGGTATTGGCGGATGCCCGCCAGGACCACGTTGCCATAGTCAAGGCGAAATAAGAGAAGGGAGACCAGGAGCGTAAGCAGCGAAGGGGGAGGCAGGAATGAATGAACGCTGACAGAGGGTGCAAAAAGAAAAGGTGATGGCAAAAGCCAGAAGGATGCTTGGGTGCATAGGGAGAGGAATGGCCAGCAGAAGAAAGGAGCTGATAGTGCCTCTGCATAAGTCTTTGGTGCGACCTCGTTTTGAGTATTGTGTGCAATTCTGGAGACCGCACCTTCAAAAGGATATAAACAGGCTGGAAGTACAGAGGGTGGCTACTAAAATGGTTAGTGGTCTTCATTATAAAGCATATGAGGACAGACTTAAGGATCTTAATATGTACACTTTGGAGGAAAGGTGGGATAGAAGTGATATGATTGAGACATTTAAATACCTCTGTGGCATAAATGCACAAGAGGAGAGCCTTTTTTGATGGAAAGCAAGCTCTGCTACGAGGGGACATGGGATGAGGGTGAAGGGAGATAGATTCAGGAGTGATATGCGGAAATATTTCTTTACGGAAAGAGTGGTGGATCCATGGAATAGTCTCCCAGTGGAGGTGGTAGAGATGAGGACAGTACCTGAATTCAAAGAAGCATGGGACAAACACAGAGGATCTCTAAAGGGGAAAAGGGGACTGTTGTAGTGGTTGATAGGGAAGGACAGAGTAGATAGGCCATGTGGTCTTTTTCTGTCGTCATATTTCTATCCCTGTGCCTGTCCCCTGACCCCTTCCGTCCTAGAGGTGACAGGCTCTGTATCCCTGTGCCCATCTCTGGGGAGAAAAACAGATTGTGCTGGGAACCTGTGTAGGGCAGATAGATCTACACAGACAGGCCGATGTAGGAACCCTACGTTACAATGCTGCACTAAAGCTTGGCGCAGGGTTTTCTAAGGCAAGTCTAACACAGATGTTTATGCCCTGTCAAGCTGTAAGAAAATAGCAGACAAATAAGTTGTGTGCAAAACTCCTGCACTAAACAAGTCAATCAAGCCAGACACATGCATACAGAGATCTGCATTAGCAGCACCTATATCTTGCACACAAAAAGACATTGTTAGGCACTTGTGCTGAATTGCTGTCTGGTGCATTAACAGTAATATTACTCTGTGCAGACATTCTGCACAGAATAACACTTCTGCTCAGAATAATATTGCTGTTTATGCACAAGCACATACAGATAAGCAGGTTCCAGCACACCTCCCCTGCTTTCTTTTCCATCCCTCCTTGTTCACTCAAGATAGAGAAGAAATAGGCATAAATTCCTGACCATCGCTGACTACAGATCTCAGTGTTGTGCTCAGCCTTCAGGTCTTCTGTACACTTCTCTGTGTTTGTGCTGATGCCTAAGTATCTCATTGCCATGAATTTAAAAGTGCTGTGTGCTGCTGTCTGCTCAAGGCTTTGCAAAATGTTGGCACATGCACAAAACTGTTTTTTGCATTATAGCGCACAAAATTGTTTGCAAAGCCTAGCTAACTTTACCGCATGAGCCTGTGAGTAGGAATGCTGGAGGCCTGTGTAGGCGAGTCGGTGGGTGTGTCCAGGGCCGTACCGATGATGAAATGCACCCTGTGCGACTTGCACATCGGGCGCACGCCCCCCCTGCCCCGCACTCCCATGGGGCGGGAGAGAAGAGGCACGCACCCGATGTGCAAGCTACCTGCCGCCAGCACGTTAAGCAGGTCTGGTCCCTCCTGGAGAGACCAGACCTGTTAGTGTGCCGGCGGGAAGACTTCAGGGGTGCATTTCGGTTCTCTGCCGTTGCCTGCGCCGCCCCTGACGTCTTTGCGCCCTGTGCGGCCACACCGCTCGCACAGGGCTCGGTACAGTCCTGGGTGTATCCTATTCCAGTGCAGATTTCCTTAGCTCACAGGGTACTGTTTATTGAGTGGGAAGGGGCTGTTGGGCTGAAGTGTTTTCTCTCTCTTTATTCCCTGCTGATGTTTGCAGAAGATTCAGACAAAGGCTTTTACCCAGAACCTGGGCACTGAGGACTGTCTCAGGCACGTGGGGCAACAGACATCTCCGAAGGCACTGGAGCAGCTCGCAGGGATCAGTGCACATGGACATTCCAGCTTTTAATATGAGCTGAATCAGTCTAATACCTGGACAGGTAAGAAGGCTGGAGATCCTGTGCAGGGCGGCGGCACAGGCAGGGCTTTCCAGTCACTTTTCTTGTTCTGATCCTGACAAACAAGTCTGAGTGAATCACAGAGGACTCTTGCAGTAAGAACTAGAGGGGACCCTGCAGTGCCACCATAGAGTCCACTGTACTAACAGCATATCATACCACAGACTCTGTTATACCATTAGCACCGCATTATATTATAGTATATCACAACCACGTCCCATGTAAATCACAGCACCAGCTCCATCATATGCTAATGCCTCATCTCCCACTTATACTCCATGATAGTACAGTATCTGAGGCATTAGGGTATCATGGAGGCAGTAGTGTGATATGTCAGGTAGACCTTATTATATATTACAGTATATCACATCACAGACACCATCATATCATAATGCCTCATCTCCCACTTATACTCCATAATATTACAGTATCTGAGGCATTATGATATAATCATGGAGGCAGTAGTGCGATATGCCAGGTAGACCTTATTATATATTACAGTGTATCACATCACAGACACCATCATATCCTAATGCCTCATCTCCCACTTATACTCCATAATATTACAGTATCTGAGGCATTATGATATAATCATGGAGGCAGTAGTGTGATATGCCAGGTAGACCTTATTATATATTACAGTGTATCACATCACAGACACCATCATATCATAATGCCTCATCTCCCACTTATACTCCATAATATTACAGTATCTGAGGCATTAGGGTATCATGGAGGCAGTAGTGTGATATGTCAGGTAGACCTTATTATATATTACAGTATATCACATCACAGACACCATCATATCCTAACGCCTCATCTCCCACTTATACTCCATAATATTATAGTATCTGAGGCATTATGATATAATCATGGAGGCAGTAGTGCGATATGCCAGGTAGACCTTATTATATATTACAGTATGTCACATCACAGACACCATCATATCCTAATGCCTCATCTCCCACTTATACTCCATAATATTACAGTATCTGAGGCATTATGATATAATCATGGAGGCAGTAGTGCGATATGCCAGGTAGACCTTATTATATATTACAGTGTTTCACATCACAGACACCATCATATCATAATGCCTCATCTCCCACTTATACTCCATAATATTACAGTATCTGAGGCATTAGGGTATCATGGAAGCAGTAGTGTGATATGTCAGGTAGACCTTATTATATATTACAGTATATCACATCACAGACACCATCATATCCTAACGCCTCATCTCCCACTTATACTCCATAATATTATAGTATCTGAGGCATTATGATATAATCATGGAGGCAGTAGTGCGATATGCCAGGTAGACCTTATTATATATTACAGTATGTCACATCACAGACACCATCATATCCTAATGCCTCATCTCCCACTTATACTCCATAATATTACAGTATCTGAGGCATTAGGGTATCATGGAGGCAGTAGTGCGATATGCCAGGTAGACCTTATTATATATTACAGTATATCACATCACAGACACCATCATATCCTAATGCCTCATCTCCCACTTATACTCCATGATAGTACAGTATCTGAGGCATTAGGGTATCTTGGAGGCAGTAGTGTGATATGCCAGGTAGACCTTATTATATATTACAGTATATCACATCACAGACACCATCATATCCTAACACCTCATCTCCCACTTATACTCCATAATATTACAGTATCTGAGGCATTATGATATAATCATGGAGGCAGTAGTGCGATATGCCAGGTAGACCTTATTATATATTACAGTATATCACATCACAGACACCATCATATCCCAATGCCTCATCTCCCACTTATACTCCATAATATTACAGTATCTGAGGCATTATGATATAATCATGGAGGCAGTAGTGCGATATCCCAGGTAGACCTTATTATATATTACAGTGTATCACATCACAGACACCATCATATCATAACGCCTCATCTCCCACTTATACTCCATAATATTACAGTATCTGAGGCATTATGATATAATCATGGAGGCAGTAGTGCGATATGCCAGGTAGACCTTATTATATATTACAGTATATCACATCACAGACACCATCATATCCTAATGCCTCATCTCCCACTTATACTCCATAATATTACAGTATCTGAGGCATTATGATATAATCATGGAGGCAGTAGTGCGATATCCCAGGTAGACCTTATTATATATTACAGTGTATCACATCACAGACACCATCATATCATAATGCCTCATCTCCCACTTATACTCCATAATATTACAGTATCTGAGGCATTATGATATAATCATGGAGGCAGTAGTGCGATATCGCAGGTAGACCTTATTATATATTACAGTGTATCACATCACAGACACCATCATATCATAATGCCTCATCTCCCACTTATACTCCATAATATTACAGTATCTGAGGCATTATGATATAATCATGGAGGCAGTAGTGCGATATGCCAGGTAGACCTTATTATATATTACAGTGTATCACATCACAGACACCATCATATCCTAATGCTTCATCTCCCACTTATACTCCATAATATTACAGTATCTGAGGCATTATGATATAATCATGGAGGCAGTAGTGCGATATGCCAGGTAGACCTTATTATATATTACAGTATATCACATCACAGACACCATCATATCCTAATGCTTCATCTCCCACTTATACTCCATAATGTTACAGTATGTGAGGCATTATGATATAATCATGGAGGCAGTAGTGCGATATGCCAGGTAGACCTTATTATATATTACAGTATATCACATCACAGACACCATCATATCCTAACGCCTCATCTCCCACTTATACTCCATAATATTACAGTATCTGAGGCATTATTATATAATCATGGAGTCAGTAGTGCGATATCCCAGGTAGACCTTATTATATATTACAGTGTATCACATCACAGACACCATCATATCATAATGCCTCATCTCCCACTTATACTCCATAATATTACAGTATCTGATGCATTATGATATAATCATGGAGGCAGTAGTGTGATATGCCAGGTAGACCTTATTATATATTACAGTGTATCACATCACAGACACCATCATATCCTAACGCCTCATCTCCCAGTTATACTCCATAATATTACAGTATCTGAGGCATTATGATATAATCATGGAGGCAGTAGTGCGATATCCCAGGTAGACCTTATTATATATTACAGTGTATCACATCACAGACACCATCATATCCTAACGCCTCATCTCCCACTTATACTCCATAATATTACAGTATCTGAGGCATTATGATATAATCATGGAGGCAGTAGTGCGATATGCCAGGTAGACCTTATTATATATTACAGTATATCACATCACAGACACCATCATATCCTAATGCCTCATCTCCCACTTATACTCCATAATATTACAGTATCTGAGGCATAATGATATAATCATGGAGTCAGTAGTGCGATATGCCAGGTAGACCTTATTATATATTACAGTATATCACATCACAGACACCATCATATCCTAACGCCTCATCTCCCACTTATACTCCATAATATTACAGTATCTGAGGCATTATGATATAATTATGGAGTCAGTAGTGCGATATACTGTACTATATAATAAGGTCTGCCTGGGATATCACAACACAGACCCCATCATATCATAATGCCTCATATCCCACTTATACTCTATTATATTACAGCATCTGAAGCATTATGATATCATGGAGGCAGTAGTGCGATATCCCAGGTAGACCTTATTATATATTATAAATTTTAAATCAGCAATCCGCAGACAGCCTCACTCCACTTTTAGCAAACAGCTGCTTCAACAGATGCAAAAGAAGCTGCACACTCAACATCATTGCCATCCCCACGGACAAATCCTCGAGCCATCAAAGAGCCAGAAGCAGGGGTTTTTCCCTTCGCGTCCCCTCCTTATGGAACTCACATAAGAGCCACTCAATTGACCAAGGATTTCCCTAAACACTTAAAAGCGCTTCTGTTCATGGACCATTATGGAGCAGATACAGATCAGGAAATCACTCTCTGAGCATCAGCAGCAACCATATAACGCCATGTAAATAGTTCTTAGTTAAACAGCTTGATGTCAACTATATGTAATAAGATGTTAAAACCATGTTAAACTACGTGTTCCATGTATTGTGCACTCTGTCTCTTAAAGTTCATTGTTTCATGTGAGGCATTATGATATAATCATGGAGGCAGTAGTGCGATATGCCAGGTAGACCTTATTATATATTACAGTGTATCACAGACACCATCATATCCTAACGCCTCATCTCCCACTTATACTCCATAATATTACAGTATCTGAGGCATTATGATATAATCATGGAGGCAGTAGTGCGATATGCCAGGTAGACCTTATTATATATTACAGTATATCACATCACAGACACCATCATATCCTAATGCTTCATCTCCCACTTATACTCCATAATATTACAGTATCTGAGGCATTATGATATATTCATGGAGGCAGTAGTGCGATATGCCAGGTAGACCTTATTATATATTACAGTATATCACATCACAGACACCATCATATCCTAATGCTTCATCTCCCACTTATACTCCATAATGTTACAGTATGTGAGGCATTATGATATAATCATGGAGGCAGTAGTGCAATATGCCAGGTAGACCTTATTATATATTACAGTATATCACATCACAGACACCATCATATCCTAACGCCTCATCTCCCACTTATACTCCATAATATTACAGTATCTGAGGCATTATGATATAATCATGGAAGTAGTGTGATATGCCAGGTAGACCTTATTATATATTACAGTATATCACATCACAGACACCATCATATCCTAACGCCTCATCTCCCACTTATACTCCATAATATTACAGTATCTGAGGCATTATGATATAATCATGGAGGCAGTAGTGCGATATGCCAGGTAGACCTTATTATATATTACAGTATATCACATCACAGACACCATCATATCCTAATGCCTCATCTCCCACTTATACTCCATAATATTATAGTATCTGAGGCATTATGATATAATCATGGAGGCAGTAGTGCGATATGCCAGGTAGACCTTATTATATATTACAGTATGTCACATCACAGACACCATCATATCCTAACGCCTCATCTCCCACTTATACTCCATAATATTACAGTATCTGAGACATTATGATATAATCATGGAGGCAGTAGTGCGATATGCCAGGTAGACCTTATTATATATTACAGTATATCACATCACAGACACCATCATATCCTAACGCCTCATCTCCCGTTTATACTCCATAATATTACAGTATCTGAGGCATTATGATATAATCATGGAGGCAGTAGTGCGATATGCCAGGTAGACCTTATTATATATTACAGTATATCACATCACAGACACCATCATATCCTAACGCCTCATCTCCCACTTATACTCCATAATGTTACAGTATCTGAGGCATTATGATATAATCATGGAGGCAGTAGTGCGATATGCCAGGTAGACCTTATTATATATTACAGTATATCACATCACAGACACCATCATATCCTAACGCCTCATCTCCCACTTATACTCCATAATATTACAGTATCTGAGGCATTATGATATAATCATGGAGGCAGTAGTGCGATATGCCAGGTAGACCTTATTATATATTACAGTATATCACATCACAGACACCATCATATCCTAACGCCTCATCTCCCACTTATACTCCATAATGTTACAGTATCTGAGGCATTATGATATAATCATGGAGGCAGTAGTGTGATATGCCAGGTAGACCTTATTATATATTACAGTATATCACATCACAGACACCATCATATCCTAACGCCTCATCTCCCACTTATACTCCATTGCATAATTTCACTGTATATCTCATTATAACATTATTTTATCTCACTGCAGACTCCTTTACATTTGAAGGGAAGAGGTTTTGGAATCAGCTGACACCCTTTTCAGTAGTAACTCAAGATGTATAGTCTATCCCAACCCAATTGAATTTAATCTATTTTAAAAAGGAATTTATATCCCACTTTTGCTGGGAAGTCCCGGTTCAAAGCAGTTTACAATCAGTCAATGAAATCACAGTAATCATTCAACCAAACTGCATTTATGAGACGCAACATATCCATATTATATTATCTCCCTACAGTCCTCACCTTTAACACTACATATATTCATCCTATCACACCGTTTGCTCCATTATATCATATCTCACACTACACAATATGTTCCAAATCAAAGCTCATATTTCACTGTCATAAGAAATCCCTATAGTCTAATGCCCCAGGGCAGATGCTGTATCCAGTTTTATAAGCTCATCAAACTATACAATGCATCATATTATATATTTGGGCCCGATATTTGAAGGCCCTTACACGGGTGACCTCGCTTATCTTTAAGGCGCAGAGGGCTGTGCAGGTAGCATCGAAAATCACTGCTACCCATGTAGCCTCTGCGGCTGCCGGGGCGTGCAGGCTAACCCAGATTTTTACTTCTGCCAGTATGGATAGGGAGATCGCAGGGCAGACTATGAGTCGCCGCGGCACATAGCTTGAACAACTCAATATCGGGCCATATACATATATATATATATATATAATGGCAGCATATATTCTGCTATACTGTAAAGCAGGAGGTATTTCAGCATATATTGCATTATGCAATATTATTCATTGTGTCATATTTCATAAGAGCATGAGATCTAATCTAATACATGCTTATATACCACCACATTCCCAGACCCAGTGGTTCAGTGCGCTTAACAGAAAATGAAACATTTCATGACAGACGTTTGTTAGTTATTAAACAGTCAAGATCTTAGACATACCATAATGGGTCAGACCAAAGACCCATCAAGCCCAGTATCTTCTTTCTAACCATGACCTATCCAGGTCACAAGTACCTGGCAGGTTCCCAAAAGGTAGACAGGTTCCACACTACTTGTCCCAGGGGAAGCAGTGAAGTTCTCTGCTCCTCGCTAATAATGCTTTATGGACTTTTCCTCCAGGAACTTGTCCAAACCTCTTTTAAACCCAGCTACGCTAATAGCTTCTACTACATCCTACGGTGACGAATTCCAGAGTTTGATTACGTGCTGAATGAAAAAATATTTTCTCTGATTAGTTTTAAATGTGCAACATTGTAGCTTCATTGTGTATCCCCTAGTCTTTATACTTTTTTGATGGACTAAACAATCGATCTCCGTTTACCCGTTCTACTCCATTCATTATTTTATAGACCTCTAACATATCTCCCCTCAGCCGTCTCTTTTTCCTTACAGGTTGAAATCAGATAAGGAAGCCCAAAATTATCTTATGAGATAAGATTATATGATATTAAAGGGGTAATTTTCATACTGGCTCTGCAAAAATCATAGGTACTTTTTAAAAATCAGCAGGCTTTAGATGACTTTTCAAAGTCGTACAGACAGGGTGGGACATTTTCAACTAGTCCATTTCCACTGCTAGAAAGTCTTTTACCCACAGGCAGGCTTTGAAAGTTCTTCTCCTCACCTCACCTTTATGATATTTACTTATGGTTATGCCATATTTTGCTGTGTTATATAAAAAATTAACTGTAGCAACCATATGATAAGTTCCTATTTAAATCTTTCTAGGATAGTGTTCTGCAGTGTGACTTGGAAAGCCTAAGAGGTCCGCAGATCAGGGGCCTCAAATGGTGGCAGCATCAGAGGCTTCCCTGAAGAACCCTCGTCACCAGATCAGAATCTAGGGAAGGGGGTCCTGCTTCATGGCTACATCATTACCCCCTTCCCCCAGCGCACCTTCAAGCTGGGGCAGTACAACAATGAGCACAGCTGGTATACACCCCAGCCCTGGGAGTCCCATTGATATACCCCTGGGGTGGAAAACATGGCTACCGAAATCTATAGCTTACCTAGGTGGGGAAAAGGTGCTTTTTTATGAAAGCCATAAATCTGTTTAAGATCTTCTGTAATGAGTTTCCATTATAGAGGAGAGATGGCTGGGGGGGGGGGGGGGGGGGCGAGCTACTCTCCAAACTCCAAAGATCGTAAACGTTACTAATATAGTAGCCCGGTGGTCTGTCTTCGTAGGGGTATCTTTGGAGCCAGATGGGAGAGGACCTAGGGAAGGAGGATGAGAGGGGTGTCTCCGACTGACAGGTCTATGCTAAGCCGAAACACAGAGCCTGCCTGGGAAAGGTAATGCAGACACCAGCTGCCCTCTCTCCACTCCCAGGAGCTGAGAATATCTGCATGCCTCTCCAGAGCTCCCGAGATGAACCTCAGCCAGGATCTTTCTCCAGGACTGGAGGCTTCATCCCCCTTACCTCACTCAGCCACTGCACTGCTGTGTGGCCACCGCCAGTTCTTCCTCCTTTGCACTCTCTCCACCCGGATCTGACTTATTTGCAGATCTTATTCTTTGTAAGGAAACCCCAAGGAAGGAAAGCACACAGGAGAAGGTGTGTCTATGTCAAGCCAAGCTCAGCAATCAGCCTTCCACATCAGCCACTCTCCTCCCATCAGCCCTGGAGTTCCAGGCACGGCTCCTCCTCTGCAGGAACCGAGCCCTCCCTTCCCCTGTCACTATATACAGCCGCCTCCCTCCCCACGGCATGCTGTAGAGCCCAGGGTTTGCTCTCTCACGGTACACAGCCCACTGCCTGGAACTCCCCACCCATCTATGTATACAGCCCAGGGTCTGTCCCTTCTCTACCGCAGGACCCAGGCTCCGCTTCCCCATCACTGTAAACAGTCCAAAGCCCGACCCCTCCCTCGCCATCACTGTATTCAGCTCAGGGCCCACCTATACTCTATACAGACCAGAACCAGAACCTGTGAATTCTGCTCACTATTCTTTTCTCTGTACACTGTAATTTTATTCTACTGTAGTTACTACCATCTTGTAAATTATCTCCTTCTGTTTTTTTTTTCTCTTTTCTTTGCTACCTTGACTGCAACATGAATTATTCTGGCAATAAATTAAAACTCCCATGCCAAAGTTATCTGAATCAGAACTCTCTCCCTCCCTTACAGTCACTGTATACAGCCCAAAACCTGCTCCCTCTCTTCCCCATCCCTCTATACAGCACATGACCACTCCCTCCCTCACCGTCACTGTATACAGCCCGTGACCTGCTCCCTCCCTCCTCCATCCCTCTATACAGCACACAGCCGCTCCCTCCCTCACCGTCACTGTATACAGCCCGAGACCTGCTCCCTCTCTCCCCCCTCCCTCTATACAGCACAGGGCCGCTCCCTCCCTCAGCGTCACTGTATACAGCCCGAGACCTGCTCCCTCTCTCCCCCATCCCTCTATACAGTACACGGCCGCTCTCTCCCTCACCGTCACTATATACAGCCCGAGACCTGCTCCCTCTCTCCCTTCCTCTATACAGCACATGGCCGCTCCCTCCCTCGCCGTCACTGTATACAGCCCGAGACCTGCTCTCTCTCCCCCATCCCTCTATTCAGCACATGGCCACTCCCTCCCTCACCATCACTGTATACAACCCGAGACTTGCTCCCTCTCTCCCCCATCCCTCTATAAAGCACAGGGCCGCTCCCTCCCTCACCGTCATTGTATACAGCCCGAGACGTGCTCCCTCTCTCCCCCATCCCTCTATACAGCACACGGCCGCTCCCTCCCTCACCATCACTGTATACAACCCGAGACCTGCTCCCTCTCTCCCCCATCCCTCTATAAAGCACAGGGCCGCTCCCTCCCTTACAGTCACTGTATACAGCCCAAAACCTGCTCCCTCTCTCCCCCATCCCTCTATACAGCACAGGGCCGCTCCCTCCCTCACCGTCACTGTATACAACCCGAGACCAGCTCCCTCTCTCCCCCTCCCTCTATACAGCACAGGGCCGCTCCCTCCCTCACCGTCACTATATATAGCTCAAGACCTGCTCCCTCTCTCCCCCATCCCTCTATACAGCACACGGCCGCTCCCTCCCTCACCGTCACTGTATACAGCCCGAGACCTGCTCCCTCTCTCCCCCATTATTCTATACAACACACGGCCGCTCCCTCCCTCACCGTCACTGTATACAGCCCGAGACCGGCTCCCTCTCTCCCCCATCCCTCTATACAGCACACGGCCGCTCCCTCCCTCACCGTCACTGTATACAACCCGAGACCTGCTCCCTCTCTCCCCCATCCCTCTATACAGCACAGGGCCGCTCCCTCCCTTACAGTCACTGTATACAGCCCAAAACCTGCTCCCTCTCTCCCCCATCCCTCTATACAGCACAGGGCCGCTCCCTCCCTCACCGTCACTGTATACAGCCCGAGACCTGCTCCCTCCCTCCCCATCCCTCTATACAGCACACAGCCACTCCCTCCCTCAGCGTCACTGTATACAGCCCGAGACCTGCTCCCTCTCACCCCCTCCCTCTATACAGCACAGGGCCGCTTCCTCCCTCAGCGTCACTGTATACAGCCCGAGACCTGCTCCCTCCATCCCCCATCCCTCTATACAGTACACGGCCGCTCCCTCCCTCACCGTCACTATATACAGCCCGAGACCTGCTCCCTCTCTCCCTTCCTCTATACAGCACATGGCCGCTCCCTCCCTCGCCGTCACTGTATACAGCCCGAGACCTGCTCTCTCTTCCCCATCCCTCTATTCAGCACATGGCCACTCCCTCCCTCACCATCACTCTATACAACCCGAGACTTGCTCCCTCTCTCCCCCATCCCTCTATAAAGCACAGGGCCGCTCCCTCCCTCACCGTCATTGTATACAGCCCGAGACCTGCTCCCTCTCTCCCCCATCCCTCTATACAGCACACGGCCGCTCCCTCCCTCACCATCACTGTATACAACCCGAGACCTGCTCCCTCTCTCCCCCATCCCTCTATAAAGCACAGGGCCGCTCCCTCCCTTACAGTCACTGTATACAGCCCAAAACCTGCTCCCTCTCTCCCCCATCCCTCTATACAGCACAGGGCCGCTCCCTCCCTCACCGTCACTGTATACAACCCGAGACCAGCTCCCTCTCTCCCCCTCCCTCAATACAGCACAGGGCCGCTCCCTCCCTCACCGTCACTATATATAGCTCAAGACCTGCTCCCTCTCTCCCCCATCCCTCTATACAGCACACGGCCGCTCCCTCCCTCACCGTCATTGTATACAGCCCGAGACCTGCTCCCTCTCTCCCCCATCCCTCTATACAGCACACGGCCGCTCCCTCCCTCACCTTCACTGTTTTCTTACCGAGTCGTGCTCCCTCTCTCCCCCATCCCTCTATAAAGCACAGGGCCGCTCCCTCCCTTACAGTCACTGTATACAGCCCAAAACCTGCTCCCTCTCTCCCCCATCCCTCTATACAGCACAGGGCCGCTCCCTCCCTCACCGTCACTGTATACAACCCGAGACCAGCTCCCTCTCTCCCCCTCCCTCTATACAGCACACGGCCGCTCCCTCCCTCACCGTCACTGTATACAGCCCGAGACCTGCTCCCTCTCTCCCCCATTATTCTATACAACACACGGCCGCTCCCTCCCTCACCGTCACTGTATACAGCCCGAGACCTGCTCTCTCTCTCCCCCATCCCTCTATACAGCACACGGCCGCTCCCTCCCTCACCATCACTGTATACAACCCGAGACCTGCTCCCTCTCTCCCCCATCCCTCTATACAGCACAGGGCCGCTCCCTCCCTCACCGTCACTGTATACAGCCCGAGACCTGCTCCCTCCCTCCCCCATCCCTCTATACAGCACACAGCCGCTCCCTCCCTCAGCGTCACTGTATACAGCCCGAGACCTGCTCCCTCTCACCCCCTCCCTCTATACAGCACAGGGCCGCTCCCTCCCTCAGCGTCACTGTATACAGCCCGAGACCTGCTCCCTCCATCCCCCATCCCTCTATACAGTACACGGCCGCTCCCTCCCTCACCGTCACTATATACAGCCCGAGACCTGCTCCCTCTCTCCCCCCTCTATACAGCACAGGGCCGTTCCCTCCCTCACCGTCACTGTATACAGCCCGAAACCTGCTCCCTCTCTCCCCCATCCCTCTATACAGCACAGGGCCGCTCCCTTCCTTGCTATCACTGTATACAACCCGAGACCTGCTCCCTCTCTCCCCCATCCCTCTATACAGCACAGGGCCGCTTCCTTCCTTGCTATCACTGTATACAGCCCGAGACCTGCTCCCTCTCTCCCCTTCCCTCTATAGGGCACAGGGCCGCTCCTTCCCTCACCGTCACTGTATACAGCCCGAAACCTGCTCCCTCTCTCCCCCATCCCTCTATACAGCACAGGGCCGCTCCCTTCCTTGCTATCACTGTATACAACCCGAGACCTGCTCCCTCTCTCCCCCATCCCTCTATACAGCACAGGGCCGCTTCCTTCCTTGCTATCACTGTATGCAGCCCGAGACCTGCTCCCTCTCTCCCCATCCCTCTATACAGCACAGGGCCGCTCCCTTCCTTGCTATCACTGTATACAACCCGAGACCTGCTCCCTCTCTCCCCCATCCTTCTATACAGCACATGGCCACTCCCTCCCTCACCGTCACTGTATACAGCCCGTGACCTGCTCCCTCCCTCCTCCATCCCTCTATACAGTACACGGCCGCTCCCTCCCTCCCTCACCGTCACTATATACAGCCCGAGACCTGCTCCCTCTCTCCCCCTTCCTCTATACAGCACATGGCCGCTCCCTCCCTCGCCGTCACTGTATACAGCCCGAGACCTGCTCTCTCTCCCCCATCCCTCTATACAGCACATGGCCACTCCCTCCCTCACCATCACTGTATACAACCCGAGACTTGCTCCCTCTCTCCCCCATCCCTCTATAAAGCACAGGGCCGCTCCCTCCCTCACCGTCATTGTATACAGCCCGAGACGTGCTCCCTCTCTCCCCCATCCCTCTATACAGCACACGGCCGCTCCCTCCCTCACCATCACTGTATACAACCCGAGACCTGCTCTCTCTCTCCCCCATCCCTCTATACAGCACAGGGACGCTTCCTTCCTTGCTATCACTGTATACAGCCCGAGACCTGCTCCCTCTCTCCCCTTCCCTCTATAGGGCACAGGGCCGCTCCTTCCCTCACCGTCACTGTATGCAGCCCGAGACCTGCTCCCTCTCTCCCCATCCCTCTATACAGCACAGGGCCGCTCCCTTCCTTGCTATCACTGTATACAACCCGAGACCTGCTCCCTCTCTCCCCCATCCTTCTATACAGCACATGGCCACTCCCTCCCTCACCGTCACTGTATACAGCCCGTGACCTGCTCCCTCCCTCCTCCATCCCTCTATACAGTACACGGCCGCTCCCTCCCTCACCGTCACTATATACAGCCCGAGACCTGCTCCCTCTCTCCCCCTTCCTCTATACAGCACATGGCCGCTCCCTCCCTCGCCGTCACTGTATACAGCCCGAGACCTGCTCTCTCTCCCCCATCCCTCTATACAGCACATGGCCACTCCCTCCCTCACCATCACTGTATACAACCCGAGACTTGCTCCCTCTCTCCCCCATCCCTCTATAAAGCACAGGGCCGCTCCCTCCCTCACCGTCATTGTATACAGCCCGAGACGTGCTCCCTCTCTCCCCCATCCCTCTATACAGCACACGGCCGCTCCCTCCCTCACCATCACTGTATACAACCCGAGACCTGCTCCCTCTCTCCCCCTCCCTCTATACAGCCCATGGCCGCTCCCTCCCTCACCGTCACTGTATACAGCCCGAGACCTGCTCCCTCTCTTCCCCTCCTTCTATAGGGCACAGGGCCGCTCCTTCCCTCACCATCACTGTATACAGCCCGAGACCTGCTCCCTCTCTCCCCCACAGGGCCGCTCCCTCCCTCACCATCACTGTATACAACCCAAGACCTGCTCCCTCTCTCTCCCTCCCTCTATACAGCACAGGGCCACTCCCTCCCTCGCCGTCACTTTATACAGCCCGAGACCTGCTCCCTCTCTCCCCCATCCCTCTATACAGCACACAGCCGCTCCCTCCCTCACAGTCACTGTATACAGCCCGAGACCTGCTCCCTCTCTCCCCCCTCCCTCTATACAGCACAGGGCCGCTCCCTCCCTCAGCGTCACTGTATACAGCCCGAGACCTGCTCCCTCTCTCCCCCTCCCTCTATACAGCCCACGGCCGCTCCCTCCCTCACCGTCACTGTATAAAGCCCGAAACCTGCTCCCTCTCTCCCCCATCCCTCTATACAGCACAGGGCCGTTCCCTCCCTCACCGTCACTGTATACAGCCCGAAACCTGCTCCCTCTCTCCCCCATCCCTCTATACAGCACAGGGCCGCTCCCTTCCTTGCTATTACTGTATACAGCCCGAGACCTGCTCCCTGTCTCCCCTTCCCTCTATAGGGCACAGGGCCACTCCTTCCCTTACCGTCACTGTATACAGCCCGAGACCTGCTCCCTCTCTCCCCCATCCCTCTATACAGCACAGGGCCGCTCCCTTCCTTGCTATCACTGTATACAACCCGAGACCTGCTCCCTCTCTCCCCCATCCCTCTATACAGCACAGGGCCGCTCCCTTCCTTGCTATTACTGTATACAGCCCGAGACCTGCTCCCTGTCTCCCTTTCCCTCTATAGGGCACAGGGCCGCTCCTTCCCTCACCGTCACTGTATGCAGCCCGAGACCTGCTCCCTCTCTCCCCCATCCCTCTATACAGCACAGGGCCGCTCCCTTCCTTGCTATCACTGTATACAACCCGAGACCTGCTCCCTCTCTCCCCCATCCTTCTATACAGCACAGGGCCGCTCCCTCCCTCACCGTCACTGTATACAGCCTGTGACCTGCTCCCTCCCTCCTCCATCCCTCTATACAGCACAGGGCCGTTCCCTTCCTTGCTATCACTGTATACATCCCAGTGTCCACCCCTCTCTCCACCCATTACTGTCTACAGCCCAAGACCATCCCTCCCTTCCCCCTCATTATATACAGCTCAGGGTTTGCTTCAGTCATCTTTTATAAGGGTTCAACCAACTGTTGGAAAAAACAGCACCCTGGGCAAGGGTTTCTTTCAGCACCTCCCTTCTCTTTTGGGTTGTATGCCTGCAGATTCCCAGGCCGATCCAAAAAGGATAATGTTTTCCCCCTCCATTCCCCACAGGTTTGATGCTGGAAGCAGACGTCCTTCTTGCCCGTCCGTCTGCCCGCCCACCCACTGCAACAGCCCTGTTCATTTGTCTCTCTCTCTTTAATGCCATGGATCTGTCCTTCTCTCTCACTGTAAAACACCCAGACTTCTCACTCCTCTCCATCACTTTGTAATGCCCTGGACAGAGTTAAAGGTTTAAACGTGCACTCTGGAGGACAGGGGAGATATAAACATGCAAGAGGCAAGCCATTTTCAAAGAAAGCTCTAGAATGAAGGGTGACAGGACGAGAGGGAAAGCAGATGGACTCGGGCGTAATCTAAGGGAGTATTTCTTTAAGGAAAGGGTGGTGGATGCGTGGAACAACCTCCCAGTGGAAATGGTGGAGACGGGAACTGTATCTGAGTTCAAGAAGGGGTCTCCGAGGGACAGGAAGTGATTATAGAGCTTAGTAGTTATTATGGATGGGCAGACTGGATATATTGTCTGGTCTGTTTCATTGTTTATTTACTCTCCCTCCCTCCCTAGGAGAAAGAGAAATCCTTGTGCAATAGACAGTCAGACTGCTACATGAGAAGCCATGTGGATAGCGACAGGTGTGGTGCACGCATCAGAACTCAGACACCCCTCCCCCCCCCCCCCAATTACAAATCCTCACTGTCCCTATGTCAAGATTCCCATAACCAAAACTCTTGCTGGGGGCCACATTGACAATTTTTCTTTAAATACTCTTTAAGTCTGGAAACCTCATCTACAAAAAACAAAAGGAGGGAATGTATTCATTAGCACGTGTTTGGCTTTTCTGCACACCTTAAAAAGCTTAAGGCTAGATTTACTAATGCATGGAACTGCATTACCAAGCAGTGTTGCGTTATTTACTGCAAGCCTCCCGTTAACTGCAGCAGCACACAGTGACATAGTAAATGATGGCAGATAAAGACCAGTATGGTCCCTCTAGTCTGCCCAGTAAGATGGCAGGAGTAGGTGCGCCTGCCACTCCGTGCAGGCCACCCCACCCCATGTCTTTGTTTAGGGGTGGACCCATCACTCCATGTAGGTCACCCCTATTTATTGAGATATAAGAGAAAGTTATATTTATTTTGAGTTTATCCTGTTGCTGTAAAGGGATCCACTGTGTCTGTCCCATGCCATTTTGAATTCCGTCACTGTATTTGCCCCCACCACTTCCATCGGGAGGGCATTCCAAGCATCCACCACCCTTTCAGTGAAAAAGTATTCCCTGACATTGCCTTTCAATTTATCACCTTGCAGCTTCATGTTATGCCCTCTAGTTTTACAGCTTCCCCGTCTTTGGAAGAGGTTTGTTTATTCATTATTTCTCTTTAAGTATTTAAAGGTCTGAATCATATCTCCCCTGTCCCTCCTCTCCTCCAAAGTGTACATATTTAGGTCTTCAAGTCTCTTCTCATAAGGCTTCTGATGCAGGCTCCAAATCATTTTGGTCGCCTTCCTCTGAACAGTTTCATCTTTTTATATCCTTTGCGAGATATGGTCTCCAAAACTGAACACAGTATTCCAAGTGAGGCCTCACCAGAGACTTATACAGTGGCACTAGTACCCCTTCCTTTCTGCTGATAATTCCTCTGTATGCAGCCCAATGTCCTCCTGGCTTTTGCCACACATCAGTACATCTAGAATTACCGCACATTAAACTAAGATTTAACCCGCGTGAAGTCCGTTTCCACATGTAGACACAGTGCTGTGCATTTCTTGGTGCTCCATACATTGATTCAACATGGCCTAATCAACTTAATTTGTCTAAATACATCAGTGTGCATTAAATCAGTTTAGCACATGCTGAGAAAGCCCTAGTCAAATGGAAGTGAACCCCCCTAAAAACTAAGCAAATCTTTTGTGCCTAAGAAACGCTGCCCAGTGTGACTTTGTATCTCCCGTTCTCCCAGGGCAAGCAGGATGAGTCAGCCACAAGTGGGTGACGTCATCCGACGGCGCCGTAGACGGAAGATACTCTCACTAGCCCAGAAGGCTTTAGCCTTCTGGGCTTGGCTAGTAGCCACGCCTCCCGGACCGCCCCTAGCTGACCAGTCTTCGTCTTCCGCCTTGCCGAGTTAGACGTTTATTTTTTTACTCTCACCTCAAGATGAAAAAACCTGGATTCAAGAAGTGCTCCGCATGTTCAAGACGTATGGCGAACTCCGACACTCATCTCGTCTGCCTGCTATGCCTGGGGAAGGATCATGCCGTCCAAGACTGCCCTGCCTGCGGCCGTATGTCCCCGAGGGCCCTCAAGTATCAGCGGCATGCTCTTAGAGACCTCCTGTCTCCAACGAATCCCGTGAGTGTGCAGCCTTCCACCAGCTCTCAGGCAATTCAGGCACCGCCGGTGCAGCGATCCTCCAATGCCTCTGCCTCCTCTCTCTTCCGGCCGGGGACGCGCCTCTCCAGGCCTCCGTTCCCCGCCGTGATGCTGGGACTCCCTCCACGTGTGCTCCCGTGGAGGCCGCCATCTCACAATCTCGGGCTCCTCCCTCCTACCCGGAACTTCCGCTGGCATCTCTGACGACTTCCGGTCCTCCCTACCAGCGCATACAGCACAGCCGTGCCCGCGCTGATTATACCAGCGGCTCCAGCTCTGACGGCTATTCACCGCGCAGCAGCAGACACAGAAGCCGCTCCGGAGGACACAGCAGGAAACGCAGACATCGGAGCCGCGCACGGAGCAGGAGGAGACCACATCAGCGCTACGGAGAACCGGCACAGATTTACACCAGTAAGTACCATCGGTACTACAAACGGCGCAGACAGTCACACAGCTCCTCTCCACATCACTATGCTCCCTATTATGAGGGTGATGCACACAGCTCTCCCTCCTCTGGGTCCCCCCAATATGTGCATGAGCTCCAGGGCGTTGATGAGTCTGCTCTTTACCTGTCAGACTCCCCAGCCCATGACGCTTGCCAGGAACAATCTGCATTACCTTCCACTGTCACTCAGCCAGCACAGGATTCAAACAATTCTGACTTACTGTCTCTACTCAATGACATGATGAAACAATGGACTTCCACCATCTCTGATATGGTCTCTCAGCGCTCAGTTAATACCAACCACCAAGAAGTGTCTGGCCCTGCACAAAATGAGGGAGAAACATCATCTAGTCAGACCACGCAAGCACCGGCCCCTGCTGTGCCAGTCTTGGCTCCAGCAACCGCCCCTGTACTGACTGACTGCACAGCAGACTCTTCTCTGTTGCACTCCTCTTCCATGGTGGACCACGACAGCCCTGACCCTCAGGAACCACCAGAAGACCTCACGTATCCGAAGTTCATCAGTAAGGTCCTGACTGCCCTCTCTATCTCTGCCACTGAGAGCGCTGACAAGAGCGATGAAGTCCAGGGAGCTCTGAAGTTTGTCGACGTCCCGAGGGCTGCTCCTTCCCTCCCTATACACCAGCTCCTCAGGAACAACCTCCTGAAAACATGGGCAACGCCAGCGTCCAACCATCCTTGCCCCAGGAAAATGGACTCAAAATACGTCGTCCAGTCCACACCTGGCTTTGACAAACATCATCTCCCCCACCAATCCATTGTGGTGGAATCCGCCCTAAAACGGAATAAGTCCTCGCGCCCATCCATCAATGCTCCACCTGGCAAAGATAACAAACTTCTCGACGACGTTGCGAAGCGCATCTACCAAGGCGCCATGTTAAATGCAAGAATCGCCGCCCACTTATTTCAAGTAGCCATCTACCAGGACACTCTAATCTCCAAAATAAAAGATGCCTCCAAGGGCGCTGATCTGCCCATAACACTCTCCTCTGTCGTCTCTGACCTGGAAGAATGCACCAAGCACCAAGGTCGTTCGGCTCACGACGCCTTCGAGACATCTTCCAAGGTTGCGGGAATCGCCATCTCCGCCAGACGACTAGCCTGGCTCAAGGCCTCAGGTCTGCAGACTGACTCCCATGATAAACTCGCAGACGCTCCTTGTGCCGGCGACTCACTCTTCGGCGAAAAAGTAAAGCAAACTGTAGATGACATGCGTGAGCGCTGTACCACTCTCCAGACCCTGGAAGAGGGGTCCGATCGCTCTAAGACCTACCGCAAAACACCCCACTATGCCACATCGGGATACAAGCGGTACAACCACTACCGCAAATGGCAGCAGCAGCCCCGCTACAAACAACAGCACTACTCTGCTCCGTATAGGCTGAAACCACGGCAGAGGGAGCGCTCTACGAAGAAAGCACCCTCCGCCCCCGCAAAGAATAATCCCAGCTTTTGACTCACCCTCACAGCTTCCGACCGGGGGACGCCTGTCTGCATTCCTAACCTCCTGGGAAAAGATCACAACGGACCATTGGGTGCTCTCCATAATCGAACACGGATACCGTATAAAATTCAACTCTGCCCCCCCCCTTCGTCCACCCCCTGGCCGCACTCCACATCAACAGAACGCAGCCGCTATGAACGCGGAAATCAAAGCATTGCTCGCATCCAGAGCGATCGAGCCTGTCCCCAGCAGCGAAGTCAACAAAGGCTTCTACTCAAGATACTTCCTTGTCCCCAAAAAGTCCGGAGGCGTGCGCCCCATCCTCGACCTAAGGAAGCTCAAACAAACACATCGCCAGGGAGAAGTTCAGGATGCACTCTCTGTCCACCATCCTTCCGTTAATACAACCTCGGGAATGGCTGGCCGCCCTGGACCTGCAGGATGCCTATACACACATCCTCATTCATCCTCAACACAGAAAATTCCTGAGATTCCGAATAGCGGACAAACACTACCAATACAGGGTGTTGCCCTTCGGACTATCTCCTGCCCCCAGAGTGTTCACGAAGTGCGTTGCTGTGGCCGCCGCCCATCTACGCAAACAGGGGGTGTGCGTCTTCCCTTACCTGGACGACTGGCTGTTCTCAGCTCCGAACCCCAGCCAACTGCGCAAGGCAGTCGGAAAGGCCACCTCACTTCTTTCAGAACTTGGCTTTCTCATCAACTACCAGAAATCCCACTTATCCCCAACTCAACAGCTCGAGTTTATCGGGGCGCATATAGACACCATTCTGACAAGAGCCTTCTTGCCCCAGAACAGGATAAGCACCATCATCGCATTGGCAAGAAAAGTGCTCAGCTCCCCGCACGCATCTGCTCGTGCAATCCTACGCCTGCTGGGCCACATGGCGGCCACCACACACGTCCTCCCCTTCGCCAGGCTGCGGATGCGGACCCTTCAGTGGCACCTCCGAAGCCGCTGGTGCCAACACTCTCAACCACTCTCCGCTCGCATTCACAGAGACCCCAGAACGGACGAAGCATTACGCTGGTGGATGAACCCCAGCAACCTATCCAAGGGCAAACCTCTGCAGGCCGCCCCCCGAATGTCACCATGACTACAGATGCCTCAGCGCTCGGATGGGGAGCGCACTGCGCTGGAGCTCGCACTCAAGGGTCCTGGTCACCCCAGGAGAAGAACCTTCATATCAACATCCTCGAGCTCAGAGCTGTCCGCCGAGCTCTTCACACCTTCCGCGACATGGTCCAACACAAGGTGGTCAAGGTCCTGACGGACAATCAAGTAGCCATGTTCTACATAAACAAGCAGGGAGGCACCGGCTCCAGAACTCTGTGCAAAGAAGCTCTCCTCACCTGGAGCCTGGCCCTTTCACTGCAATGCACTCTCCAAGCGAGCTACCTGCCCGGGGCGGAGAACATTCTGGCAGATCGCCTGAGCAGACAACTAAACCCCCACGAGTGGACCCTCCACTCGGAGACATCAGCATCTCTCTTCATGGAATGGGGCCACCCACAGATCGATCTCTTCGCTTCTCAAGAAAACACCAAATGCCGCCTCTTTTGCTCCAAGAGACCGTCCCCTCACAGGCTAGCGGCGGACGCCTTCGATGTCACGTGGGACCGATGGCAACTGGCCTACGCTTTTCCACCAACTCCGCTCATTGCACGGACTCTGCAACGTATCATCAGGGACCAAGCCAAGGTCATTCTGGTGGCCCCATACTGGCCCAGACAAATCTGGTTCCCGTACCTGCACCGCCTATCGTTGGAACCACCAATCCGCCTGATGCAGCGACCGGACCTCCTCTCGCAGGACAACGGCACTTTACTCCACCCCAACCTCCGGATGTTATCTCTGACAGCCTGGAAGCTGAAAGGGTAGCCCTCGCTCCCTTCAACCTGCCCTCTGAAGTTCAGGACATCATACTTGCCGCACGACGCCCCTCAACTAGAAAATCATATAGCCTCAAATGGCGCCGGTTCAGCTTATGGTGCGCAGAGCAACAACTTGACCCATTCACGTGCCCGGTCCCCAGCCTTCTTCAGTACCTGGCCGACCTCTCCGCCCTGGGCCTCAGAACTCAATCTATCAAAGTGCATCTATCCGCCATCGCTGCCTTCCACCTACGCAGCGATGATTCCTCAGTGGCGGCCCTGCCCCTGGTTTCCAGCTTCATGCGAGGTTTGAACAACCTGCACCCACCAATTAGGGAACCTGTACCCCCTTGGGATTTGAAACATTGTACTTCAGCAACTCATGCAGGAACCTTTTGAACCCATCCAGTCTTCGCATATGAAGTTCGCTTCATGGAAGACACTCTTCCTCATCGCCATCACATCGGCCAGGAGGATCAGCGAGCTTCAAGCTCTCGTGGACTATGAGCCTTACACCATCCTCCATCACGACCGTGCTTGTCTCAGGACTCACCCCAAGTTTGTGCCTAAGGTCGCCACGGCCTTCCACATCAACCAGACCATCGAGCTGCCTAGCTTCCAACCAGGCACCTCTTCTGACCCTGCTCAGCATCGCCTGCACACGCTCGACTGCGTCAGGGCCCTCCGTTGCTACCTCAAAAGAACTGCACCATTACGCAAAGGGTCACAGCTCTTCGTCTCCTATGACCCCAACAAGCCGGGTGTTCCCGTCTCCAAGCGCACCCTATCCAAGTGGATAACCACGTGCATATCCTTTTGCCTATCACTTGCGGGTTCACGCCCCACCGCAGGGGTAAGGGCACATCACCTAAGAGCGTTGGCCGCATCCATTGCCAACTTGCGCGACATTCCAGTGCCTGAAATCTGCAAAGCTGCTACCTGGTCCTCGATCCAGACCTTCCAGAAAACACTATTGCCTGGACAGGACAGACCACGGGGGCGCCGCCTTTGGCCTTGCCGTGCTATCGGCACGCCCCCTTGAAATCTCACATTGACCTGTGCTATGCACATCATCTCACTGTTATCTCCTTATGCCTAATTTTGCACAACTATGCTAATCTTGTTGCACATTGTTATTGCACAGCTATGCCTATTCATGTTGCACAATTCTTATGCGTGCCTTATGCGTGTTTGCACAATGCATGTCTAGTTACACTTCTATGCACTGTTTTGCACAATGCCTGATTTTGTTACATGTTCTTACACTGCTAGCTATGTACTGTTACTAGCTATGTACTGTTAACGGTTATGGTTGTATGCCTTCATTGGGAATGCTGCTGCACTCCCAAATAAACACTTCCTGCAACCTCCGTGTCCAGGTGCCTACTGTGTAAATCCCCGCCGCTGCACAATTAGCTGGGGAGACCCCACTTGTGGCTGACTCATCCTGCTTGCCCTGGGAGAAAGCGCAGTTACTTACCTGTAACATGAGTTCTCCAGGGACAGCAGGATAAGTCAGCCACACTTTCCCTCCCTCCTCCCCGGCGGGGACACCTCCTAGCTTGCTTCCGCCTCCTAGCTCCTCTCGCCTCGGCTGGGGAAATCTGGTCAGCTAGGGGCGGTCCGGGAGGCGTGGCTACTAGCCAAGCCCAGAAGGCTAAAGCCTTCTGGGCTAGTGAGAGTATCTTCCGTCTACGGCGCCGTCGGATGACGTCACCCACTTGTGGCTGACTTATCCTGCTGTCCCTGGAGAACTCATGTTACAGGTAAGTAACTGCGCTATGCCTCGCTCCCTTCACCGACTCTGCACAAACCCGGCACTACAGCTCTAATGCAGGGCTGCCTAACACAAGTTTAACTGTGTGCAACAAGTCTGCCCTGAACAAGGACAGCAAAGCAGACAGAGCTGCACAGAGGTTTGCGTTAGCAGCATCTAGATCCTACACACCAAAGGCACTTACGTGCATGTGTTGGAATGCTATGCGGTGCATAAGATCAGTATCGTTCTGCTCAGAATATCAGTCAGGGGCCGTGGATTGGGGGACTAAGCTCCACCTTGAGTCTGCCCTAACTCTGCCTCCTGGCCCCCGCAGCCTCCCCTCCTGTTCTGCCTGCAAGGATTCCATCTCCCACAGGCAGAAGAAAAGTGAATGGCTGCGATCGCGACACAGTCCTGTCTGGGCATGAGAGAAAGAAATCTCTGCCACGATCGCAGCAGCCTGCCACTCTGCCCACGGGGATTTGATCTCCTGCAGGCAGACAGGGGGAGTCTGCCACAATTGCAGCTGCTCTCTGCAGGCAAAATTTTGGTGGGGCCAGGGCCTGTATGGCCAACCCGGTTCCGATGTCAATATTATTCTGAGCAGAATAATGTTGCTGTCATGTGTCACATAGCATTGCAGTGGAGCAGTGAGCTGAGACCAGGGTTTGAATCCCACTGGCACTCCTTGTGGCTTTGGGCATCTCACTTAACTTTCCATTGCCTTACATTGTAAACCCTCCAGGGACAGGGAAATGCCTCCAGGACCTGAGTGTAACTTGCCACTGGAAGCTGTGGGCTAAATTCTACTTCCTGCTGTTCTTCTTTAGCACTCACGTCAGCAAAGCCAGAGAAAGGTTACAGGAGCTGCGTGCTCAAGAAGCAGACATAACGTCCTCCTCAGATCTGATGTGAAAGCCCCCAAGTTGAGCTCAGCTTTCTGTATCGGCACTGCATGAGCAATTGATTCATTAGTGCCCATTTAAATAGACTTGAATGTATGGTCTGCTGCTCTTATGCATTAAATGCCTTGCTGCACTGCGTTCACACTAGCACAGACACTGCGCTTTTCTGCCTCAGCAACCTCAGGCTGAGTCACTAGTCTTAGAGCCGGGGCAGGATTAACTCCTTGGTGAGCCCTAAGCAAACAAGCATATTGAGCCTGCCATTGTCATATAAATGCAGTTTGAAACTCCCACAAACAAATCTTTTTGCTGTTCTTCTACTGTGTTGCCCTTCATGGTACTGCCATCTATCTTATTCAAGTGTTCGAATGTGCTGCCTGTTAAGGCCTCTCATTTGTATCAAATGTTCTACTGTGCTGTGCTAAGCTGCACATTACTGACATTGCATCATAGTGCTGTAGATCTATCTCCACGTTTATCTCAATATTCTGCCTGTTTTGTCGACATGAGGTCACTGTGCTATTGTTATGCTGCTATTACCATGTAAGTTCTCTCTGTGTACTCTCTCTTGGGTGAATCTCTTCATCAACACAACTAAATCACACACACAGACACCTCTACCCCATAGTCCTATCTTCACTCCTCAACAAGAACAATGCAATAACAAAATACCAAGCATACCTGTTCGGCATCTCGTCTGGTATTTTGGTATGTTATTAATGCTCTGGATTATTTAATAGTTACATGTTATTAATATTAAGGTTTTGGAGTATTTACTAGTTCCCTGTAAAGTTATATGTGTCTTCTATTTTGGTTCACTGTTCCTTGTAATTTTAACACAGTCCATGTAAAGTTTGGTTTGATGTAAACCGTATTGAACATTGGAAATGTGGTATGTAAATAAATAATAAATCCTAATCAATGAATGAATAAAAAGCAGCAGAGGAGGAAGCAGCACTAGTCTATGGGCCCCTACCCACTGGAAGACAATGGACAGGGGGTGGGGAGGGCAGATGGACCTCTGTGGGCAACGAGTGCTACCGTTGCCTAAACTACACCATTGCCTACAACCCAAACTGTGGAGGGCAGCAGACAGCGCCCCTTATCTCCCCTCCCAGCCAGGTTCAAGGTCACTACCACATCACCCTGGGACTGCAGCAGGAGCAAAACCGGAAGAAGAGTGCAGAGAGCCGCTAGACCTCCGCTTGCTGTGCTCTGAAAGTCCAGACAGTCCTGGATATGGGCGACTGCCTACGGCGCCTAATTTTCAAGACATCAAATAACCAGGTGGAAGTATGGACGAGTTTGGAAACTACAGGCTGGTTAGTCTAACCTCTGTGGTGAATCAATTAATGGAAACGCTGCTAAAACAGAGGACAGCAAGGTTTCTGGATTCAGGATCCGAGGCAGCGCGGGTTTACCAGAGGCAGGTCTAGTCAGGGAAATCTGATGACTCGGTGGCCAGGGAGTTAGACTGAGATGCAGTGTACTTAGATTTCAGTAAAGCCTTTAACACTGTTCCACACAGGCGACTTACAAATACAGTAAACTTGAGTGCCCTAGGGGCGGACCCTATGTTGACTGACTGGGTTAGAAACTGGTTGAGTGGGAGGTGACAGAGGGTACAAGTAACTGGATTTCAATCTAAGGATAAGGCCGCTATCAGTGCTGTGCTGCAAGGATCTGTCCTTGGTCCAATTCTTTTTAACATCTTTGTTAGGGATATTGCTAAAGGGCTGTCGGGTAAGGTTTGCCTCTTTGCGGATGATCCCAAAACCTGCAATAGACACCCAGGAAGCAGTAGATTTATTTATTTATTTAACAATTCTTTTATACCGCGCTATTACAATCAGTGCGGTGTACAATGAACAAGAACATACTACAATGCATACAAGTACCATTGAGTTTTACATTAAACAGGGAACTTCAACAATAGGACAACCGGGGGAACTATGTACAGATTAACTTAATGTACTATGTACAGATTAACTTAATGTTATATACAGTAATATGAAACTCGTTTGGATGTTGTAATGTGGTTCACTAATAGGACTAGAGAGAAGGTTGACCAGCTAGCCCTTTTCAGGTTGTATTGCGGAGCTAGTTTTGATAATGTCTAGGTTGACTTCTGGGTAGCATTTTGTAAACAAGTGGTATTTCAATGCCTTTCTAAATAGGATTAGGTTTTTGATAGCACGGATTTCGTGAGGTAGCATGAGGAGGGATCTGGTGAAGCTTGAAAAATGGTCTACAATTTGGCAGCTGAGATTTAATACTAAAAAATGCAGGGTCATGCACTTGAGCTGCAAAAATCCAAGTGGTACAGTATAGGGGCTGAAGTACTTCTGTCCATGAAAGATGAGCAGGACCTGGGCGTTATTGTGACAATAGCTAAACAGGTAGAAAAGGCGATGGTGAAAGCCAGAAGGATGCTAGGTGCATCGGCAGAAGAAAGGAGGTGATAGTGCCTATGTATAAGTTTCTGATGCGACCTCATTTGGAGTATAGTGTGCAATTCTGGAGACCCACCTTCAAAAGGATATAAATAGGATGGAATCAGTGCAGAGTGGCTACCAATATGGTCAGTGGGCTTCATCAGAAAGATCTTAATATGTATACTTTGTAAGAAAGGCGGGAAAGGGGAGATATAATAGAGATGTCTAAATACCTCAGTGGCATCATTGCACAGGAGGAGAGCCTCTTTCAATTGAAAGAAAGCTTTGCAACGAGGGGACATAGTAGAAAGATAAAAGGGGATAGATTCAGGGGTAATTTGCAGAAATACTTCTTTACGGAAAGAGTAGTAGATGCATGGAATAGTCTCCCAGTGAAAGTGGTAGAGACAAGGACTGCATCTTAATCCAAGAAAGCATGGCACAAACTCTTAAGATCTCTAAGGAAAAAGAGGGACTGTAAAGCTTAATAGTTGTATGGAAGAGCAGATTACATAGGCCGCATGGTCTTTATCTGCCATCATTTTAATGTTTTGGTATTTGAATCTTTAGTTCTCTGACATACACATTCTTCCCTCTCCCCATTGCTTTCCAGATGCTGCTGTCTCGTCTTGCCCATGGGCACCATAATCTTAAATCTGGCCCTGCTTGCAACACAGATGTTCTGTTTATGTGAAGGTGGGAGCAGCTGGACGTTTACTGCAAGCCAGTGCCAGAGCTGGGAGTTAGAACCGAGGTTCAGGAGTGTAAGTGACAGAGAGCTGGTGATGGAGCCAGGGATTAGAATGGGGGTCCAAGCAGGGCAGGATTAAAGCGCAGGCCGAGGATTCTCACCCCTGCCCTCGCGTACCCCCCGAATATTCACAAGTTGTATGAGACAGATTTGCAAGCACTGCCTGCACTGGTAGGACAGGATTGAGAACCACTGGTATTGGCAAACTAGGGCCTAGATGTTTAGGAAATCTTGCCAATAGCTCCCTTGCTGGGCCGGCCCCAGAGTTCTTCAAGGTGTCAGTACCCTAGGCAGACCTTAAGCCTTCTGCCTGTTTTTGAAGGCCATGCTCTTTACTAGCCCTTAGAAGTTGCTGTCCTAGACGGCTGCCTAGTTTTTCTGATGCTTGGGCTGGTCCTGCACCCATTGCACATTTTTGCCTGGAAGAAAGAAGAGGGCATGTGGGGGAGGGGAAGGGGACTAGAGCACTGGGCTGATTCAAGGCTAGTAGGCACCCTAGGTAGCTGCAACAAGACGGGATATAAGTGTGGCACGGGGCCTCTGAATCTCTGCTTGCTGCGCCGTAGAAGTCCAGCCCCTTGCGACACTGACTTCCTGTTTGTGTGAGTGCAGTATATGGGGGCTCAGAGACCCTGTGCCACATTTCTTCCTCTCTTATTGCCATTGATGCCAGACCCAGGGAGATGCGATAGTGGCAATAAGGGTGACGGTACTAGCGGGGTGTGGGGGGCAGCATTGGAATGAGGGTTCACCTAGAGCATCTACTAGCCTTTAATCAGCCCTAGGCTCTGGTCTCCCTCACACACACTCTTCTTTGCCAGCAGCTGACTTACCTAGGCAAAAGTGTGCCGTGGGAGCCGCTGAATTAGCACATCTGAGAGGATCTCCCCTGAACAGCTCAACTCTGTCCTGGTACATCTTCTAGCCAGTCAAGCTTTCAGAGATCTGCATGCAATGGAAGCAGTGCTTGCAAATCTGTCTCATGCGTATTCATTGTGAGAATCCTGACTGGCCAGGGGGTACCACGGGCCAGTGCTTTAATCCTGTCCTGCTTGGGCCCCTATTCTAATCCCCGATTCTCTGTGGGGTGAGCAACTTTACAGCCCCGGCTCTGGAACTGCCGAGTACTAAAGGAAGAGCTGGGTTCCCAGACATGCTCCGGAGTACCTTCAGCACGTAAGGAGCTGTACTTCCCAGCTCTGGAACTACCGAGTACTAAAGGAAGAGCTGAGCTCCCAGACATGCTCCGGAGTACCTTCAGCACGTAGGAGCTGTACTTCCCAGCTCTGGAACTGCCGAGTACTAAAGGAAGAGCTGGGCTCCCAGACATGCTCCGGAGTACCTTCAGCACGTAGGGAGCTGTACTTCCCAGCTCTGGAACTGCCGAGTACTAAAGGAAGAGCTGGGCTCCCAGACATGCTCCGGAGTACCTTCAGCACGTAAGGAGCTGTACTTCCCAGCTCTGGAACTGCCGAGTACTAAAGGAAGAGCTGAGCTCCCAGATATGCTCCGGAGTACCTTCAGCACCTAAGGAGCTGTACTTCCCAGCTCTGGAACTACCGAGTACTAAAGGAAGAGCTGAGCTCCCAGACATGCTCCGGAGTAGCTTCAGCATGTAGGGAGCTGTACTTCCCAGCTCTGGAACTGCCGAGTACTAAAGGAGGAGCTGGGCTCCCAGACATGCTCCGGAGTACCTTCAGCACGTAGGGAGCTGTACTTCCCAGCTCTGGAACTGCCGAGTACTAAAGGAAGAGCTGAGCTCCCAGACGTGCTCCGGAGTATCTTCAGCATGTAAGGAGCTGTACTTCCCAGCTCTGGAACTACCGAGTACTAAAGGAAGAGCTGGGCTCCCAGACATGCTCCGGAGTATCTTCAGCACGTAAGGAGCTGTACTTCCCAGCTCTGGAACTGCCGAGTACTAAAGGAAGAGCTGAGCTCCCAGACATGCTCCGGAGTACCTTCAGCACGTAGGGAGCTGTACTTCCCAGCTCTGGAACTGCCGAGTACTAAAGGAAGAGCTGAGCTCCCAGACATGCTCCAGAGTACCTTCAGCACGTAAGGAGCTGTACTTCCCAGCTCTGGAACTGCCGAGTACTAAAGGAGGAGCTGGGCTCCCAGACATGCTCTGGAGTACCTTCAGCACGTAAGGAGCTGTACTTCCCAGCTCTGGAACTGCCGAGTACTAAAGGAAGAGCTGGGTTCCCAGACATGCTCCGGAGTACCTTCAGCACGTAAGGAGCTGTACTTCCCAGCTCTGGAACTGCCGAGTACTAAAGGAAGAGCTGAGCTCCCAGACATGCTCCGGAGTACCTTCAGCACGTAGGAGCTGTACTTCCCAGCTCTGGAACTGCCGAGTACTAAAGGAGGAGCTGGGCTCCCAGACATGCTCCGGAGTACCTTCAGCACGTAAGGAGCTGTACTTCCCAGCTCTGGAACTGCCGAGTACTAAAGGAAGAGCTGAGCTCCCAGACATGCTCCGGAGTACCTTCAGCACGTAGGGAGCTGTACTTCCCAGCTCTGGAACTGCCGAGTACTAAAGGAGGAGCTGGGCTCCCAGACATGCTCCGGAGTACCTTCAGCACGTAGGGCGCTGTACTTCCCAGCTCTGGAACTACCGAGTACTAAAGGAAGAGCTGAGCTCCCAGACATGCTCCGGAGTACCTTCAGCACGTAGGGCGCTGTACTTCCCAGCTCTGGAACTACCGAGTACTAAAGGAAGAGCTGAGCTCCCAGACATGCTCCGGAGTACCTTCAGCACGTAGGGAGCTGTACTTCCCAGCTCTGGAACTGCCGAGTACTAAAGGAGGAGCTGGGCTCCCAGACATGCTCCGGAGTACCTTCAGCACGTAGGGAGCTGTACTTCCCAGCTCTGGAACTGCCGAGTACTAAAGGAAGAGCTGGGTTCCCAGACATGCTCCGGAGTACCTTCAGCACGTAAGGAGCTGTACTTCCCAGCTCTGGAACTACCGAGTACTAAAGGAAGAGCTGAGCTCCCAGACATGCTCCGGAGTACCTTCAGCACGTAGGAGCTGTACTTCCCAGCTCTGGAACTGCCGAGTACTAAAGGAAGAGCTGGGTTCCCAGACATGCTCCGGAGTACCTTCAGCACATAAGGAGCTGTACTTCCCAGCTCTGGAACTGCCGAGTACTAAAGGAAGAGCTGAGCTCCCAGACATGCTCCGGAGTACCTTCAGCACGTAGGGAGCTGTACTTCCCAGTACAATGCTGCTTTTGTTTTTCTCTCTTATAAAACAGCTTTATTCAAATATAAAGGTCATTATGTGAAACCTAATCTCTCTCAGACCTTTACAGAGAGGCACTTATGATATAACCCTATCTGCACAGCATTTCTCCCATCGATCCCTCTTTCCAGATGTCACTTTTTAGCAATGTGAATTGTCCTTGGGAATGGCTGCCACCCTCTCTGCTAGCCTGCCCTACAGAAAAAGAATCCAGAGTTTTGGGAGTGTTGAAGACATGTTCCCTCAGATATGCAAGGAAAGCTCGAGTGGTGCTAAAGGCTTCCTGGTTGGGTTGCAATCTTTGTGTTGCAGCAGGACATCTTCTGCTCAACGTGGGGTCTGCGGCATTACACCAGCGACTGGCTGGACCTTACAGGTCTCATCTTTTGTCCCATGTGGGCTTTCTCTCTTTCTACAGCTGGTAATCTTATTCATGCAGGGGCCAGCTGATGCTCCTCCCCAGTCTTCCCTCACCTGCAGGACTCTGGCTGGCTGGCCTAGTTATTCCAGGACCCCACCCCCACCAACATTCGCTTCTTAATTCTGCATATCACTCCCCACCAAAGGCAAGTGGAATATCTAATACAATTTCAATACAAACATGATGTTTAATGTTTCTTTTATTCTGTTTGTGGTCATTTTACTCTTTATTTTTAACTCTCTTTGGGCTTCCGTTGGACTAGTGGGGGATTTCTTCCCCTAGTTTAGCACTCCCTGAGCCCAGTCATTGCAGGGATAGCTCGTCCTGGGTCTCAGATCTGGCCGCTGTGCATCAGACCCCCTCCTCCCTAGGCGGAGTGAGCACTCACTCCACAGCACTTCTGATCTTGGCCAGATCATCTGCATAGCAGTGGGGTTGCCTCAGCTCTAGTGGGGTGGAGGAGTAGTGGGCTAGTACCAGGAAAGCCAAGTTCAAATCTCATTGCTACTCCTTGTGACCTTGAGCAAGTCACTTAACCCTCCGCTGTCTCAGGTGCACTCTTAGATTGTGAGCCCTCTGGGGACAGGGAGACAGCTAAGTACCTGACTGCGTCTTAGGCTACTGCAGTTGTAACTGGTAACATCCTTTCTTTTCTTCCCCTTCATTGCCCTGTGTAGCACGTCACCCTCCACACCAGAGGGGGCTGCCTCTAAGCCAAAAGTCCTTGAGATGAAGGACGCTGCATTTTTTCATAATAAGGTGTCTGCCTATAACAGGCTCCATGTCCCCTTCCCCTCTGTTCTTCCACAGCACTTTCTCCCAGTGCCAAAGGCCGAAAGCTGCTGCCAGGGCTCCTCTGCAATGCGGCCCTTCCACTGGCACACGCTGGCTCTGGCAACCACCCATACGTGCAGAAGAGGGGAAGCTGCAGTGAGGAACTCGGCACCAAGCACGGCAGACTGGGCTTCACGTCTCTGCCTTGTCCGAAGACAGGACGCAAATCTGCATGTTCAAACGTGGGAAACATCTGCCATCTCTTCCAGTTCCCCAACCCTACCTGACTTTCAGCTTTTATCATCATCTGCACCTTGAAGCAGGCACAGGGCCGATCACCTCCAGCCTCACGCCCTTTCAGTCCTACCACCCCCCCATCCAGATTTTCATAACTAAACTTAGTCATAATCATCTCGATACCAACCCTCTCATTAGATATTTAAATATTAAACTTTGGTTTGTAAACATACACATAATGAGAATGATTTACAAGGATAAATGGGCCATTTACAAACTGCTGAGTCTGAGTCCGACCTAATGCTTTGTTTGCCTGGAGCTGTTCCAGGGCAGCCTCTTAGGGACGGCCCAGTCTGCCTGGCGGTTGGCCTGCAACTGCCCAGCACTGTGTTAACTTCACCATCACTCCCTTTTTCCCCACTAAATCAAGACCTTTTAGCAAAGGGGGTCATGCCTGCCACAAAAGTGCAGTGGAAGGGGGGTGGGGCAACATAAAAGGGGCAATAAGTGAGTTCCCGCAATAAAGAAATTTAGCTTTACGCACCTGTCCTTGCAGCTCAGGCGCTACTTACCCCCGAGCTCGCAGTCTGTAGCAATTCAGGTTTTTTCTCCACGTGAAAATATTCCATCGATGCCGTTTTATTCCCCCACAAGTCCACAGATGCAATGGGATTAAACCCAGGCCTAGCTCAGCCTGTCCCTGGCGACCTGGAACTAGTTAGTAGACATCATATCTCACCCTCATGATGCTAGAAGATCTAGGTATTTGCTATGGGGGAGGGGGAAATTAGCCTAATGGTTACAGCCCTGGCTTGGCAACCAAAAGACCAGGATTCAATTCCCACTAGCATACCTTGTGGCAACTCACTTAACCCTCCATTGCCTTGGAAGACAGGCCTACTATTACTATTATTTATTTATTTATTTACATTCTCTTATATACCGCGCTATTCTGCATCAGTGCGGTTTACATTGAACAAACTGAAATTACATTGAACAGGGCATTATAACTTGGAGATAACTATTTTACAGGGAACATGGGCTATGGAGGGTTAAGTGGCTTGCCCAAGACCATTAATCATTAATCATTTATATAGTGCTACAAGGCTTACGCAGTGCATATACATGTAAAAAGACGGTCCCTGCTCTACAGAGCGTACAATCTAAACAAGACAGCCAATACAACAGTTGAGAATAGGGAAGCTTGAGGAGGTCTGCAGAACAAGGGGTCAGGATCCAGAAGGAGCCTCCAAGAGGTAAACCTTTATCAGGGATTTGAAAATGGGCAGTGACGCCTGACGTACAGACTCAGGTAGTTTGTTCCAGGCATAAGGAGCGAGGTCTGACCTGGCAATCTACTTCCAATCCTGCTGCCAAGAAAACCCAGGAGCTGCTGGGTCACTGCATTTCTGTGGCTAGCAAAGAGGGGAAGGGGCGCCACCTGCTGGACATGTCAGGTATAGGGCAGAGTATCACTGTACTCCCAGATCAGTCTCTACCTGGCAAAGCTCCGTCCTCTATCTTTCCAAATGTCATTCATAAATCAAGCTGTGCAGTTGTGGCACTAATGCACTTGGGCAGTGAAAAAGAGGTGAGATGTAGATAGACAGACAGACAGTCTTCCAGGAGTCTACTCCTAGCAAGTGTAGACATACACCCTCCACCTTACCTCCTCCTGCAGAGCCCGATGAAAGGAGCAGAGCTTGTTACATGTGCATGAAGTCAGCCCCTAAAAAGACCTGCGCTGTCTCCTCGCTCTTGCAGAGGGAAAGAGCTTTATGATGGGGTGTCCAGGTTACCCAATGCCTTCACTAGATCATCCACCTGGGCCAGGACTACAGAGTGGGCCTAAGTGCAAAATGCCATTTTCTTCCCAGAGCCAGTCACGGGAAGATGCCCGCCTCCTTCTCCTTAGCCAGCGACAGGAGGCTCTGTCCCTCGTGACCCTGGCACCTCACCCCACAAGCAAGATAAGTCTGATTTTTTGAGAATCCCAAAATTTGGTACATGACATCTTTTTAAGCCATACTTTAAAACATGATAACCTGGTCATTGATGTCACTGTAGCACGTAGCTCTTGAGACATGTTCCTGAGCAGTGCACGATATAGTCTGAGACCAGTGGTTTATAATAAGACAAACGAATTGGCATAAGAATAAGGAGTTTTTTGATTGTATCTTGTGGATTATGATACATCAGCTTTGATTAATTTTATTAGAGGGATACCTTATATAATACAGTTGTTTTGTAACTACCCTCTGAAAGCAGACCAAATACCTTCCAGAGAAGAGAGCAACTGCACAAGGTATTTTGCAAATGTTTTTATTTCTTGGTCACCTCAGAATCACGGACAGTGTCTGCTTATAGTCTGCGGAAGCGACAAAACCTCACCTTCACGTCACTGTTTGTGAAAGAAGCATCAGAAATACACTTTCAGCAAAGAAGAAGCTTCTAAGCATGCTTCAAGCCTCAGTGCATTTTTCATGGCAAAATTCCATTTGTTCCTCTCCTCCCCCAAAAGAGCTGCCCCGATTTGAAAACTAAATACAAATCTAAATGTTCCCTCAACAATCTGGCTCCAAGCTTGGCTGAGTTAGTGTCTCCATCCAAATGACATAAGGGGAGGGACACACACAAAACCATCAATATGGATCTGATTAAGTCTCACTTTGTATCAAACCAAGATTAAAGCCAAGAGATTCACAAGAAGTGAAGCGATCACAGGTCACTTGCACCCGATTTCTAAAGAGGACTTGCAACTAGTTCTGCCTCTGGTCAAGTGTTTCAGCTAGTACTGCCTGCAGCTTACAGCTTCGAGCATAAAAGCAGACCAGTTCCATGTCCTCAGTGAAGCTCTTCAGCAGGCCAGATGAAGTCCAGGAATGAACTGCAGGTCTGTGTTACAGAGAAACCAAAAGGCTGGGTGCGCTTTGCTGTAGTGGCTCTTGCTAACCCTGGACACCATGTATGAAGCAAAGCCTGATGCCCTGGTCCTAGAACAACGCTCTCTGCCCTCAGATGAAAACAGCTGGAAAAGGGAGCGGGTTAGAGTGGGCTTGCTGCTAGCTTGAAGAAGGGTTAGCAAAATCCGAATCCTGTCTACAGGGCTCGGAGGTGCAGCGCAGCACAGCAGAGGTTGAACCCAGTAGCCAGAACGCAGATGAGGTTACAGAGAGATGAGAAGCCATGATAGCGGAAGAACTTCTGTCGCAGGCCTCTGTACTTGGGATCCTGCTCCCGCAACTTCTGGTAGGCCTCCCTGCAGGTCTGCAGCCCCACCTCCATCCCGAGCCCATGCTCCTTCTCAATTTCCTGCATCTTCAGCATTACCTTGGTGGTGGTGGGCGAGAACCAGCGGGCATTGACTGCAGCCAGGACCAGGCAAACAAAAAAGAGAGAAATCTGGTAGGAGAGAGAGAGAGAGAAACAAACACATTAAGGATACTTGTCCAGGCAGCAGCCGGCACAAGCGCCTCATGTTAGAAGAGCAGAAAACACCACAGCGATTGCGTGCTAGAATCACAGCGCCGAAGATCCTTGGTCTCTAGTGCAGAACATACCTGCAGGGTCTCCCCACTGGACAGCAATTCCCGAGGATGGTACATGGCATATGCAGCCAGGTTTACGAAGGAACAGCCCAGCACAGCATAGAAATAAAAGGGAAACAGCTTGCTCTGAACAAGCCCAAAGGTGTGCCGGCTCACTTCCCGAATCAGCACAAACCCTGCCAGAGAAGCCAGGTACAAAGTCAAGGTAGTGCAGGCAGCAAGGAAACATGTCCACACAAGCACACGCCTCTATAAATGAGCTGCTCTCTGGCACTTATGCTCCAAAAGTCGTATTTCTGCTTTCTTTACAGGTCAGTTCATGACTGCATATGCTTGGCTCTGCCTGATTAAGCTTAGCTAAAGAGGAAACCGAAGACAGACCATCCCAACACTGCCCTTCCGTGTGCAGCAGCATCCCGGCCAGACATCAATCCTAAATGGCTCGTGGCTGTCAAGGGCTGTGAAGACTTACACCATCACAACCTTCTGGGTTCTTCTGCCGTTTCAGTGCAACAGAGCAGAGAATGTAGATCAGTGGAACAAGCTATTTGAACGTATTTTGAAATATAACTTTTACACAGCAGAATGCAAAAAATGTACCAGAGAGTGAAGAATTTCATTAGGCACCGTTTATACATGCGGTAGTATATACATAAACGTATGCTCCTCTCTCTAGCAGCAAGTCCACACGCGTGTACACGGGCTCTCGGCCTTCTACATGCTGGAACTCTAGATAAGACGAGAAGGGATGAGGGGCTCTGTCACCATTTTTTTTCTTTTTTACTGCCATCTCAGATGAAAGCATCAATTAATGCCAATGCAATATTTTAAAGAGAAGAAACTGGCAATGAAGGCCACCAGAAGGAGGTAAGGGTCAAAAAACGTTGATCTACCCAGTCCGACCCCACTGCCTCCTCCCACCATAGCCATCACCTCTGAATGTCTGCGACAGCGCTGCTTGGAGCTTGTGACACAGGGCCCTGGTGCTTCTACATACGTAGAACTTACCAGCACCAGGAATATCAATTTACAATTAACCGCAGCAGAAAAGAAGATGAGGCAATTGAGCATTAGGCCTTCTTTCATTTTCTGCTTCAAAGTTATGGAATCCATTACCGAACAAGATCAGGATGCAAATATAAAAGCAGTTGAAGGCATCTGTTCTCCTGTGATTTTGGTTTATTATTGTATTTCTAAATATTTTAGTTAATAAGTGGGTTTGTTTATTTTAAATGAGGTTTACTGTAACCCACTTGGAACACTGATTGAGGACAGAAAAACCCCTCCTCTCCCCATGTTTTAATCTCCTTCTCCTGCAGCCCAGCCCTTGTAGTGACACTTCTGCCAGGGAATCAAGCACTAACCCACCACCTCATGGTGAACAAGCAGGCGACCACTGGCTCCCCTCCCCAAAAGCCACTTACCTGCTATGAATGTCACCCACACCTGCATGCCCCAGGCAGCGGAGAGACACAGTAAGTGCACAACCTTCACCAGACTTGTGGGATCCCCTTCCATAGACATCCTACAGCTGCAAAGGACAGAGAGATTAGAAGACCCATTTCCCTTCTCTGTGCTGTCCACAGGCACCGGGAAAGATAGGAAGGGCCCAGAGTACCTGTACGTTTGTGAAAGGCTTTCAGGCTGGGGGGGGGGGGGGAGCTATAGAGGGGACTGTTATTGGTCTTCTGCCAACTTACAAAATCAAGAGAAATCATGAGAAAGTAAAGGGAAGAACACAAGAAAAGGAAGTCAGATCCCAATACCTAGGAAGAGGAGCCCTCTGAACAAAATCAGACTAAAGACAACTCACTGGGATCATGTGAAGATCCAAACGGCTTAAATAGAACTCTCTTTAGTCCCAAAGGAACTCTGATCCTTTCTACGGGCACAAAGCCAATTTCTTTAAACCTTAGATATCTACTACTATTCTTTAGTATGTTCAGTTATATTCTACGAGGTGTTTAGTGGAACCATCAGAGGAGGAAAGTGCCAGCTACTTGTGACCTGGATTGGCTACTATTGGAAACAGGATCCTGGGCTTGATGGACCTTGGTCTGACCCAGAAGGCACAGCTTGCACAGAGAAGGGACTGGTTATCTTATCTCTGCCCTGCGCGCTGCTCTTCAGTTACCCCCCTCCAGGACTCCTGCTGTATCTAGCAAGATAAGGCATGCGCATGCTCAGAAAGTCCTGCCTCTTCCAGCAGCCCAAGAACTGAGCCCGACTTCAGCTTCCAACAGTGGAAATGCCTGTGGCGCATGTGATCGGCTCTGAAAGGACCGGGATTTAGGCACAGACAACAATTTCCTCTGACCCCAGATGGCCAGGCCAAAGAGCAACACTACGAGAAGCAAAACTACCAAGTAGATACAAAGACAGACCTTTATTATTTGTATACCAGGGGCCACTGTTCCCTCTAAGCTGTGCGCGCGCGCACGTACTTTACAACAGAGCGCACAAAAATTACGGCGCTGATTCTGAAAAAAAACACAGATGTCTTAAAATTTAAAAGTTATGATTGTAATTACTAGAAATTTCCCGCTTCATTTAGTAATCGTCTATTTTCATTTAATTTGATTAAAATCAATGTGGTGTACATACTGTATTTTGACGTGTAGTCAAATTTTAAAGTATATAACTCTGAGTGTCGTTATGTGGCGCACAAAAATTTAACCTTCCTTCAAAAGCTGCACAGCTGATATTTTATGCGCACACAGCCTACAGAAAATTAGAGGGAACACTGCCAGCGACTACCCAACACAGGCCGTGCTCCGTCAGGGATATTTTATACCAGGGACTACCCAACACAGGCCGTGCTTCGTCAGGGATATTTTATACCAGGGACTACCCAACACAGGCCGTGCTTCGTTGCCTTCGTCAGGGGTATTTTATCTGGCACACTTATCGAGAAAGAATAAAGCATTTGTTATACAGCAGATCGAGCTCTTTTTAAGCGGACACTTTTTATTTACGCATTCAGGGTTGATCCTTTGTACATAAGGGCAACAAAGGTACGCAAAGGACAGGATTCTCAGTAAGTGTGCCAGATAAAATACCCCTGGCAACGAAACACGGCCTGTGTTGGGTAGTCCCTGGTATACGATTAACAAAGGTCTGACTTTCCTAATACCAGGCCAAAGAGAGGCCTGCTCTTGCGCTCCTTTACAGACATGTGCATAATATGATGCTGCTCGTCTGAGTTCCGGCTCTCCGACGCCGCCCCTGCACCGAAGGGACGGAAGAGAGAGGTGCACGGAAGAGCCTCGGTGCTGCAGTAACGCGCATTAGCAGAGCGGAGTGGCGAGGAGGAGGATCGGTGCTGCAGAAGCACGAAGCCCCTTACTGTGCACCCCCTCCCCTACCTCTGCAGTCAAGAGCTCGGCTCCCAATAACTCACGGTCGGTGCCACCCTCAGATCCTCGTGACGTCACGTCTCACCACCGCCTCCGTCTGAAACCAATCAGGAGGCAGCATCGGGGATCGACTGGGCGTCACGGTCGGGTCTGCTTTGCATAGCCCCGTCCAGCATTGTGACGCGCGAAGCTGCTCAACCCCTCTCTACGGACGGGGTGTGGCCCAGGCCGAACTTGCGTCTTTCTGCACCCTGTGGTTTTCGTGTATTGTGCAATTGCACCGTTTGCTAAACTGTTTGTTTTACATTGTAATGCGAATAAAATCTCTTTGCTAGGGCTGAGGTGGTGGGAGTCCGAAGCAAGAAGTGAGCCAGCTGTAGCATGTGGCCAAGCCAGGGAAAGGGGTAGCCGGAGCTAGACCCTGCTCTCACTCAGCCCTCGGTGCTTGGTCTGTAGTCAGGCTTCATCTCTCCCCCATTTCAAATCCATGCTGAAAGCTTTCATGCTGTTTTCCTTGTATCTCCTTAACCTTCCTTTTACCCTTTATTCTCATCTCACCTATTGTATTGTCTGTCTTGATCAGGTTGTAAGCCCTAACAAACAGGGACCATTTCTTATATGTGTCTGCACAGTGCTGAGTACGCCTTGTAGCCTTATATAAATTATTAATAGTAGTAATGACTGAGAAACCCTTCCCCAAAAAAACAGCTTTAAGGTGCCACTTTACCAGCAACAAAGGGGACCTCTAGAGAGGGGAAGTGGCCTAGGAAGCTCTTCTGGAAAGAGAGAAGAGTTATGAGGAGAGGGGGTTCTAGAGAGAGTAGAGATATTCTCTAAGGAGAGGGAAGTGTTATAAGGAGGAAGGGGATAGGAAGGTTCTCTAGAGAGGGTAGGTGGGCTAGGAAGGTCTGAAAGGAGAGGAGGGTATTCTAAGTAGATGGGGATAGAAAGGGGCTATAGTGAGGGTAGGTGGACTAGGAAGGTATTCTGGAAGAAGAGTGGATAGGAAGAGGCTCTATAGAGGGTAGGTGGGCTATAGAGATCTAGAAGGAGGGGAAGTTCTATAAGAAGAAGCGGGTAGGAAGGGGCTGCAGAGAGGGTAGGTGGGCTAGGAAGTTCTGGAAGGAGAGGAAGGTGTTATAAGAAGAAGGGGATAGGAAGGGATTCTAGAGAGGTGAGGTAGTCTAGGGAGATCCGGAAGGGGAGGAAGGGATTCTAGAGAGGTGAGGTAGTCTAGGGAGATCCGGAAGGAGAGGAAGGGATTCTAGAGAGGTGAGGTAGTCTAGGGAGATCCGGAAGGAAAGGAAGGGATTCTAGGGAGGTGAGGTAGTCTAGGGAGATCCGGAAGGAGAGGAAGGGATTCTAGAGAGGTGAGGTAGTCTAGGGAGATCCGGAAGGAAAGGAAGGGATTCTAGAGAGGTGAGGTAGTCTAGGGAGATCCAGAAGGAGAGGAAGGGATTCTAGAGAGGTGAGGTAGTCTAGGGAGATCCGGAAGGAAAGGAAGGAAGGGATTCTAGAGAGGTGAGGTAGTCTAGGGAGATCCGGAAGGAGAGGAAGGGATTCTAGAGAGGTGAGGTAGTCTAGGGAGATCCGGAAGGAAAGGAAGGGATTCTAGAGAGGTGAGGTAGTCTAGGGAGATCCGGAAGGAGAGGAAGGGATTCTAGAGAGGTGAGGTAGTCTAGGGAGATCCGGAAGGAGAGGAAGGGATTCTAGAGAGGTGAGGTAGTCTAGGGAGATCCGGAAGGAGAGGAAGGGATTCTAGAGAGGTGAGGTAGTCTAGGGAGATCTGGAAGGAGAGGAAGGGATTCTAGAGAGGTGAGGTAGTCTAGGGAGATCCGGAAGGAGAGGAAGGGATTCTAGAAAGGTGAGGTAGTCTAGGGAGATCCGGAAGGAGAGGAAGGGATTCTAGAGAGGTGAGGTAGTCTAGGGAGATCCGGAAGGAGAGGAAGGGATTCTAGAGAGGTGAGGTAGTCTAGGGAGATCCGGAAGGAAAGGAAGGGATTCTAGAGAGGTGAGGTAGTCTAGGGAGATCCGGAAAGAGAGGAAGGGATTCTAGAGAGGTGAGGTAGTCTAGGGAGATCCGGAAGGAAAGGAAGGGATTCTAGAGAGGTGAGGTAGTCTAGGGAGATCTGGAAGGAGAGGAAGGTGTTATAAGGAGAAGGGGATAGGAAGTGGCTTTAGAGAGGGGAAGTAGCCTAGGGAGATCTGGAAGGAGAGGAGAGTGTTATAAGGAGAAGGGACGTGCAGGAAGATTTTCTGGAAGGAGAGGAAGGTGTTATAACAAACAGGGATAGACAGCTGAGATGGTCTAGATCGGTCTTCTGCTGAGGAGAGAAGGAATAGAAAAAGTCTTTTGAGAAGGGAGGTAGGTTAGAAAGGAATTGAAGGGTTAGTAGTCTACGACAAAAATAGAAGTATCGGAAGGGGCTCTGAGGAGTGAAAGGGGTTAGGAAAATAAAATGTGGCTCTTTCCACAATGGGTTCTCAGCTTCTTCCCTGTTTCCTTGTTGAGTAAAGCTCAAGAAGGACTCTATATGCCGTATGGTATATGATAGCCTAACAGCTATTTAACTCTTTTTGTCGCATCCCCGGCTCAAGGTTCTGCTGGGCATTTGTGACCCAAATCAGCTACTGTTGGAGCCAGGATGCATGGCTTGATGGACCTTGCTATGACCCAGCATGTAACTCACCTTGATGTACTACTGGAAAAACGTGCGCTAAATATAAGATAAGTGAATAAATAAAACATCATGAGGTTTCTGTAAGGAGAGTGTAAACAGGGTGGCACCTCATTGCACTGTCGCAGTAATGACCCTATGTAAAGGTGAGAGGCATCTCCCTGTACTTCTATCATGTTTTCTTTTGCTATTGTCTGTCCTGAGACTCCCCAGGGTTTATAGGGCAAAAAGTGAGGTTACTTACATGTAACGGGAGTTCTCTGTGGACAGCAGGATAAGTCAGCCACATCTGGGTGAAGTCATCCAACGGTGCCATGGACGAAATGCTCTCCAATAGCTCAAAAGAGTCGGAAGACTCTTCTGAGCATGTGCCAGTCACCCCACCCCAGGGCCCATCCCCTTTCCCCTTCAGTCTGTACTACGGCTATGGACGGGCTCCTCTTTGAGGATAGGACCATCTTGGATAACCGATTCATCCTAGAGGGGAGGCGGGTGGGTTTGTGTGACTGACTTATCCTGCTGTCCATGGAGAACCCCTGTTACAGGTAAGTAACCTCACTTTCTCCATGGACAAGTAAGATGAGTCAGCCATACCTGGGTGATTCCCCAGCAAAGGGCTGTGAAGGTATGCTTCTTGTAGTAGTTTGTGCTCCCCCTTCACAGCCCACGAGGTGTGCTGTGGTAGGATGAGCTGTTAGGTAAGGCTAGATGATTGAGGGAGATGGCCATGTAAGGCTAGATATTTTAGGGAGATGGCCATGTGGCATGGTGATGCTGGCTTGTATTTTGGTGCACCCCTGGCATGCTACCTGGGTATGCCTGTTGCCAGAACTTCCAGCTAATACTCCCTAACTCTGATCGCTGTAAAAGGAGGAGTTTGATTCCTATGGGATAGTGGCGTCTGCTTCTTTGCAGCCTGGTGCGTGGCGCCCCTCGGGGTGGCACCAGGGGAGGCTCTCTGGGAGTAGACTTTGTTCATGCTGGTTCCTCCTGCACTGAGCTGCTGAAGACAGGCTGGGAGGGTTGCCTCCCGAGGGCTGTAGACAAGGAGCCATTGGAGCAACCCGTGGATACGAAAGGTTCGGTGGGAGGATTGTGGTGGCCCATTGTCAATAGATAGCGGAATACCCGACATCCTGGAATACTGGAAACTACTGATGAAATAAGGAACCCTTTGCCCTTAGAGGGGCTATCTGTCTCTCCTGGGGCTCGATGAACACGCGTAGTTGTAATTGTTGGGAGAGATCATAGTGGTCCTTGTTGCAGCTACAGAGGTTGTGTGTCGGTGGCCCCAAAGGTCACATGGCAGTGGTGGCCCCCATCCATGGTAGGACTATTAGTCTGTGGCGTGGCAGTAGAACACCTGTGCCAAAGACCAGCACTGCCCTCACAGTGCTGTGATGCTGTCTGGCAAGAATTTGGCTAGGATTGTTTTTTATTATTATTAATATTTTCATAGATAAAACAATCTGTCTCCATGTGGGAGGCCTCATCCATGCAGCAAGGTGGGGATGGGCCTCCCTGGAGAGATGGATTTCCTGATGATGGACTTCTTGATGGGCTGGATCGCCAAGCCGTCATGAGAGTAGGGGTAAGGTAGAATGGGAAGTAGGACTTCCAGTGACTGGGGAGAGGCTTGAAGGGTGACAGCAAGCCAATTCCCATGCCGGATGTTGGGGGGGCAGGCAGCCTTTTAGCGGCAGCTTGGGGGGTGACAGCAAGCCAATTTCCATGCAGGGTGATGGGGGGGTGTATCTCAGGCCTGCAGTGTGTATCTCTTGAGTCATGGCTGACTCCCGTGGCCCTGTTCGCCTGTATGCCTGGCAGCATATTGGGGAGCAGAGTGCCAGGGTTAGGATAACATGATTTGCCCATGCAAGGCGTGTTACAGGAAATCCACTCTGGTCTCTGGGTTATATATTTACCTTGTTATCCTTCCTGTCAAAGCAGTCTACATATAGTTTAGACTTGGTAATACACATTAACAGGGACCTTGATAACTTGAATTTCCTGAGGCAATGGGGGGTTAAGTGACTCGCCCAAGGACATATGGAGTACTAGTGGGATTCGAGCCCTGGTTCCCCATCCTGTCAGGGTAGTCTTCCACCCAAGGCAGTGCTATAACTTGGGGTGGTGGTGGGGGTCGGTAGGGGTCCATTCGCCATCCAATGCATGCGGCCCCCCTTTATGGCTCTATTCCAGGTTATAGTGCTGTTTCACATGGGATGTCCTTCAGCAGTTTATTAAGGGCTGTTGTGACCCCTCTAAGTCGCTATGGTACCGACCCTCCTATCAGATGGGATGACTGTTGCTCCCCCTTACATATGGTCGTATTGTTCTCTGCTGATGGGAGAGGTTGCAGAGTGCTGTGCCTACACTCCCAAAAGACGAGGTTCCGAGGTGGCAATGCGGTCTGTGGTATGGCCTGGTAGCCCGTGCGCATGTTTCTCAACCTGCACCTTGTATTGGCATTATCTATGGCCAGTGGTGGGGTAGGTGGGACACGAGAGTGCTAGGGATCCTTAGATTGGGGTGGATTTGAGAGGATGCCACCAGAATGTCTGGATGCACAAAGAGCAAGAGACGATCACTCGTCTCTTGCTGTTTGTGCATCCGTTGTCTCTGCAAGAGCGCTGCTCTTCGTTGTGTCTGACCAGAATGTCTGGGCCATGGATGAGGCCTGCATTTGGAAAGGAGGACCAGATTTCAGTCTTCAGGGTTGATTAATTGATGTGGAGTCAGCTCCTGCTGCGTTCACCCATTGGCTTTCCGGGTCCAGGACCTCTTCGGGGCTGCATTGTTGCACCTACTCCCTAAAAGACATGGGAATGGGTACAGCTACTCCTGTCATATTGCTGGGCAGACTAGATGGACCATACTGGTCTTTATCTGCCGTCATTTTCTATGTTACTATCAGATCAGGGCCACCTGATCAAGTTAACTCCCTCTGTGGAGGGGTCTGGACCTGCTCAATAACGTGCTCAATGTAATTTCTAAAAGGTAGTAATGTTCTATATAGATCGCTTAGAATGACTGGCTACTCTCGGCACCCTCAGCCCCCAAGCTTCGGGCTGCCGTACGAGCAACGACAGACCTGCTACCCAGCTGGGTTTCCTCCTCAACAGAGAAAAGTCTCATCTGGACCCAGCCCAGAACATAGAGTTCATCGGGGCGATCATCGATACCCACGCCTCGAAGGCCTTCTTTCCCGAGCAGTGGATAGCGGCTATCATTTCCGTAGCCAAAAGGATGTCCAAGTCCAAACAAACCACTGCGCACTGCATCCTGCGCCTCTTGGGTCACATGGCAGCGGCAACCTCGGTCCTACCTCTGGCGAGACTGCACATGTGCACTCTCCAATGACACCTCCGGACCCCTGGAAGCAACTCTCCCAACCGCTCAACACATGCGTCCCCATTGATGCTAGAGTCGTGAGGGGTCTTTGCTGATGGACCGACCCAGACAACCTCTCAGCGGGCAAGGACCTACAACCGCACAGTTACCAACTCATCCTCACCACGGATGCGTCCTCCATGGGATGGGGAGCCCACCTTCTACACCTCAATACGCAGGGAGCCTGGTCCAGGGCGGAACAGTCCCTCCACATCAACCTACTCAAGCTCAGGGTGGTCAGATACACAGTATAGACCTTCAGGACCCAGCTCATAGGAAAGTCCGTCCTTGTCCAGACAGACAACCAGGTGACAATGTTCTACATCAACAAGCAAGGGGTCGCGGGGTCATGTTCTCTCTGCAAAGAGGCCCTCGTGACATGGTTCCTAGAGCTAGCCAACAACTGCATCCTACAGGTGACCTACCTCCCCGGGGACCAGAACGCCTTAGTGGACAGACTGAGCAGACAGCTACAACCCCACGAGTGGACACTTCTCGCGGAGGTTGTAGACAGCATCTTCCGACGTTGGGGAACTCCCAAAATCGACCTCTTCGCGATCAAACTCAACACGAAGTGCCCGCTATTCTGCTCCAAGCACCCATCACGCAGGAGGATGGCCTCGGATGCATTCACCGTGCCCTAGGGGGTGTGGGCACTGGCGTACGCCTTCTCCCCCAACCCCACTAATTGCAGCAACGATACAGCGGATCATCACAAACAGAGCGGACGTCATACTGATCGCCCCCTACTGGCCGCGCCAGATGTGGTTCACCCTACTGCTTTGCCTCGCCCAGGAACCACTAGTCCGGTTACCCATGAGACAAGACCTGCTCATCCAGAATGATGGCAACACCCTACATCCCATCCTACAAACCCTGGCCTTGACAGCCTGGAGGTTGAAAGGATGAATCTCACGGCCCTCCATCTGCCCTCGGAGGTGCAGCAGATAGTCCTGGCTGCCAGGAGACCCTCCATGCGAAAATCCTACAGTCTCAAGTGGAAACGCTTCAGCTTCTGATGTGCAGACCAAGGGGTCAACCCAATCTCCTGCCCCGTGCCTAAGGTCCTGCACTATCTCACCTTTCTCTTCGACCTCGGATTAAAATCGCAATCCATCAGGGTCCACCTCGCAGCGATTGCTTCCCTACACGAGCACCGAAGTGGGACAGCCACGAACTCCCTCATCACTCAACCCATCGTAACCCAGTTCATGAAAGGCCTCGCGAATCTCCGGCCCCCAGTCCAGAAGCCAGTACCTACATGGGACCTCAATGTCATTCTGCAACAATTGACACAGGAGCCCTTTGAGCTGCTTCACTTGGCTGACAGCAAGTTCATGTCGTGGAAGACACTCTTCCTATTTGCCATCACCTCAGCCAGGAGAATCAGCGAGCTACAGGCACTCGTTGCCCATTCACCATACATGCAGCTGCACCACAACCGGGCATCCCTCCGTACCCATCCAAAGTTCGTCCTGAAGGTCACCTCTGCCTTCCTTGTCAACCAGTCTGTCGAAATGCCCACATTTTGTCTGGCTCTGCACTCCTCTCCGGAGGAGCAATGGCTTCACTCACTGGATTGCGTCAGAGCCCTGCGCACCTACATCGACAGGACATCCACTGTTAGGCTGGGGGCCCAGCTCTTCGTGTCCTTTGACCCTAACAAACCAGGGCGACACGTCACCAAGCACACGCTATCCCACTGGATATCAGACTGCATCGCATACTGCCTCCACAAGGCGGGCCACCTCCCAGCCAATCGGGCGGGAGCACACCAGCTCCGCGCTCTAGCTACCTCACTCGCCAGCCTACAGGAGATCCCGGTGAACGACATCTGCAAAACCGCAACCTGGTCCTCACAGCTCACCTTCTAAAAACACTACTGCCTCGACCTCCAGGCAGAGGCCGACAGCGCCTTTGGATGAGCGGTCCTATCTGCGGCCACAGCGATTGCAGCCATAAAGTGCCAGTCCCGTATGGCCAACCAGCCGCACACGCTTGGCAATGAACTCCAACCCAGTGACTCTACTCTCGGATAGACACTTATGGGTTGGCTGCTAACCAGAACTCTCTGCCTATGTCCTATGCCATGTGGACTAGATTGTCTCTGATTGCACTGTTAATATGTTTACACTGCACATTTGCACTGTTCCTGATTCATTGCACTGCTATGTTTGCTGTTTTTGCACATCTCACCAATAAATACCAATAAATGCCTGGCACATATCCTATTTTCTGACGCATTCCGTCCTCATCTGCCACAGCGCACCAACACATAGCTCAGGAGGCACCAGGTGTGGCTGACACATCCTGCTTGTCCAAGGAGAAAACTGGGTTACTTACCTCTGTGGACAGCAGAATAAGTCAGCCACATGATCCCTGTATGAGGTCCTGCGCCCTAGCCAGAACGGCATAGCTAATTACTCATTGGCCTGGCTAGGGGCGGGCCGGAGAGGTGGGACCACCTCACACATACTCAGAAAAGTCTGAGCTCTGAGAGCACTTCCGTCATGGCGCCGTCGGATGACATCACCACCAGGTGTGGCTGACTTATCCTGCTGTCCATGGAGAAATCCTGTTACAGGTAAGTAACCCAGTTTTCTATACTCTTTTAGCTCTCAGTTCATTTCCTAAAATGGGCTACAACATAAGTGACGGCTAATGCTATTGATATTCATTATTAGTAAATAGGTCCCATTGCATAAGAAGGAACCGGAGAGAAATACTGTGTATTATTTTATTTATTTATTTATTTATAGTCTCTTATATACCGCACTATTCGGCATCAGCGCGGTTTACATGGAACAAAAATGCTCAGTACAGTTAACATGTAAGAGTTTACAGATAACAGGGCAAGTAACTTGGATAACAGGGGTAAGCTATTTACAGCATTTGCTACATAAACTTGTATAACAGTGGCAAACTATTTACAAATATTGCTACATAAAGTCGTATGATCATGAATACCATAGAAACAAATGCACCACTAAGGGTTAGGAAATCTTTCTTAGCATGTTGTTGGGAAACCATATAATTGCTTAGCGGGTTGCATCTCTGTCTCAGTGGGTGAGGTTGGGATCTATGAGGTACTTATTGAAAAGATGGTATTTAAGGGCTTAACATATATTAGCATATGGTAATGTAATAGTGCTTTCATAGAAGAGCATGGACAAGCTTGCTGGAAAGTTGTGGTTCACCTTGCAGTAATGAGAGGCTTTGCTAAGTGTCTCACCAGGCCGGAAAGAGTATCAGATTGTAGAAGGCTCGGAGAGTAGTTGAGGAGACTCTACCACTGTTCATGAGACCGAGAGTGCCAGAGAGAGATTCCAACCAAATCCAGGGGCAATGCCACCTGAATACAGGAGATTGAGAGGGTCAGGGGAAGGGAGTGACCAGCTGAAAACAGGGGGCAGAGGGTGCAGGAGGGAGAGACCAGCTGAATACAGGGGTCAAAGAGTGCAGGAGGGAGACTCCAGATGAATACAGGGGTCAGAGAGTGCAGGAGGGAGACGTCAGCTGTATATAGAGGTCAGAGAGTGCAGGAGGGAGACTCCAGCTGAATACAGGGGTCAAAGAGTGCAGGAGGGAGAATCCAGCTGAATACAGGGGTCAGAGAGTGCAGGAGGGAGACTCCAGCTGAATACAGGGGTTGAGAGTCCAGGAGGGAGAGTCCAGCTGAATACAGGGGTTGAGAGTCCAGGAGGGAGAGTCCAGCTGAATACAGGGGTCAGAGAGTGCAGGAGGGAGGCTTCAGCTGAATACAGGGGTCAGAGAGTGCTGGAGGGAGGCTTCAGCTGAATACAGGGGTCAGAGAATGCTGGAGGGAGACGTCAGCTGAATACAGGGGTCAGAGAGTGCAGGAGGGAGAGTTCAGCTGAATACAGGGGAAAGAGAGTGCCAGAGGTAGAGTCCAGCTGTATACTGGGGACAGAGAGTGCCAAAGGGAGACTTCAGCTGAATACAGGGGTTGAGTGTGCAGGAGGAAGACTTCAGCTGAATACAGGGGTTGAGTGTGCAGGAGGAAGACTTCAGCTGAATACAGGGGTTGAGTGTGCAGGAGGGAGAGTGCAGCTGTATACTGGGGACAGAGAGTACAGGAGGGAGACTTCAGCTGAATACAGGGGTTGAGTGTGCAGGAGGGAGACTTCAGCTGAATACAGGGGTTGAGTGTGCAGGAGGGAGAGTGCAGCTGTATACTGGGGACAGAGAGTACAGGAGGGAGACTTCAGCTGAATACAGGGGTTGAGTGTGCAGGAGGGAGACTTCAGCTGAATACAGGGGTTGAGTGTTGTCAGACGGCTGCCTGGGTGAGAATATTCACAGTCTTGGCAAGTGCATATATCAATATGATTTGCAAGGGATTGTGGGAAATGCAGTCCATTCACACCAGACACAGCTGCTCACAATAATTAGTTGTGCTTGAGTGTAAAGCCAATAAGATATTTATTTATGGGGTTATTTCTCCCAACACAGATATGCTTGGTAGCACATAAAACAGGATACTTGCTTGCAGTGTTAAACTTGGAAAAACAAAATCAGGAAAACAGTTGAACTTTGTCAGGCAATCAAAGCAAAAGAATAAAGACCTGGTTGGTAACAAACTGGTCTTTTCTGTAGGCTTTAGCTAATATTTTCTTAGCAGTGTATCAAACAACAAACAAAATCCACAAAGAAGGGAAAAACTGTTCTTTTCAGGTTAACTTCTTATATCTTCCCACATAGACTCAGAAGTGATTCCCTCAGAGCTCACAAGCAATTAGGTAAGGCTCAATTGCTAGCAGTTACCCAGCTGAAACCCCTTAGCTGGCTTGCTTTCTACTGCGTGGCTCAAATCCTACTTCAGGAGCTTTTCTGAGTAAATTAAAGAACAAGTTTGTATTTCTTTGTGATGGTTGCTGTACTTTGTAACAGAAAATTATCAAAGGAGTTTAGACAGAGAGCAATCCATATATTCACAGCCTGTATCTAAGACCGCTCCCCCTTCTTCAACAATCATGGGTTCAATATCATGGATTGGCACAGAGGAATTTCTCAATGTAGCACTCTCAGGAGAATACTTGTTTCCCTGCTGTCTTTCAAGGTTATAGCTAGGGCATAGATCAGTGTTCATACCTGAGCTTCCATTGCTGTTAGAGTTCCTCTCTAAATAGCCTTGCCAGTATGTAGTCCAGTTCTTATGTCCAGCCTTCCAATCTAGATCCCTGGACACTGGATCTCTCTTCACATACCTTCTGGCACGGGTCTTAGGGTCCCTTCCACGTGCAGCCGTCTCCCTCACAGGTACCGTCTGGAGATTCCTAGCCCTGCAGCACCATTCCTCTGGCTTTCCCCAGTCCAATGGTGTATGCTTGCCTTTTGAATGCCTTCCAGTATACGTACTGCTATGGACTACTTTAGACCTCCCAAATGCTTTTCTCTTCTTTCTTCCAAAGGGTTTCTTGCCCTCTCTGTCCGTCCGGTTTGGCTTCTGCTTCTGATGATCCTCCCGATGATGAAGATGTCCAAGATGAGAATATCCAAGGTGATCCTGAGGATAATGATTCTGAGGATAATTCTTTGTAGAATAAACTCTACCTTTATTCTGCTTAGATGAGTGCTCCACCTTAGCACAGCGCAGCTGTGCTGAATCAGGCCCTGCCCTTTGAGATGAGTGCTTGGGGATTACCTCATAGCCCTCCTGATTGAACACACGTTTCCCCACTTCAGCTCCTCTAATGGCTGTTGGAAACCTGGTGCATTCTGGGACTGGTAGTCTTTTATGGAAAAATTCTGTTTTCTTATTTCTACCAGGATGGACAGGTTGCTTGTTCAGAGTCACTTCACCTTTACTATAGCTCCTTCCTGAGCTATGATAAGCTTCCTTATCACAGTGTGCAGGAGGGAGACTTCAGCTGTATACTGGGGACAGAGAGTGCAGGAGGGAGACTTCAGCTGAATACAGGGGTTGAGTGTGCAGGAGGGAGACTTCAGCTGAATACAGGGGTTGAGCGTGCAGGAGAGAGACTTCAGCTGAATACAGGGGTTGAGTGTGCAGGAGAGAGACTTTAGCTGAATACAGGGGTTGAGTGTGCAGGAGAGAGACTTTAGCTGAATACAGGGGTTGAGTGTGCAGGAGGTAGAGTCCAGCTGTATACTGGGGACAGAGAGTGCAGGAGGGAGACCAGCTGAATACAGGGGTCAGAGAGTGCAGGAGGGAGACGTCAGCTGAATACAGGGGTCAGAGAGTGCAGGAGGAAGAGTCCAGCTGAATACAGGGGAAAGAGAGTGCCAGAGGTAGAGTCCAGTTGTATACTGGGGACAGAGATTGTAGAAGGGAGACTTCAGCTGAATACAGGGGTTGAGTGTGCAGGAGAGAGACTTCAGCTGAATAAAGGGGTTGATTGTGCAGAAGAGAGACTTCAGCTGAATACAGGGGTTGAGCGTGCAGGAGGGAGAGTGCAGCTGTATACTGGGGACAGAGAGTACAGGAGGGAGACTTCAGCTAAATACAGGGGTTGAGTGTGCAGGAGCGAGACTTCAGCTGAATACAGGGGTTGAGTGCAGGAGAGAGGCTTCAGCTGATTACAGGGGTTGAGCGTGCAGGAGAGAGACTTCAGCTGAATACAGGGGTTGAGCATGCAGGAGAGAGACTTCAGCTGAATACAGGGGTTGAGTGTGCAGGTGAGAGGCTTCAGCTGAATACAGGGGTTGAGCGTGGAGGAGAGAGACTTCAGCTGAATACAGAGGTTGAGTGTGCAGGAGAGAGACTTCAGCTGAATACAGGGGTTGAGCGTGCAGGAGAGAGACTTCAGCAGAATACAGGGGTTGAGTGTGCAGGAGGGATACTTCAGCTGTATACTGGGGACAGAGAGTACAGGAGGGAGACTTCAGCTGAATACAGGGGTTGAGTGTGCAGGAGGGATACCTCAGCTGTATACTGGGGACAGAGAGTGCAGGAGGGAGACTTCAGCTGAATACAGAGGTTGAGTGTGCAGGAGAGAGACTTCAGCTGAATACAGGGGTTGAGCGTGCAGGAGGGAGACTTCAGCTGAATACAGGGGTTGAGCGTGCAGGAGAGAGGCTTCAGCTGATTACAGGGGTTGAGCGTGCAGGAGAGAGACTTCAGCTGAATACAGGGGTTGAGCGTGCAGGAGAGAGACTTCAGCTGAATACAGGGGTTGAGTGTGCAGGAGGGATACCTCAGCTGTATACTGGGGACAGAGAGTGCAGGAGGGAGACTTCAGCTGAATACAGGGGTTGAGCGTGCAGGAGGGAGACTTCAGCTGAATACAGGGGTTGAGCGTGCAGGAGGGAGACTTCAGCTGAATACAGGGGTTGAGCGTGCAGGAGGGAGACTTCAGCTGAATACAGGGGTTGAGCGTGCAGGAGAGAGAGACTTCAGCTGAATACAGGGGTTGAGCGTGCAGGAGAGAGACTTCAGCTGAATACAGGGGTTGAGCGTGCAGTAGAGAGACTTCAGCTGAATACAGGGGTTGAGCGTGCAGGAGGGAGACTTCAGCTGAATACAGGGGTTGAGTGTGCAGGAGAGAGACTTCAGCTGAATACAGGGGTTGAGGGTGCAGGAGAGAGACTTCAGCTGAATACAGGGGTTGAGTGTGCAGGAGGGAGACTTCAGCTGAATACAGGGGAAAGAGAGTGCCAGAGGTAGAGTCCAGCTGTATACTGGGGACAGAGAGTGCAGGAGGGAGACTTCAGCTGAATACAGGGTTTGAGTGTGCAGGAGAGAGACTTCAGCTGAATACAGGGGAAAGAGAGTGCCAGAGGTAGAGTTCAACTGTATACTGGGGACAGAGAGTGCAGGAGGGAGACTTCAGCTGAATACAGGGGAAAGAGAGTGCCAGAGGTAGAGTTCAGCTGTATACAGGGGACAGAGAGTGCAAGAGGGAGACTTCAGCTGAATACAGGGGTTGAGCGTGCAGGAGAGAGACTTCAGCTGAATACAGGGGTTGAGTGTGCAGGAGAGAGACTTCAGCTGAATACAGGGGTTGAGTGTGCAGGAGAGAGACTTCAGCTGAATACAGGGGTTGAGTGTGCAGGAGAGAGACTTCAGCTGAATACAGGGGTTGAGTGTGCAGGAGGGAGACCTCAGCTGTATACAGGGGTCAGAGAGTGCAGGAGGGAGACGTCAGCTGAATACAGGGGTCAGAGAGTGCAGGAGGGAGACGTCAGCTGAATACAGGGGTCAGAGAGTGCAGGAGGGAGACGTCAGCTGAATACAGGGGAAAGAGAGTGCCAGAGGTAGAGTCCAGCTGTATTCTGGGGACAGAGAGTGCAGGAGGGAGACGTCGGCTGAATACAGGGGTCAGAGAGTGCAGGAGGGAGACGTCAGCTGAATACAGGGGTCAGAGAGTGTTGGAGGGAGACGTCAGCTGAATACAGGGGAAAGAGAGTGCCAGAGGTAGAGTCCAGCTGTATACTGGGGAGAGAGAGTGCAGGAGGGAGACTTCAGCTGAATACAGGGGTTGAGGGTGCAGGAGGGAGACTTCAGCTGAATACAGGTGTTGAGTGTGCAGGAAAGAGACTTCAGCTGAATACAGGGGTTGAGTGTGCAGGAGAGAGACTTCAGCTCAATACAGGGGTCAGAGAGTGCAGGAGGGAGACATCAGCTGAATATAGGGGTCAGAGAGTGCAGGAGGGAGAGTCCAGCTGAATACTAGGGACAGAGAGTGCAGGAGGGAGACTTCAGCTGAATACAGGGGACAGAGAGTGCCAGAGGTAGAGTCCAGCTGTATACTGGAGACAGAGAGTGCAGGAGGGAGACTTCAGCTGAATACAGGGGACAGAGAGTGCCAGAGGTAGAGTCCAGCTGTATACTGGAGACAGAGAGTGCAGGAGGGAGACTTCAGCTGAATACAGGGGACAGAGAGTGCCAGAGGTAGAGTCCAGCTGTATACTGGAGACAGAGAGTGCAGGAGAGAGACTTCAGCTGAATACAGGGGTTGAGCGTGCAGGAGAGAGACTTCAGCTGAATACAGGGGTTGAGCGTGCAGGAGAGAGACTTCAGCAGAATACAGGGGTTGAGTGTGCAGGAGGGATACTTCAGCTGTATACTGGGGACAGAGAGTACAGGAGGGAGACGTCAGCTGAATACAGGGGTTGAGTGTGCAGGAGGGAGACTTCAGCTGAATACAGGGGTTGAGTGTGCAGGAGAGAGACTTCAGCTGAATACAGGGGTTGAGCGTGCAGGAGGGAGACTTCAGCTGAATACAGGGGTTGAGCGTGCAGGAGAGAGACTTCAGCTGAATACAGGGGTTGAGCGTGCAGGAGAGAGACTTCAGCTGAATACAGGGGTTGAGCGTGCAGGAGAGAGACTTCAGCTGAATACAGGGGTTGAGCGTGCAGGAAAGAGACTTCAGCTGAATACAGGGGTTGAGCGTGCAGGAGGGAGACTTCAGCTGAATACAGGGGTTGAGTGTGCAGGAGAGAGACTTCAGCTGAATACAGGGGTTGAGTGTGCAGGAGGGAGACTTCAGTTGAATACAGGGGTTGAGTGTGCAGGAGGGAGACTTCAGTTGAATACAGGGGTTGAGTGTGCAGGAGGGAGACTTCAGTTGAATACAGGGGTTGAGTGTGCAGGAGAGAGACGTCAGCTGAATACAGGGGTTGAGTGTGCAGGAGGGAGACTTCAGTTGAATACAGGGGTTGAGTGTGCAGGAGGGAGACTTCAGTTGAATACAGGGGTTGAGCGTGCAGGAGGGAGACTTCAGCTGAATACAGGGGTTGAGCGTGCAGGAGAGAGACTTCAGCTGAATACAGGGGTTGAGTGTGCAGGAGGGAGACTTCAGTTGAATACAGGGGTTGAGTGTGCAGGAGGGAGACTTCAGCTGAATACAGGGGTTGAGTGTGCAGGAGGGAGACTTCAGTTGAATACAGGGGTTGAGTGTGCAGGAGAGAGACTTCAGCTGAATACAGGGGTTGAGTGTGCAGCAGAGAGACTTCAGCTGAATACAGGGGTTGAGTGTGCAGGAGAGAGACTTCAGCTGAATACAGGGGTTGAGCGTGCAGGAGGGAGACTTCAGCTGAATACAGGGGTTGAGCGTGCAGGAGAGAGACTTCAGCTGAATACAGGGGTTGAGCGTGCAGGAGAGAGACTTCAGCTGAATACAGGGGTTGAGCGTGCAGGAGAGAGACTTCAGCTGAATACAGGGGTTGAGCGTGCAGGAGGGAGACTTCAGCTGAATACAGGGGGGTTGAGCGTGCAGGAAGAGAGACTTCAGCTGAATACAGGGGTTGAGTGTGCAGGAGGGAGACTTCAGTTGAATACAGGGGTTGAGTGTGCAGGAGGGAGACTTCAGTTGAATACAGGGGTTGAGTGTGCAGGAGGGAGACTTCAGTTGAATACAGGGGTTGAGTGTGCAGGAGAGAGACGTCAGCTGAATACAGGGGTTGAGTGTGCAGGAGAGAGACTTCAGCTGAATGCAGGGGTTGAGTGTGCAGGAGGGAGACTTCAGTTGAATACAGGGGTTGAGTGTGCAGGAGGGAGACTTCAGTTGAATACAGGGGTTGAGTGTGCAGGAGAGAGACGTCAGCTGAATACAGGGGTTGAGTGTGCAGGAGGGAGACTTCAGTTGAATACAGGGGTTGAGTGTGCAGGAGGGAGACTTCAGTTGAATACAGGGGTTGAGCGTGCAGGAGGGAGACTTCAGCTGAATACAGGGGTTGAGCGTGCAGGAGAGAGACTTCAGCTGAATACAGGGGTTGAGTGTGCAGGAGGGAGACTTCAGTTGAATACAGGGGTTGAGTGTGCAGGAGGGAGACTTCAGCTGAATACAGGGGTTGAGTGTGCAGGAGGGAGACTTCAGTTGAATACAGGGGTTGAGTGTGCAGGAGAGAGACTTCAGCTGAATACAGGGGTTGAGTGTGCAGGAGAGAGACTTCAGTTGAATACAGGGGTTGAGTGTGCAGGAGAGAGACTTCAGCTGAATACAGGGGTTGAGTGTGCAGGAGGGAGACTTCAGCTGAATACAGGGGAAAGAGAGTGCCAGAGGTAGAGTCCAGCTGTATTCTGGGGACAGAGAGTGCAGGAGGGAGACGTCGGCTGAATACAGGGGTCAGAGAGTGCAGGAGGGAGACGTCAGCTGAATACAGGGGTCAGAGAGTGTTGGAGGGAGACGTCAGCTGAATACAGGGGAAAGAGAGTGCCAGAGGTAGAGTCCAGCTGTATACTGGGGAGAGAGTGTGCAGGAGGGAGACTTCAGCTGAATACAGGGTTTGAGGGTGCAGGAGGGAGACTTCAGCTGAATACAGGGGTTGAACGTGCAGGAGAGAGACTTCAGCTGAATACAGGGGTTGAGTGTGCAGGAAAGAGACTTCAGCTGAATACAGGGGTTGAGTGTGCAGGAGAGAGACTTCAGCTCAATACAGGGGTCAGAGAATGCAGGAGGGAGACATCAGCTGAATATAGGGGTCAGAGAGTGCAGGAGGGAGAGTCCAGCTGAATACTAGGGACAGAGAGTGCAGGAGGGAGACTTCAGCTGAATACAGGGGACAGAGAGTGCCAGAGGTAGAGTCCAGCTGTATACTGGAGACAGAGAGTGCAGGAGGGAGACTTCAGCTGAATACAGGGGACAGAGAGTGCCAGAGGTAGAGTCCAGCTGTATACTGGAGACAGAGAGTGCAGGAGGGAGACTTCAGCTGAATACAGGGGACAGAGAGTGCCAGAGGTAGAGTCCAGCTGTATACTGGAGACAGAGAGTGCAGGAGGGAGACTTCAGCTGAATACAGGGGACAGAGAGTGCCAGAGGTAGAGTCGAGCTGTATAATGGAGACAGAGAGTGCAGGAGAGAGACTTCAGCTGAATACAGGGGTTGAGCGTGCAGGAGAGAGACTTCAGCTGAATACAGGGGTTGAGAGTGCAGGAGAGAGGAGAGACTTCAGCAGAATACAGGGGTTGAGTGTGCAGGAGGGATACTTCAGATGAATACTGGGGACAGAGACAGAGCGTACAGGAGGGAGACTTCAGCTGAATACAGGGGTTGAGTGTGCAGGAGGGATACCTCAGCTGTATACTGGGGACAGAGAGTGCAGGAGGGAGACGTCAGCTGAATACAGGGGTTGAGTGTGCAGGAGGGAGACTTCAGCTGAATACAGGGGTTGAGTGTGCAGGAGAGAGACGTCAGCTGAATACAGGGGTTGAGTGTGCAGGAGGGAGACTTCAGCTGAATACAGGGGTTGAGTGTGCAGGAGAGAGACTTCAGCTGAATACAGGGGTTGAGCGTGCAGGAGAGAGACTTCAGCTGAATACAGGGGTTGAGCGTGCAGGAGAGAGACTTCAGCTGAATACAGGGGTTGAGAGTGCAGGAGAGAGACTTCAGCTGAATACAGGGGTTGAGCGTGCAGGAGGGAGACTTCAGCTGAATACAGGGGTTGAGCGTGCAGGAGAGAGACTTCAGCTGAATACAGGGGTTGAGTGTGCAGGAGAGAGACTTCAGCTGAATACAGGGGTTGAGCGTGGAGGAGAGAGACTTCAGCTGAATACAGGGGTTGAGCGTGCAGGAGGGAGACCTCAGCTGTATACAGGGGTCAGAGAGTGCAGGAGGGAGACGTCAGCTGAATACAGGGGTCAGAGAGTGCAGGAGGGAGACTTCAGCTGAATACCGGGGAAAGAGAGTGCCAGAGGTAGAGTCCAGCTGTATACTGGAGACAGAGAGTGCAGGAGGGAGACTTCAGCTGAATACAGGGGAAAGAGAGTGCCAGAGGTAGAGTCCATCTGTATACTGGAGACAGAGAGTGCAGAAGGGAGACTTCAGCTGAATACAGGGGAAAGAGACTGCCAGAGGTAGAGTCCAGTTGTATACTGGGGACAGAGATTTGTAGGAGGGAGACTTCAGCTGAATACAGGGGAAAGAGACTGCCAGAGGTAGAGTCCAGCTGTATACTGGAGACAGAGAGTGCAGAAGGGAGACTTCAGCTGAATACAGGGGAAAGAGAGTGCCAGAGGTACAGTCCAGCTGTATACTGGAGACAGAGAGTGCAGAAGGGAGACTTCAGCTGAATACAGGTGAAATAGAGTGCCAGAGGTAGAGTCCAGTTGTATACTGGGGACAGAGATTTGTAGGAGGGAGACTTCAGCTGAATACAGGGGTTGAGTGTGCAGGAGGGAGACTTCAGCTGAATACAGGGGTTGAGTGTGCAGGAGGGAGACTTCAGCTGAATACAGGTGAAATAGAGTGCCAGAGGTAGAGTCCAGTTGTATACTGGGGACAGAGATTTGTAGGAGGGAGACTTCAGCTGAATACAGGGGTTGAGTGTGCAGGAGAGAGACTTCAGCTGAATACAGGGGTTGAGTGTGCAGGAGGGAGACTTCAGCTGAATACAGGGGTTGAGTGTGCAGGAGGGAGAGTCCAGCTGAAACCAAGGCTCAGGGTCTTACAGTGCCTGGAATATCAGTCGCGATTCGGGAATTTCCTGCATTGCTTGTTGTATCCCAGTTCAGGCTTGATTTTTGTGGGTACCGAGAGGGGAAGGGGAAGGGGGGTGGGAGATCTGGCTGGGGCTTTGCTTAGAGAAGAGCAGGAGCAGGATTTGTGCCTTACATAGATCTCGGGGTGTCATATCCCTTCCTCCCTCCCTCTTTCACACCCCCAGGGTCTCCAGAGGATGGAGAGGATGTGCTCAGCATTGCAATGAGTCCGGCGCTCCCACCATATCGCCCTCCTCCCCCTCCCTACTTCCCGTCTAAGAGCGGGCTCCCCCACTCCTCCATTATCCACCATCCATCTCCTTTCTTCACACCTCAAAGCCATCCCTCCAGCCCCGAGCAGAGAGCAGGCGGAGGACAGAGAGCGGATGGTGGGGATGCAGTGACTGAGATGCAGCGATGGCTCCTGTCTGACAGGTGAGGGGCCCCCTTCCTGTACCCATCTCCCTCCCCCAGCGCTGGGGTCCTGTTGACAGGGGAGAACCAGATGGTTTCTCCTCCTCTTTCCAATTCCACTGCTTTATTCTAATTGTTATACAGCTCCTGCTTATAGGATCTCGTATCTTCTCTGGATATTTTATTTTTACATTGGATGTATTGAATGGAACAGGCTTTGTGAGCGAAGAGATAATTCAATTTCATTTGATTTATCAATATTTGATATTCTGCCTTTCATATATGCAGAAAGGGTGGTGGGATCTGGGCCTGGCTGAAAACTGCATGCCCCAGAATGCTTTGTGATTTGGGGGTGGGGGTGGGGCTGCTTTAGGTTGTTTTCTGATTGGATGTTATCTATGTCTCTATGGAGCCTGGGACCTGGGACACCAGCTGATTCTTTTGCGTTTCAGGCACTGTCCGATCCAGCCCTGATTTATTCTCCTACCTTCCCTCCTCCCACTGCATGCTGGGACTTGTAGTTCTGCAGAAAAAGCAGTGTAGGGGGAGAGCAAAGTATTGTCACCTCTGGAGTGAGAGGACTGGGCACTGGGAGTAATATAACCAGATAGCTGCAGGTCATCAGAGCTAGGCTGAGCCACTCCTGGTTTTATCCTAGTGCAGTGATGGCTAACCTTTTTGAGCCCGAGTGCCCAAACTGCCGCACAAAACCAAAGAATTTCCTCAAAGTGCCAGCACGTCATTTGCATAAGTGGTCTTATTTGAATAAATATTTGCATAATGTTACCATACACTAACTTTTAGTAAACATGTCTCTTAATGAGTGTATGGATAAAGAAAGACTAAAAGATTTCTACATTACTATAATCCAGTGCCAACCGCCAGGCACATTAGGAACTACTACAAACGCTGCCCATTTAGAACCCATAGCAAACCCGCCGTATCCTGACAGCATTACCAGGACTCACAAAGCACCATACCCTACCTATCAAAAGGCAACACTGCAAATATTAAAACAATACATTTCAGTGAATACTGGGGAAAGAGAACAAGTGGCAACGTCAAATAGGAATTTCCTCTTGTACCAAACAAAGCGCAGATGTTAATGATGCACATTTCCCAGAGCTGACATATTCCAGTTAATAAATTCAAAATAAAGAGATATCGTTCTACCTTTTGTGCATTTTTTTTCAGTTGCAATTGGTCCAGCCATTTTCTTCTGGTTTCTTCATGTTTTCTGCTAACTCTCCATCGTCTGCTGTCCATTTGTCCTTTCTTCTCTCTTCTAGTTTTTTTTCCATTCTCTCTCTCTCTACATCTGCTTTAACATACTAATCTTTCTCCTTTTGCTCTTTCCTCATTCCTATTTCATCCACACAAATTTTACCCCTCCATCCTCAATCCCCAATTACTCTCCCAATACCTGGCCAATTGTAGATTTTTCATCCCTCCTACACAAAATATTTTCCCCTCTCCATTTTACTCTCCCAGCCCCATCCCATTCTAATCCTCCCCCAACATCAGCTCCCTTCTAGTTCCAGTCTCACCCAGCATCCATTCCCTTCTTCAAGCCCCCCACTTCCCCTCAGCCCATTTCCATTCCAAGCCCCGTCCCCATCAGCTATTTGCAGTTCAAGCCCCCCACTTCCCCTCAGCCCATTTCCATTCCAAGCCCCATCCCCAACAGCTATTTGCAGTTCAAGCCCCCTTCCACTCAGCCCATGTCCAGTCCTAGCAACCCCCCCAACCCATTACCAGTCCTAGCCCCCCATAGCCCACTCCCAGTCCTAATCCCACCAGCCCATTTCCAGTCCTAACCTCCCCATCAGCCCACTCCCAGTCCTAATCCCCCATCACTCAATTTTTAGTTTAAGCCCCCCCAGCGCCTATCACCACTCCTAACCCCCCCCAGCGCCCATCACCACTCCTACCCCCCCAGCCCCGCCCATCACCACTCCTACCCCCCCCAGCCCAGCCCTGCCCAGCCCATCACCACTCCTAACCCCCCCAGCCAGCCCAGTGTCCATCACCACTCCTAACCACCCAGCCCAGTGCCCATCACCACTCCTAACCCCCCCACCCCAGCCCATCACTACTCCTAACACCCGCCAGCCCAGCCCAGCCCATCACTACTCCTAACCCCCCCCAGCCCAGCCCAGCCAATCACCACTCCTAACCCCCCCCGCCCCGCCCAGCCCAGCCCATCACCACTCCTAACCCCCCCCAGCCCAGCATAGCCAATCACCACTCCTAACCCCCCCCAGCCCAGCCCTGCCCATCACCACTCCTAAGCCCCCCAGCCCAGCCCAGCCCAGCCATCACCACTCCTAACCCCCACCCCCCACCCCCAGCCCAGCCCAGCCCAGCCCAGCCCAGGGAAAATTAAAAAAAAAAGAAAACCTGTCTGCTGCCGCTGTCGGGGCCGCCGCGGCATAATCGAGCGTGCCGCGGGGCCCCCCGTTACCCGGCACAGCCTCTCCTACCTGTAGCAGCTCTCTCGTTGGAGCTGCAGTCAGACGCGCCGGCTTGCAGAGCGCGAGGGAAGAGTTTTTTCCCTCGCTGCTCTGTTAAGCCCGCGGGGGCTGATGGGAAGTTCCCATCAGCCCCCGCGGGCTTAACAGAGTCGCGAAAGGGAAACTCTTCCCTTCGCGCTCTGCAAGCCGGCGAGTCTGACTGCAGCTCCAACGAGAGAGCTGCTACGGGGAGGACAGGCTCTGCCGGTGGGTACAGGGGGGCCCCGCGGCACGCTCGATTCTGCCGCGGCGGCCCCGACAACGGCAGCAGACAGGGTTGTTGTTTTTTTTTCGATGGCGGACCTTCCCGCGTGCCAGCTGCAAGGCCTTCGCGTGCCACAGCTGGCACGCGTGCCATAGGTTCGCCATCGCTGTCCTAGTGCATCTCTGTTGTTCTTGGAGACATGGGAACTACGGGCCTGATTTTCAAAGGCATTCACATGGCTAGTGCCTTTCAAAATCCCTGATTAAGGCCCTACGCGTCCCGATGCTATCCGATTAACATTAGGGCGTGTTGGGGACATTCCGGGACAGAGCGGATGCAGGGAATGGCGCTAACAGGTAGCAGCGATTTTGGATGCTGCCCGGTTAGTGTTCTGTGCCTTAAAAATAGGCAAGGAAAACCTTCACCTATCCAAAATCACTGCTGACCGGTTAGGCTCAGCGGCTTTCCGGCTGTGTGGCGAACCCCAGATGTTCACTTCCGTTGCCGTGGAAGTGAAAATCCGGGATTAAGGGGTTGCAGGCAGAGCTATGCACTAAGCCCTGCCCATCTGGAAATCGGTCCCTACAAGTCCATACATGCAATGAGGGCAAAACCAGGATTTGGAGCTGCTTTCTCACAATCACAGACACAAACTACTGCTTCGTGCCTGTATATCATGCTTTCAAGGGCATCACATGTACATAGCTATCAGTTTATCCAGTTCCAGTAGGGCATCAATGGTGCAGAGTGGTATTTGTAGTCCCTGATTGTAGCCATTGAAATCCATGCTGCTGATATTCTCTTCATGCATCCTGATAGGGGTGTCAGAAATCCAGCACTGATCTTCGATTTCCCTGCTGCAGAATAACCACAATGAATATGCATGGGAAAGATATGCAAGTGGAGTCAGGGCATCAAATCTGTCCCATGCATATTCACTGCGGTTATCCTGAAAGCCTGACTGCCTAGGTGTGTCTCAATAACTGCATTGAGAACCTCTGCTATAAAGGAAAACCAAAACAGAACAATAGAAAACTAAATTTCAGCAGAATTGAGGACAAGTGTAATGAATTACAGCGACATTAGCATGACACCTGATAGGTGTCCATCGCACCTGCATAGCCAGCGTGATAACATGAGGGGTAGTGTGTCAGTGTCCAGGGCTGATGCTAAATGCACAGGGCCCCATCAGTGCCAGGCTCCCTGAAGGTGTCCCTCAGCTTTGCAGTGCTGGGCGATTACCCACTTGCCCCTTGTTTCTCTCTTGCAGGTGCTGGAGTTGTGTAACTCTCTAAGCATTTGAGATGGCCAGAGGGAGGCTGAACACAAAACGCAGCATCTCCATTGTGCCCTGTTTCGTATTTGTGGAGGTATCTTGGAACACCGCCCTTGTTTCTTCTCCATCATGTCATTCCTCTCCTCGCCCATGTTCCCCTGTGCCTGGATTTCCTTAGAGCAGTGCTGTTGACGGCTTAATGAGTCCTGAATGTTAGGTAGCCCAGACCCCAGGGTCTGACTTCTGTGGACAGAGAAAGAGAAAAAGGCAAAGGGGCTAGGGAGGAGAGCAGATGGAGGGAGCTGGGGAGGAATACAAAGCCACAGTGTGAGATGGAGAGTGGTGGAGTGAGAGGCAAAATGCAAGAAACGGAATAGGTATGAGAGGGGCAGAATACAAATGAGAAAGTCAGCAAACCCGGCGTGGAAAAGTGAGGGGGACTCACGGAAAGCAGACAAGAGAGAGTGTGTGCAGAAGAATGTGCAGAGCTCATGTGTGTGAGGGAGGCTCTTCCAGCATGCGAGAAGATGTAGCATCCCTTGATGTCTCTTGATACGATGTGCAGTTACAGCTTAGAGCAGCGCATGAAAGAAAAGCTGCAGTGAGGGGTAAATGTGTCAAAGTCAGGGCAGTGCTCTCCGAGGAGCCCCCTCCTTTCTTCCCACATCAGCCCATCGTTCGCCCTCCTCTCCCTCTGTCCTCACTGTGCCTCTGACTCCATCACCATGTTCTACTTCCAGATGGTGATCATGGCCGGCACCGTGGTCCTTGCCTATCACTTTGAGTACACGGACACCTTCCCCACGCACATACAGGGCTTCTTCTGCTATGACAGCACCTACACCAAGCCCTACCCAGGACCCGAGGACACCAGCCGTGCACCGCCAGTCCTGGTCTACAGTCTGGTGGCCGCCATCCCCACCGTGGTGGTAAGGACTATGGGTGAGGGGCAGTCTAGTGGCTGAAGAGGGGAGCGGGGCTAATTGGTTCATTTTCATGCATGTCCTGTTGTGAACAGAGAGCAGCTTCAGTGCCACAGAGGCGCTGCTGGGCTAGTTGAGTGGATGCAGGGCATGCGTCAGCCTTCTCAGTGGTGAGCAGACTCCTTCACTGTGTTCACAGAAGGGTGACTTGTATTGATTTAAGCATCCCCAGTCCCTTTGAAAACTTATGCTGTGGGACAGCTGTGGAGGGTGCTCAGACTTGCACTTCCAGGGCTGAAAGGTAGACACCTGGGTGCACGTTTCTGCTTCTGAAGGACTAGCCATCAGTGGCGTGGGGTTCTGTGGTATAACTTGCAGCTAGTAAATCCCTCTTTTTCTGAGCACTATTTCCCTGGAGCTGTGAAACATATGAAGAAAGACACCACATGTTTCTGCGAGAGAAGGGTGGAATCCGCTACCAGGCCTGACCTGCTGAAATCTTTTTGAGGATGAAGGACATTTATGCATATAGGTGATGGGCTGTGAGAGGTTTCTCAGAACTTGCGTTATACATCAAAAGATGCCCTCCCTTTTGTTTACGTTAATGTTTCTTGAACATGATAATCCCCCTTTCCGTGGTGCGACATGTCGAGATACAATTCAAAGTAACAATTTTAAAACACATCGAATAGTAAGCATAACAAGTATTAAAATATGAAGAACAAGATTAGAAGAGAGCAGTGTAGAGTAACTGCAGTCTACTGTCATCCCAAAGCGTCATCAAAGGCTAATTCAAAGTAATTCAAAGTCTTCAATCCCTTTGAAATCTTTGTAGAGAGTTTTCTAACCTAAGGTACTGGGGGGAGAACAATGCACAAAGAAAAGGCTGATTGAGGGGTCACCTCATATCTAACCTGTGAAAGTGGAGGGGCTGTAAGGAGATTATGAACTGAGAACCACAGTGGTCTAACTGGAATCAGGAGTTTCACAAGCAAGCAACAGAATTTTGAATTTAATATGAGAAGTTGGTGCTCTGCAGCTAATAAAGAGGCACCATGTTGCAGCTGGGTCATCGATGCATCGTATAACGGATTGCAGTAGTCTACGCGAGAGAGAACTACTGCTTGGATTAATATATGTAAGTCGTTACTATCAAGCAACGATCAGAGACAGTGAATTTTACCTAGAGTGAAATAGCAATGACAGATAACAGAAAATCTGCCCCAAACTTTCCCCTTTGTCTTTACTAGTCAGCCCCCTTCATTGATGGCCAGAGAAGGACAAAAGTGAGCGAGATGGGCTACATGACCCAGCTTCCGCTCAGCTGGACGTCCACTGCACAGAGTGGAGCCTGGACTAAGCGCCAACATGATGACAGTTCAGGACCAACGCTGGCTTAAGGAAGTCTGAAATGATGATCCAGGGGAACGTGGAGAAGTCAGTACTACCTCTGAACACAGAAGAGGGTCTAGCGACAGTACATCCTGGGATTCAGTTAACCAAGTCACTCTGCTGCCTCCCCACAGAGGGTACAGGAGATGGAACCCAGGCTCTGTGTTTTCGTATCTTTAGAGGCAATGCGCCCTTTCTCGGATCTATCGCTTAGGATTTGTCTTGCCAAAGACCATGCAAAATGGAGCTGTACCTCGAGATCTGGCAAATGGACAATGCACATGGAGTTCTAGATGAAGGAAAGGTGTTATAACATCCCAGCGTCAGGAGCTATGAGCCAGATGAACATTATGTTACGTTTTCTTCCCAGCACTATGTGGTTCTATCCCTCATTCTATGTCTTTGTCTCAGTTTTAGGTTTTGACAGATAAAGAAGAGCCCAGTTTATAAAATAAATGTGCAGATAAGTAGTATATTATAATGCCAAGGAGGGGGAAGAGAGGGAGGGAGGGAGAGAGAGATGGATCTGTTACCATAAAGTGCAAATGGAATTGAAAGAGGACTGGGATTCACACCCCCAATGCGTTGCCACAACCTCGGTGCTGCCCTGCACCATTCCTTGCTGCTTTACTCCTAAGATACACTTCACTCCCACCATGCAGCACCTTCTTCCATCAGAATAACGAGACCCGCCCCCCCTGATTTAGACCACTCTGTGCGGTTGCAGTACCGAGGTCCTCTCCTTCTTGACATAGCTCATCACATCACATCTTTACCCCGAGAGCCGCCGTCCGTCCTCTGCTCCGCACACTAACTGGCTGTTCTCTTTCACCCTTTAGATCTTGGCTGGAGAACTGACTCTCTTTTTCTGCCAGTGCAACTGGAGAGAGGAGAAGACCATCATCTCGGGCGACTGCTGCTACTTCAATGCTTTGCTCCGGCGCATCATACGCTTCCTGGGTACAGCTGCAGCACCAACCTCTGAGGATTAGCAGAATGCACTAGAAATGAGCAGGAGATTTAAAGGAGACTGCTGTGGGAGGGGGAGGGGATACTGTGATTACAGTACAGAGCTGTGACACCTGCAGACACCATTTGACTTATGATCCCTACCTCCACTTAAAATTCACTTGGAAGGTATTTGGGGCAAGAGGCTTGTGGCCTGTGCAGCGTGGGACTTGGGGACATAAAGCTGGCCTCCTTCACACTTCTTTTCACTGTCTCTGCAGTGATCCCTTCTGTGACCTGTGCAGCGTGGAACTGGGGGACGTAGGGCTGGCCTCCATCATGCTTCTTTTCACTGTCTCTGCAGTGATCCCTCCCTTGGCCTGTGCAGCATGGGACTGGGGGATGTAGGGCTGGCCTCCATCATGCTTCTTTTCACTGTCTCTGCAGTGATCCCTCCCGTGACCTGTGCAGCGTGGGACTGGGGGACGTAGGGCTGGCCTCCATCATTCTTCTTTTCACTGTCTCTGCAGTGATCCCTCCCGTGACCTGTACAGCGTGGGACTGGGGGACGTAGGGCTGGCCTCCATCATGCTTCTTTTCACTGTCTCTGCAGTGATCCCTCCTGTGATCTGTGCAGCGTGGGACTGGGGGACGTAGGGCTGGCCTCCATCATGCTTCTTTTCACTGTCTCTGCAGTGATCCCTCCCGTGACCTGTGCAGCGTGGGACTGGGGGATGTAGGGCTGGCCTCCATCATGCTTCTTTTCACTGTCTCTGCAGTGATCCCTCCCGTGACCTGTGCAGCGTGGGACTGGGGGACGTAGGGCTGACCTCCTTCAAACTTCTTTTCACTGTCTCTGCAGTGATCCCTCCCTTGGCCTGTACAGCGTGGGACTGGGGGACGTAGGGCTGACATCCATCACGCTTCTTTTCACTGTCTCTGCAGTGATCCCTCCCTTGGCCTGTACAGCGTGGGACTGGGGGACGTAGGGCTGACCTCTATCACTCTTCTTTTCTCTGTCTCTGCAGTGATCCCTCCCTTGGCCTGTACAGCGTGGGACTGGGGGACGTAGGGCTGACCTCTATCACGCTTCTTTTCTCTGTCTCTGCAGTGATCCCTCCCTTGGCCTGTGCAGCGTGGGACTGGGGGACGTAGGGCTGACCTCTATCACGCTTCTTTTCTCTGTCTCTGCAGTGATCCCTCCCTTGGCCTGTGCAGCGTGGGACTGGGGGACGTAGGGCTGACCTCCATCACGCTTCTTTTCATTGTCTCTGCAGTGATCCCTCCCATCTCTCTCCCTCCTCTCACAGGTGTGTACTCTTTTGGACTTTTCACCACCACAATCTTTGCTAATGCGGGGCAGGTGGTGACAGGAAGCCAGACACCACATTTCATCTCTGTGTGCCGCCCCAACTACACGGCACTGGGCTGCCAGTCGCCGCAGCAGTATGTGGCCGAGAGGCAGGCCTGCGCTGCAGGGAACCCCATTCTGGTCAGCGCAGCTCGAAAGGCGTTCCCATCCAAGGATGCCGCCCTGAGCACCTACTCTGCTGTCTATACTGTGGTATGACCCCTATCTTTTTATATACAACTTACAAAATATTTATGTCATTACCTACATTATTTCATTTATCCCTTATGGCCTATTAAAGAAAAAGCTGAAGACCTAAATTTAGGCTCCTATATTTGGTTCCTGTTTTCAGTCAAACTTAGGAGCCGAATCCTGAGCTCATAACAGTCATTGTCTTTTTAAATGCTGGCTAAATATGTGGATTTTGTGTTCAGTGCTGTGGCTATCTGGATAGTGGCAATTCACATACACCTAGGACAGTTTTTAAGCTCCCCTAAGTTATGTGGATTCACTGCTCCGCCCATGGACCACCCTGGTAATATCTGGATAATGCCTCTGAATACTGGGCTCACTGGGATCTCGCTAACAGATAAGCCCTTTGGAATATCAGCTGAAAATTCATCTTAATTTCCTGTTGTTAAGTGCCATTGAGTCAATGCTGATTCCTGGTGATCCTATTGATAGTTATAATTTTGGACTTGAGAAGTTATGGGCCCAGTATTAAAAACAAGAGACTGAATATGCATTTTCGTGCTCGTGAATTTAGGCTGCCATTCATTTGCCGGGATTTATGAGCCTACTTTAGATGACTAGTGCTGAACATCAGTGCTAAGCTCCTAACTTGTTATCCCCACCCTAAATACACCCCTGTTGTCACCAGTTCTTTGATTTAGGACTTTAGTGAAATTCTGAGTATAAATTTAGGGGCTCAGCCCTAACAAATATCGGGCTCATAATATTTAATAAGTCACTAAAAATATGCATTATGTAAAAGCTCACAAATATGTGTTTGATAAACTTATAACCGCCTTGCACTACACAATAAATGATGGCAGATAAAGACCAGCCCAGCCGTAACCACTGCTTGGTGCACATTACCCTCCCCCCCCCCCCCCAATGCCTTTGTTTAGGGTTGAACTTTGGTTTAAGAAATTCAGTATAGAAGTGCGACAGAGCACAGTATATGATAAATTACACCCTTAGATATACGGGGCCCGATAGTCAGAGGGGGCCTGATATTGAAGTGGATAGACTATGTGCCGCCGCCTTGCATAGCCTGCCTGCCAACTTCCTTAACCCGGATTTTCACTTCCGCGCCAGCCTGCACGCCCCGGCAGCCGCAGAGGTTACACAGGTAGGAGCGATTTTCATTGTTACCCGCATAGCCTCTGTGTCTTAAAGATAGGCAAGGTTTAGAGGGCTATGTGAGCAGCGCCGAATATCACTGCTACCCATGTAGCCTCTTCCTCTGCCTCCACTCCGCCCTGCCCCAGAATGCCCCTAACTCACCCCAATGCTGTGCGGATAGCATCTGGGCATGTTAGGGACTTAGCCGGGATTTTCAAAGGGCTAAGGAAGTTACCTGTGTAAGGGCCTTCGAATATCGGGCCCAGGATTTATATCCCTAACTTTGTAAGTTATACTCTTAAATTGGCCTCTTGGAAAATTTACTAGTACATATTACATGGCGACATCGTTTGCTGTACAATTGATTGCTCGTATCCATATGAATGAGGTGTGTTAGTTCTAGGAAGAGTAGTAAAATCTCGTATTATGATGAGTTCTTTCATACAGAGATAGGACCGATATGGCTCATATGCTTCTGTGATCCAGAGTGAGGGTGCAGTGATACATCGGGTGGGGGGTGCACACTGTGATCCAGAGTGAGAGTGCAGTGATACATCGGGTGGGGGGTGCACACTGTGATCCAGATTGAGGGTGCAGTGATACATCGGGGTGGTGGGTGCACACTGTGATCCAGATTGAGGGTGCAGTGATACATCGGGGTGGTGGGTGCACACTGTGATCCAGAGTGAGGGTGCAGTGATACATCAGAGGGGGGGTGCACACTGTGATCCAGATTGAGGGTGCAGTGATACACTGGGGTGGGGGTGCACACTGTGATCCAGTTTGAGGGTGAAGTGATGCATCAGGGGGGGTGCACTCTGGATGTAGCTGCTTATGCATATTAATGTGCCGTGTGCCTCTCCCTTCTGCAGATGTATATAACCCTAGTGTTTAAGGTGAAAGGATCGCGCCTGGCCAAGCCCTCTGTATGCCTTCTGCTGCTCTGTCCTGCTTTTCTGGTTGGTGTGGTGCGTGTGGCAGAGCACCGAAACCACTGGTCAGATGTTCTGGCCGGCTTCGTCACTGGCAGCGCCATTGCTGCGTTCCTGGTAAGCATAGTGTGCGTGTGTGTGCGTGTGTGTGTGTGTGTGTGCATGTGTATGGTTGAGAATTTGGCAGCTGAGATTTCATGCTAAAAACTGCAGGGTCATTCATTTGGGCTGCAAAAATCCAAAGGAACTGTAAAATATATGGGGTGAATACTTCATTGCAAGACCTGGGCGTGATTGTTTCTGATGATCTTACAGTGGCTAAACAGGTAGAAAAGGCGACGGTGAAAGCCAGAAGGATGCTTGGGTGCATAGGGAGAGGAACAGCCAGCAGGAAGAAGGAGGTGATAGTGCCTCTGTATAAAAGACCTCTCATATAGTGTACAATCTGGAGACTGACCACCAAAACAATATAAACAGGTTGGAGTCGGTGCAGAGGGTGGATAGTAAAATGGTCAGTGGTCTTCATCATAAAGCACATGGGGACAGACTTAAGGATCTGAATATGTATACTTTGGAGGAAAGAAAATACCTTTGTGAATAAATGCACAGGAGGAGAGCCTCTTTCAGTTGAGAGAAAGCTCTGCAACAAGGGAGCATAGATTGGAGGGAAAGGGGACAGACTCAGGAGTAATCTGAGGAAATATTTGTTTAAGGAAAAAGTAGTAGACGCATGAAATAGCCTCTTGGAAGTGATGGAGACGAGAACTGTATCTGAAATCAAGAAAGCATGGGACAAACACAGAGGGTCTCCGAGTGCGAGGAAGGGGCTGTAGAACTACACATTTCATGGACGGGCCATATGGTCTTTATCTGCCATCGTTTTCCAAGTGCCCTATTGAAATCTGTCCCCTTTTTCCTTTTCTTCTCACTTTCTTTTCCTCCCCTACCATTTTCCAGGTCATTTGCATACTGAAGAACTTTAGCAATCATCGGACTCTCAGCGGGCCCTTGGTGCTGGTGGAGCAGCAGATCAGTGTTCCAGTCATGGCCCTGTCCTGTGTTCAGAGTCCACTCGAAAAGTTAAGTGTTGTGCAGGTAAGGGGTGGGCTCCTGGCTTTCGGAGAGATGCCCTCAGGGGCCTGGCTGCAAACACAAAAGCGCTGAAGTCCTGTGTGCACGGCTGTGAGTGTATCTGTGCGGTAATGTTTGTGGGACACCCTGGGCCAGGTTTAAAGGTGAGATAAAACCCCCTGCTCTGGAACTGCACTGCCACACTTTAAGATTAGGGGGGTTCCAGTGATAAGCACCTGTGACACACAGGCATCCAATCCGTCCTTCCAGCTGCTGCTCCTACAAAATTCCTTTGCTGCGGTGGAAGAGTTCAAAGAAATGAATCTGGGGTGGAGCCAGAACCCTGATAAAACATGTCACACCGCTAGGATGCGCCGCATTAGAGGCAGCAACGGGGCAGCCCAAGACAGTACTGGAGGGCTAAGGGGCGGAGCGCAGCGTTCTGCAGCAGTATCTGAGAGCACCACTGAAGATCTGCAGAGACCGCCCCAGCACTGTCCGATGACAGGGAAGCATCAACACTTACCTGCTTAGGGTAATTTTCAGTGGCCCCTGTCCAGACAACTAAGGCCACATGAAATGCTGGCCTAAGCTGCAATCCGGACAAGGGCTGGCTGAAAATCGGGCTAATTGGGTGTCAGCACTTACCCGATTAGCATCGCTGAGCCCAGATAGTCAGCGGCAGCTGTCGACTATCCCTCCGAGTGCCGTAGCACTTAACTAGAAGCATTCTTGAATATCGGCCAGAATGATTTTAAAGCCAATATTATAATCCACCTGGTCTGAAACAGCAGGCCTTCTAGCAAAGAGAGATGTAAAAGCCCCCCAAAAATCTTGGAGAGGGTGTAAAGTTAATGAGAAGGACTGTACTACCTGCCGATGGAAAGACAGAGGAAAGATAACATCATACAGACAACAGCAAGTGACCCAAAACGTGGTGTCAACACGAAGGAGGCTGCGGCAATCTATAGCAAAACTGTAATGATGGCCAACACCTGTCTCCCCAGGAAAAAGAATCCTAAGCGAGAAATTCATTTAGACTAGAGGATGGGGGTGGCACATGGAATCAGATGAGTCTGGCATGTTACCCTCACAAAATCAAGACAGTAGTAGGGAAACAATAAAATAAACAATAAAAGCTTTCACAGCAACAAAGTAGAAGAGACTAGGGGAAAAGCTATACACAGGAGTGCTAGAAAGACTATTGCTCTGAGCCCCCATACCACAAGAGGCAACGAACCTGTCTCAAGCTGTAGGACCTTAGGGCCCCCTGAAAGCGATGAGCACTAACGCTCTCAGTCTAAGTGATAAAGCCCCAGTGCTAGAAGGACTTCAGTATTGTTGCTATTACAGGGACGTGGTTTAATTTACTTCTCAGGAGCAAAGGTGCTCCAAGGGCTCTTTCCATACATTTGCATAAATCTAGCCCTGCATGTGTGGAATCTGGGGGGGGGGGGGGGGGGGCATTTTTAAAAACCATTGACATGGCTTCAGGAGATTAGAACCTATATCCCTGAGGACCCCCCCCCCACCACTCCCCAGCTGTGTGTTACATCTGTCCCTCCTGTGCTGAAACTCTTTTCCTCCATCTTCCCCCTCCTCTCCTCTCGCTCTCCCCCCTCTGACTGTCTTCCAGAATCACCGGGCTGCCTTTGCGGATGTCACCTGACCCCCGGATCTGCCTCTTCCCCACCGTGACCCCCGACGTTCTCATCCCTTCTCGATCGATCTCCAGCGATGTGTGAGTCTCCAGAACCCTGCAGCTGGTCTCTGCCTCTCCCTGGGACCCGACTCCTTTCAACAGGGCACACCTGTCATCATTTACATGCTTCTCTGGGGTGGGGTGGAGTGGGGTGAGGTTTCAGAGCTTTTGTTGTTGTTATATTTCAGAACTTTACACTACTCTTGTTGACTGTGCCATATTTCACCTTTAACTAATGCCGGGACTCTTAAATGCCTTCCACCCTTCAGCGCAGTTTATCTAGCGCTCTGTAGGGCCTGGCTATGGTCTGATACGATTAAGTGGAAGGGGGATGGGGTGGGGTGGGAAGAGTTTTATGGAGAATTCAACAACAGATGTCTAAAAAAACATTTTTCTTTATGGAGGGTTTTTTTTTCCAAATATTGTTTCAGGTTATTTCTGGGAGTGGCTTGTGTGTGTAATTAACTTGGTAGAGGAGAATTCTCATCCAGTTTCGCAAGTGGCACAATTAAAAGTTATTATGATTAAACAGGGGTCTGCTCACTTAGGCAATGGTGCTTGGGGTGGGGAGGGGGTTTGTATGCTCCCACTTTCTTCACTAAATCATTGGTGCCTGTAGCCCTTAACTGATAGGAATAGGGTACGGAAGGGATTTCAGCTCTGAAAAGCAATTTCTCAAATGTTGGGACAATTGCAATTTTAGAGCAATACCGTGTGCAGGGCCCAGAGACTGAGGTGATAGGGGTGAAGGGAAGGGGGTCAGGGTGACTACATGGGCACAAGAATGTATCTGACTGACAGGAGAGACAATGTGAACCATTGATGGATCCTGTGATGTTTTGAACTAGAGGGGAAATAGCTACCTGAGCTGAACGTTTCTTTTTAATTCCTTTAGAGATTCCCTAAGATTCTTCTTGGGCTCCTGCTCTTCCAGTAGGTTCTCTGTGGTGGAAGAGTGCTTGAGAGAATTTTTGGAAACTTGGGACAGAGTCAGAAGTTATGATGGTAATAGAGCCAAGGCACTGCATGGTTGGATAAGGAACGTGCGTTAACCTATTTCACGCATATGTTTACCTCCAATGTCCAGAGGTGTTCCTGGGGTGGGAGCTGGGACCTACCTGCAGACTTTTCAGTTTTCCAAACATGTTCCAGGAAATGCTGGGCACATTACATAGCAGGATGTAGACCTGAGCGCACACTGCTGGGCACATTACATAGCAAGACGTAGACCTGAGCATGCCCTGCTTGGCAGATTACATAGCAGGACGTAGACCTGAGCGCGCACTGCTGGGCACATTACATAGCAGGACGTAGACCTGAGCACGCACTGCTGGGCACATTACATAGCAAGACGTAGACCTGAGCGTGCACTGGTGGGCACATTACATAGCAGGACGTAGACCTGAGCGCGCACTGCTGGGCACATTACATAGCAGGGCGTAGACCTGAGCACGCACTGCTGGGCACATTACATAGGGTGTAGACCTGAGCACGCACTGCTGGGCACATTACATTGCAGGACGTAGACCTGAGCGCGCACTGCTGGGCACATTGCATAGCAGGACATAGACCTGAGCGTGCACTGCTGGGCACATTACATAGCAGGACATAGACCTGAGTGTGCACTGCTGGGCACATTGCATAGCAGGACATAGACCTGAGCGTGCACTGCTGGGCACATTGCATAGCAGGACATAGACCTGAGCGTGCACTGCTGGGCACATTGCATAGCAGGACATAGACCTGAGCGTGCACTGCTGGGCACATTGCATAGCAGGGCGTAGACCTGAGCACGCACTGCTGGGCACATTGCATAGCAGGACATAGACCTGAGCGTGCACTGCTGGGCACATTGCATAGCAGGACATAGACCTGAGCGTGCACTGCTGGGCACATTGCATAGCAGGGCGTAGACCTGAGCACGCACTGCTGGGCACATTGCATAGCAGGGCGTAGACCTGAGCATGCACTGTTGCTGGAGTCATTTTCCAATAGAAATCTGCATGTACTTTGAAGACTGCTGTAACTTACGCTCATTCTTGCTGGCCATTTTCTGCAGCCAGTTATTAAATAACCCTCTAAGAGGGTAAAGCAGCCTATCTGAAAATCACTGTCTTCAGCACGTGCTTTTAGCTGTTTCCTGAGGGCAGGAAAGTAATCCAGGTGCATTTGCTACTTTACGCCCTCTCGCTCTTCGCCACCAGCAATGCATGCGAGTGTCTTTTAACATGTGGGTGGAACTGCGTGGACCACTTAAAACTGATGTTCCAGAGGATGCCGGGAGGTAAGAGCCAAGGGGAGCGTTTGGGGTCTTAAAAAGGCAAGATTTCAGATGTTTGCATCTATCCACAGGAGGGAGAACTTTCTCCTCTGGAGATCACAGGGAATAGGCCAAAAGCAAGCATAAGGCTCCCTTTTAAGCCAGTTGTTTGGTGCTTTCAATATTTTGCACCCTAGGTGGCTGTCGGTGTTGCCTATGCCTAAGTACGGTGCTGCAGAAGAGCACGTGAGCATGGAACAGACAGAATTAAGGACTGGCCATGAATTTGGACATGGTTTCTGCAGTCATTTTTCTAGTCTTCAATTCGCGTCCCATCTCCCATTCCCCCAGATTACTGTGGCATCACGAGCACCCTCACCCTTCAATAAGAGTCTTCTGCTAGGATATAAAATTCATCTAGTAGATGTGTACCTCAAGCAGTGGAGCAGCCCCCTACTCCCCTTTCACCCCCAAGCCTCCTCCCCTGAAGAATCTTTGAATATCCTATGTCCGGAGCAGATCTGGTGCCAGACGCCGTTGAAGGCCTAGCAGGACCAAGGGAGCTGGTAAGAGGTTAATGGCAGGATAAGGCTGAAGAAATCAGCGATTGATGTCTTGTTACCCACACTTCCCTTGGAAGTGCTTTAACATATCTCTGGTTAATCAAGGCGTGACACCATAAAACCCCACCACAGATAACTAGCTTGTACTTGTCCTGGGATTGAAGGTTCGTGAAAGCCTTACTATTCTTCTTCATGTCCTGCTCGGTGACCTTTAACCCAATATGGCGCTTTGCATGTATTTTTCTCACTCTGGACAATTGCCTGTGTGCGTTGACATGATTCTGGCTTTATAATCAGTGGTGTTTACCTTTCTAAACCTGGAAATAAATCTATGCCTTCACCAACCCTCACTAGTGTGTTGAGCGCTTTCTTTGAGCCTAGGCAAAATTAAGATGGAGTAAGGAAGCAATACAAGGATTTACCATGGAACCTGCACATGGCCATCGGGTGACCTTTCCACTGGTGATTTCCACATGAAAGCTTTGGGCCTGGAATCTATTAACTAATGCTTTCCATAGGGCTTTATTCTCAACATGAGCGATTCCATAGGAACCCTTTAAGGCTGTGGTTTCCTTAGGAGCCTCTGGGCCTATAATGTGGAGATTTCCATAGGAGCTTTGAGTTAGTGTCATAAATTCTGTCCCAGTAGCTTCTGTAGTGCAGGAGGGGAGCAGGCACAAGGAAGAAGGCTCACGTACAGCTCTTCCCAAATCTCCTGAGTTGTCAACTCTACTGAGATGAACTGAACAGGCCGATCCAGTGCTGGTTTTGCCCCTTACCTGCATGGGATAGTCATTGTGATTACTCAATGGGACTATCAGACCTGCAGCCTCATGCAGGCAATGGGGCAAAACCAGGACTGGGTCAGCCTGTTCAGTTGACAATGCTTCTGGCTGCTCTGGGGGTCTTTTCCCAAACTGTCAGTTGGGAGTCTTGCTCTTTATTTATGTTCCTTCTTTGGCCCCCTGTGTTGGTGGTTTCCATAGGAACAGTTCATTGGAGTGTTTTGCAGATATGTCTCAGGCATGTTAGTTTCACATTACTGGTTTCCATAGCAATACAGATGTGGCGTAGAGGGCTCAAACCAAGAAAAACATTTTAGTTTGAAAATTAAATTTTCAATAATCGCACAAAAATTGCATTTCTCTTCCTCACTCTACTACTCTCTTCCACCCTTGTACAGAGTTCTCCTAGGACAGGGGTCTCAAACACGCGGCCCGCGAAAGACCTTTGTGCGGCCCGCGATGCCGAAGAAACAAAAACCTCCCCCCGGCTTCTGCTGCCGACATATTACCGACACCTGCAACAGCCGTTAGAACAGAGGTGGGTGGGAGGAAGTGACGTCACCCACCGCGATGGTGGCTTAAGTGGAGAGCTCCAGGGCCAGCCTGCAGCAAAACAGCAACAAAACTCTGCAGAGGGGTTTTGTGGCATCTCCTAGTGCAGGAAAGCAGACAGAGAGGGACCGGAGAATGGCAACCCGGAAAAAAAGCCACGGACATCTGCGACTATGCGTGCGCCGGCCTGAATGTAGCTGCGGGGGAAAGGAGAATGGCGCAGATGGACAACGTGCAGGCAGAACACGTGGAGAAAGAGGGGAGAGCGAGTGGAGGCCCGGAGGAGGAGCGGAATGGAGCAGCAGGGGCAACGGTGACCAGAGAGCTGCGAGAGTGGATAGAGGAGCTGAAGGCTGAGGTACACTCTGCAAAAACCGAGCTGGGTAGATGCTGGCTGGAATAAAGGAGGAGGTGGCAGAGCTGACATTCCGCATGGGGGACCACGAGAACCTGCTGGAGGTATGGCAAGAAGAGAGGGAAATGAAAAGGAAGGAAAAGGAGTGGTTTGAGTAAGTGCAGTTGAAGCTGGAGGACTTAGAAAACAGATCCAGTACTATCCCCCCATCCCCGGGTGATGGGGGGATAGTACTGAAAATGGGGTGATGGGTTAGGACTGGAGGTGGTCTGATTGGGGGGCTAAGACTGAAAATGGGGTAAGAATGAAGATGGGGTGATGGAAGGGTTAGGACTGGAAGTGGGCTGTTGGGGGGGCTTAGGACTGATAATGGGCTATGGGGGGGGGGCTATAACTGGTAATGGACTGGGGGGGGTGCTAGGACTGGAAATGGGCCGAGTAGAAGGGGGAGCTTGAACTGCAAATAGCTGATGGGAACAGGGTCTTGGAATGGAAATGGGCTGAGTGGAAGGGGGCTTGGAATGGAAATGGGCTGATGGGGAGGGGGGCTTGGAAAGGAAATGGGCTGATGAGGGGGGGGGGGCTATGACTGGAAATGGGCCGAGTAGAAGGGGGAGCTTGAACTGCAAATAGCTGATGGGGACAGGGTCTTGGAATGGAAATGGGCTGAGTGGAAGGGGGCTTGGAATGGAAATGGGCTGATGGGGAGGGGGGCTTGGAAAGGAAATGGGCTGATGAGGGGGGGGGGCTATGACTGGAAATGGGCCGAGTAGAAGGGGGAGCTTGAACTGCAAATAGCTGATGGGGACAGGGTCTTGGAATGGAAATGGGCTGAGTGGAAGGGGGCTTGGAATGGAAATGGGCTGATGGGGAAGGGGGGCTTGGAAAGGAAATGGGCTGTGAGGGGAGGGAGCTAGGACTGGAAATGGGCTGATGATGCCGGGACTAGAAGGGAACGGATGCTGGGTGGGGCAGGAGCTAAAAGGGAGTTGATGTTGGGGGACGATTAGAATGGGATGGGGCTGGGAGAGTGAAATGGAGAGGGGAAATATATTTTGTGTGGGAGGGAAGAAAAATCTACAATTGGCCGGGTATTGGGAGAGTAAGTGGGGATTGAGGATGGAGGGGTAAAATTTGAGTGGATGAAATAGGAATGAGGAAAGAGCAAAAGGAGAATGATTAGTATGTTAAAGCAGATGTAGAAAGAATGGAAAAAAACTAGGAAAGAAGAAAAGACAAATGGACAGCAGACAATGGAGCGTTAGCAGAAGACACGAAGAAACCAGAAGAAAGTGGCTGGAACAATTGCAACTGAAAAAAAAATGCACAAAAGGTAGAAAAATCTCTCTTTATTTTGAATTTATTAACTGAAATATGTCAGCTCTTGGAAATGTGCATCTTTAACGTCTGCACTTTATTTAATACAAGAGGAAATCAATTTATAGTTTTATTTCTACAGAGTTGTACATTCTAAGTTTGGCTTTTGGGGTTCCCAGTTTAATTGTCTTCCTGTTTCTAAATTGTGATTCCTTGTTTGGTGATGGTGTATGTTCTGCATGTGTAACTGAGCTGAGGTATTCTGTTTATGTAATTCCTATTTGACATTGCCACTTGTTCTCTTTCCCGAGTAGGTCATGTATTGTTATTCTCTGAAATGTCTTGATTTAATATTTGCAGTGTTGCCTTTTGATAGTTAGGGTATGGTGCTTTTGTGAGTCCTGGTAGTGCTGTTAGGACATGGCAGGTTTGCTATGGGTTCTAAATGGGCAGTGTTTCTAGTAGTTCCTAATGTGCCTGGCGGTTGGCACTGGTTTATAGTAATGTAGAAATCTTTTAGTCTTTCTTTATCCATACACTCATTAAGAGGCATGTTTACTAAAAGTTAGTGTATGGTAACATTATGCAAATATTTATGCAAATGATGCCCTTATGCAAATGAGGCCTGCGTCTTGTGCGGCCCCCGGGTTACTCTACAAGTCCTCATTTGGCCCTCAAAGCAATTTGAGTTTGAGACCCCTGTCCTAGGACAAGCAGGATGAGTCAGCCACACTTGGTGATGTCATCCAAAGGCGCCAAGACGGAAGTACTCTCCATAGCTCAGAAGGACGTTTTGCCCTTCTGAGCATGGGCCAACAGGCCCCACCCCCCTGCCCACCCCTAGCTAGCCAGCTAGCCAGTTTTCTGTTCTTCCTCCTTGCCACCAAGTCGGAATTTTCTACTCTCCAAACGAAATCTACCTATATGAATTTAAAATGTATCTAACTCTGTGTTTCGGATGTTTTTCCTTTCTTCTTTCAGATTCCTGAACAAACGCAACTTCTCTGAGCAAGGAGCTAGGTTGGGAGCATATCTCCCTATGGACATATGCTCAGCGTTCCTCTGCCTTTGCATGTGCCGGGCACTGACTTCTCCGAGCAAGGGCTAGGCTGGGACCACAGCCTACACTATTTTGAGATCCTCCGACCTCCAGAGAAGCAAAGAATTCCAAGAGAAATGGGGCTTGAAGAGGAAGCTCCCAGTCAGCAGTAGCCCGCGCGGCAGCCCAGGATTTGCCTAATAAGGCCTCCATCCCCGGCTAGCCAGCCTTTTACCTCTCTCTTCTCCTATGGCAGAAGCGAAGGATCCCAGTCTCTCCAACGGAAGAAGCGAAGGATCCTGGGGAAATGGACTTGGAGAAGGATCCCAGAGAATGGGCTTGAAGAAGGAAGACTTCGTGGCAGCTCGGGACGTGCCTAAGAAGGCCTCCGTCCCCGGCTAGTCTTCTTCTGCTCCGCTGTCGCTCAGGGACCCCTCCTCACACGTGTGGACTATGGGGGCGGCCATCTTGTTCAGCCGTGCTTCCCATATTCCAGAGGTGAGGTCAGCAATTCTAACTCTGCCCCACGGCACCATTGGCCGATACCAATCTTAGCCCACCGCGCCATTGGTTGAAGCTCTTCCCTAGCGGGCTCCTTGGCTGAAACTGACCTGTCCTGCTCCTGCACCCACCATGATTTATTTATTTATTTATTTATTTATTGAACGGTTTTATATACCGCCTTTCAGAAAAATCAAAGCGGTTTACATAGAACAAAACTTGAACATTACATTGAAACTTATTCAAACAATTGAAATTACAATAAAAATGGTAATTTGAGGGTTACAATGCTGAGTAAATGCTGATTAGGTATATAGATAGTTTAAACATATATGCAGATTTAAATATTTACAAATTTCAAAAATCTTATCTGAGCAAGGAAAAATGTATTGTAGTTCACTAGAATTATTAGTGTAAAGAGTAAATGTGATAATGTGGAGAATTGGGTATTGTAAGATAAAGGAAAAAGTAAGTTGTGAATTGATGAATATGAGTATACATGAGTTTAAGTGGGAAATATTTCATCTATTGGGAATGAGTCTCCAAAGTACTCTATAAATAGGTGAGTTTTAAGATCTTTTCGAAATGCTGAAAGATCTGTGATATCTCTGAGTTTATCCGGCAGAGCGTTCCATATTAAAGGGGCATTGAAGCTGAATGCCCTATTTGTTGTAATTTTATTGAGTTTTGAAAAGTTGTTTGGAACAAGTAGTGTGTTCAGGTTCCCTTGTCTCACTGTTCTGGTCCTTGAATGAATTGTCAGTAGATCAGTTAGATATGATGGGGCATTATCTCTTATCAGTTTGAACGTTGTTATGATAACTTTATATTTTATCCTACTTTGTAGAGGTAACCAGTGAAGTTTGTACAGTATAGGGGTTATGTGTTCAGTTGGACCTGCATTTATAAGCATTCTTGCAGCAACATGTTGTGCTACTTTTAGTTGGTGTAAAGCATGTTTTGGAATACCTTGAAGAATTATGTTACTAAAATCTAAGTGAGGTAGGATCAGGGCTTGAAGGACTGATCTGAAGTCCAGATTTGATGATAATGGTTTTAGATTTTTAAGATATCTTAATCTATTATATATTGTGTTTGTTGTATTCCTGATGTGTGTTGTTAGACTTAACGTTCTGTCTATGATAACGCCAAGGTATCTTATTTCATCTTTTATGGGGATGCTTATGTTTTCAATTTTTATTTCTGTTAGGGGGGGGTAAATTTTTGATTTCTAGAAACAAATAATGCTTCTGTTTTCTTGAAGTTAATGTGTAGATTGTGTTCATTTAGCCATTGCGTCATTTTAGTGAAGCATGATTTGATATTGGAGAAGTCCAGGGAGTCTATGTCCATAGGGAGATAAATCATAACATCATCAGCATAAATTGCATATTTTAATTTGCACCGTTGAATGATGTGGTATATAGGTTGTAAATATATGTTAAAGAGTAGAGCTGACAATGCAGAACCTTGTGGGATTCCTTGTTTTTGCGTATATGTTTTAGATGTATGGTTTCCTATTTTTACCTGTTGCGATCGATCAGTTAGATATGATTGGAACCATGCAAGAATAGTGCCATGTATACCAATCTGTTTGAGTCTTTCAAAAAGGATACGATGGTTAATTGAATCAAAGGCAGCCGATATATCAAAAAATATAAATAATACTGCTTGTTTTGATTTGTCAATGTATTTTAGAATATCATCAAAGATAACTGCAAGAAGTGTTTCTACACTATGGTATGGTCTAAAGCCGTATTGGTGTGAATCTAAGGGGGCATGAAGTTCAATGTGATCCTGAAGTTGATTATATATTATTTTTTTCTATAATCTTTGCCATAAATGGAAGGCTAGAGATAGGTCTATATGAAGAGGGATCAAGATTGTCCGTCTAGTTTTTTGTTTTTCAGAATAGGTCTAATCGAGGCTCTCTTTAGGATGGTTGGCATAGTACCATGTGTGAGAGAAAAATTTGCTATATTTAGAATGTAGGGCACTAGGAGTGGTTTAGTATTTTTGATCCAGCTAACTGGGCAGGGATCAAGACTAGAAGTGGTTGTGTTAATATCTGAGATCACCTTATCCAGTTCTTTTAGTGTTACAGTATGAAATTTATCCCATATGTGTTCAGGCTTTGGGTTGGAGTAAATTAGTGGAATTGGAGGGTCTGATAGTGGCGAGAGCTTAGTTATGTAATAATCAGCAAGAGTTTGTGGGTTAATAGGGGTGATATCTGTATTAGGAGGGTTTGATACTTTTTTAACTATTTCAAATAATTCTATGGGACGATTGAGGGAATTTGTTAGTAATTTTGAATGAAAGGCTTTTTTAGATGCATTTATTGTTTTTCTGTAGTAGTTTCTCATTGTATAAAGTTTTGTCATTATTTGAGTTAGTTTTCCGCCATCTTTTTTCAATCTTTCTAAGTTCCCTCTTTATTTGTCTAATTTCTTGCGAGTGCCAAGGTTGGGAGTCTCTCTGTTTGGATCTGGATTTGTTTGTTTTAGAGCTAGGAAGCATAGCTGCTTTTTTTATAGTCTCGTTCCAGTTAGCAATACTGATATTGATGTCTGTTACTGTTTCAGGAATATGTGGTAATATCTGTCCTAAAAACTTTTCCCTGTCAAATTTCCTGAACATTGTAGTTAGTCTTTGTTTCGGCTGTTGGGTTGTGATTCTGTTGAAATGTGGGAGATTGAATTTAATTAAATGGCGGTCGGACCATGGAATGGGAATAGCCTGGGGTTGTGAAACATTGAGATTATAATCTGGAGATCTTTGAAGAAAGATTAGGTCAAGGGTGTTTCCTTTTATGTGAGTCGGAAAATCTATGATTTGCTCAAAGTCAAGTTCAGACATGGTTTCAATGAATGCTTTTGAGTGTGATGGTGTAGTTGAGGGGAGGTTTAAGTCTCCATTGATTACTAGCTGTTTTTTTCTTGTGTTGAGGGAACATATCATATCTAATATGGAGGATAAAGATTTTGTATCTGTGGATGGAGGTCTGTATATGAGACCAAATGAATGTGAAGTTGTTTCAAACATAAGAACATCCATGTTCTCAATATTGTTAATGGAAATGAGGGAAGCTTTAAGGTTATTATTTATAATAGCGATGACACCCCCACCCCTTTTTAAAGCCCTAGAGCAGTGAAGTAGCTCATATCCATCAGTTTGTAATTGATTTAGGAGAATGTTATCATGAACCGTGAGCCATGTTTTTGTTAAGAATAATATGTCAGGTTTATAATCAGTGAGAATATCAGTTATGATCGGTATTTTATTCCTAATTGGTCTCACGTTTATAAGCAAACAAAGAAGGTCTTTAGATAAGGATTTGTGTTGTTGGACATGGTGATGGTAAGATTTCCCAGGTGTGATGTATATTAGACGATTTCTTTGACTTTGTGCATGAGGTGTTTTGTGATATGGTGCATTATGAGAGATGTTGGGATTCTTATGTTGGAGAATAATTGGAATGTTATGAGTAACAAGGGAGTATGCTTGGATATATTTTGGCACAAATATTGTAAGTAGAATTAGAAAGATAGACATGATTTTAAGCTGATTGATGTAATCCATAATGATAGGAGTCTATTGTATTCATTACCTTTCTGAGATTTCAGTAGAATTGAAAAGGTGAAAGGCAAGGTTTCTGCTCTAAGGTCGCAATTAGGTTAATGCTCAGCTAGTTACTAATTACTGGCTACTGGCAACAGTATATGAATCTCATGATAGGAATAATTACTGACTACTGGCAATAGTATATTTAAAACAAGTAGAAGTAATTATTAGCTACTGACAACAGTATATGTAAGACAGGTTAGGAAAATTACTGATTACTGGCGACAGTATAAGTACTTCACTAGCTACTGGTAACAGTATATGTAAGATATGATGCCGACGCTGGAACTCCTGCTGAGGACCCCCTCCACCCTCCTCGTGGCACCGGGAACCGAAGGCTGCTTGCAACTGAGGCCACAGAGCCGTTGGGGGCTTCACTCCAAACCCGAAGGCTGCTCGCTCTCCTTCCCTGGACCGGAGCTTGGCAATCTGGATGCACGTATCATTACTTCAAGCTCAGCGCCGAGATCTCTTCACGGCGCCGATCCTTGGCTCCACGGCACCCCACCAAGACGACAGCCGGCAGTAGTGAGATGCAGCATCAGAGCGCTCCATTGTTCCTTCCCCGATCTCCACTCCTCTCTGACTCACTCCCTTACTTCTGTCTCTTGTCCTGAAGCCAGGAAACACTCTGAGCCAAGGTCAGAGGTCAGGAAGCTCTCAGCATGCCCTCTGTACATCGGGCACTGCAGCTGGATGCGCCCAAGTGAGAGCACCTGTACTGGGCTTCGGAGCTGCTACAGAAGCCTCTCTTCGCTGCTTATGCTCGGGATGTAAAGGCCCAGCTCCAGGGTAGCAAGGCTCATTTTCATGGTAGCAGAGGCCTCTCCTCACTGCAGTTGAATGGTTTTTATCTGCATATTTTTTAACATGCAGGTTCTTTCCAAGAATCTGCGGGTACTTCTGACAGAGCTCTTGCTAGACAAAGGTTGTCATGCAAAGCACCAGCGTCGTCATCTACCGCTGTGGACAGTACTATCAAACGTGATCCACAGCATTGAACACCTGGCTCAGGATGAGCATATCCTACAACTCCTACCAAGGGCTCAATTGCAGCCGGTCACCGACCCGGCCTCTGCGTCGGCTAAGGAAGCCCTACACCAAAACTCTGGGCTTGAGTAATGACTCATCAAAGCGGCTAATCAAGCATTCTAATTCAGAGATCTCTGATTTGTGGCCTCCGTCTAGCCAGCTGGTTGAGACAAGGTCCAGGGGCTTGAGTCATACTGCTCGTTCCACCTCTACACCTAGGATCAAAATACCTTTGGTTCAGATCAAGGTGCAGCCAGCACTCTCGGGGTCCTTCGGCCAACACCAGCCTCCAGCAGTGCAAAAGCAAGTACTGCTGGTTTGAAACATCATTCAGCTGGAACAGCAGACCATGAACAGGTCACTTGCCCCCTCCAGTGGTCGATCTTACCATCCTATGCCCTGTGACTATGAGCAAATCACGGTCCCCCCTAGCAATAGGTTTCCAGGGCCCTGTGCTGAGGCCGGGAGGTGATATACATGCCACACCCATGCTGACATGAGACAGCAGGGCGCAGGAGCTTGCCCACTGGCACTGCTCCATCGCCCCCTCTGACACAATCACCTCTGTCCAACATCACCTGGATCCTGCATCTTCCACACATCTTCCGTGGGACAGCCCGACGGTGACAAATAACGGAAAGAGAGGATCAGGCATGGGTTGTTCGTCTTTTCCGAAGAGAAGAGCTTCTGGCTCTCATTTCTGAGACGCTAAGAGCTCTCAATATGCCTGTTCCGGGGACTGCAGAGGATGCTTCCTTGGAGGATCCTTTGTTGCAGGTATTTCGGAAGACCCAAAGAGCATTCCCGGTTCACAGAGTTATTCGGGAAATGATACAGGAAGAGTGGGATATGCCGGAAACAAGTTTAAAGGGTTCCAGAGTTATGGGACGTCTGTACCCTTTGGTGGACCAGGATAAGGAATTGTTCAAGTCTCCTAAAGTGGATGCCGCCGTCTCAGCGGTCACGAAGAAGACTACGATTCCGGTTGAGGGTAGTGCTGTGCTCAAAGATGCGCAAGACAAGCGGTTAGAGGCCTTGCTTAAGCAGGTTTTTGATGTGAATGCTTTGTCTATACAGGCGGCCATTTGTGGAGCATGGGTGGCGAGGGCTGTCCTTCGCTGGTCTCAGAGGGTGCAAGGGGAACAAGGAGAGTCCGTCGTTGGCAACATGGCAAGGCTGGAGTCAGCAACGGCGTATTTAGCAGATATCCAGTATGACCTTAACAGGGGACTGTCGAAGAGTATGGCGTCTGCGGTTGCGGTGCGCCATTATCTTTGGCTGCTCAATTGGGCGGTGGACGGTTCCTCTAAATCTTGCCTAAGCAAGCTGCCATTTCGAGGCAAGTTGCTTTTTGGGGAGGATTTGGAGAAGCTGGTGAAAGATCTCGGGGAGTCCAAAGGGGATCGGCTCCCGGAAGATAAGCAAAGGCCTGGGAGGTCTTCCTCCACCCCAAGAGGGCAGCAGAGAGAGTTTAGGAGATTTCGATACCCTAGGTTCGGCCAGGCTCAGAGAGCACGTTTTCCTAGCAGATTGCCAGGGTTTCGTGGATTTCGGGGGGCCAGAAGGGGCTTTGGAGCGCCGTCCGCTTCCTCGGGTCTCCATAAAAACCAATGAAGTCTGGCGGGCCTGAGCAGGGGTGGAGTCCGTAGGGGGACATCTCTGGGAGTTCCTTCCTGCCTGGGTCCAAATCACATCAGACAAGTGGGTGCTGGAGGTTATTCGAGAGGGGTATGCCTTGGAGTTTCAGCGGCCGGTACGACAATTCTTTGTACAGTCCCCATGCAAGTCGCCGGTCAAAACCGTCGCAGTGCGAGAGACTCTCAAGAGACTGATCGACCTCAAGGCGGTGGTTCCAGTTCCCCATGAACAACGCGAGTCAGGTCGATACTCCATTTATTTTGTCGTGCCGAAAAAGGATGGAACATTTCGTCCGAACTTAGATCTAAAAGGAGTGAATTGGTGCCTCCGGGTATCCTACTTTCGTATGGAAACTTTGCGGTCAGTTATAGTGGCGGTGCGAAAGGGGGAGTTTCTCACCTCTCTGGATCTGTCAGAGGCGTACCTGCACATTCCGATCTGCGCGGAACATCAGAAATATCTCCGGTTCGCGGTGCCCATGGGGCATTTTCAGTTCCGAGCCTTGCCGTTCGGTTTGGCCACGGCCCCAAGGTGATGGTCGTTGTGGCGGCGGCATTGCGAAAGGAGGGCATGCTGGTGCATCCTTACCTGGACAACTGGTTGATTTGCGTGAAGTCATGAAGCAAAAGCGTAGTGGCAACGGAGAAGGTGGTAGTGTTCCTGCAAGACCTTGGTTGGGTAGTCAACAGGACAAAGAGCAACTTGGTTCCGGCCCAGGAGATAGTGTACTTAGGGGCCCGGTTCGATTCGTAAGCAGGCAGAGTGTACCTTCCCCAGCAGCGGGCGCTAGGGCTACGTTGGCTAGTCCAGCATTTACTAAACAGGGCGTCTCACACAGCGTGGCACTACCTGCAGTTACTCGGGACCATGGCAGCAACGATAGACCTCATCCAGTGGGCAAGGGCGCACATGAGGCTGTTACAAAGGGCGCTGTTCTGGCGGTGGTCTCATCAGTTGGATCAGTTGTCTCAATGGTTACCTTGCTTGCCGGAGACGCGTCTAGCGTTGCAGTGGTGGCTTCAGGCAAAGTATCTCGAGGGCAGGATGCCGCTGGAAGCGCCAGTTTGGCTCCCCCTGACCACGGATGCCAGTCTCTTCGGATGGGGAGTGCACTTTCAAGGGGCATTCGTTCAAGGTCAGTGGTCAGAGGACGAAAGGTCCTGGTCCATCAACAGATTGGAGTTGAGGGCAGTACGACTCACGCTACAGGCATTTCAGCCTTCCCTTTACAACGTGGCAGTTTGGGTGTTTTCTGACAATGCCACGGCGGTAGCATGCATCAATCGCCAGGGGGGGGACCAGCAGTGCCCCTCTGGAGGAAGAGGCGGAGCAGCTGTTCGAGTGGGCCAAGCAAAATCTACAGGCAGTGCCAGCGGCACATGTAGCGGGGTCGACAATGTGCAGGCTGATTTCTTGAGCCGAGTACAAGTAGATCCGGGAGAGTGGATTCTGCATCAGGAGGTGTTCAAAATGCTTGTTCTTCGTTGGGGGCTTCCGGTGATGGATCTCATGGCGACCTTCCGATCTGCAAAGGTCGATCGCTTCTTCAGCAGAAGAAGGGAAAGGATGTCGGAGGGTCTGGATGCTCTCATACAGTTTTGGGCACAGGACAGTTTGCTGTATGTGTTTCCTCCGTGGGTGTTGATAGGCAGGGTGATACAGCAGATCGAGCATCATAAGGGCAAGGTGGTGCTGATAGCGCCAGATTGGCCGAGGCGTCCATGGTACACCGACCTGTGGCGGCTCGTGGTGGAAAAGCCGTGGCGTCTACCATGTCGGCTGAACCTTCTGTTCCAAGGGCCACTTTACATGACTCAGGTGGATCGATTCTCGCTTACGACCTGGCTCTTGAGAGGGCTAGGTTGACGGCAAGAGTATACTCGGTGGCGGTGGTGTCCACATTGTTAAGAGCAAGGAAGCATTCTACCTCTTTGGCATATGTGCGCGTCTGGCGGATTTTTGAGGCCTGGTGTGTGGGCCACCAGGCGCAAGCAATGAGAGCCTCCATTCCGCAGGTGTTAGCCTTTTTGCAAAGCAGTCTGGAGAAGGGTTTAGCGGCTGCCTCCCTGCGGTTGCAGGTAGCGGCTTTGGCCTGTTATAGTGGGAACATAGGTGGTAAGGGGAAGAAAAAGCACAGCCCAGGGAACTGGTTGATTGGTGGTTCAGCAATTAAGGGACTTTATTCCAAAGTAGGAGGTTGTGGGTTCTAGTCCAGCTTAGCCAGAAGCCAGTTGGGGTGTAGTAAAGGTAAGTTACCACATGAAAATCAGCGACTGTCTGATGGCGCCCTCTGTTGGGCTTTGTCTTTCAACTGAAGACATGTGGCTTTAAGCCCCCTCTAGGAAAACTAACTTCTTATGTTTTAAAACCAAATCAAGGAATAGGAGGCATAAGTGGAAGAAAAAAGAGACCCCAGAAACCTCACTGTCTGGTAGCTCAACTGCTAGAGCCCTGTTCTCCATTATAGAAGGTTGTCGGTTCAAGCCTAGGTTAGCCAGGAATTAGAAAAATGACCTGCACTTTTTTAACAGTGAAATAAATGATTAAGAGGTATAAGGGGAAGAAAAAGCACAGCTCAAGTAACTGGTTGATTGGTGTTTCAGCAATTAAGGGGCTTTATTCCAAAGCAGAAGGTTGTGGGTTCTAGTCCAGCTCAGCCAGAAGCTAGTTGGGGGTATAGTGAAGGTAAGTGGCATGGGGAGAGGGTGTTAGATAGACTTGCACATCAGGTAGAGGGTGTAAAAACCTAATGACTGAGAAGAGCCACAAACAGCAAGGGGTTTTGCTGATTTTGCCTACAAAAAATGGCGAAATGTTTCCTAAAACTACCCCTCTAATTTCACTGTGAGCACTAACACCACTGCCCTGTACAAGGCTGGAATCTACCCAGGTTCTGCTCTGGTGAGATTTCAACTAACAGCCTTGATGTTATTAACCATACTCTCAACCACTGAGCCAGTATGTCTTGCAAAGTATTTCAGATGAAATTTCTTTGGATCTTCTCTCTCTCCATCTCTGGCTCCAGGGACCTCTTCTTGGTGCACACAACAAAGTTCCTGTTGACATGATTTAAGGTCATAGAGGAATAATTATTTGATAGGCTGAGGTGTGGGGGGAGTGTGAGTGGCTGCTGCGACCTGGTTTAAGTCCTGTAACAAAAGCACCTCATGCCGGTCTCCCACCTAACAAGATAAGGACTCTTTACCTGAAGCGCCCACTCCTTGACACAAATGACTATCGTACAGTGTTCCAAGCACTTAACGTTACACAATTCCACTTCTGCAACATCATCTATCAATGGTTACCAAAGTATGTCTTGCAACACCGGCTTAAAATGATTTGTTTGTTTTAAAGCTTAATGAGGGGATAAGTTATATAAGGGAGAAACCACATGAAAATCAGCGACTGACTGATGGCACACTCTGTTGGGCTTTGTCTTTCAACTGAAGATCTGTGGCTTTAAGTCCCCCTGTAGAAAAACTAACTTCTTATGTTTTAAAACCAAATCAAGGAATAGGAGGCATAAGTGGAAGAAAAAACAACTTCCAGAAGCCTCACTGTCTGGTAGCTCAACTGCTAGTCCCTATTCTCCACTATAGAAGGTTGTGGGTTCAAGCCTAGGTTAGTCAAGAACTAGAAAAATGACCTATACTTTTTTAACAGCGAAATAAATTATTAAGAGGTATAAGGGGAAGAAAAAGCTCAGCCCAGGTAACTGGTTGATTGGTGTTTCAGCAATTAAGGGACCTTATTCCAAAGTAGGAGGTTGTGGGTTCTAGCCCAGCTTAGCCAGAAGCTAGTTGGGGTGTAGTGAAGGTGCATGGCATGGGGAGAGGGTGTTAGATAGACCTGCACATCAGGTATCTTTATCTTTATCTTTATTTACATTTGATATACCGCTAGGGCAAAAGCATTTAGCGGTGTACAATAAAAATTTGATTAGACACTGCACACCAGGAAATAGAACGCCAAAGTTCAGATAGGAAAGGAGGTAGAGAAAGGGCAAACAAGTCATACAGTGATACCAACTCATAATAAACCATAAAGACAGAGAGGGTGACAGACAAAGACAATCTATAACACATCAGACAGAGACATAGGACAGACAGGAGGGGTCTTCAGGAAGGAGGTCAAAGGCTTTCTGGAATAGATATGTCTTAAGCAGAGACTTGAACTGGGAGTATGATGGCTCTAATCGAAGATCAGTGGGTAGTGCATTCCATAGCATAGGTCCGAGAAAGAACCAGGCAGAGTGTCGTGTCTGTTCCAAGCGGGCTCGGGAGGGCTCGGGAAGAGACAGACGATTGGTGTTGAAAGAACGAAGTTGTCGATGGGGAGAATGTAGAGAGATGCAATCAGCCAAATAGAGAGGAGAATTGGTGTAAACGGCACGATGGAGTAGAATCAGAAATTTGTAACGAAAGCGATAATGGAGGGGAAGCCAATGTAAACGGATAAGGATAGGCGTAATGTGATCGAATTTACTGGAAAAGGTGATGAGGCGAGCTGCAGTATTCTGTATTCGCTGCAGCCTTTGAAGGCTGTATTTAGGAAGGTTGGCTAAATAAACGTTGCAGTAATCCAATCTGCTAGTAACAAGAGCAATGACAAGAGTGATAAGGGAACCGGTGGGCAATATGGATCGGACGGCCCTAATGCGCCGTAAGGCAGTGAAAGAACAACGGGAAACCATGGAGATGTGTTCCTGGAAGGACAGAGAAGGATCCAGAAGAACGCCCAGGTAGCGAAAGGAGGATGTGAGAGGAATGCTGGTTGAGCCAATGGAGGGAGCCAGAGTGGGACATGGGCCACCTAAGGAAACCCACATTGCAGAGGACTTTGTTGGATTGAGATGAAGAAAATTTTCTGACAGCCAAGAAGCGATATGTGAAAGGCAAATGTTCAACTGAGTGACATCAGGGGATAACGGTGAGGTATGAAACAAGAGAACAATATCGTCTGCATAAATGTAAGACGAGACCGAGTATTGTTGAATTATCAAGGGCAGTGGGGCGAGAAAGATGTTGAACAGTATGGGGGAAAGCACAGAGCCCTGTGGAACACCACAAGTGAGGGGCAGGACGGGGGAGGCCTGGCCATTGACATGTACAGAGAAGGAACGGGAGGAAAGGAAAGAGCGAAACCAGTGCCACACGGTGCCACGGAGACCAATGTCAGAGAGTCGGGACAGAAGTGTATGATGGTCAATGAGATCAAATGCCGCAGACAGATCCAGTGGTACAAGGAGAGTAATATTACCACAGTCGTGTGCGACATGCAGTTCATTCAATAGAGCAAGGAGGATGGTTTCGGTGCTGTGACCTTGACGGAACCCAGCCTGACATGGATGGAGGGAATTGGTAGATTCAACGTGGGAACTCAATTGGTCAAAAGCGCAGCGTTCTAGGAGTTTAGCGAGAAATGGGAGGTTGGATACGGGGCGCCAATGTGAAAGGACAGATGGATCAAGGGAAGGCTGTTTCAGTATGGGGTGAAGAATAGCAGACTTCCAAGGTGTCGGAAATTGGCCAGAAGAAAAACTGGAATTAATGATAGTGGTAATGACCGGGACTAATTGGAGAGAGGGTTCAGAGAGCCACCGGAGGGGATGGGATCGAGGATACAGGTGGTTTTCCTAGATTTGGACAAGAACAACAGTACCTCCGCAGAAAGGACAGGGCGAAAAAATGACCAAGTATGAGTGATGACAGGATTACTAGTGACAGAAGTAGGTGAAGAGTGAGCAGGGGAAGAAACCAGGGGAGAGGGGTTGAATTATAGGAAGGAGGGGATGGGGAGAGAGGGGGAGGGGGTGGAGAGGAGAAAGAAGATCGTAAGGTCAACACCTTATGGGAGAAAAAAGTGGCGAGGGACTGAGGGTCCGGGGTAGAAGTGGCAGGTGAGTTCTTAACATTGGTGGACGACAGCTTCTGCAGGATAGTAAACAGCTGCTGCGAAGAGCTAGCAGCCGCTGAAATTTGAGCAGAATAGAAGGTGAGTCTTGCAGATTGTGTGGCCGAGCGATATTCAGAAGACAGGAGCTGGAAATGAAGACGGAGCTCTGGTGAGGGACGACGGGTCCAATGACGCTGGGCTTGACGCATCTGAGAGCGAAGAGTGCGAAGGGTAGGATGATACCAGGGCGAGGGAGGTACCCTAGCAGACTGGGAAATAGGACGAAGGGGCGCTAGGTCATCAAGGGAGGCAGATAGGAGAGAATCCCAAAGAAGAGCCTGGTCATCAGTGGGGCGGTTGGTGAAATCAGTGGGGAAGACCGTGGAGGCTGAGGGGAATGCATGAAGTGTTTCCTGGGACAAGTTGCGACGAAGGAGGGGAATGGGGGGGGGGGCCAGAGGGCAGCGTTCTGGCTGGGGGAAGGAAAGCGAAGAAAAAACACAAAAATGATCTGACCAAGGGACACTTAGAGTGAAGGGTGGTGAGATTGCAGGCTGTAGTGACGAAGGAGATAGGATTAAATCCAGGGTGTGACCAGCCATATGGGTAGGACCAACCACGTGCTGACATAAAGAAACATCCTTCAAGAGGTTAGCAAAAACCTGATCCTTTGATCTGGTGGGGTTATCGAGATGGACGTTGAAATCGCCCAGCAAGATAAGGTTGGGGAAATGTAGCACAAGATCAGAGATGGCCTGTAAGGCAGCCTCCCACTGGGGGGCTGCAAGAGAGGGAGGAAGGTAGAGAAGGAGAAAGTAGAGGGGGGGGAGGCGGAGGAGAGTCTCAGGAGAAGGGATTCCGGGGGTAGCGGTACTGGGGCTGGAACTTCCTCAAAGTTAAGGGAGGTACGATATAAAAGGGCCACCCCACCACCACCTCTACCCCTCCGAGAACAAGAGAGCGCTGCAAAATTGGGAGGGAGGGAACTAGAGAGGACGGGGAGGTCCCCATCCTTGAGCCAGGTTTCAGTAAGAAAACAGAGATCTAATGCGTGTTGGTCAATGAGGTCTCGAACTAAAAGAGACTTAGATTTAAGAGAGCGGCAATTTAAGAGTACCAGGTGGAGGGACACCAATGAAGCCGGTAAAGTGAGGAGACAAGAGGACAGAGAGGCCGGCGCCGGGGTGGGGGCGCAATGGTGTGAAAACCTAATGACTGAGAAGAGCCACCAACAGCAAGGGGTTTTGCTGATTTTGCCCATGAAAAATGGCAAAATGTTTCCTAAAACTACCCCTCTAACTTCACTGTGAGCACTAACACCACTGACCTGTACAAGGCTGGAATCTGCACAGGTTCTGCTCTGGTGAGATTTCAACTAACAGCCTTGATGTTATTAACCATACTCTCAACCACTGAGCCACCAAAATATTTCAGCTGAAATTTCTTTGGATCTTCTCTCTCTCCATCTCTGGCTCCAGGGACCTCTTCTTGGTGCACACAACAAAGTTCCTGTTGACATGATTTAAGGTCATAGAGGAATAATTATTTGATAGGCTGAGGTGTGGGGGCAGTGTGGGTGGCTGCTGCGACCTGGTTTAATTCCTGTAACAACTGCACCTCATGCCGGTCTCCCATCTAACAAGATAAGGACTCTTTACCTGAAGCGCCCACTCCTTGACACAAATGACTGTCGTACAGTGTTCCAAGCACTTACCGTTACAAAATTCCATTTCTGTAACATCACCTATCGATGGTTACCAAAGTATGTCTTGCAACACCGGCTTAAAATGATTTGATGGTTTAAAGCTTAATGAGGGGATAAGATACATAAAGGGGAAATCACATGAAAATCAGCGACTGACTAATGGCACACTCTGTTGGGCTTTCTTTCAACTGAAGATCTGTGGCTTTAAGTCCCGCTGTAGGAAAACGAACTTCTTATGTTTTGAAAAGAAATCAAAGAATAGGAGGCATAAGTGAAAGAAAAAACAACTGCCAGATGCTTCACTGTCTGGTAGCTCGACTGCTAGAGCCCTGTTCTCCACTGCATGAAGGTTGTCTGTTCAAGCCTAGGTTAGTCAAGAATTAGAAAAATGACCTACACTTTTTTAACAGCAAAATAAATGATTAAGAGGTATAAGGGGAAGAAAAAGCACAGCCCAGGTAACTGGTTGATTGGTGTTTCAGCAATTAAGGGACTTTATTCCAAAGCAGGAGGTTGGGGGTTCTAGCCCAGCTTAGCCAGAAGCTATTTGGGGTGTAGTGAAGGTAAGTGGTATGGGGAGAGGGCGTTAGATAGACCTGCACAACAGGTATAGGGTATGAAAGCCAAATGACTGAGAAGAGCCACCAACAGCAAGGGGTTTTGCTGATTTTGCCTATCAAAAATGGCGAAATGTTTCCTAAAACTACCCCTCTAACTTCACTGTGAGCACTAACACCACTGCCCTGTACAAGGCTGGAATCTACACAGATTCTGCTCTGGTGAGATTTCAACTAACAGCCTTGATGTTATTTACGATACTCTCAACCACTGAGCCGCCAAAGCATTTCAGCTGAAATTTCTTTGGATCTTCTCTCTCTCCATCTCTGTCTCCAGGGAGCTCTTCTTGGTGCACACAACAAAGTTCCTGTTGACATGATTTAAGGTCATAGAGGAATAATTATTTGATAGGTTGAGGTGTGGGGGGAGTGTGGGTGGCTGCTGCGACTTGGTTTAAGTCCTGTAACAACTGCACCTCATGCTGGTCTCCCACCTAACAAGATAAGGACTCTTTACCTGAAGCGCCCACTCCTTGACACAAATGACTATCGTACAGTGTTCCAAACACTTACCGTTACACAATTCCACTTCTGTAACATCATCTGTCGATGGTTACCGAAGTATGTCTTGCAACATCGGCTTAAAATGATTTGCTTGTTTTAAAGCTTAATGAGGGGATAAGATATATAAAGGAGAAACCACATGAAAATCAGCGACTTACTAATGGCACACTCTGTTGGGCTTTGTCTTTCAACGGAAGATCTGTGGCATTAAGTCCCCCTGTAGGAAAACTAACTTCTTATGTTTTAAAACCAAATCAAGGAATAGGAGGCATAAGTGGAAGAAAAAACAAACCCCAGAATCCTCACTGTCTGGTAGCTCAACTGCTAGACCCCTCTTCTCCACAATAGAAGGTTGTGGCTTCAAGCCTAGTTTAGCCAAGTATTAGAAAAATGACCTTCACTTTTTTAACAGCAAAATAAATGATTAAGAGGTATAAGGGGAAGAAAAAGCACAGCCCAAGGAACTGGTGGTTCAGCAATTGAGGGGCTTTATTCCAAAGCAGGAGGTTGGGGGTTCTAGTCCAGCTTAGCCAGAAGCTAGTTGGGGTATAGTGCAGGTAAATAGCATTGGGAGACAGTGTTAGATAGACCTACACATCAGGTAGAGGGTGTAAAAACCTAATGACTGAGAAGAGCCACAAACAGCAAGGGGTTTTGCTGATTTTGCCTACAAAAAATGGCGAAATGTTTCCTAAAACTACCCCTCTAATTTCACTGTGAGCACTAACACCACTGCCCTGTACAAGGCTGAAATCTACACAGGTTCTGCTCTGGTGAGATTTCAACTAACAGCCTTGATGTTATTAACCATACTCTCAACCACTGAGCCACCAAAGCATTTCAGCTGAAATTTCTTTGGATCTTCTCTCTCTCCATCTCTGTCTCCAGGGAGCTCTTCTTGGTGCACACAACAAAGTTCCTGTTGACATGATTTAAGGTCATAGGGGAATAATTATTTGATAGGCTGAGGAGTGGGGGGAGTGTGGGTGGCTGCTGCGACCTGGTTTAATTCCTGTAGCAAGTGCGACTTACTAATGGCACACTCTGTTGGGCTTTGTCTTTCAACTGAAGATCTGTGGCATTAAGTCCCCCTGTAGGAAAACTAACTTCTTATGTTTTAAAACCAAATCAAGGTACTATAGGAGGCATAAGTGGAAGCAAAAACAAACCCCAGAATCCTCACTGTCTGGTAGCTCAACTGCTAGACCCCTCTTCTCCACAATAGAAGGTTGTGGGTTTAAGCCTAGGTTAGTCAAGAATTAGAAAAATGACCCACACTTTTTTAACAGCGAAATAAACAATAAAGAGGTATAAGAGGAAGAAAAAGCACAGCCCAAAGAACTGGTGGCTTGGTGGTTCAGCAATTAAGGGGCTTTATTCCAAAGCAGAAAGTAGTGGGTTCTAGACCAGCTTAGCCAGAAGCTAGATGGGGTTTAGTGCAGATAAACCGCATTGGGAGGTGTTAGATAGATCTGCACATCAGGTAGAGGGTGTGAGAACCTAATGACTGAGAAGAGCCACAACCAGGAAGGGATTTTGCTGATTTTGCCTATGAAAAATGGAGAAATGTTTCCTAAAACTATCCCTCTAACTTCAATGTGAGCACTAACACCACTGACCTGTACAAGGCTGGAATCTACCCAGGTTCTGCTCTGGTGAGATTTCAACTAACAGCCTTGATGTTATTAACCATACTCTGAACCACTGAGCCACCAAATCATTACAGCTGAAATTTCTTTGGATCTTCTCTCTCTCCATCTCTGGCTCCAGGGACCTCTTCTTGGTGCACACAACAAAGTTCCTGTTGACAAGATTTAAGGTCATAGGGGAATAATTATTTGATAGGCTGAGGTGTGCGGGGAGTGTGGGTGGCTGCTGTGAGCTGGTTTAAGTCCTGTAACAACTGCACCTCATGCCGGTCTCCCACCTAAGAAGATAAGGACTCTTCACCTCCAGCACCCACTCCTTGACACAAAAGACTATCATACAGTGTTCCAAGCACTTACCGTTACACAATTCCACTTCTGTAACACCATCTATCGATGGTTACCAAATTATGTCTTGGAACACCGCCTTAGAATGATTTGTTTGTTTTAAAGCTTAATGAGGGGATAAGATATATAAAGGAGAAATCACACGAAAATCAGCGACTTACTAATGGCACACTCTGTTGGGCTTTGTCTTTCAACTGAAGATCTGTGGCATTAAGTCCCCCTGTAGGAAAACTAACTTCTTATGTTTTAAAACCAAATCAAGGAATAGGAGGCATAAGTGGAAGGAAAACCAAACCCCAGAATCCTCACTGTCTGGTAGTTCAACTGCTAGAGCCCTGCTCTCCTCTATAGAAGGTTGTGGGTTCAAGCCTAAGTTAGTCAAGCTTTAGAAAAATGACCTACTCTTTTTTAACAGCAAAATAAACAATAAAGAGGTATAAGGGGAAGAAAAAGCACAGCTCCAGGAACTGGTGGTTTGGTGGTTCAGCAATTAAGGGGCTTTATTCCAAAGCAGGAGATTGTGGGTTCTAGTCCATCTTAGCCAGAAGCTAGTTGGGGTATAATGCAGGTAAATAGCATTGAGAGAGGCTGTTAGATAGACATAAGGTGTGAAAACCTAATGACTGAGAAGAGCCACCATCAGCAAGGGGTTTGCTGATTTTGCCTAAGAAAAATGGTGAAATGTTTCCTAAAACTATCTCTCTAACTTCAATGTGAGCACTAACACCACTGACCTGTACAAGGCTGGAATCTACCCAGGTTCTGCTCTGGTGAGATTTCAACTAACAGCCTTGATGTTATTAACCATACTCTGAACCACTGAGCCACCAAATCATTACAGCTGAAATTTCTTTGGATCTTCTCTCTCTCCATCTCTGGCTCCAGGGACCTCTTCTTGGTGCACACAACAAAGTTCCTGTTGACAAGATTTAAGGTCATAGGGGAATAATTATTTGATAGGCTGAGGTGTGCGGGGAGTGTGGGTGGCTGCTGTGAGCTGGTTTAAGTCCTGTAACAACTGCACCTCATGCCGGTCTCCCACCTAAGAAGATAAGGACTCTTCACCTCCAGCACCCACTCCTTGACACAAAAGACTATCATACAGTGTTCCAAGCACTTACCGTTACACAATTCCACTTCTGTAACACCATCTGTCGATGGTTACCAAAGTATGTCTTGCAACACCGCCTTAGAATGATTTGTTTGTTTTAAAGCTTAATGAGGGGATAAGATATTTAAAGGAGAAACCACATGAAAATCAGCGACTTACTAATGGCACACTCTGTTGGGCTTTGTCTTTCAACGGAAGATCTGTGGCATTAAATCCCCCTGTAGAAAAACTAACTTCTTATGTTTTAAAACCAAATCAAGGAATAGGAGGCATAAGTGGAAGGAAAAACAGACCCCAGCATCCTCACTGTTTGGTAGCTCAACTGCTAGAGCCTTGTTCTCCACTATAGAAAGTTGTGGGTTCAAGCCTAGGTTAGTCAAGAATTAGAAAAATGACCCACACTTTTTTAACAGCGAAATAAACAATAAAGAGGTATAAGGGGAAGAAAAAGCACAGCCCAAAGAACTGGTGGCTTGGTGGTTCAGCAATTAAGGGGCTTTATTCCAAAGCAGAAAGTTGTGGGTTCTAGACCAGCTTAGCCAGAAGCTAGATGGGGTTTAGTGCAGATAAACCGCATTGGGAGAAGGTGTTAGATAGATCTGCACATCAGGTAGAGGGTCTGAGAACCTAATGACTGAGAAGAGCCACAACCAGCAAGGGGTTTTGCTGATTTTGCCTATGAAAAATGGAGAAATGTTTCCTAAAACTATCCCTCTAACTTCAATGTGAGCACTAACACCACTGACCTGTACAAGGCTGGAATCTACCCAGGTTCTGCTCTGGTGAGATTTCAACTAACAGCCTTGATGTTATTAACCATACTCTGAACCACTGAGCCACCAAATCATTTCAGCTGAAATTTCTTTGGATCTTCTCTCTCTCCATCTCTGGCTCCAGGGACCTCTTCTTGGTGCACACAACAAAGTTCCTGTTGACAAGATTTAAGGTCATAGGGGAATAATTATTTGATAGGCTGAGGTGTGGGGGGAGTGTGGGTGGCTGCTGTGAGCTGGTTTAAGTCCTGTAACAACTGCACCTCATGCCGGTCTCCCACCTAAGAAGATAAGGACTCTTCACCTCCAGCACCCACTCCTTGACACAAAAGACTATCATACAGTGTTCCAAGCACTTACCGTTACACAATTCCACTTCTGTAACATCATCTATCGATGGTTACCAAATTATGTCTTGCAACACCAGCTTAAAATGATTTGTTTGTTTTTAAGCTTAATGAGGGGATAAGATATATAAAGGAGAAATCTTTGTCTTTCAAATGAAGATCTGTGGTATTAAGTCCCCCTGTAGGAAAACTAACTTCTTATGTTTTAAAACCAAATCAAGGAATAGGAGGCATAAGTGGAAGATAAAACAAACCCCAGAAGCCTCACTGTCTGGACGCCTTGGAGGCCTAATGTTTTTAGCTGCTCCAAGGAAACGTAGCACATCAGGATGGGAAGCAAGCGGCCTGCCCTGTACCCTACCTCTGTAACAGGCAGCGCCACCACCTGAACTCTCAAGGTACTAAGTGCCAAACCTTTCTCCAATCCTCCCTGGAGGAAACCCAAAATTTCCAGAAGGGACGCCCCCCCGGGCTGCGCTTTACGCTCAACGCACCAAGCCTCAAATAAGCGCCAAACTCTAATGTAAGCCAACGACGTTGACTGTCTTTTGGACTGTAAAAGAGTAGCTATTACCATGCTTGAGTAGCACTTGCGGCGCAACCTGTGCTGTTCAAGAGCCAGGCCGTAAGACAGAATTGATCCACCTGCGGCATGAGCACCGGGCCTTGTCTCAAGAGATCGCCGCGAACGGGCAGCCTCCAGGGAGGTGCTACGAGCAGTTTCATCAGGTTGGCATACCAAGGACGTCTGGGCCAATCCGGAGCCACCAGAATCACCAGACCGCTGTGAGCAGCCACTCTTTGGATGACCCTTCCCAAGAGCGGCCACGGAGGAAACACATAAATGAGCTGATGTTGAGGCCAAGGCTGTACTAGGCCGTCCAGACCTTCGGACATGTGCTCTCTGCACCGGCTGTAAAACCGCACGGCCTTGGCAATGGACTGGGTAGCCATAAGGGCCAGGATAGGCTGCCCCCACTTTCGTGAAATCTCCCAAAAAACCGCTTCGTCCAGTTCCCACTCCCCCGGATCTAGACGATGACGACTGAGATAATCCGCCTGAACGTTGTCCTTGCCGGCCACATGAGCCTCCGATATCGCTAGGAGATGGGCTTCCGCCCACTGAAACAACTGCAGGCATTCTTCCAGCAACAGAGCACTGCCCGTGCCGCCTTGCCTGTTGATGTAAGAAACTGTTACCTGATTGTCGGAGAAAACCCAAACTGCCTTCCCGACAAGCACTCCTACAAAGACCAGCAATGCGAGACGGACCGCTCTGAGTTCCAAAGGATTGATCGACCAGGTCCTCTCTTCTGCCGACCACGCACCTTGAGTCACACGACCCAGACAATGCGCCCCCCACCCAGAGAGGCTTGCGTCCGTCGTGAGTAACACCCAGTCCGACACCTCCAGAGGAACCCCCGCTTGCAGATGGGCTGGAATCGACCACCACTGCAAACTGAGACGCACGGCTTCTGGACAGACTAACCTGCGCGAGGATGCTCTTGAGGGGACCAACGGGACAACAATGCTCTCTGCAGCGGCCGCATGTGAGCTCTGGCCCATGGGACCAGATCTAAGGCCGCCGCCATGGACCCCAGCAACTGCAGGTATCGCCAAGCCATCGGAGCCTTGACACACAGAAGCGCCGCCACCTGCCGCAGGATTTTCCACACTCTGTCCTCCGGAAGTAAAACCGACCCTACTCCCATGTCGAATAGGGCCCCCAGATACGTCAACCGCCGAATGGGTTCCAAATGGCTCTTTGCATAGTTGATGACCCAACCTAACTGCTCTAGGACCTGCACCACTCGCACCGTGGCCTTCACCGACTCTGTCTGCGACGACGCCCGAATCAACCAATCATCCAAGTAGGGATGAACCTGAATCCCTTCCTTTCGGAGCGCAGCCGCTACCACGACCATTATTTTGGTGAAGGTGCGAGGCGCCGTGGCAAGCCCAAACGGCAATGCCCGAAACTGAAAATGACCCATAGGCACCGCGAAACGTAGATACTTCTGATGTTCGCTCCTGATAGGAATGGGTAGGTAAGCCTCTGTAAGATCTACGGAAGCAAGAAACACGCCTGGCCGAAACGATCGGATCACCGATCGTAAGGTTTCCATCCGAAAATGAGGCACCCTCAAACAACGATTCACGTGCTTGAGATCTAGAATAGGACGAAAAGAACCTTCTTTCTTGGGAACCACAAAATAAATCGAGTATCGACCTAATCCGCACTGGTCCGCAGGCACCGGTACCACCGCGTGAAGAGACAACAGACGGTTGAGCGTCTCTCCAACCGCTTCCTTCTTTGCCTGCGGACCACACGGAGACAGGACAAAAGCATCTGGAACCCGTTGCTCGAATTCTAAGGCATAACCGTCTATGATAATCTCCAGAACCCACTGATCCGTGGTTATACTGGCCCAGGTGGAGAGGAACAGCTGTAATCAACCTCCTACTAGAACTCCCACCTGGACCGGCCTCACTTCATTGCGACTTTTTTGCTGCGTCCTGTTGGGTACTAAAGTAGCCTCTACCGAAACCTCTGGATCCTCGAAAGGGATGTCCTCGAGACACAAACCGTCCCCGCTGATAAGGGGTGAAACGCGCTCCCCGGAACCTGCGAAAGTCCCGACTTTGACCCCTTTGTACGGACCCCTGCTTTGTAGCTCTTGGACGGTCCTCCGGCAGTTGCCCCCCTTTGGAGTCACCCAAATCTTTAAAAATTTTGTCTAACGCTTCACCAAACAACAACTTGCCTTTATACGGTAATTTACTAAGACGTGCCTTGGAAGACGCATCCGCCGCCCAATTCCTAAGCCAAAGGAAACGCCTAGCGACGATTACGGAAGCCATAGCCTTAGCGGAGATGCGAACTAAATCATAAAAGGCATCGGCCTGATAGGTGGCCGCCGACTCGAGCTTTGCCACGTCCGCAGTAGCTTCGTCAACTCTCTCCGAAGACTGTTCCCCTTGCAGCCAAATCTTTGAGAGCTGTCCCCCCTTCAACAGGAATGGTGGTCTTTCCAGTGACGGCTGCCACCAATGCATCCACCTTGGGCATACGCAATAGGTCCTTCTCTTTTTGAGGCACAGGGTAAAGCCTAGCCATCGAGCGTCCTCCCCTGAGAGACGCTTCTGGAAATTCCCATTCAGCCTCTATCATCTGTTTGATAACTCGATGTACCGGGAAACACTTGTTTTCAGACCTGAACCCCTGCAGTAAAGGGTCCTCTAGGGGCTCCTGTTGCACTAATGGAAGGACTAAATTCAAAGCCGAAAGAGACTGAGAGATTAACGCTCCCAGCTCTTCCTTACGGAATATCCGAAAAAAATTGGGATCCTCCCCAGGATCCAGATCACCTTCCTCCAAATCCCCTGACCAGGTTTCTAACCCTGGTTCAGAGAGAAGTTCACCTTCTTCTACTCCTGGTGATGTAACACTAGGTGCCTCCTTATGCACTGTAGTCTGGTCCTTTCCCTGCAGCACCGCAGAGCTAGATTCCCCCAGGTGAGCCTCTGAAGGGCCTGCCACTGGTGAACCAAGGAGGTTGTCAGAGCCAGGAGGAAGAGCGTACTGTGTCTGCTTTAGGAGGTAAGCCTTATGAAGAGAGAGGATAAACTCAGGAGAAAAATAAGAACTTAGAGCCTCCTGAGAGACAGGAATAGGCTGTTGCTTTAATTCTGCATCCACAGTCAGTTTCACTGACTTCGCTTTCTTCTTGTGGGGTTTGATAAGGGGCGCGGGAGCACCGGCCTGATCTGATAAAATGGCCGCCGTTCCCGCTCTCTCCCCTGAACTGTGAGGTAAAAGGAGACCACTCTCCGAGGATTTATCTTCCATGCTAACACTGCCCGTCGAATAAAGCTCCAGGAAATGAAAAAAAGGTAAGCATAATTAAACACTTCGAACCGCGTCGGAACGGACTTCCCCAAAGAGAAACAAAAAATTGCGTGACGAGGAAGCGCCCGCTCCGAAGCTAAACTCGGCGGCAAGAGAGAAAAAACCCCTCACAAATCAAAGAAATTAAGTTCACAAGGGAGACTCACCACCTGCTGACTAATCGGAGCTTCACCGATCCCTCAAGCACCGCTGTGCCATTGCTAACGGTGAGCAGATGCCAGGATGCGGTCGAATGCAGGGAGAGGACACTGGGGCTCCCAGGCCTGCTTATCCGCTACCGAATCTCAACGTCTTTGAAGAGGCAGGCTCTACCTCCTGAAGACAGAGCACAGAGGATCAAGAGGAGCTTCCCCGACCGCTAGTGCTACCTTCAGTTATTTGTTTTGTTTTTTTTGTTAGAAGCTCAGCCCGGTATCCTAAATACAACAGGAACAAGCTCTAAACCTGCCGGTATTAAGATTCGTTTTTTTTTTTTTAAACAGCCTAAAGTCCCTTTCCAAACACCTAATCACCTTAGCAGAGAATTATCCCTTAGCTAAACCCTGTCACTTTCCTATTCGGATCTCTGGGGAGCTGGTTCCAACAACGTCCAGTTCAGCTGCTGAGGACTGTAACTGCTAGAGCCCTGTTCTCCACTATAGAAGGTTGTGGGTTCAAGCCTAGGTTAGTCAAGAATTATAAAAATGACCTACCCTTTTTTAACAGCAAAATAAATAATAAAAAGAGGTATAAGGGGAAGAAAAAGCACAGCCCAATGAACTGGTGGTTTGGTGGTTCAGCAATTAAGGGGCTTTATTCCAAAGCAAAAGGTTGTGGGTTCTAGTCCAGCTTAGCCAGAAGCTAGTTGGGGTATAATGCAGGTAAATAGCATTGGGAGAAGGTGTTAGATAGATCTGCACATCAGGTAGAGGGTGTGAGAACCTAATGACTGAGAAGAGCCACAACCAGCAATGGGTTCTGCTGATTTTGCCTACGTTTTCCACCCCTCCTCTCCCTTCTTTCTGAAGCAGGACCACAGGGTTTTTTTACAGGATTGACCTCTCCTATGCCTTTTGCAGCCCTGATGCATCATATGCAGGGCCAGCCCCAGAGATGGTTCAAGGTGCTGACACCCTAGGCCAGTGGTTCTCAGCCCAGTCCTCTGGGACCCTCAGGCCAGTCAGGTTTTTAGGATATCCACAGTGAACATGCATGAGATAGATCTGCATGCACTGCTTCCATTGTATGCAGATCTATCTCATGCATATTCATTGTGACTACCATGAAAACCAAATGGACCCAGAGGATTGGATTGAGAACCACTGCCCTAGGCAAACCTTAAGCCAGGGGTCTCCAACTCCAGACCTAGAGGGCACCAAACCAGTCAGGTTTTCAGGATAGTCCTAATGATTATGTATGGGATATATTTGCATGCACACTGCCCCCTTTATTTTTTAGTTTATCTCATGCATATTCATTAGGGACATCCTAAAAACCTGACTGCTTTGGTGCCCGCTAGGACTGGAGCTGCAAACCTCTGCCTTAAGTTTTATGCTCCCGCTGACTTTCAAAATCTATTGTATAGCTTTGAATGCTCTGCTCTTTGCCAGCTCCACTCCCTGAAATTGCTACCCTAGGCAACTTCCTAGTTTGGCTAATGCTTGGGCCGGCCCTGATCAGATGTCTGCTATTTAGAGATGTAACTGGCTCTCAGTCCTTACAGGTTACCCCCGATTTGCTTAATTTCTGCCAGTATTAGTCATTAGTATATATGTTGTGTATTTTTCCCATTCATATTAGTAAGGTTAGTAGCCCTGTGTCCCAAATGGAGCTTGGGCAGCATGCAAGCGTCTAGAGGCTGGGTAATATTGTTACGAAGGCCGGGTAGGAAGTTGAAAATGTTTTTAGCCCTGATGGTTCCCTGCATCTGAGACAATCAGGGGCCTCAGAAATGAGTAGTAGTCTGCTGTTGGATAGCCGAGCCTTCAGGTAGAGAGTGTGGATGTACCCAAGTAGATATCTATATATCTATACATATATCCATATATCTGAATGTGCACAGGCACGCACGCTAACCAGATGAAGGAGAGGTTCTCACAGATGCTCAGGCGTCTCAAAGGTATTACGCCGACCAGGCAGAATCTCAATGCCTGGAAACCTATCATGAAGGTTGTTGTGGAATTGCCTAACTTGGGGCAGATAGACTGTTAGTGCCTCCATGAGGTGGGAGGTTCGAGTGCCTGAAGTGATATGGGCCGGGCAGAGTCTTAGACTGCGAGGTTCCTTATCCCCATGAGCCAGACAGGTACCAATTCTGAACGAAGCCCTGCATTGAGCCTCTGTGAGGTAATTAGCCGAGAGTCTTTGAGGCTTTCAGAAATGGTCTGCAGTGGACCTGAGCAGATGCACTGCTCAGAGAGGCTAGAAGGGTGGGGTCAACCCCATGACTTTCTGTCTCAGCCATGAGGTAGACCGCTGGTGTAAACCTTTGTGGAGGTGATGAGCCCACACCCCGTGAACAGAGGTAGACTATGGAGTCTAACCACTTCTATATTGACGTTTAGTCAAGCTTTGGCCAAAAGGTTCTCATCGAGGGTCAAACTCAATGCAAAGATGAATGTCTATGGGTAGTCTGATCAGGCACCGGCTTCCTAGACTTGCTCTTTGCAAACTGGTGTGAGTGGGTACCCTTTGTTTTTACGGGAGGGAGGGTTTGAGTCTCATAGTACGGGGCTCAGGGTTGCCTCGATGTTGCATGCATCTGCTTTGCATGAAGCCATTGGGGCTTGGGGGTGGGGGCAATGAGAATGACAGTGGCCTTGTCAGAGATGACTTTCTGTAGAACCTGGGAGATGAGCAGCATTGAGGGGCTTGCGGCTCCCCCAATGCAGGCTGAATGAATCTGCCGCTGTCCTCTGCTCCAGTGGGTGTCTGGAGCAGAACTCTTGGCACTTCAAACTGGCAGTGTGAATGAAGAGGTCCATCAGTGGCTGGCCTCCCCATTGAAATAGGGGGGCCGTGACCTCTATGTTGAGGAACCACTCATGCAGTTGCAGCTATCAGCTGAGCTTGTCCGGCAGCTGGTTGTATTCACCAGGCAGGTAGGTTGCCCAAAGATGGCAAGAAAGAGGAGAGAGACCACAGGTAACATTAGTGCTGGGGAAGAGGGGCCATCGCTGGGGCTCCAGGATGATTATGTTTTGAATGCTGCAAAAGGTCGGCAACATTGATGAGTTGATGAGCGCCATCAGGCTAACCTCCAGCATCCCCTGCTCTAATGCTCCAGGGGTTGATTGTAGGGGTAGGCTCAAGTTCTGGAACGGGATTACCTGTGCTTCATTGCATCATCTGAGTGCCCTCAGTGCTCTGTGATGGGAGGATACTGAGGTCCTCTCCATTGTACTGGGTGCCACAGATTTGACTAAGGTGAAAGTTCAAGGCACTGTGAAATGTCTGCTCCTGTTGCGTCTCATAAGCACTGTTATTCTGTTTTGTTACTTGTAAGCCACCTTGAATAATAGAAAGATGGTATACAAATAAGTTTAAATAAATAAATAAGCCCCCAGAAGAGGGCCTTCTGTGGCCCAATGCAAACACTATGGAGGTCACTGGCGGATAATATAGAGAGATCTGGAAGGTGGTTAAGACTGGAAATTTAAGGCTAAACAAAAAATCTCTGTCCGCCAGGGAAGGGAAAGGAGATTGTGCTCCTCATACCCTGACTGGCATAAGGCTGCTACCATTACCTTTGGGTAGGAGGCAAGCAACTCCAGAACTGGCTGAACCATCAAGGACCTAGGCAGTCACATGGGTCGGCTGCTTGTGGAGGGTGGAAATCTGCAGGGTTACGAATCATGTATCTTGTGGATGAGATCACACATTATCCTGATGGGCTTGCCAGTTAGGGGCTCTCTGTAACCAGTGACTCTCTGGTTAGAAGTTATGTGTCTTGTGGATGAGACCACACCTCTTCCTGGTGGGTTGGCCCTGAGCATCTCTCAGGAGGCCTTATTGCAAAAAAACACGACTTTAAACTGCAGCAGTGTTGGTTCCCAAACCGATTTGGCTAGGTGAGGAGCGCTGCTGCAGGAGAGGGGCAGGACAATCGGGAGACTGGGGCTGGCAGAGGACCTCTCTCCCGTTGGTGTCAGTCACAGTGCTAAAGCCATGAAATCAGCTGAGCACTGAGGGACAGAGCAGACAGTGCCCCTGCTCAGGAAGGGGTGAGTAGCTCGGAAGGGTTTCGGGAGGACTGTTTTGCCTTTTTGTTGTCAGCAGCTCAGTTGGGCTGAATCGTCGGGGAGGCCAGCAGACCGCATGGCAAAGGGCCGCAGTTCAACATGGAATTTAGACATCTTTTTTCAGGCGCAGGAAAAAAAAGACTTTGTAGGCTTTGTCATGTGATCTGGCTAGATTACTGATATTTTGGGGGGTTTTTTTTTTGGGGGGGGGAGCCTCAAGGGGACAGGAGACCCTGGGGGACTATCTGCCTGGTTTTATCTTTTGATTTCAAAGAAAAAAAAAAAAGAAGTGGAAGCAGGAAACACTGAGGTGATTCTCCTGTGGTGGGACAAGTATGCCGGGAAAGTCCCAGTGTCTGGCCTGCGGGGCATGTAGAAGCACAATCACAGCAGAAGGTGTTTGCTGTGGGTGTGCAATGGAGCCACGTACAGCAGAGCGTGCTATGCAGGATGGAAGAGAGTCCCCAGAGGGTTCCATCCCACGGCTCTCTGCTTCATCGCTGCTGGGGGGGGGAGGGTTGGGCCCTCTCCACTGTTGCTGCACCCTTCCTCGTGGAGCCTGACCTTGCCAGGTCCTTCTTCCTCCCAAGTGCGGAGGGAGGGGATCCTGGGGGAGTTTTCCCATGAGTTTGTTTTGCTGCTTCACAGGGTTTTTTGTCTAACGCATTGGGGGGAGACCAGGCAGGCGGTGGCAAGAGGAGAACAGCAGAGAGCCTGCAGGGATCAGAGGCTGGATTCGGTCAGCCTCCGGCTAAAAGCAGACTGGATGAAGAGTCAACTGAGGCGTTAAGGTCTCTGACCTCGGGCTGGGAGGCTGAAGAAGGTGGGGAGCCTGGAGAGCTGGAAGAGGGGGAGCTCCCTCAGGAGGAGCAGCCCCAAATTGTGAGGGTGTTCGGTAAAGAGGAGTTGGCAGGGCTCATAGCAGAGTCCCTCAAGGCACTCAATATGTCATCAGAGTGCGATGGCAGACGAGGCTCTAGAGGACCCCATTCTTCAGACAGTGCGTAAGCCTCAGCTGGTGTTCCCATTGCATAGAGTGATCAAGCAGATGGTCCTGGAGGAGTGGAACCTGCCGGAGGCAGGGCTGAGTGGTTCTCGGACAATGACCCATCTGTACCCTTTGGCGGAGCAGGAAAAATAGATGTTTTCCTCGCCAAAAGTCAACAGTGCGGTGTTGGCAGTAACCAAGAAAGCCACCATTCCTGTAGAGGGCAGTATGGCTCTCAGGGATAATCAGGATAGGAGGTTGGATGCCCTATTAAAGCAGGCATTTGATTTTAATGCCTTGTCCTTGCAGGCCTCTGCCTGTGGGGCATTGGTGGCACACCCATGCTTGCAGTGGGCGCAGGGCATCCCCAAGGCGTCGGGCGAGGCCCCAGAGCTAGGGGCCATAGCAAGGCTTGAGTCGGGGGTGGCTTACTTGGCAGACATCTGCTATGATCTGGTTAGAGGTCTATCCAACAGTATGGCCTCGGTGGTAGCAGCTTGCTGCTACCTTTGGCTCCATAATTGGTCGGTGGATGTTTCCTCTAAAGCGCGCCTGAGTAAGTTGCCGTTCAGAGGGAAACTATTGCTCGGTGAGGATCTAGAGAAGTTGGTTAAGGATTTGGGTGAGTCCAAAGGGGGGCAGCTGCCTGAGGATAAGCCCAGATAGGGTCGGGGACATGGCGCAGGTAGGGGTCAATCCTGGGAGTTTAAGCATTTTCGCTTGGTGCGCTTTGCGCCATGTCAGAGAGGGCGGTTTTTTCCTCGGGGACAGCCTTTTAGGAGGTTTCCTGGGCCAGGTAGAGGCTATTTCTCAACTTCTGCCTCCTCTGCACCCACAAGAAGGCACAATGAAACAAAGGGGGTCCAGGCGGGAATAGAGCCCATGGGAGGCAGGTTGCGGGAGTTCTTTCATGCCTGGCCCCAAATTACGTCAGACCAGTGGGTCCTTCAGGTGGTACAGGATGGTTACGCGTTGGAATTCACCAGTTTTCTGCCGCCTGCCTTCATTCACTCTCCCTGCAAAGCATGATGCAAGGCACAAGGCGTGAGGGACATGCTAGACCTGTGGTTGGGAGCAGTACAGCGCAGGTCGCTACTCCATTTATTTCATAGTCCCAAAGAAGGAAGGCTCTTTACCCGCTTGAGATCTAGAATAAGCCGAAAACAGGTGCCTGCGGGTTCCAAGATTTCATATGGAAACCCTCAGGTCAGTAATTATGGCAGTGAGAGAGGGCAAGTTCCTGACCTCACCGAGGCTTATCTGCATGCTCCCATCCATCCGGACCATCACCAGTTCCTTCTCTTTGTGGTAGCAATGGGGCATTTTCAGTTTCAAGTTCTGCCCTTTGGGCTCGCGACAGCCCCTCAGACGTTCACAAAGGTGATGGTCATGGTGGCGGTGGCATTGCACCAGGAAGGCATTCTAGTCCACCCGTACCTGAACAATTGGCTCATTCACGCAAAATCTGAGCAGGAAAGCGCTCAGGCCATGGAGCAGTTGGTCGGGTTTCTCAGGAGTCTAGGATGGATAATCAACGTGTCCCAAAGTCATCTGACGCCATCACAAAACCTCAAGTACCTAGGGGCTCACTTTGACACCTGAGCAGGCAGGGTATTCCTACCATGGAAGAGAGCGGAGGTGCTGCGGCTGTTGGTCCGAGAGTTCCTCCGTATGACAGAACCTACGGCATGGCACTATCTCAGGCTGTTGGGGACCATGGCGGTGACAATTGAGTTGGTCCCTTTGGCGCGGACACGCATGTGGCCGCTGAAGAGGGCTCTGCTGCGCAGATGGTCACATCAGCAGCAGCCCCTCTCCCATCCATTGCTGTGTCTGCGACATATATGGTCAGCATTTAAGTGGTGGCTCCGCAGGGAGCATCTGATGGTGGGAGCCCGGGTGGAGTCGCCATGCTGGATTCCCCTGACAACAGATGCCAGCCTCTTGGGCTGGGGAGCCCACTGTGAAGGACAGGTGGTGCAGGGGAACTGGTCTGTGGCAGAGCGGACATGATCTATAAATTGGCTTAGAAATGAGGGCATTCTATTCACGTTGCACAAGTTTCTCCCGCTCCTCTGTGGGAAGGCGGTTCACGTTTTCTCAGACAACACCATGGCGGTGGCATATATCAAACGGCAGGGGGGCACGGGGAGCGTCAAGTTAGAGTGCAAAGCGGAGATGTTGATGATTTGGGCAGACGCCCATCTGCTGGCCATTTCTGCGGCGCATGTGGCTGGCGTAGAGAACGAGACGGCCGATTAACTCAGTTGAGTGCGCTTGCATCTGGGGGAATGGCAGCTGAATCAGGAAGTCTTTTATCAGATGGTATGCTCGTGGGGGGGCGCCAGTCATGGATTTGATGGCAACCTTTGCGTCGGCCAAAGCAAGCAGGTTCTTCACCCGGCAGAGGGAGAGAATGTCAGAGGAGCTAGATGCACTGGTGCAGAGGTGGCCTTCTGTGGGCACTCATAGGGCACATGATACAGAGAGTGGAGGCACATAGGGGACTAGTGATCCTGATCGCCCCAGCATCTGTGGTATGCGGATCTGGTGTGGTTGAAGGCGGATGAGCCATGGCAGCTTCCAAGCCAGCCCGACTTGCTGTTTCAGGGTCCGGTTCTTATGCCCCAAGTGGATCGATTCTCACTTATGGCATGGCTCTTGAGAGGGCGCGGTTGAGAAAGTGAGGTTTCTACGCCCAGGTCATCTCCACGCTTCTTAGGGCCAGGAAGAAATCTATAACCGTTGTCTTATATCTGGGTGTGGAGGATTTTTGGTGTGCGCAGAAAGGTTGTAGGCCTTTGGCAGCCTCGGTTCCTCTAGTGTTGGAGTTCCTTCAGGCGGGGCTCGACAAGGGACTGGCAGGTGGCTCTCTGCCGGTGCAGGTGGCTGCATTGGCATGTTATAGAGACAGGATCTGAGGGGTCTCCTTGGGAACTCATCCGGAAGTGGTACATTTCTTGAAGGCAGTAAAACAGCTCCGTCCACCTTTGCGGTCCTTGGTTCCTCTTTGGGACCTCAATTTGCTTCTTTCAGCATTGGTGGGGGAGCCATTCAAGCCGCTAGATTCGTGTTCTCTGAAGGATTTAACTTTGAAGATGGTATTTTTGGTGGCTATTTGTTCTGCCCGAAGGATCTCGGAGCTTCAGGCTTTGTCGTGTAGGGAGCCTTTTCTTTCCTTTTCCAAGGAGAGAGTGGTGCTGCGGACAGTACCCTCTTTCTTGCCCAAGGTAGTTTCACAGTTGCATCTGAATCAGCCAGTCGCTCTCCTGGTTTTTTGGGGGATCAATAGGGAATCGGGGGGGGGGGCCCTCAACTGCGTTTTTCTCGACATCAGGCAATCATTGAAAAGATATCTGAAGAGGACTGCTTCCTTTCGGAAGTCGGACCGTCGGAACAGTGGCCAATCTAGGTCATACGTACCTAGCGGTATCCCCAAAACACACAGGTTCCGCAATGCTTGTATTGGGTCAAGCAATGGTATCCTGGGTCCTTTTTAATAATGGTTTATGGACCTTTCCTCCAGGAACTTGTCCAAACCTTTTTTAAACCCAGACTAAAAACTTAGGGAAAGGCCTGAATAAATAAACAGAATTTGCTCTTCCATATATCAAGAAAGTCTGTTATCTGATTACGACAAGAAGGGCAGGGGGGTGCATCAGACTCTGGAACTAGAGTAGAAGGGGGGGGAGAGCGAGGAAGAAGTGCAGCAGGTTGTAGAGCTAGAGCGAGGGGATACAGCAGACCATGAAGCAGGAAATGGAGAGCAACAAAGCCTGAAGCTTGCACTAGAGAAGGGACACAGTAGGCCCTAGAATAGGAATGGAGGGGGCACAGCAGAGGACAAGAGGCATAATGAGCTGTAAAACAGGTGATTGAGGTGGGAAGAGTGAGAGTCAGGGCGCAGCTGGCTGTAGAGCCTGAGTGAGGAGCAGCAGATCCTAGAGCTTATGGAGGGGGGGCAGGGAGGGGACACAGAAGGCCCGAGAACAGGACTTACAGGGCAGCAAGTCCTGAAGCTGGAGTTGGGGAGGGGGAGGGGCGCAGCTGGCTCTCCAGGAGAAGTTGGGGATGAGCTTCAAGCTCTGGAGCCAGAGGAGGGAACAACAGGACCTGGGGCAGGAGCTGGTGGGGAGGTGAGTGGGGGGGGGGGCGTCAGGACCTGGGGCAGGAGCTGGTGGGGGGGGGGTGAGTGGAGGGCATCTGGACCTGGGGCAGGAGCTGGTAGGGAGGTGAGTGTGATGAGTCTGGACCTGGGGCAGGAGCTGGTGGGGAGGTGAGTGGGGGGGCGTCAGGACCTGGGGCAGGAGCTGGTGGGGGGGGGGGTGAGTGGAGGGCGTCTGGACCTGGGGCAGGAGCTGGTGGGGAGGTGAGTGGGGGGCGTCTGGACCTGGGGCAGGAGCTGGTGGGGGGGGTAAGTGGGGGGCATCTGGACCTGGGGCAGGAGCTGGTGGGGAGGTGAGTGGGGGGGCGTCAGGACCTGGGGCAGGAGCTGGTGGGGGGGGGGTTAGTGGAGGGCGTCTGGACCTGGGGCAGGAGCTGGTGGGGAGGTGAGTGGGATGCGTCTGGACCTGGGGCTGGAGCTGGTGGGGAGGTAAGTGGGGGGCGTCTGGACCTGGGGCAGGAGCTGGTGGGGGGGGTAAGTGGGGGGCGTCTGGACCTGGGGCAGGAGCTGGTGGGGAGGTGAGTGGGGGGCACATTAGGCCCAGATGCAGGAGCTGAGGGGGGTTGGAGCAGGAAGCAGAAGCCTCTTCTCTGGACACTACTACTAATCATTTGTATAACGTTACAAGATGTACATAGCACTGTACACATAGATATAAGTCACGGTCCCTGCTCATCAGAGCTTACAAGCTAATCAAGGCAAAACACATAGTGCAACTGGGGACTAGAGTACGTTAAGATACACATAAGTAGTGAATGAGAGAGCGAGGGGCATCAAGATCCAAAAGCGGCTTCAAAAAGACAGATTTTTAGCCTGGGTTTGAATAGGGCTAGAGAAGGAGCCCGACATACCAACTCAGAGAAACATATAAATATGACGACAGACCACATGGCCTATCTAGTCTGTCCTTCCATATCAACAACTACAACAGTCCACTTTTTACCTTTAGAGATCCTCTGTGTTGGTCACATGCTTTTGGAATTCAGTTACTGTCCTCATCTCTACCACCTCCACTGGGAGACTATTCCATGGATCCACTACTCTTTCCGTAAAGAAATATTTCCGCATATCACTCCTGAATCTATCTCCCTTCACCTTCATCCCATGTCCCCTCATAGCAGAACTTGCTTTCAATTGAAAGAGGCTCTCTCCCTGAACATTTATGCCACGGAGGTATTTAAACATCTCAATCATATCACCTCTATCCCGCCTTTCCTCTAAGGCATACATATTAAGATCCTTAAGTCTGTCCTCATGTGCTTTATAATGAAGACCACTAATCATTTTAGTAGCCACCCTCTGCACCGACTCCATCCTGTTCACATCCTTTTAAAGGTGCGGTCTCCAGAATTACACACTATACTCCAAATGAGGTCGCACCAAAGACTTATACAGAGGCATTATCACCTCCTTTTTTCTGCTAGCCATTCCTCTCTGTATGCACCCAAGCATCCTTTTAGCTTTTGCCGTCACCTTTTCTACCTGTTTAGCTACTTTAAGATCATCAGACACAACCATGCCTGGGTCCCGCTCTTCTTTAGTGAACAAAAGTACTTCACCCCCTATACTATATTGCTCCCTTGGATTGTTGTTGTTGTTAAGTGCCGTCGAGTCGGAGTCAACTCATGGCGACCCTCTGGATAGCTATCCTAAATTGTGTTCGGTCTTCAGTCAGGCGGCTCATTGTTCACAGACTGGTACCCGTAGCTGCTGTTATTGTATCGATCCATCTCATTGCTGGCCTTCCTCTTTTGCGTTGACCTTCTAGCTTGCCAAGCATGATGTCTTTCTCTAATGATCTCTCTCTTCGCATTATGTGTCCAAAGTATGAAAGTCGAAGTCTTGTCATCTGAGCTTCTAAAAAAAGCTTAGGTTTGATCTCCTCTAGTACTGACTGGTTTGTTCTTCGGGTAGTCCATGGTATACACAGTATTCGCCGCCAGCACCATAATTCAAAGGCATCAATTTTCTTCCTGTCTGTCTTTTTCACTGTCCAGCTTTCACATCCATATGATGTTATATGCAGCCCAAATGCATGACCTTACATTTTTTAACATTAAATCCCAGCTGCCAAATTCTAGACCATTCTTCAAGCTTAGCTAGAGCCCTCCTCATGTCATCTACACCTTCCTGGGTGTCTACTCTATTACAGATTAAGACTCAGGTAGATTGTTCCAGGATAGCGGAAGGTATTACGAGGTGGGCCCTGCTAATATGGTGTTATGTCTATGAACAATCTCTTTCAGTATTTGTTAGGAAAAGGCAGGTGCTGTGTGCCCTGGAGCAATACCCGATTGATTCTCGCACCCTTTCAGGAGTTGGCACAGCAGAGTACTATGAAATTGCGCTTTCATAAGAGCCAGAAAACCCCCTGTGACTTGGGAATATTGTCAGGGTGGCAGATGTGCTTGTGCACCCTGACCCCAAGCTACATTGAGAGCTAGAAGCTTCCCTATCGATTTCATAATGAGGAAAACACGATTAGATTCCCATAAATTCGTCCTGGTAATTGCATTACAGGAGTCCAAGAGCTTGATTTACAGCACAAACAGAGAGGAACCATTTTAGAAGGCAATTAGCAAAGAATCTCTCCCTTCCAGACCCGTCTCCATCTCTCTCTCTGCTGCAGCCTCCCTCGGCTCTCCTTTTGCTCTTTTATGCATGCCTTTATCTTTATTAGACATTCGATATACCCCCAGGCAGCCCTGACATCAGAGCGGTTTACAATAATAATAAAAACACTGGCTGTAGGAAAGATGAAAAGGAAAGGCAGAGTTTGCCCAGGATAGTACCAGAGAGAAGAGAAGGTGGGCAGTAGGAGCATAGGAAAGAAGCTTCAAGGCTAAAGGTGTCACAGGGAGCTCGTCCCCTCTCTGTTCGTCTTCTGGCTCTTTCTCTTGTCAGCCTCCCTTCCCTCCTGCAGTCCCTTCTCTCGCTCTCTGCCCCACCTGTCTTTCTGTGTCTTCTCCATCTCTCCTTCCTACACAGATCATATAATTACGATTTTCTTTAATTACCTCTCACTTTGCAACCATCTTCCTGTCAATTTAAAAGGAGGGGTGGAGGGAGATGGGGCAAGATAATTCTAAGAAGAAGGACGTAGTTAAAAACATTTCTTCCTCAGACTCTTCTGGGGCTCCTCAGGTTGATTAAGGGAACCAGCTGGCTCCAGTTTACGAGGAACAGGCTGAGTTGGGCCTGGCTTCCCTCCTGGTGCCAAACCCTCTCCCACTCCTCTGAAAGGAGAATGCACTTTTGATTTTCTTCCAAAAGACTTCAACTACAAGTCGCAGCAACAGGGTATGAAAGCAGCTGTTGGCCTTGGAGCTTGCTGGACACCTTGGTAGACCTTGGACCATAGATCTTGGCATTGGGCAAGGTGTCTTTCATGCTTGGAGTGACCAGGGCTTGCCAGACATCCTGGTGGAATGGGGATGCAGAGCAGGAGAACCAAGGGCCTCATGGTGACAAGATGAGATTAGAAGGCCCTGGAATCTCCTAATTTTCCTATTTTAGTAATCCAACTTCTCTGATTTTCACTAACTGAATGTAACTAGAATTTTCTGCTGTGCCTTTCTAACATACTAAGCCTCCTTCAGGGGTTTTACTGACTCTGAAAGGTCTCCCTCCCTCTCACCATCTCTTTCCCTTCTCTTATCCCACTGTGTCCCCCCCCCCCCTATCCTTCTGTCTTCTTTCTTCTCACACCCTTCCAGTGACTTTCCTCTCCCTGCACGGATCCTTCAATGGGTCGCCCTCCACCCCTGCGCGTCCCTCATGCGCACCCTGCTTCTCAGTTACAGGAGCCTGCCTCATCGACTTAATCAGGGTTGGGAGTGGGGGTTACTGGTTTTCATTTGGAATTGTGCTGGGAGATTTGGTGCAGAGTCTCCTGCTAATTAAGAAAAATGGTCTTTTATTTCTTCACTAAGCTAAGCAGGGCTGGGAGGGGAAGGCACAAAGAGAGAGCGGGAGCTGGGCACGGCCCCCAGCTGCTGCAGAAACACACTGAGGATCTGCCCAGGAATGGGATGTGGAGAGGACCTGGCAGCTGGGGCTGGTGGTCAGTGGATGGGAGGTGGACTAAAGCGTGAGGCCATCTGAGAAGATTCTCATTCGCCTTATACAGTTTCAGGAAGTGTTCGGCCAGTGGGGAAGTTGCATGCTCTCTTGCTCTTGTGCACAGAAACATAGGACGTGACAGAAGAAAAAGACGATACAACCGCCACACGCAAACCAACAAGCCGCTCTCTACATTCCCTCCTCTCCCTCGGAAACTGTGCTTGTCGCCTTCATCTAGAGTAGACTGAGCGACGGTTCCATGCAACCACCATCCCTCACCCTATGGCGGCTCCTGTGCATTTTACACCCTACTATCTCTCTCCTTTCCCCCAGGATAAAGACCAAAATGGTTGATTCAGTCTGCCCAGCTGTGATTTCTTCATTCTAGACAGATACACATGCAAATTCCTATGTGCACGAACTTAAGACTGTGAGCCCTTTGGGGATGGGGAAATCCGTATAGTAGCTGAATGTAAGTCGCCTTCATCTCCCCCTGGAAAGGCCTGAGCTAACTACTATAAATAAATAAAAACCCTCATCCAACTTTTCAAACAGTACCATTCCCCCAAGCGCTTCCACGTAGATCTAATGGACCAGCAGCCACAAAGGCATTGACTCTTACTGCCCTCTGGGAAAGCTACAAATTCGCTGGCCGCTAACAGATCCTGCTGGTATAACGTCCCGCTTAGTTAACGCACATCTTCTCATGCCTGTGCCAACCTATTTTATAAAGAAACGTAGATGCCCATTGGCGTAACTGGCCAAATACGCACAATAATCGGAGGCGTCATCATTTGGTAAATGCCCGTATCTAGACTCAGAAAGAACACACAGAAATTATAGTATTTTATAAGTTATGCACAGGCTTATGTGCTCTACTCAAACTCCAGCTATGCATGTGCCCACACTGAAAGCAGGGGGCATAGAGAGTGTGGACCATGGATGGCGGCAGTTGTGGCACACGTGAAATGGTATTTTAGAAAGGACACCCAAGCGCAATCTGGGATGTCCAGGACAAAACATGCAGAAAAATACTGGGGGCCTGAGTTTAGAAACAAAATTACCCCAGCTATGGACAACTGTGCCGGCATTCACATAGATGCCCCCTACAAAGAAGTGGGGTAGGGACATCTCTCCCATGCTAATTTGCATGCGGGGATGTCCAGCAGCACATCAATACAAAAACAAGAGCCCGATTCCCCATTAGTGTTCACAGTCAACATGGAAAATATTGGGGTTCTGAGTGTAGCTCCTTCTCCACACTCTCTGGATGTCTGGGGCACTTTTCCGATGCCTGGGGCAGGTATGTACTTGGGCACGGTGCAGGGCATTTTCTGAAATTAGGCGAGGACATCCAAGTTCTTGGAAATGTCCCAGACATGCTTACACCAAGCCCCTGTTCCGAGTTGGACCTCATCGTGCCGGGGACGTCTTTAAAACCACTTTCTAAAATGGCTTCAGGGATGCCTCTGTACTTTGGACATTTGTATGCCCATTTTTTGGGTTCAAAACACAAATAGGACTTCTAAAGTAACCACCATAGTGTAGCTGGGTTTAAAAAAGGTTTGGGCAAGTTCCTGGAGGAAAGGTCCATAAACCATTATTAAGAAGGGACCCAGGATATCAATGCTTGACCCAGTACAAGCATTGTGGAACCTGTGTCTTTTGGGGAAACTGCTAGGTACGTATGACCTAGATTGGCCACTGTTGGAAACAGGATACTGGGCTTGATGGACCTTGGTCTGACCCAGTATAGCATATCTTATGTTCTTATGTACACCCTAAATTAGAGAGCGGCTGAACATTGCCAGTATGAAGATGAGTTTACACTGCGTTACATAAAGTTATACACCATGTAAATCATGTATTTCCCATGTCCTATGTATTGAGATAAACCTTTACACCCGCGCTTTAGCCGAGCACCGTTCCATACGTGCCCACGACAGGCCGATGATGGGGACTTTTGGGGAGGGCACGTCCAAGAGCAGAACAGAAATTTGCACAGATAAGTTCTAAACTACTGTAACTTACATGCATTCTTTACAAATCTCATCACGCTCGCACCCAGGGTTGCCGTGCATATCTTTTTTAAACTTTATTGAATGTGAAAAATTTACACAAGTTTAAAAATTTGTTAAAGAAAAATACTGTAGCAAATAGTATTGAAGAAGAAAATAGTTAAACAAAGGCAATAAAGGCACACTGCATTCAGCACCATATTTCGGGGCAACAAAGAAACCCGAAGCTGGGTAATTTACATATAACATTTAATACAAGGAAAAAGGAGGAGACTACGCAGAGTCAACATATCCTCCCGTTACCCCATCAGACCCTTAGGTAGAAACCGGGAGCTCCAACATTTTAGAATCTACAAAAACCTTTATTTGGTCTGGCTCAATAAACATATCGGGCCCAATTTTTGAAGGCATTTACATGGGTAACTGCCCTAGTTCCCATGTAAATGCCATATCCGGGATTTTCAAAGGGCACCTACACAGGTAAGTCCCTATCGCGCCCAGACGCTATGCAGTTAGCACTGGGGCATGTTAGGGGCGTTCCAGGGCAGAGCAGGGGTGGAGGAAAGGGCTATCTGGGTGGCACTGATTTTTGATGCTACCCACTCAGCCCTCTGTGCCTTAAAGATAGGACCTTGCTGACCTCCTTCACATGCACACCCCTCGCCATGTCCTCCGCGCTATCCACAACTATCACCCAACTCTTCCATCTCCTGCACGCGCACACCCCTCGCCATGTCCTCCGCTCTAGCTACAACTATCACCCAACCCTTCCATCTCCTGCACGCGCACACCCCTCGCCATGTCCTCCGCTCTATCCACAACTATCACCCAACCCTTCCATTTCCTGCACGCGCACACCCCTCGCCATGTCCTCCGCTCTATCCACAACTATCACCCAACCCTTCCATCTCCTGCACGCGCACACCCCTCGCCATGTCCTCCGCTCTATCCACAACTATCACCCAACCCTTCCATCTCCTGCACGCGCACACCCCTCGCCATGTCCTCCGCTCTATCCACAACTATCACCCAACCCTTCCATCTCCTGCACGCGCACACCCCTCGCCATGTCCTCCGCTCTATCCACAACTATCACCCAACCCTTCCATCTCCTGCACACGCACACCCCTCGCCATGTCCTCCGCTCTATCCACAACTATCACCCAACCCTTCCATCTCCTGCACGCGCACACCCCTCGCCATGTCCTCCGCTCTAGCCACAACTATCACCCAACCCTTCCATCTCCTGCACGCGCACACCCCTCGCCATGTCCTCCGCTCTAGCCACAACTATCACCCAACCCTTCCATCTCCTGCACGCACACACCCTTCACCATGTCCTCTGCTCTATCCACAACTATCATCCAACCCTTCCATCTCCTGCACGCGCACACCTTGAACAAACCCACCATTCTGCGCTCTTCTTCCTCGGACCATGACTCTGAAACTCACTACCAGCCACACTCCTCTCTGAACATTCTTTCCCAAAATTCAAAAACATGTTAAAAACCCATTTTTTCTACCTTGCCTTTGATTTCTCCCCCTGACCTGATCACAAGTCATCCTAGCTGTCATGATTATTCATCTTAAGCATGTTGCTCTGTCCCTACCTGTGTGTTCTATCCTGCTTAAAATTGGCGTTCCTTTCTAAACCTCTGCAGCCTACTTATCGTAAACCGCTCTGACACTTCCGCTCAGGCAATCAAGTGACGAAATGAAGAGAAAGATAATACATTTGCAAAGATATTTAGTTAGCAGTGCCTCCCCCCCTTGGGCAGAACTTCCTGTTGCAACTGAAGAAATCTCTTTCTGTGGCCCTACACACTTCTTGGCAAATCAGGAACAATCCAAAGTTTTGAGCCCATAAAGAAGTCCGACCTGTGACGGAAACACAAACGGTGATCCTTATCCTGAGGAAATGCAAAAACTAGAACCAAAGATCCTCTCCTAACACCCCCGAGGATCTGAACATTCAGAAAAAACAGCAAGGTCCCAACTGTCCACCAACACATCACTCCTCCAGGTTGATTCTCAAAGCCTCAATAGGCATCTTCAAGATTTCAAGCCTATGTCTTTTAAACAATTCAGGGGGTCTTGGAAAATCCAAACTCTTAAATTTACATTTCATACAGCAGTTTACATAATCTCCAGCTTTCATTGTGTCAGATCTTTAGCCTTCATTCAATCGAGCTGGAGCTTTTGTAAATCTCCTAGAGTGGCCTCAACTTTATTCAGTCGCTTCTGACAAACCGCAAGCCCCGATCTTCTGCTGGGACTCTGTGACCGCTGGCATCAACATTGCAATGGATTTTTGTAAACCAGTCCCAGACAGATTCTAATGTAATTTGAGCAGATCTCTCGAGAGTAGAAACGAAAGTCTCCACTTTTTCGGATTCAGAAACACAAACCTTTGGGATCCCGACAGGTTGCATATACCATTCACTTTTAACAGCAATCAATCTACTCACCGGGCTATCTCAGGCTAGATCCCGCTGTTCCAAATTCTTCTGTCCTCCAATGATGTTTTCAGGCAACATCAGGTAGTTCAGCGGGTGCCCTCTGAATGCAGCATTGCACCATCCTTCCTCAGTCACAACTGCACAGTTGATCCTGCAAATGCTACTGTGGAGGGCCAGAAGGAGCAAACTCTCGCCTAGGCTCAGAGACACCTCACTCCTGTAAAGAGCCACTGCTTCCGAGAATCTTCCATTGAGAAAGGCGAGATCTTGGCAGTGTGGGCAGCTAGCTCCAGGCTGCTACTAGCTCAGAGATTCCCTGCTGCCGTCTGCTTCTTTCTATACATGATGCTGTGTAATGTGGGGGTGGGAGGCAGGGACACTCCAGCTACCCTCCAGGCGCTTATGGAGGGTGATTCTATAATGCACATGTGTGTGGCTGATTTTTAAAGTGAAGTATATGTAAACTTTACTATGAAAAAGAGGGAGCACTGATGCGCCTTAACCTAGGTGTGGCAGTTGACGTCTGCACTTGAGCAGGTGCAAACGTCCACACCTAGAGAGAAAACCTGGGTAAATTATAATATTCTATAACTTACATATGTAAATTTAGGCCCTAGCTATGCTCTTCCCCTGTGCACACCTGAACAGAACGTACGTGCGATGGGATGTGCACGCACACTCACAGAACAGTGACCATGTAAGGTACACACATTAAATGCGCATTCTTGTGCATAATTCCTGTGGGCTCCTTATTGAATCATTGCTTACAGCTTGGGGGTGGTGGGGGGGGGGGGAGGCTGAGTTTTAAAGCATTGTTTATGAACTGGAGTATGTCGTATGGCCTCAATCGCTGATTCTGTTTCCTCTCCCTCTGTCTCCCCCTCCCCTAACCCGCATGCCTTGTTCTTCATTTTTCCCCAAAAGCTTTGCAGTCCAAGCTTCCAGTGCGATTCTGGTCTGGGAGTGGAGGTTTACACGCTCTTTCATTGCTGGGCTCTGGGTGGGATGAGTGACTCTGTCAGTCTGCATGGAAGGGAGGGAGGGCTGAAAGGAGGGAGGGAGGGATGGGCTCCTTCAGGCAGATTCAGGGGGTGGCGGGTCAGAGACATCCCTGGGTCTGGAGAAAGGAAGAGGGGAGAGAGAGTGTGGCAAGCGGAGCAGGATCCCTCCTCTGGAGCTCTCAGACAATAGAGGGTGAGTGGAACGTCTTGTCAGGAGATGGGGCTGAAAGGGAAAAGCCATTGAGATTTTCTCTCTCCGCTGCAGTCATCATATTAGAGCGACTTCTGCTCCCCTCCCTGCAGCCCACTAACAAAAGCTGGAGCGGCCTCCCAGGTCTATGGTTGGAGGGGGGGGGGGGCTTTTCCTTCTCGCCCTCAGTTTTCCTTTCATCTACATTTGAAGTCCTCTTTCTGCCTCATCTCCTTTTTTCTAAAAATAAATTGATACAATAAAATAGGATCATTTCTTTCTGTCAGACTTTTCAGGATCTCAGAACACTTCAGCCATCATTGCCCAGTGAAATTCCAGCTGCCATCTCCACATTTCTCCATACAGCGCACCTCTAATCTTGGCCTTATTTATTTTTCTGGGGAGGGGGCAGTGGTGGAGAAGGGCTTAGCACTGTTTTCCTTTAAATGTGTTTTTGGGCTATTTGACGATGGCAGGATTTTAGGTTTATCCTTAGATGGTGTGATGAATTAGCAAATCAATGACCATCTATCTGTGTATCCTTCCCCCTCTACAGACTGAGCCTGAATCAGTGTTTTTAACCTTTCATAGGGTTTCCTTAAGTTCTGGGAGAAGTGAGGGGGGATTGAATTTCAGAGGCTTTCCCTGGAGTCCTATGGTTTTGAAGGTATCCTTGTTGCCAGAGAATTCCTAATTATTGCTGGACCTTGGCACGTGTCTATGCTTCTCAGATCATCTGACCTCTCTTTAATTAAGGGATCTTATTAGCTGTACCCTCAACACAAATGTTTGTTGCAGGTCTCTGTGTACAGTGTTTGACCTAGGTAAATCTCTTTTGGTGATTATTTATAGCATCCCTTCATTGTACAGAGCCGCTCTTATCCACCCATGCTATCTATCTATCCCTTCTTGAATTAGTGAATCATCAGTTCTGTTGGAAACAAACCTAGTTTTGCTGTATTAATCCTCTGTTCTTTAAAAAAGAAGGTGGACAGGGAAGTGAATAATATTCACTGCTGTTACAGGCCACACCCTGGGCCATTTCTGTCCTGGTCTGAGTCCCGGCTGTCTTCTAAGGATTCCAGCCTATGAATGACAGAAGTGCTCGAGAGTTGGCTTCTGCAACCTTTTTATCTCTTCCCCACCCATCTTTGTCCTGGCAGAACTTTCCCAGGACTCCCCTTTTCTCCCCTCTTCCTCTTTGGTATCATATGCTGATTTGGCTGCTCTTCGTGTGGCATACAGCCTTTACCCCCACAGCCACAAACCCACCACCTCCCTACAGATGGGATGTTGAAGCCTAAATCGTTTCTCCCATGCAGTGTGATGGGCTTGAACAATATCAGATGTGTTTTTAGGCTCAGTTTGTAATCTTTAGAATAGGGCAGGCAAGAGAGCTATAGGTGCAGTTCTTCCCTCCCTCTCTGCTGTTTGGGTTCAGCACCCCAGACAGCGCCCAAGGAACCTTCTGACAGAAGCTGTCTGTAGTGCTGAAGTAATTGCTTTTGGGGGACTTTGAATTAATCTGAAAAAAGAGCCAGGGGGAAAAACCAGCTTTAGTCAAGAACTCAGCTGTCTCTGTCCTAGGCTCTCGAGGCTTTTTCAGGGTTGCAGGGCTTAGCTTTAAAATAATCATATAGTTGGGATTTCCCAGATCTCTGCCTGCCTCTCTGACATTGCTGCCTGGATGTCTTGCCGTCACTTGAAATTGAACATAGCCAAAACTGAACTTCCCATCTTTCCCCCTAAAACCTCCCCTCATCCTTTCTCAGTCTCTGTGGATAACTCTTTACTCCTTCCTGTTTCCTCGGCCCGCAATCTGGGGGTTGTCTTTGACTCCTCTCTCTTTTTCTCCACACATATCCAGCTTGTAGCCAAGACCTGCCATTTCTTCCTCTATAACATTAGCAAGATCCGCTATTTCCTTTCTGAACACTCTACTAAAACGCTTATCCACTCCTTAATCACCTCCCATCTTGACTACTGTAACCTACTCCTTGCTGGTCTCCCTTCGAATCATCTCTCTCCCCTTCAATCTGTTCAACACTCTGCTGCGTGGCTAATCTTCCGCCAGCCTCGTCATGCCTATATTACGCCTCAAGTCACTTCATTGGCTCCCTATCCATTTCCGCAACCAGTTCAAACGTCTCCTGCTGACCTATAAATGCATTCACTCTGCGGCTCCTCAGTACCTTTCTTCTCTTATCTCTCCTCACAACCCCCCTCGGAAACTCTGCTCTTCTAGCAAACTGCTTCTGTCTGTGCCCTTCTCTTCTACTGCTAACTCCGGACATCACTCCTTTCACCTTGCTGCACCTTACGCCTGGAACAAACTACCTGTGTCTGTATGCCAGGTACCTTCTCTAACCCTCTTCAAATCCAGGCTGAAAACTCACCTCTTCACTGCTGCTTTTGGATCTTGACTCTCCTGACCCTTTTCTTTCCCCTAGTTCTATCCCTGCTTACACCTCTGTGTTTTGTCTTGATTAGATTGTAAGCTCTGATGGGCAGGGACTGCCTCTTACATGTCTGTGCAGTGCTGTGTATGACTGGTAGCGCTATACAAATGCTCAGTAGTAGTAGTAATAGTAGTAGGATTTTCAGGACGTTTTTGAGGGGGTACTTGATGGTACCGAGTACCCGCACCTTTTTCATTGCCCACTAAAATAGACCCATGGTCCTTATGAATTAATGAACGAGTCCTGCATATAAGGACTGGCATCTTTTTTCCTAGGAAAAGTATACTGGGAATTTAAACAAAACTTGGTGTACTCTAGGAAGTGGGGTATGGAGGAGAGCTTGCCTTCCATAAACATATCTGACAAGTGCTGGAAAAGTGACCTGCCTTTTCCCTGAACCACCTGTCTTCTGGGTCTAACTTTGCATGTACATGTGAAAGCAATTAAATTTAAAGTAATTCTACATTTTCAGAACTTTATATCCATTTTATTATCTCCATAAGATAACAATACTATATATTTGCTATGTTGACATCACCCTCTATTATGCATCACTCAAAGAGATTCTCATTTGAATGGCAGGATTTTACATTTCTGTGATACTGACGGTGACTTATTTGAACAGCAGATATGCAGGTCATCACTTCTAGCAAAAAGAGTCTGACATTCCAGTGAGGTCAGCTGTAACGTCACCTTCCCCGTCAGCTTCATCAGAAAAACCAAACGTAAAATCTTGAATCTAGAACAGTGGTTCTCAACCCATTACTCTGGTACCCCTAGTCCAGTTGGGTTTTCAGGGTATCCATAATGAATATGTATGAGACAGATCTGCATGCATTGTATGCAGATCTATCTCATACATATTCATTGTGGATATCCTGAAAACCTGACTGGCCTGAGAACCACTAATCTAAAAGAGTCAGAGCAGGAGGCAGATGAATAGCTCTTCACAGGATGGGCAGGAGTCTCTCTCAGGGGATGTGATGGAGGCCAAAAAAGTACCAGTCTGGGACACAGAATAGGACCTGGTTTACGAAGGCTTTTCTCCCATTCCATGTCGGGGGGGGGGGCAGAAAGCTCAGGAAAACAAGCCCTTAGCAGATACTGGGTAGACTCAACAGTATTTCAATAGGAAAAGGGCATGGAGGTCACCAGCTTACCCCCCCCCCACCCCAGATCATTTGAACACCTGCTCTTCCTGCATCTACACACCGAGGACCAGATCTCTCTACCTGTGATGTCACAGCTGCATCCAAAGAAATGGACTATGAGGTCACAAATGGGGGCGGAACCTTACAGTCAAAGGAGAAGGGGAAATTCCAGAGGCTTTTTAAAGGAAAATGTCTCTGTCCCTGCTGTGGTAGGTCCACTTAGATATGTAGATAAAAAGGGGTCAACGTACCCGCTGTGGGTGAGACCTTTTTCTGACAGCAATACATCTGTGACTAGCTTTCATTGCAGAAAGTTGGCAAGATATGAGCCAGACTGTAATCTCTGTATTCAGTTGGCAAAGTTTTATTTCCAGATAGATGTAAGTAAAATGTTAAAAGCAGCAGAAGCATGGTGGTGTGCAAAGAGCTGTCAGTTCCTGCCCTTCACAATGGACTAGGAGGGTGCCAATAATTTCCAAAAAGAGGCACTCAGGATGGCACTGATGATTCCTAAATACAGCTCCGAGAAGTGGGGGACAGCAGAAGAGGGAGAGAAAGACAGTGCCCATCTACAGACGGTAGCTGGTAAATCTCTCCATGATTCTCTTAAATCAGCCTGTCTCTTCCCGGCTCCTTGTGCCACACCTCATGGAGTAAGAACAGACGAGGACTTGACTCCCAGCGGAACTGAGACAGCCCACGCTCTGTAGTGCACCTCTTATTTCCCATTTGTTATGTAGCAGGCTCTGATAAATAGCTAATTCCGGCCTGGAAGTGCAAAGTAACTTTGTAGATGCCTCCTAGCGAGACCTGGGCAGTTCCGTGTGGTTCATATAGCAATCATCCCTTCCACTGCCCTGTTTACCACTGCGCTTACTCTTACTCAGACAGGAAACTTAACATAAGACCATAAGAGATGCCATACTGGGGCAGACCAAGGTCCATCAAGCCCAGGATCCTGTTTCCAACAGTGGCCAGTCCAGGTCACAAGCACCTGGCAGGTTCCCAAAAGGTATCCAGAGTCCATGCTACTTCTCCAGTGGGTTTCCCCACTCCACTTTAATAATGGTTTATGGACTTTTCTTCCAGGAACTTGTCCAAACCTCTTTTTAATTCAGCTATACTAACAGCTTTTACTACATCCACCGGTAACAGATTCCACAGTTTGATTGCTTCAAGAACATACATGAAAGGAAAGAATTGAAATGAAAATAATCAAATATTTCAACACTGATAAAAAAGGACTAGAGACAATGGCTTCCTTGCCCATTAGGAGCCATAAAACCTGAAATGCAAAGGGTTAATGCCTCCTCCGTAAGCCTTGCATTGTAATTTAATGACGGATGCAAACTTCCTGGGATCAGACAGGACCCGTGTGATGGAAATTGTAACTGTATCTCAAAGTTTGCTTCGATATATAATGACATGCAGACCGCCCAGACCCTAGATGAGTGTGTACTACTTAAAACCAGCACGACCGCATTACCCCTTCAGAGACTTGATGAACAGAGGATCACTCTCAAAAGCTTGTCAGAAACATATTAAGTTAGTACAATAAAATGGTATCATCTACAACTCATTTGCTGTCCTTTATTTACACATACCCAAGTGGACTAACACAGCAACTACAATTTTCTGCTCTTAGAAAAGCAAAGAGAAGTTGCTGAAGTAATGTTTAAATAATGGAAGATCCAAGTTATGATTTTAACATCCTTTGTTGCAAGAATGAAGTTTGATTCTCAGTTTTATTTGGTGTAAAAAATATAAGGGAATGGACCTATGTGTGCAGGCCGTGGCGTCTTCTCCAGCGCTCTGGCTGAGGAAGCAGCAAATGGCTGGTTGGCTTCTCTGCCGCGCAGTGCTGTGATTGGCTCCCTTCGATGACGGGTATTCTTGGGTAGATAATACGGATTGCGCTGTTATTGCTTGAGAATACACGTAGTTGAGGGGCAGCCCCGTCTTCTCCATGCTGCAGGAACTCCAATGCCTTTATAGGGTGAAAGCGGTTCTGACACGGCACCCACAAGAGAGGAACACGCCTCAGGATCATGCTAAGAACATAGAAGAGTCCCTGAACATCTCTCTGGCTCTAGCTGTCTGTACCAGTTCTCGCTTTTAGGGTGATGAGTACAGCCACTCTTGGAGGACGAGGAGCACTTGACAGCCACCATCCTCTTTTCTGACGCTCTTCAGGTCTCTTTTGATTGTATCCCGAGATCTCCTTGCTTTGTATCATAATATATTCTAATTTCTTATGTTGTCACATTAAAAACAGATGTCAACCTTTCATTATCCCCCTTGCTAAAAGCAAGCTTGAACTTCAGTCCAATCTTCAGCTCCTCGTGCTGGATTCCTGAGTTACATGTATCATTACGATGCCTGTGTGGGGCTCTTCCTTGCCTATGTTTTTGTTAATTTAGGACTACACATTCCGGTATCAGAGCAGTTTAGAGAGTAATAAAAACATGCAAGGAAAGGACAGAGAGAAAAGCTAAAACTAGCCGAACCAGACAGAGCCAGATCCTCGCCACCACCCTACCCCACAAAGGCAAGACTGAAGAAATGAGTCTTTAGGAGCATCTTGAATATTTTGAAGGAAAAGTCCATGTGAATCAGTGTTGGGAGGGCATTTCAAAGGCTAGGGACCAAAATGTAGAAGGTGGCATGACGGGATGTCTCCAAGCATGCATGAGATAGCAGGGGAATAATGTTCTGAAAGCATAGTGAACGCAATGGGCAATAGGACACCAGCAAGTAGAGAGGTAGACCTGAGTAATATGTCTTATGAGCCAAAAGCAGGACCTTAAACTGAAAACAATAAGCATCATCGTCCCACTGGTTTCCTCAGACTCATAACAAGAGGAGTGGATTACAACATAAGATATGCCAGACCGGGTCAGACCAAGGTCCATCATGCCCAGTGTCCTGTTTCCAATAGTGGCCAATCTAGATCACAAGTACCTGGCAGTTTCCCCAAAAGACACACAGGTTCCACAGTGCTTGTCCCGGGGTAAGCAGTGGATTTCCTGGGTCCTCTTTAATAATGGTTTATGGACTCTCACAAGCTGTACAAATGCTGATATGTTCTTAGGAACATGGTTTGATAAACTCCCAAGGCATAAGCTACAGAAATCTATGAGAAGCGGCAACTACTGAAGAGAGGCAACTATGGAATCCGGCTTTAAGAAGCTGCAGCCTTTAGGGGTCACAAGAGATTTAGGTGATGTTTATCTTTCTATCAAACGTCTGTCCAGAAGATCTACTGACCAGTACGGAGTCTGTCTGTACATCATTAGCAAGATCACAGTTTTTCCTGGACTCCAGTCCTGGTACAAAGCTGCACTTTCACTGGTCAGTGTCTGGAGAAAAAGGCAGGAGAAGCAAGAGGAGTAACATTATTCCTAACTGGAGCTGTCCGGTCCCATGTTACCACGTGGTGACCAGACAGCAGCAAGGACAGGATCTGTGAATGGGAGAAGAGCTAACAGAATAAATGTGATGTAGAATTACTACTTATCTCTGCCGGTATATTGAAAAGATGCCAGGTTCAGTCACAGGAACAGTTCCTGTCATCCCTCCGGTGGACATGTATCTCATGACCGAGCAGGGCCCAGGGCAACAGATTTTTCTGGACCAGTTGACTCTCTCATGGAAGTATGTGCCATTTGAAAGTTGGCATATAATGAGATATCAGTCTCTTGGTAATCTGTTTGCTATTTAACTGTAGCATGCCTTTGTACATTGCTTGATAGTAAATATAAATACACTGGTGCTTTTATTTTAAGTAGTTATCATGTTGAATTTTTATTTGTATTAAATGTTTGGCATTCTATGTTAAAATAATTGTATTTATATGTTTATGCACGCATCCCTCACCTAGGAGCATGTTTAGTAAACTGTACTGCCTGGTAGCACATGGTTTCAGCACCACAGACTCCAACAAAGCCCCAGAGCCACGACAGAGAAATGTTTTATTTTATTGATAACCTGTCTTTCCAAGTATAAGATCAAAGTGGTTTACAATAAGCATAAAATTACCAAATAAAATATAAATGCCCAACAAACACCAGAATAATGTTTAGGAGAATAAAACCCCAAACAAGGAAAAAGCAAACTGTCTACAGTGCTGAGAGAAAGCTTGCAAGCCCTCTTCCAAGGTTTGCATTACAGCACAATTTCTACTCAGGTACAGCCTAGTCTCAACCCTAATGAAAGATAATCTCACCAAATATATAAATCGGAGAAAAAGGATATAGGTAGATTATTTAACAAACAATATTCAACAATGAAAAGGTTATTTTAGAAGCTTCAACCACGATTCCCACATGGAAATGGTGATTTTCAAAAGGGCTGAATTTGCACGTGGATGTCCTCACTAGGGGGTGTATTGGCAGCATCCTGAGGGAGTGGTCCGAAAATCAGCAGTGTATTCACCATTTCATAGAGGGAAGACGTGTGCATGATTGCAGTTGTCTACATCGCTATTTACAGCTCCTCCCTCGCACATTCGGGTTTTTAAAAACTGCTTGTTTCAGCTACCCCCCGACCAGCTTGCTGGCCAGGTAAACTTTATCCAGTTAAAGAAGCACCATATCACTCAACTGGTTTAGCTGGGCTGCACAAATCGCAGGTCTACAGTTATCCACATAACTTTAATCAGTTACATTCAGCAGTGGGACTCAATAGCCTCATTCACCAATGTGCTGCAGTTTAACACACATTGAATAACACAAGTCTATTTAGTAATTATGCACTTAACTCAAATTAACACGCATTAATGTGCTTTAATGCACATTAGCAAACATAAGCCTAAGTTTACTAGATAAATATCTGCTTAAAATTTATCTAAAAAAGAACTCTAACGTTGAGCACCATGTGGAATACTGGCCCCAAACATGTGGAAGAAACGTGAAGACTCTCACAAATCTCAGACTAGAACAACAGAGCAAGACCAGGGACCCAACAAAACCCTAACACCTGGAGGCGCTTCACAAGCTACAGAAAACGTTGCAATAGTCTGGCAAAAATCAGGCCCACCCCTGACACATCAGATGGTATAAAACCAGCAGAATTTAAGCATTTCTCCCCATCTGTAACAACTGTTTTTTTGTTACAGTGTCCAGCCCTCTCTCTCTCTCTATCCCTCTTAGGTCAATAACTGGATTGTCTGCTCCTTAATTAGATTAAAGCATACACAATTAACTAGGGGCCTCCCTCAAATATAGTCTTGTGGGGGGGCCTTAAGAAGCTAGTTAGTGGCTGCAGCTCAAACAATAAAGAAAATCAAGCTGACGGGACGTCATCCCGATGAGTGAGTGACCATGACATTCAGCAACACTATCCGGTTAGTGGAGCGAGGGTGTGTCAGCGCTGCCCAGATAAGCGCTACTACTTCAGTCCGTAGGATATTCAGCTCGCAGCTATCCGGACAATATCCCGCCAGCCAGAAACCCCCAGACATAAAGAGGAAAAGTTTAGAAAAGCCGCCCAAGTGCAATCTGGGATACCTAAGCCAGAGTTTCTGAAAAAAGCGCAGGAACTTCCATTTCACAAACCTGGACATGGTCGATATCGGCATCTACCTAAATATTACAGAACCTGGATGTCCAGCAGAGCCGAATGCTTAGAGCAGATGGCTGGAAACAGGGCAGCCAGGATTCAAATTCCTCTGCTGCTGTCGCTGACATTGTGCAGAGTAGTGGGGGGTGGCGGCGGCGGCATGCTGCCTCCTCTACAGCCCATGGATGTTTTTCAGCTAAAGCGCGCACTTCTCAGATGCTTGCTCATCACTACTTGTGCCTCAGAGCAGGCCCAGGGTGAGACGTGACGCCGGACGTCCATGACATTTCTGTGATCGGGGGGGGGGGGGGGGGACAACCTGGTCCCTGGCAATGCTCTAATCATGCCTCCAGGGAACACTCCGGCCGTGCCTACTCCATACACCAGTTCAGATTTTGACTGTCTCGCCCTGGCTACGTCCCCAGAGATGTTTCTAAGTCCATTTTTGGACATCCAAAGCACAAATAAGGTTTCTAAAATGACCTCCAAAATGTGCAGCTTAGGCATCACTTTCCCATAATGCAGAGGCAGATAGTCGAAACTCCAGAACCAGCGATTTACAGAGCCCTTGGAGGTCAGGGATGGCGTCAGTAGAGCAGTGGGGGATTAGAGAGAGTAACTGACTCCCCCTATCAATCCCACAGTATTGTGATAGTGCCCAGCTCCATGTTCCCCTATTTCCCAGCATCCTCCGTTCCCCCCTTCCCCGCCTTGGATGTCTCTCTCTCGTCTGATCACTCTCACCTCGAAGTCAACATTTCCCAAGCAGATCTTAGTTACCCCAGTTGGGATTTCAGGCAATCTACCATGAATATGCATGAAATACATTTGCTCATACTAACAAATAAAATAAGTCAACCTTTACGTATCCCAGAATGCAGTGCTGAGAAGGGATTGCATCACCACAGTGCAGTCTGGGACTTGTAGTCCTGTAGCATGCCCAGACTTCCATTGGTAGGAGCTGTCAATCCTGGAATGTCCCTTTTCTTTGTGGATTAGGAAGCAGTTATGTATTATAATCGGTATATCCTTCCCACCAATTGCAAATCACCTGGTCTTCATGTTTCACAATGCACTCTATGGTCATTTTGCCCTCCCCCAAGGTTGAGCAGTCCCTAACTGCTTCCCTTTAGCCGCCAGCCCTGCCTTGTCACGTCTCGTTGTCCCGTCTGTCCTATACATACTGGCGTTCTTTTCATTTCCCTGCTTCGGTTTTTATTGTATTGTAAACCGCTTTGCTGTACTCACATTAAGCACTATATCAAATATTAAATAAATGAAATGAAACGTGAGGTCACATTCTTCTGAATTTATCCTGGGTTAATATGCATATTCCGGTTCCTGGGAAACTGCATTTCTCATGGGCCTTGTGGAGTAATGCCGAGAGCCTCTGTGCTGGAATGTCTGCTTCGGAAGTTAATGAACACAGCGCAGGCAAATCTAGATCATGCATATTAATTATGGATATTCTCAGAACTGGACTAGCTTAAGAAGCGTCGTTCTACGTGACTTGGAGTAGTCCGAGGGCAGCCACTCTTGCCAAGTGCCCTCCCAGCATTCGGTTAAAGGTAGTTATCTAATGGCTCTGGTGGTCCTCAGCAAATAAGGTAGCCTAGTACTCCAAGAGTACATGGAACAAAACCAAGCCCCAGGCAGAGGTTGCCTTAACGTGCGCTCAGTGACACTTAACAGCAGACCCCCAGACTGACTGAACAGAGTGATGTGCTGCTCTCACTAGAGGCTTGGTACCCAGGCTGTCGCCCTTATTGTCCAATGCAGAGCTGAGATTTAAGGCCAGTCCTGGATTTCCAACAACCCTAGTCAAATGCATTATGGGACCTACCACTACTACTAGTAAGAGAGTATATGACGGCAGATAAAGACCAGCACGGTCTGCCCAGTAAGGTGGCTAGAGTGGTTGTGACTGCAGCTCTATGCAGGTCACCCCCTCTATGCCTGTGTTTAGGGTTGTACCTGCTGCTCCGTGCAGGCTATCCCCTCTCTATTAAAAGATACTTAAGTTTGCTTTGATTGAATCCTCTTGCTATAAAGGGATCCACTGCCATTTTGAGTTCTGTCACTGTATTTGTCCCCACACTTCCATCGGGAGGGCATTCCAAGCATCCACCACCTTTCAGTGAAAAAGTATTTCCTGATGTTGCTTTTGAGTTTACCCCCTTGCAACTTCATGCTATGCCCTCTAGTTTTACAACTTCCCCTTCTTTGAAAAAGGTTTGTTCATTGATACCCTTTTAAGTATTTAAAAGTTTGTACCATATCTCCTCCTCTCCTCTAGGGTATAGCAAGGTTACTTACCTGTAACAGGGGTTCTCCAAGAACAGTAGGATAAGTCAACCACACCTGGTGATGTCATCCAACAGCGCCATATACCGAACTACTCTCCATAGCTCAGAAAGGCAAAGCCCTAGTGACCCAACCCCCCAGCCCACCCCTAGCCAGCCAGTACGTCCAAAGCTGTGACCCTGCTACTAGGCAGGCGGGCCCCAGGTTGAGACGCTGACCCCCTTCAGGGGAGGTGGGTGGGTATGTGTGGCTGACTTATCCTGCTGTTCTCGGAGAACCCCTGTTACAGGAAGTAACCTCGCTTTCTCCAAGGACAAGCAGGATGAGTCAGCCACACCTGGTGCCTCCTCAGCTGTGTCCCTGTGCTGAAGTGGATGGAGGGAGGCCGAAGTCATGCCAGGTAGAAGGGCAGGTCATGGAGCCCTCGATCTTGAGAAAAACGCAGTGCCCACAGCACCTGTGCAAAATTAACCACAACACTGGGGTACATGTGTAACAATGACTCAGGCAATAACAGAAATAATGTGGTACACTTCACTTATGGTAATGCAAGGCAACAACAGTCAGAAGTTACTTGTACAACAACAACAATCATGTGGTAAGGCAACTGTCTGAAAACATAGGAACAAGCAAGGTATACCCAGGTAATGTACAACCATAATGTAATCTAACTATGCAAGAGGTACATTGATATTGCACAACAATGCAATTCAAACGTCCAGCAGTCTGGCCAAACCCTGCATTCAGTGTGTGCGGCCCCAACACCTGCGTGTCCAAACATCCTGTTGGTCCACTACAGTTGAGTCTCTGCTGTGGCCAGGACTGCTCGGGCAAGGTGGTATCTGTCCGTGCCAGTGGCGTCACTGAAGACCAGGTGGCGGTGAAGGTTGGCTATGGTGGCGGCCCATGCCTGGAGCTGGTGCGCATTCGCTCATTACACAGCTTGGGCTCCTGCCTGGTCTAGGCAGAAGGCGATGCGACTGGAGATCCAAAGTGACAGGGTCCGCCTGGACACTGGACTTCCCGGTCTAATAGGATTGTAGGGGACGAAAAGTTGTGTCCCCTTGTCGCTGGTGTGCACTCTTGTGTAGATAGGTGTGCATGTGTAGATAGACGCGCAAGGCCCTGACACACAGATCCCTGATGCAGATGGGGGGGGGGGTGGAGCCTCTGTTCCGCCGAGGAGGCATGGGGTGCTGGGTGGAAGGTCAGCAGCCTGATGGTCTGGTTGATGAGGAAGATGGACGCCACCCTAGTAACGAACTTTGGATGTGTGTGGTAGGTCCTCCGAGGGGGCATGTGGTGCCAGTGGAAAGTCGGCACCCGAGATGAGAAAGGTGGATGTCATCTTAGCTTTGGATGTGTGGATATGTTTCTGGAGGAGGTCCATGACCCATCCTCAAAGCGGACTATGATAAGAACCTTAGAGAGGTTTGTGTTGAGGATTGGCTCTTGCTGGAAGCAGGCACTGGGCCAATGGACCCATGATCTGGCTCAGTATGACATAGTTGGTCTTAAGTGCAGTGGGAGGTTCCACTTCACTGAAACCGGAGATAGGAAAAAGACCCAGGAGGCGGACTTGTGACCTGGCCTTCAGACCAGGGCCCAATAACCAACTGCACACCGAGCTGTTCAGTGAGAGTTAAGTAATATGCCCAAGGTCACAGGGATCTCCAATGGGAGGTACTAGGCCGCTGCTCTACACGGGGAAGGGCAATCCGTGGTCTCTGAGGGGTCACTGGCACTCCCCATTGATGACCATCAGCAGAACAGAAAACCCCTGTGAGGAAAAACTGCATCTGTGCACCAAGAGGCCGATACCAAAGAAAGTGCGGAGAGGAAGGCATGGCCGCGCCGGCAGGAGTTGTGCACTGGTCCTGAACCTGACATTGGATATCCCTGCGCCGAGGCATGAACTTGATGGCGCTGTGCTCAGCTCCCAGGACAGCAGTTCATCCAGCGCTGGGAGAAGCGGCGAATCACTGGAAGTGACCGCATCTGGCAGAGTCTCTGGATTGTGAGCCTTGGTAGCAGTGAGCTTTGATGCTGAACAGCCTCCCGCGCCTTCAAGTGCAGTCCTTGAGGAGGGTGCTCAATACGGCCCTGGTGTGCCCAGCTCCGCGGCAAGACCTCTCTCCTGCTGTGGTTGGCGATTACTTTCCTGCTGGAGGGAGAACATAGCCTTGATTGAAGCACAGCCGCGCTGGCCTGAGTAAGCCTCAATGACAGCGTGGCCCGCACCATCAGTGATCGCTCTCTGGAGACGGGCCTGTCCTGCCTCACAATCAGCCCAGTGCAGACCTGCAAGAGGCTGCCTCAAGAAGAGGAAGGAACGGGATCCTTAACATCCGGCATCATCAGATCTGGGAAGGGATGTAAGTCTTAGCCTCCTGGTGTTCCTCCCGCTAAGCCTCCTGGGTTTTTTTCCGCTAAGCCAGGCCGGGGATGTAGGCTGTTCTCCAGTGCATCCCATGCCTGGCTTTCTCTTTACCTCAATGAGGTCTGTGCACTGGCCAAACTGGTCAACCCTGCGGTGTCAGCCGCTGTTGTCCTCTGATGCTTCTCATGGGAAAGAGTCCATTCGGGTGGGTGTAGGCCATGATAGGGGCCGCCACCAGGGAGTTCAGCGGCTGTAGAGCCCACGTGGAGTAGAACAACTGCTCAGGGTCTAGATGATGGTGATCCTGTTAAAATGAAGAGAAAAATTAGATGTTTTTAAGGTTCGTACATTTAATAGATAAAAGATACAGGAGAATAGAAGAATCCATCTGCATGGTCGGGTGGAAAGACTAGACTGGCTGGCTAAGAGAGGGCCGGGCGTTTGCCCTTCTGAGCTATGGAGACTAGTTCCATATATGGCGCCGGATGATGTCACCAGGTGTGGCTGACTCATCCTGCTTGTCCTTAGAGAAATATATTTAGGTCATTAGGCCATCAGCAGGCTCCAAATCATTTTGGTCACTTTCCTCTGTATAGTTTCAAGTCTTTCTATGTCTTTTGTGATATATGGTCTCCAAAACTGAACACAATACTCCAAATGAGGCTTCACCAACGACTTAAAAAGGGACATTAATACCTCCTCCTTTCTGTTGGTTATTCCTGTCTGTATGCAGCCCAGCATCCTTCTCACTTTGGCTACCGCCTTGTCGCATTGTTTTGCCACCTTGAGATCCTCAGACACCAGTACTCCGAGGTCCCTCTCCTGGTAAGATGCACATAAATAGTGAACAAGAAGTGAGGAGCATCAGGATCCAAAAGCAGCCTCAAAGAAGTAGTTTTTTAGCCTAGATTTAAATAGGGCTAGAGAAGGAGCCTGATGCACAGACTCTGGTAGTTTGTTCCAGGCATAAGGAGCAGCGAGGTGGAAGGAACAGTTTGGAGTTGGCAGTGGCAGAGAAGGGCACAGAGAGAAGGGATCTGCCAGAGGAGTGGAGTTCCCGAGGAGGGCTATAGAGTGAGATAAGAGAGGAAAGGTGGTGAGGAGCTGCAGAGTGAATGCACTTGTAGGTCAGTAGAAGTGTGAGCTGGATGTGGAAACTGATAGGGAGCCAGTGGAGTGACTTGCGAGGAGGGGTGTAGAGTGAGAAGGTAGTGAGGAGCTGCAGAGTGAATGCACTTGTAGGTCAGTAGGAGAAGTTTGAACTGGATGTGGAAACAGATAGGGAGCCAGTGGAGTGACTTGCGAAGAGGGGTGTAGAGTGAGATAAGAGAGGAAAGGTAGTGAGCAGCTGCAGAGTGAATGCTCTTGTAGGTCAGTAGAAGTGTGAACTGGATGTGGAAACGGATAGGGAGCCAGTGAAGTGACTTGTGAAGAGGGGTGTAGAGTGAGAAGGTAGTGAGCAGCTGCAGAGTGAATGCACTTGTAGGTCAGTAGAAGTGTGAACTGGATGTGGAAACGGAGAGGGAGCCAGTGGAGTGACTTGCGAAGAGGGGTGTAGAGTGAGAAGGTAGTGAGGAGCTGCAGAGTGAATGCACTTGTAGGTCAGTAGAAGTGTGAACTGGATGTGGAAACGGATAGGGAGCCAGTGAAGTGACTTGAGAAGAGGGGTTACATGAGCACAGCAACACTGGTGGAAGATAAGCCGTGCAGCTGAGTTTTGAACAGACTGAAGGAGAGAGCGATGATTCAGAGGGAGACCAGTGAGGGGCAGGTTACAATAGTCAATACCGGAGGTGACCAATGTTCCCTCTAATTTTCTGTAGGCTGTGTGCGCATAAAATATCAGCTGTGTGCAGCTTTTGAAGGAAGGTTAAATTTTTGTGCGCCACATAACGACACTCGGAGTTATATACTTTAAAATTTGACCGCAAGTCAGAATACAGTATGTACACCACATTGATTTTAATCAAATTAATTGAAAATAGACGATTACTAAATGAAGCGGGAAATTTCTAGTAATTACAATCATAACTTTTAAATTTTAAGACGTCTGTGTTGTTTTCTATCAGAATCAGAGCCGTAATTTTTGTGCGCTGTTGTAAAGTATGTGCGCTCGCTCAGCGAGGTGTGTGCGCGCGCACAGCTTAGAGGGAACAGTGGAGGTGACTAGTGAGTGGATGAGGGTCTTAATAACTGAATAGAAAGGAAGGGGTGAATTTTGCTGATGTTACAGAGGACTCAACAAAACAGTTTTACTGTGGGATTTGGTTGGTTACGGTGGATGCTGTTTTTGTTGAGTTTAATTTTTTCCACTGATGGGTTTTTTTGGAAGATGTTATAGAGGAAGCACTGACTGCAATGGGCAGTATCGGGAACTAGATAACACACTGCTTTCAGATTTAAGTTTTGAGAGTGGAGGCTTAGCCTAGTGGTTTGACCAGCAGCCAGAGTGACCAGGGTCCAAATCCCACTGATGTTCCTTGTTGCCTTGGACAAGTCAGTTAATCCTCCATTGCCTCAGGTATAAAATAACAGACTTTAAGCCCTCAGGGGACAAGAAAATACCTCTTGTATCAGATTCTAGCTAGGCTTAAATTCCTACAGCAGATCTGGCCAAGATGCCACCCTTCTAGTATTTATTTTAACAAACTTCTTATACCGCTTTATCATTTCAGTGAAGGCAGTTTACAGTGATGCGCATTACACCGGGGTATTAATAACTTGGATTCTTCCGAGGCAATGAAGGTTAAGTGACCTGCCCAAGGCCACAGGGAGCGCTGGTGGGATTCGAACACTGGTCGCCTACTGCCTAAGCGAGTGCTCGAACCATTAGGCTAAAGCCCTGGAAGCTGCTGGGTGGAGCAGCTCGTCCCTTGCTGCTGAGCGGCCCTGGGCTGCCTGGAACAAGGGTCCACCTCAAGCCCCGCCCAAGCTCTAAGCTGCTCCCAGCTCTGCAAGCACGTGCATCTGAGCTGGGCAGGACACAATGCAGCAGCGCGGCGCGAGAGCAAGATTGCTGAAGTGGGCACGAGGAGGGGGAGGACACAATGCAGCAGCGCGGCGCGAGAGCAAGATTGCTGAAGTGGGCACGAGGAGGGGGAGGACACAATGCAGCAGCGCGCTGCGAGAGCAAGATTGCTGAAGTGGGATCGGCGCTTTCCGTAGAATACACCTGACCCCTTACCTGAACCAATTAGAGAGAAGGATCGGGGCGCGCAGCCAATGGAGGAGCGCCGCGTCGGCTGCGGAAGTGGCGCGGCACTGTAGAGGTTGCACATGGCTTGTTCTCTGCGCCGCTTGTTCGGTTCTTCCCCGCTTGGGCCTCGTTGTCTCCTGCTCGGGGAGCCGCACAGCGGCAAAACGACGCTGCTGTGTCTAGCAGCGGTGCGAGCGGCGGCGGAAGACGGACGGCCTGTGCTTTTCCTAGCCCGGAGGCCGCTGCAGAGTCTGCCTGGATCCGGGCGGGACCCGCTCACGCTGAAGGTTAGAGGTGGGCGGGGCAGCTACGTCACCGCAGTGCAGGCTGGGAGTTGTAGTCCTCTAATCTGCTAGAACTGCACTGCTGGGAGCTGTCGGGCAGGAATGTCCCCTAGCATCAAGTGCACAGAGTTCTGCCCTCCAGTTAGCAGCTGTTTTGAGCGCAAGTCCTGCCACCCTCCCCTATCCACGTGATTCTCCAGTAATATTTAGTTATTTAGCAGGTTTTTATACCACTTTATCATTTCAGTCGAAGCGGTTACATTGTAACTTGGAACGCGCATTGTTCCTTACTTTGGTCTGTTCCTATATACCCCCAGTGCTCTTGTTAATCTGTTAATATGCAAACCGCCTCGACCTTCTGATAATGCGGTATGCAAAAGTCGTTAAATGAGTAAAATACTCCTAGATCAGGAAGCAGTTATGCATTATAATCCGTATAGTTTTCCACCTATCGAACCCTCACCCACCCTTCACGTTCCACCATCACCCTGTGGTCATTTCCGCTCTCCCCTAAGGTTAGTAAATCACAGTCTTCAGCAAATTTCTGGTCCCGGTTCAGTATCCATCTCAGGTTAATGTGCATGCTTTGGTTACTGGGAAAACTGGGCTCTTGTGACCTTCGAAGGCTGTTGTTCACAGCCTCTGCACTTGAGTATCTGATCCTATACTTGATGCTCTAGGCTAGCTGATGACCCTTTTGTGTGGTCTTGGGTTTATCCGTTTCCTCTAGGGACTGAATGACGCGCTAAAATACCAACAGCTCTCTGGACATAGCTCAGTGAGTAACTGGCTCGAGGGGTACGAGGTGGGTTAGGTGTATCAATAAGGAAACCAGGAATAAAAATCCTGTGTGCGCAGTGGGGATAAAAACAGTACTGTCTTTGCCTGGCATTAAATAGCTGAGCCAGCTGGTTGCCATACTCATAGTCTGGGCTAGTGGCTACTTCTGGGAAGATGTTACATTGTAATTCTCAGCCTAATGCATTTTGGGAAGGGAATCCTAGTATTCTGGCTTGGACGTTTGGAAGAGGGAGCTTGCGGCTGCCGGATCTGTTGGGTGTAGCATGATTCTTACTATTTACGGTATTCACTTTTTCTTAATTTTCAGAAAGTTCACTTCCTCTATCCGCGTTCCTTAGAGGAGCTGCTGAAGGTGGTGGCTTCCCTGCATGAGCACAGTCGGGCTGTTCCTTCTTTGATCCTGCTGGATGGGCTGGAGGAGTATCTGACTGGTGACGGTGGCCAGCAGCAGGGAGCAGCTCGGATCTCTGCATTGCTAGTAGACACTGCTGCCCATTTCACCCAGAAGCTTCAGTCATCCTCCTGGGCCCCAGACGACGATGCCTGCAGCTGCTGCTGTCACCTCCTAGTCTCAATGAAAGTCGGAGGAGAAGAGGGAGGGGAGGAGGAAGGGTCCCTGGTGCTTCCAGTTATCGAGCGTTATTTTTCGGAGGTATGCCAACTCAGGATGGATTTGGATAGACTGAAGAGGGATGAGGAGGAAGCAACAGAAGATGGGACAGTGAAGGTTTTTCGAGCCTCCTTCAGAAGCAACCAAAAGACAGAGTCTGTTCACGGTGATGGGGAGTGGATGATATGTATCCAGCCCAGTGGACAATTGGACATTTTCCCAGTTATGCTCAGCCCACCATTGTGCCCAATTTCAGGGGCAAGTGAGAATACGCTGGGGGAAAAAGGGGTGGAAAAGTTAGTTAGTGAGTAAACGTTCATGTGATGTGACATTGTACAGAGGGGATCGGAAGCTCTGGCACCTTTCTTATTGCTGAGATCTCCCAGGAACAGCACTCGCTGGATTCATAACTTGGAAAACAAGGTTCAGGGTTACCCTTTAGCTCAGTCTTTTTGGGCCAGGCCAGTCTGCACCTTGTTTTACCACCATTACTTTTTTATATAATCACAATTAAAATTTCTAGCATGCAATGGGAATAAAGTCACGACTGGACCAGCCTGTCCTGGAAAAGTGCATCCAGATGGTAACTATAACAGTAGAGCTTCCTAAACCTACCCTGGAAATCCCACAGGTAATAGGGTTTTCAGGATATACATGAGATAAAGCTACATACACTGGAAAAGCAGGGCATGTATATTCATTGTGGATATCCTGAAAACACAGCTGGATGTGCGGTCCCTAGGACAGGTTTGGGAAGCCTTCCTAAAGGACTAGCACAAAAGAAGGTTGCTATATTCAGAGACCAGATAACAACATCTTGCCTCCCTTGTAGTAAAGTTTTCTCATTTTCCCCAAAATAAGATTCCTGGACTGGATGTAAACCTTGGAATAAGTTTTTCTGGCCTTCTGCGCTTTTTCAATTCCCATATTGGATATGGCCCCATGCACTCAACCCTTCTTCTTTCTGCCCTTCCCTCCCTCAGCTCGGTTATGTCAGCCAGCAGACCGGGGGCAGCCCTGTCCTCATTCTGTGGCTCATCCTCTCTCTCCCTTCCTGCTAAGTTTTCTCACCGCTCGGATTCTCCTCCTCCTCCTCCTTCAGCAGCAGCCCCAGGAATAAGGCGAGACATGACAATTCCCACGAATAGTCACTGCCTCCGAAGCCTGGGGCTGCTTAACCTGGCTAAAGTAAATTCAGCGAATCTCTTTCATCCTTGCAATCGCTGCTCCTGAGCATTTGTATACCACTAGAAGACGTGTGCAGCACTGCACAGACACGAAACGGCTCAGCACCTGTCATGTGCTGGGCATCGTCACGGCTAGGGGCAGAGATGCAGGAGAGGGATATGTGTTTGTCTCCCTGTTTTGGGGCTTCAGCCTCAGGAGTTTACATAAGTGCTTTGGGTTTCTGGCGCTCCAGGACTTTCGCTGGGCCTGCAGGACCAGGGGGAGGGGATGTTCTTGCTCTCCGTGATAAAGAGCCAGGAGTTTGTGTGCAGGTGCAGAACTGGGGCAGGAGGTGAAGGTGAGAGAGGAAAAGGGAAGACCAGGAGGAGGGTTGAAAAGGAGAAGTATATTTGGGTGGAGGTTGAATAGAAGCGTGTGTGGCACGTATGCAACTCATCCTGTTATCCACCCCCCCTTCCCAAGGGCAGATGCTGGGAAAAGGGGGGGGGGGGTCCCAGGTGCTTTCCAAGGATGAGGCAGATGAAGTTAACATACTTTCTGTCCTCTCCTTCCCTGGCACTTGAAACCGTGAGCAGGCCAGAAATGGTTCCCATTCTTCCCCACTACCACCTCCGCTCCAAAGGAAACTCCAGCCCCTCTCCACGACTTGAAATGCCCTATGTGGCCTTTCATTTGAGAAGTCTGAGGACCCCCCTGCTCTAGAATTTGGTGGTCTTTTCAGCCAGCAGATGGCCAAGTTGCCCATTATTTTACGGTAGCCTGAAATCGGTGCTGATTTTCTTCCGCTCCCTTCCTGGCTTTGAGCTTATATCACAGCCTGCAACTGTTTGAATTTGGCAGGAGAAAATCCACTCCTTAGCTACAGCAGCATTTGAAACTGCTGCCAGAGGGGCGTCTCCTTGCTGTTGGCAGTCTTCGGAGAACCAAGTGTGCAGGAATCCAGAAAGATGGGGAAAGGTTTCCTGCCGGAAATGACATCGGTACCTTCAAAATCTAGCAAATGCAGACACAAGAATTCGACATACCAAAAAAGTAAAATCTCTTTATTGTAATAAAAAAAACTGTACAAAAATAATTTCATATTAAAACGTTTCATTTATCATTAGATATGACTGAGGCATCTATGTGTTTATAAAACAGGACGTAAAGTCCTTCCTATGAAGGCATGTTTTTATTTAAGAAATTAAAAAAAAAAATAAAGCTTTTTTTATACTAGTATTTACTAGAAGTGTTTTAAGCATGTGGGTTTGGCACCCTAATGGAAAATACTTATCAAGGAGGGGCGAGAGCACCATTGCCACCAAGCTGCACTGAGGTGGTGGGACAAACACAGTGGATCCCTTTATAGCAAGAGGATAAACTCAAAAATAAAAGTAGCTAAAACAAATAGGGAGGGGTGACCTGCATGGAGCAGTGGGTACAACCTTCAACAAAGGCAAGGAGGGGAGGGGGTGCCCCGCACAGAGCGGTGGGTGCACCTACTCTTGCCACCTTGCTGGGCAGACGAGATGGACCATGCTGGTCTTTATCTGCTGTCATCCACTACGTCACTATGGGGCCTCTGGCCACGCTGCAATGTTGCAGTTTTACTAGGAAGAAGCAGACAGTGCATAGCAGGAATATTGGGAGAAAGACTCAGAGCTGGGCGAACATGAAATAAAACACTATAGAAAAATGCAACCTCCATTCTGCTGGGAAACGGACATTGCTCTAGCTGCGCTTTGGTACACAAGCTCTTCTTCTAAGTTGGGCCTTCTGTATGGCCTGTAACAAAGGGGGAAACATGAGCAAACATGGCTGAAACCACGTTGGCTTTGTGAATCTTTTGGGCTGCGATTCCAGGAGACTGCAGCTGAATGGTAGAAATCCCACCTGAGCTTCTCTTCTCACAGTGACTTATTTGCAGGACTCGAGCTAGATCTGGAAGTAATGGGGCAGAGAACTAGCTCTATAGAACATCCAAAGCAGCGGGGTTCTGAGAGCACTACAGGCAGCAGCCAGGGGGGCTTCCTGGATGTGCTGTGAGCCCTTTCCCCCTCCTTGCCTTTCTCGCTGGATAGCTACCAGAGGTTCAGCAGTCAATGGTACCACAGACAGGCTCAGCACTGGGAACAAATCACATAAGTGGGAGCATTCTCGTAGAAATTGCTGTAGTGACCCCCCTGGGGTTTGCCATGGCTGGGCTTGGAGCTCATGGTGCTGTAGTCTGTGGCTATACCGGAGTCGGAGAGCAGGAGATAATTATACTTAAGATCCGTGCTTGGGACTCTGGGAGAGAGTGTGTCTGCCGTCGGATCCAGCACGGTGTACTCGAAACTTGAGCAGCTTTGCTGTGGGCTGGGGCTTGGCATACTGCTGACTGGGGAGAAGCTTGTCTGGGAGGAGTCCTGCTGCCCATTCTCCTCCTGTTGCCCACCAGTGCAAACGTCTGGTGATGGGCCTGGCAGCTGTGGCACTGTTTGATGTTCAGAAGTGTCTTCCTCATGGGTCACAGTGAAAGGCAGAAGGCTCTCATCCAGAGCTACATAGCTGTCCTTGAGAACCGGCAATGGTTGATCCTGCCTCAGGGGCCCAGCCCCCCACACATCGGTGGTGCTCTGGAAGCTGGGTGCATAGAGCGATATCTCTTCCCAGACTGGGAATCTGAACTGGGGGTGGCCGAGCTCTGATAAGATCTCCACGGAGGCCACTGTGTCTTCACTGGTGTAGAGACGGGGGCCCCACCATAGGTACGTGTTGCTGTGTCCAAGCCATTGCTGCAAAAAACAGACCAAAATGAATGGAGTCAGGCAAGCAGAGACATAACTAATCGGGCATTTCCTGGCATTGGGGAAGGGCTTTCTTTCCTGGACTGTCTCCCCCACCTCACCTTTGGGCGGCTGCAACACCTGTGAACTTACAGTCATTAGCAACGTAATTCTGCAGCAGAATGATCCTGGATAAAAGGAAATCTGTGGCCTCTGTTTAATATGACCTGGTGTCTCCTAGAGCACTGACTAAGTCTGACGATCAATCGAGTCTGTCCACCTGCAGAAAGCCAGTGAATGAGTGTGCTGTGCTCGGCTTTGGACTTGTAGTGGCTCCGTGTGGATGATATTACCCCATAAAGGTCCACAGGGCCAGAAAACAGCAGTACCAGTGTTTTATTCTCCTACTGCTGTTTGCTGGGGAGAGTAAAACTTCAACTTCTAATCTGTTATCACTGGCTTCCAGTAAAATTTCATTCTCAGTACAAATTACTCACTCTGGTTCATCGGGTACTACATTCTGACTCCCCCTGTTATCTCGCTGATTCTTTACTTCGTCACTCCTTGCACTGTTCCCTCCATACTATACGTATGAACCGTTTATACTTCCTTCTGTTTCTGAAGCCTGGCAGCCATCCACTCGCTCCTCTGCTTTCTATTATAAAGCCCCTGCCCCCTCGACCTCCCTGCCCTCTGCTCTCAGACTAGAACCTTCACCACTGCATTTGACCTTTCTGTCCCGTAGCCTTTTTCTACTGTTTTCCCCTGGTACCCTTGTTTTAGCTGCTGTCAGTATGAATGCTTTTTTAACCATCCTATAATTTTATGGAGTTCTTTTCAGTTTTCTGTTTGTTTGTTTTTTTTAATCTTTTTTTTTCTCTTTTGTACACCACCCTGTTGCTTCTGTGATGCAGTTAAGCACATGGAATAAACATAAGATGCACCCTAAAACTTCATTGTCAGAGGTGACTGGAGATCCTTTCTAGAGAGCCGTGGGGGGAGAGAAGGGGCAGGGCCCAGCTCTTCTATCCCAATCACAAAATTAAAAGCTGCAGAGTCATTGAAATAGAATGCTAGGTATCATAAGGAAAGGAATGGAGAATAGAACAAAGGATGACATCATAATGCCTCTGTATCGTTCCATGGTGAGACCCCACCTTGAATATTGTGTTTAATTCTGGTCGCCGTATCTTAAAAAGGATATAGCGTTATTAGAAAAGGTTCAGAGAAGAGCCACCAAAATGGTAAAGGGGATGGAAGGATACCCCTATGAAAAAAGGCTAAAAAGGTTAGGGCTCTTTAACCTGGAAAAGAGACGGCTAAGGGGAGATATGATAGAGGTCGATAAATTAATGAACGGAGTGGAACGGGTAAACGTAGATCGATTGTTTACCTTATCAGAATATAGAAAGACTAGGGGACATGCAATGAAGCTACAGGGTAAACTATTTAAGACTAATAAAAGAAAATATTTTTTCACTCAACGTGTAATCAAACTCTGGAATTTGTGACCGGAGGATGTAGTAAAGGCTGTTAGTGTAGCTGGGTTGAAAAAAGGTTTGGACAAGTTTCTGGAGGAAAGGTCCATAAACCATTATTAAGAAGGGACCCAGGATATCAATGCTTGAACCAGTACAAGCATTGTGGATCCTGTGTCTTTTGGGGAAACTGCTAGGTACGTATGACCTAGATTGGCCACTGTTGGAAACAGGATACTGGGCTTGATGGACCTTGGTCTGACCCAGTATGGCATATCTTATGTTCTTATGTTCATAGTACCTGGAAATTGCCCTTGTGCATATCAAAGAGACCTTCAAAGTGAGTGGCGGGGTTGGGGATCACAGGCCAGATCTTCTGCTTCAAGAACCTAAGGACAACACACAAATATTGAAGCAGGACATGTGCAAACAAAGCGCTATTTTGCAGCAATACCTTGAGGAATGGGGGAGGGGGAGATAGACAGCAACCACAGCTTGCATCAGCCAGGCGGAGCAGTGCAGGGTGAGGACATCACAAGGCTGGCTTGGCTCCTACCTGCGATGGTGGAGGAGGAGGACGATGCCGGTGGAAAGCAGGAGGAGCGCTACGATGAGAGTCAATGTCAGGATGAGCGGGTCCAGCCCTGGGAATGAGAGGAGAGCGGCTAAGAGTCAGTGTGGGTTTCAGGGATCAAGAGTCTTACCAGTTGCCATGGGAGGAGGGGGCAGCTTTTAGCCAAATGCTACTGTTTTGCCAGAACATTTATGGATAATGGTGGGGGGAGAGCTTGTAGACTTTGAGTTGCAGGGGAAAGGTCTTTGGGTCTATTATTTGTAGTATGATGGGAAATGCATTTAGCATTCATGCAGATCTGATTATGTGTTCAAATTATTTGCAGTTTGGGGGAGGGGGAGGAAGGGGTAGTATGCCATTTTAGAAAATGTTCCTCGTTCCTTAAATCTTCTACTTTTAGAACATAATATATAATTGGCACTCTAGAGCAGTGGTTCCCAAACTTAGGATCTAAGCCCCAAATGGGGTCACTTCATCAGTGGAGATGGGGTCACAGAAACATGGTCATTTCCCTTTCTCGCTGGACGTTCACTGTGACTTGTGCCACGTAGTGGCAATCGCCAGTCAATCTTGTGGCCTGGGGGCCAGTGAACATTCATAGGCCTTTGTCCCCTGCTGTTAGACTGGAAGCTCATGCTGAGTATTGAGGTCTGTAAGCACACACTGCACACTGACACAAGGGACCCTGTGCTGACTGCTGCCGCCCAGGCTGAGTACTGGGGTCTGTAAGCACACACTGCACACTGACACAAGGGACCCTGTGCCGACCGCTGCTGCCCAAGTTGTGTACTGAGGTCTGTAAGCACACACTGCACACTGACATAAGGGACCCTCTGCTGCCTGCTGCTGCCCATGCTGAGTACTGGGGTCTGTAAGCACACACTGACACAAGGGACCCTGTGCTGACTGCTTCTGTCCATGCTGATTACTGATTACTGGGGTCTGTAAGCACACACTGACACAAGCGACCCTGTGCTGACCGCTGTGGCCCATGCTGAGTACTGGGGTCTGTAAGCACACACTGCACACTGACACAAGGGACCCTGTGCCGACCGCTGTGGCCCATGCTGAGTACTGGGGTCTGTAAGCACACTGATACAAGGGACCCTGTGCTGACTGCGGCTGCCCATGCTGAGTACTGGGGTCTGTAAGCACACACTGCACACTGACACAAGGGACCCTGTGCCGACCGCTGTGGCCCATGCTGAGTACTGGGGTCTGTAAGTGCACACTGCAAACTGACACATGAGACCTGTGCTGAGTGCTGCTGCCCATGCTGAGTACTGGGGTCTGTAAGTGCACACTGACACAAGGGACCCTGTGTTGACTGCTGCTGGCCATGCTGAGTACTGGGGTCTGTAAGCACACACTGCACACTGACACAAGGGACCCTGTGCTGACTGCTTCTGTCCATGCTGAGTACTGGAGTCTGTAAGCACACACTGACACAAGCGACCCTGTGCTGACTGCGGCTGCCCATGCTGAGTACTGGGGTCTGTAAGCACACACTGCACACTGACACAAGGGACCCTGTGCCGACCGCTGTGGCCCATGCTGAGTACTGCGGTCTGTAAGCACACTGACACAAGGGACCCTGTGCCGACCGCTGTGGCCCATGCTGAGTACTGGGGTCTGTAAGCACACACTGCACACTGATACAAGGAACCCTGTGCCGACCGCTGTGGCCCATGCTGAGTACTTGGGTCTGTAGGCACACACTGCACACTGACACAAGGGACCCTGTGCTGACTGCTGCTGTCCATGCTGAGTACTGGGGTCTGTAAGCACACACTGCACACTGACACAAGGGACCCTGTGCCGACCGCTGTGGCCAATGCTGAGTACTGGGGTCTGTAAGCACACACTGCACACTGACATGAGGGACCCTGTGCCGACCGCTGTGGCCCATGCTGAGCACTGGGGTCTGTAAGCACACTGACACAAGGGACCCTGTGCCGACCGCTGTGGCCCATGCTGAGTACTGGGGTCTGTAAGCACACACTGCACACTGATACAAGGAACCCTGTGCCGACCGCTGTGGCCCATGCTGAGTACTTGGGTCTGTGGGCACACACTGCACACTGATACAAGGGACCCTGTGCTGACTGCTGCTGTCCATGCTGAGTACTGGGGTCTGTAAGCACACACTGCACACTGACACAAGGGACCCTGTGCCGACCGCTGTGGCCCATGCTGAGTACTGGGGTCTGTTTGCTCACACTGGACACTGACACGAGGGACCCTGTGCTGACTGCTGCTGCCCATGCTGAGTACTGGGGTATGTAAGCACACACTGCACACTGACAGAAGGGACCCTGTGCTGACTGCTGCTGCCCATGCTGAGTACTGGGGTCTGTAAGCACACACTGCACACTGACACAAGGGACCCTGTGCTGACTGCTGCTGCCCATGCTGAGTACTGGGGTCTGCAAGCACACACTGCACACTGACACAAGGGACCCTGTGCTGACTGCTGCTGCCCATGCTGAGTTCTGGGGTCTGTAAGCGCACAGTGCACACTGACACGAGGGACACTGTGCTGACTGCTGCTGCCCATGCTGAGTACTGGGGTTTGTAAGCACACACTGCACACTGACACGAGGGACCCTGTGCCGACCGCTGTGGCCCATGCTGAGTACTGGGGTCTGTAAGCACACTGACACAAGGGACCCTGTGCCGACCGCTGTGGCCCATGCTGAGTACTGTGGTCTGTAAGCACACACTGCACACTGATACAAGGAACCCTGTGCCGACCGCTGTGGCCCATGCTGAGTACTTGGGTCTGTAGGCACACACTGCACACTGACACAAGGGACCCTGTGCTGACTGCTGCTGTCCATGCTGAGTACTGGGGTCTGTAAGCACACACTGCACACTGACACAAGGGACCCTGTGCCGACCGCTGTGGCCAATGCTGAGTACTGGGGTCTGTAAGCACACACTGCACACTGACACGAGGGACCCTGTGCCGACCGCTGTGGCCCATGCTGAGCACTGGGGTCTGTAAGCACACTGACACAAGGGACCCTGTGCCGACCGCTGTGGCCCATGCTGAGTACTGGGGTCTGTAAGCACACACTGCACACTGATACAAGGAACCCTGTGCCGACCGCTGTGGCCCATGCTGAGTACTTGGGTCTGTAGGCACACACTGCACACTGATACAAGGGACCCTGTGCTGACTGCTGCTGTCCATGCTGAGTACTGGGGTCTGTAAGCACACACTGCACACTGACACAAGGGACCCTGTGCCGACCGCTGTGGCCCATGCTGAGTACTGGGGTCTGTAAGCGCACACTTGACACTGACACGAGGGACCCTGTGCTGACTGCTGCTGCCCATGCTGAGTACTGGGGTATGTAAGCACACACTGCACACTGACAGAAGGGACCCTGTGCTGACTGCTGCTGTCCATGCTGAGTACTGGGGTCTGTAAGCACACACTGCACACTGACACAAGGGACCCTGTGCTGACTGCTGCTGCCCATGCTGAGTACTGGGGTCTGTAAACACACACTGCACACTGACACGAGGGAGCCTGTGCTGCCCATGCTGAGTACTGGGGTCTGTAAGCACACACTGCACACTGACACAAGGGACCCTGTGCTGATTGTGGCTGTTGCTACTATTGTTGCTGCTGCCTTCCTGCTTTAGAGTGGAAGGAGGGGAAGGAAATGGAAGATCTGTTACCTTGATTTCATCCTCTGGGGTAATGTGAACTTTTTCTTGTTAAAATGGGGTCTTACGGAATAAAAGTTTGATAAGCACTGTTCTAGAGGCATTGCAATATCGTTGATTTTTAGCATGCATTATTTATATATGGCACCCAGCATGGTATTTTTAGCACTTTAGATATTTAAATTCTGTAATATTATGTTACAGCTATTATTGTCACTTAGAATGTGCTGGATTCCCCATCCCAAACCCCACTCATTTGTTAGACCGGACTGAGGAAATCTGGTACTGAGATGGCTTTTTATAGCAAGGGTCGAGGACGCTCTGACTCCTGTCTGTATTCTCCACCAGTGAAAAAACCCCAAGAACCAAACATGCCGGATTCAATAACAGCAGCTCTGAATGCTGCTCTATCAACAATTAGCCGCCTGACTGAAGCTTGACAACTATCCATAGGGTCACCATGAGTTGGCATTGACTCAATGGCACTTAACAACAAAAATAATAAAACGAAAGAGGTCCTGAAGGTGACATCATCTTGTGGGCCAGAAGGTGCTATCTCATGCTGCTTGAAGCTGGCGGGTTTGCCATTGGGCTCTGTCAATGACAGCAAGGTTGCAACACCTATTCAGTCAAGAGATGACCCCTGGACGAATCTGAATAAAAATGATGGTATCACCCCTGTGGTAGAAGTTGCAACTTTCAGTATGGGAGAGGGAAAGGAGGATGGGACATTTCATCTACCAGCAGTTGGAAAATGAAACGCACCCTAAGTCTGAGTCTGCCACCACTGTGCTGGAGGGGCGAGGGAGTGTCACATTTTCTTGACAGGTTCCAGTTGGGCTCTCACCATGGGGCGTTGTCACCACAGAGATAGGCTGGGACCAGGCACTCCAGTAGCCATTGAAACTGATCTCATCGGGTTTCACCCTTATAGTGATGGTGTACTCCGTCTGTTCTTTCACGTTCGTCACGGTGTAGTCCGTGCGACCATGGAGGACCCCAACCTAAGCAAGAAGGGATTTTGCATTTAGCTCATACCTTTCTTTTTGTTTTAATAGCTCAAGAAGAGGTACATTCAGGTCGAGTAGAGATCTTTCTGTCCCCAAAGGGTTTACAATCTAAGCTTCTACCCTAGACAATGGAGGGCAACGTGATTTGCCCAAGATCACAAGGAGCAGCAGTGGGGTTTGTCCTGGTTTCCCTGGGTCTTAAGCCCTGTTTTCCACCTCTTCCTCCTTAGAGCAGTGGCTAGCACTAGCAGGAGCACTAGCCCCTTCCTGAAGCCTGCACATGGCTACATTGTAATTAATGAGAAGACGAATGACCTGGGGGTTGAGTGTTGGACATGCCTCTGTCACTAACTTTGTGTGTGACCTAAGGGTGAGTCGCTTTATTCCCCCTGTGCCTCAGCTCTAATCCCCGGTTCTGTTGCTTGACCTGTTAGGTGTGATCCTGCGGTGAGTCACTTTATTCCCCCTGTGTCTCAGCTCTAATCCCCGGTTCTGTTGCTTGATCCGTTAGGTGTGATCCTGGGGTGAGTTCCTTTATTCCCCCTGTGCCTCAGCTCTAATCCCCGGTTCTGTTGCTTGACCCGTTAGGTGTGATCCTGGGGTGAGTTGCTTTATTCCCCCTGTGCCTCAGCTCTAATCCCCGGTTCTGTTCCTTGACCCTTTAGGTGTGATCCTGGGGTGAGTTGCTTTATTCCCATGTGTCTCAGCTCTAATCCCCGGTTCTGTTGCTTCACCCATTAGGTGTGATCCTGGGGTGAGTTGCTTTATTCCCCTGTGTCTCAGCTCTAATCCCCGGTTCTGTTGCTTAGCTCCTTTGGTGTGATCCTGGGGTGAGTTGCTTTATCCCCCTGTGTCTCAGCTCTAATCCCCGGTTCTGTTGCTTGACCTGTTAGGTGTGATCCTGGGGTGCGTCACTTTATTCCCCCTGTGTCTCAGCTCTAATCCCCGGTTCTGTTGCTTGACCCGTTAGGTGTGATCCTGGGGTGAGTTGCTTTATTCCCCCTGTGTCTCAGCTCTAATCCCCGGTTCTGTTGCTTGACCCGTTAGGTGTGATCCTGGGGTGAGTTGCTTTATTCCCCCTGTGTCTCAGCTCTAATCCCCGGTTCTGTTGCTTAGCTCCTTAGGTGTGATCCTGGGGTGAGTTGCTTTATTCCCCCTATGCCTAAGCTCTAATCCCCGGTTCTGTTGCTTGACCCGTTAGGTGTGATCCTGGGGTGAGTTGCTTTATTCCCCTGTGTCTCAGCTCTAATGCCCGGTTCTGTTGCTTGACCCGTTAGGTGTGATCCTGGGGTGAGTTGCTTTATCCCCCTGTGTCTCAGCTCTAATCCCCAGTTCTGTTGCTTGGCTCCTTAGGTGTGATCCTGGGGTGAGTTGCTTTATTCCCCCTGTGTCTCAGCTCTAATCCCCGGTTCTGTTGCTTGACCCGTTAGGTGTGATCCTGAGATGAGTTGCTTTATTCCCCTGTGTCTCAGCTCTAATCCCCGGTTCTGTTGCTTGACCCGTTAGGTGTGATCCTGGGGTGAGTTGCTTTATTCCCCCTGTGTCTCAGCTCTAATCCCCGGTTCTGTTGCTTGACCCGATAGGTGTGATCCTGGGGTGAGTTGCTTTATTCCCTCTGTGTCTCAGCTCTAATCCCTGGTTCTGTTCCTTAGCTCCTTAGGTGTGATCCTGGGGTGAGTCGCTTTATTCCACTGTGCCTCAGCTCTAATCCCCGGTTCTGTTGCTTGACCCGATAGGTGTGATCCTGGGGTGAGTTGCTTTATTCCCTCTGTGCCTCAGTTCTAATCCCCGGTTCTGTTGCTTAGCTCCTTAGGTGTGATCCTGGGGTTAGTTGCTTTATTCCCCCTGTGCCTCAGTTCTAATCCCCGGTTCTGTTGCTTGGCTCCTTAGGTGTGATCCTGGGGTGAGTTGCTTTATTCCCCCTGTGCCTCAGCTCTAATCCCCGGTTCTGTTGCTTGACCCGTTAGGTGTGATCCTGTGGTGAGTTGTTTTATTCCCCCTGTGCCTCAGCTCTAATCCCCGGTTCTGTTGCTTGACCCGTTAGGTGTGATCCTGGGGTGAGTCGCTTTATTCCCCCTGTGTCTCAGCTCTAATCCCCGGTTCTGTTGCTTGACCCGTTAGGTGTGATCCTGGGGTGAGTTGCTTTATTCCCCCTCTGTCTCAGCTCTAATCCCCGGTTCTGTTGCTTGACCCATTAGGTGTGATCCTAGGGTGAGTTGCTTTATTCCCCCTGTGCCTCGGTTCTAATCCCCGGTTCTGTTGTTAGCTCCTTAGGTGTGATCCTGGGGTGAGTCGCTTTATTCCCCCTGTGTCTCAGCTCTAATCCCCGGTTCTGTTGCTTGACCCATTAGGTGTGATCCTCGGGTGAGTCGCTTTATTCCCCCTGTGTCTCAGCTCTAATCCCCGGTTCTGTTGCTTGATCCGTTAGGTGTGATCCTGGGTGGGTTGCTTTATTCCCCCTGTGCTTCAGCTCTAATCCCCGGTTCTGTTGCTTGGCTCCTTAGGTGTGATCCTGGGGTGAGTTGCTTTATTCCCCCTGTGTCTCAGCTCTAATCCCCGGTTCTGTTGCTTGATCCGTTAGGTGTGATCTCTGGGTGAGTTCCTTTATTCCCCCTGTGCCTCAGCTCTAATCCCCGGTTCTGTTGCTTGACCCGTTAGGTGTGATCCTGGGGTGAGTTGCTTTATTCCCCCTGTGCCTCAGCTCTAATCCCCGGTTCTGTTCCTTGACCCTTTAGGTGTGATCCTGGGGTGAGTTGCTTTATTCCCATGTGTCTCAGCTCTAATCCCCGGTTCTGTTGCTTCACCCATTAGGTGTGATCCTGGGGTGAGTTGCTTTATTCCCCTGTGTCTCAGCTCTAATCCCCGGTTCTGTTGCTTAGCTCCTTTGGTGTGATCCTGGGGTGAGTTGCTTTATCCCCCTGTGTCTCAGCTCTAATCCCCGGTTCTGTTGCTTGACCTGTTAGGTGTGATCCTGGGGTGCGTCACTTTATTCCCCATGTGTCTCAGCTCTAATCCCCGGTTCTGTTGCTTGACCCGTTAGGTGTGATCCTGGGGTGAGTTGCTTTATTCCCCCTGTGTCTCAGCTCTAATCCCCGGTTCTGTTGCTTGACCCGTTAGGTGTGATCCTGGGGTGAGTTGCTTTATTCCCCCTGTGTCTCAGCTCTAATCCCCGGTTCTGTTGCTTAGCTCCTTAGGTGTGATCCTGGGGTGAGTTGCTTTATTCCCCCTATGCCTAAGCTCTAATCCCCGGTTCTGTTGCTTGACCCGTTAGGTGTGATCCTGGGGTGAGTTGCTTTATTCCCCTGTGTCTCAGCTCTAATGCCCGGTTCTGTTGCTTGACCCGTTAGGTGTGATCCTGGGGTGAGTTGCTTTATCCCCCTGTGTCTCAGCTCTAATCCCCAGTTCTGTTGCTTGGCTCCTTAGGTGTGATCCTGGGGTGAGTTGCTTTATTCCCCCTGTGTCTCAGCTCTAATCCCCGGTTCTGTTGCTTGACCCGTTAGGTGTGATCCTGAGATGAGTTGCTTTATTCCCCTGTGTCTCAGCTCTAATCCCCGGTTCTGTTGCTTGACCCGTTAGGTGTGATCCTGGGGTGAGTTGCTTTATTCCCCCTGTGTCTCAGCTCTAATCCCCGGTTCTGTTGCTTGACCCGATAGGTGTGATCCTGGGGTGAGTTGCTTTATTCCCTCTGTGTCTCAGCTCTAATCCCTGGTTCTGTTCCTTAGCTCCTTAGGTGTGATCCTGGGGTGAGTCGCTTTATTCCACTGTGCCTCAGCTCTAATCCCCGGTTCTGTTGCTTGACCCGATAGGTGTGATCCTGGGGTGAGTTGCTTTATTCCCTCTGTGCCTCAGTTCTAATCCCCGGTTCTGTTGCTTAGCTCCTTAGGTGTGATCCTGGGGTTAGTTGCTTTATTCCCCCTGTGCCTCAGTTCTAATCCCCGGTTCTGTTGCTTGGCTCCTTAGGTGTGATCCTGGGGTGAGTTGCTTTATTCCCCCTGTGCCTCAGCTCTAATCCCCGGTTCTGTTGCTTGACCCGTTAGGTGTGATCCTGTGGTGAGTTGTTTTATTCCCCCTGTGCCTCAGCTCTAATCCCCGGTTCTGTTGCTTGACCCGTTAGGTGTGATCCTGGGGTGAGTCGCTTTATTCCCCCTGTGTCTCAGCTCTAATCCCCGGTTCTGTTGCTTGACCCGTTAGGTGTGATCCTGGGGTGAGTTGCTTTATTCCCCCTGTGTCTCAGCTCTAATCCCCGGTTCTGTTGCTTGACCCATTAGGTGTGATCCTAGGGTGAGTTGCTTTATTCCCCCTGTGCCTCGGTTCTAATCCCCGGTTCTGTTGTTAGCTCCTTAGGTGTGATCCTGGGGTGAGTCGCTTTATTCCCCCTGTGTCTCAGCTCTAATCCCCGGTTCTGTTGCTTGACCCATTAGGTGTGATCCTCGGGTGAGTCGCTTTATTCCCCCTGTGTCTCAGCTCTAATCCCCGGTTCTGTTGCTTGATCCGTTAGGTGTGATCCTGGGTGGGTTGCTTTATTCCCCCTGTGCTTCAGCTCTAATCCCCGGTTCTGTTGCTTGGCTCCTTAGGTGTGATCCTGGGGTGAGTTGCTTTATTCCCCCTGTGCCTCAGTTCTAATCCCCGGTTCTGTTGCTTGGCTCCTTAGGTGTGATCCTGGGGTGAGTTGCTTTATTCCCCCTGTGCCTCAGTTCTAATCCCCGGTTCTGTTGCTTAGCTCCTTAGGTGTGATCCTGGGGTGAGTCGCTTTATTCCCCCTGTGCCTCAGATCTAATCCCGGTTCTGTTGCTTGCCTCCTTAGGTGTGATCCTGGGGTGAGTCGCTTTATTCCCCCTGTGCCTCAGCTCTAATCCCGGTTCTGTTGCTTGGCTCCTTAGGTGTGATCCTGGGGTGAGTCGCTTTATTCCCCCTGTGCCTCAGTTCTAATCCCCGGTTCTGTTGCTTGGCTCCTTAGGTGTGATCCTGGGGTGAGTCGCTTTATTCCCCCTGTGCCTCAGTTCTAATCCCCGGTTCTGTTGCTTAGCTCCTTAGGTGTGATCCTGGGGTGAGTCGCTTTATTCCCCCTGTGCCTAAGTTCTAATCCCCGGTTCTGTTGCTTGGCTCCTTAGGTGTGATCCTGGGGTGAGTTGCTTTATTCCCCCTGTACCTCAGTTCTAATCCCCGGTTCTGTTGCTTGACCCGTTAGGTGTGATCCTGGGGTGAGTCGCTTTATTCCCCCTGTGTTTCAGCTCTAATCCCCGGTTCTGTTGCTTGACCCGTTAGGTGTGATCCTGGGGTGAGTCGCTTTATTCCCCCTGTGTTTCAGCTCTAATCCCCGGTTCTGTTGCTTGACCCGTTAGGTGTGATCCTGGGGTGAGTCGCTTTATTCCCCCTGTGTTTCAGCTCTAATCCCCGGTTCTGTTGCTTGACCTGTTAGGTGTGCTTCTGGGGTGAGTTGCTTTATCCCCCCTGTTTCTCAGCTCTAATCCCCGGTTCTGTTGCTTGACCTCTTAGGTGTGATCCTGGGATGAGTTGCTTTATTCACCCTGTGCCTCAGTTCTAATCCCCGGTTCTGTTCCTTGACCTGTTAGGTGTGATCCTGGGGTCAGTTGCTTTATTCCCCCGGTGCCTCAGCTCTAATCCCCGGTTCTGTTGCTTGACCCGTTAGGTGTGATCCTGGGATGAGTTGCTTTATCCCCCTGTGTCTCAGCTCTAATCCACGGTTCTGTTGCTTGATCCGTTAGGTGTGATCCTGGGGTGAGTTGCTTTATTCCACGTGTGCCTCAGCTCTAATCCCCGGTTCTGTTGCTTAGCTCCTTAGGTGTGATCCTGGGGTGAGTCGCTTTATTCCCCCTGTGTCTCAGCTCTAATCCCCGGTTCTGTTGCTCGACCCGTTAGGTGTGATCCTGGGGTGAGTCGCTTTATTCCCCCTGTGTTTCAGCTCTAATCCCCGTTTCAGCTCTAATCCCCGGTTCTGTTGCTTTGCCCGTTAGGTGTGATCCTGGGGTGAGTTGCTTTATTCCCCCTGTGTCTCAGTTCTAATCCTCGGTTCTGTTGCTTAGCTCCTTAGGTGTGATCCTGGGTGAGTTGCTTTATTCCCCCTGTACCTCAGCTCTAATCCCCGGTTCTGTTGCATGACCCGTTAGGTGTGATCCTGGGGTGAGTTGCTTTATCCCCCCTGTGCCTCAGCTCTAATCCCCGGTTCTGTTGCTTGGCCCGTTAGGTGTGATCCTGGGGTGAGTTGGTTTATTCCCCCTGTGTCTCAGCTCTAATCCCCGGTTCTGTTGCTTTGCCCGTTAGGTGTGATCCTGGGGTGAGTTGCTTTATTCCCCCTGTACCTCAGCTCTAATCCCCGGTTCTGTTGCATGACCCGTTAGGTGTGATCCTGGGGTGAGTTGCTTTATCCCCCCTGTGCCTCAGCTCTAATCCCCGGTTCTGTTGCTTGGCTCTTTAGGTGTGATCCTGGGGTGAGTTGCTTTATCCCCCTGTGTCTCAGCTCTAATTCCTGGTTCTGTTGCTTGATCCGTTAGGTGTGATGCTGGGGTGAGTTGCTTTATTCCCCCTGTGCCTCAGTTCTAATCCCCGGTTCTGTTGCTTAGCTCCTTAGGTGTGATCCTGGGGTGAGTCGCTTTATTCCCCCTGTGCCTCAGCTCTAATCCCCGGTTCTGTTGCTTGGCTCCTTAGGTGTGATCCTGGGGTGAGTCGCTTTATTCCCCCTGTGCCTCAGCTCTAATCCCCGGTTCTGTTGCTTGGCTCCTTAGGTGTGATCCTGGGGTGAGTCGCTTTATTCCCCCTGTGCCTCAGTTCTAATCCCCGGTTCTGTTGCTTGGCTCCTTAGGTGTGATCCTGGGGTGAGTCGCTTTATTCCCCCTGTGCCTCAGTTCTAATCCCCGGTTCTGTTGCTTAGCTCCTTAGGTGTGATCCTGGGGTGAGTCGCTTTATTCCCCCTGTGCCTAAGTTCTAATCCCCGGTTCTGTTGCTTGGCTCCTTAGGTGTGATCCTGGGGTGAGTCGCTTTATTCCCCCTGTGTCTCAGCTCTAATCCCCGGTTCTGTTGCTTGACCTGTTAGGTGTGCTTCTGGGGTGAGTTGCTTTATCCCCCCTGTTTCTCAGCTCTAATCCCCGGTTCTGTTGCTTGACCTCTTAGGTGTGATCCTGGGATGAGTTGCTTTATTCACCCTGTGCCTCAGTTCTAATCCCCGGTTCTGTTCCTTGACCTGTTAGGTGTGATCCTGGGGTCAGTTGCTTTATTCCCCCTGTGCCTCAGCTCTAATCCCCGGTTCTGTTGCTTGACCCGTTAGGTGTGATCCTGGGATGAGTTGCTTTATCCCCCTGTGTCTCAGCTCTAATCCACGGTTCTGTTGCTTGATCCGTTAGGTGTGATCCTGGGGTGAGTTGCTTTATTCCACGTGTGCCTCAGCTCTAATCCCCGGTTCTGTTGCTTAGCTCCTTAGGTGTGATCCTGGGGTGAGTCGCTTTATTCCCGCTGTGTCTCAGCTCTAATCCCCGGTTCTGTTGCTCGACCCGTTAGGTGTGATCCTGGGGTGAGTCGCTTTATTCCCCCTGTGTTTCAGCTCTAATCCCCGTTTCTGTTGCTTGACCCGTTTGGTGTGATCGTGGGGTGAGTTGCTTTATTCCCCCTCTGCCCCAGCTCTAATCCCCGGTTCTATTGCTTGACCCGTTAGGTGTGATCCTGGGGTGAGTTGCTTTATTCCCCCTGTGTTTCAGCTCTAATCCCCGGTTCTGTTGCTTTGCCCGTTAGGTGTGATCCTGGGGTGAGTTGCTTTATTCCCCCTGTGTCTCAGTTCTAATCCTCGGTTCTGTTGCTTAGCTCCTTAGGTGTGATCCTGGGTGAGTTGCTTTATTCCCCCTGTACCTCAGCTCTAATCCCCAGTTCTGTTGCATGACCCGTTAGGTGTGATCCTGGGGTGAGTTGCTTTATCCCCCCTGTGCCTCAGCTCTAATCCCCGGTTCTGTTGCTTGGCCCGTTAGGTGTGATCCTGGGGTGAGTTGGTTTATTCCCCCTGTGTCTCAGCTCTAATCCCCGGTTCTGTTGCTTTGCCCGTTAGGTGTGATCCTGGGGTGAGTTGCTTTATTCCCCCTGTACCTCAGCTCTAATCCCCGGTTCTGTTGCATGACCCGTTAGGTGTGATCCTGGGGTGAGTTGCTTTATCCCCCCTGTGCCTCAGCTCTAATCCCCGGTTCTGTTGCTTGGCTCTTTAGGTGTGATCCTGGGGTGAGTTGCTTTATCCCCCTGTGTCTCACCTCTAATTCCTGGTTCTGTTGCTTGATCCGTTAGGTGTGATGCTGGGGTGAGTTGCTTTATTCCCCCTGTGTCTCAGCTCTAATCCCCGGTTCTGTTGCTTGATCCTTTAGGTGTGATCCTGGGGTGACTTGCTTTATTCCCCCTGTGTCTCAGCTCTAATCCCCGGTTCTGTTGCTTGATCCTTTAGGTGTGATCCTGGGGTGAGTTGCTTTATTCCCCCTGTGCCCCAGCTCTAATCCCCGGTTCTGTTGCTTAGCTCCTTTGGTGTGATCCTGGGGTGAGTTGCTTTATTCCCCCTGTGTCTCAGCTCTAATCCCCGGTTCTGTTGCTTGACCCGTTAGCTGTGATCCTGGGGTGAGTTGCTTTATTCCCCCTGTGCCTCAGTTCTAATCCCCGGTTCTGTTGCTTAGCTCCTTTGGTGTGATCCTGGGGTGAGTTGCTTTATTCCCCCTGTGCCTCAGCTCTAATCCCCGGTTCTGTTGCTTGACCCTTTAGGTGTGATCCTGGGTTGAGTTGCTTTGTTCTCCTGTGTCTCAGTTCTAATCCCCGGTTCTGTTGCTTGACCCTTTAGGTGTGATCCTGGGGTGAGTTGCTTTATTCCCCCTGTGCCCCAGCTCTAATCCCCGGTTCTGTTGCTTGACCCGTTAGGTGTGATCCTGGGATGATTTGCTTCATTCCCCCTGTGCCTCAATTCTAATCCCCGGTTCTGTTGCTTGACCCGTTAGGTGTGATCCTGGGGTGAGTTGCTTTATTCCCCCTGTGCCCAAGCTCTAATCCCCGGTTCTATTGCTTGACCCGTTAGGTGTGATCCTAGGGTGAGTTGCTTTATTCCCCCTGTGCCTCAGTTCTAATCCCCAGTTCTGTTGCTTGACCCATTAGGTGTGATCCTAGGGTGAGTTGCTTTATTCCCCCTGTGCCTCAGTTCTAATCCCCGGTTCTGTTGCTTGACCCATTAGGTGTGATCCTGGGGTGAGTCGCTTTATTCCCCCTGTGCCTCAGTTCTAATCCCCGGTTCTGTTGCTTGACCCATTAGGTGTGATCCTGGGGTGAGTTGCTTTATTCCCCCTGTGTCTCAGCTCTAATCCCCGGTTCTGTTGCTTGACCCATTAGGTGTGATCCTAAGGTGAGTTGCTTTATTCCCCCTGTGTTTCAGCTCTAATCCCCGGTTCTGTTGCTTGACCCGTTAGGTGTGATCCTGGGGTGAGTCGCTTTATTCCCCCTGTGTTTAAGCTCTAATCCCCGGTTCTGTTGCTTGACCCGTTAGGTGTGATCCTGGGGTGAGTCGCTTTATTCCCCCTGTGTCTCAGCTCTAATCCCCGGTTCTGTTGCTTGACCCGTTAGGTGTGATCCTGGGGTGAGTTGCTTTATTCCCCCTGTACCTCAGTTCTAATCCCCGGTTCTGTTGCTTGGCTCCTTAGGTGTGATCCTGGGGTGAGTTGCTTTATTCCCCCTGTACCTCAGTTCTAATCCCCGGTTCTGTTGCTTGACCCGTTAGGTGTGATCCTGGGGTGAGTCGCTTTATTCCCCCTGTGTTTCAGCTCTAATCCCCGGTTCTGTTGCTTGACCCGTTAGGTGTGATCCTGGGGTGAGTCGCTTTATTCCCCCTGTGTTTCAGCTCTAATCCCCGGTTCTGTTGCTTGACCCGTTAGGTGTGATCCTGGGGTGAGTCGCTTTATTCCCCCTGTGTCTCAGCTCTAATCCCCGGTTCTGTTGCTTGACCCGTTAGGTGTGATCCTGGGGTGAGTTGCTTTATTCCCCCTGTGTCTCAGTTCTAATCCCCGGTTCTGTTGCTTGATCCGTTAGGTGTGATCCTGGGTGAGTTGCTTTATTCCCCCTGTGCCTCAGCTCTAATCCCCGGTTCTGTTGCTTGACCCGTTAGGTGTGATCCTGGGGTGAGTTGCTTTATTCCCCCTGTGCCTCAGCTCTAATCCCCGGTTCTGTTGCTTGATCCATTAGGTGTGATCCTGGGGTGAGTTGCTTTATTCCCCCTGTGCCTCAGCTCTAATCCCCGGTTCTGTTGTTTGACCCGTTAGGTGTGATCCTGGGGTGAATTGCTTTATTCCGCCTGTGCCTCAGCTCTAATCCCCGGTTCTGTTGCTTGACCCGTTAGGTGTGATCCTGGGGTGAGTTGCTTTATTCCCCCTGTGCCTCAGCTCTAATCCCCGGTTCTGTTGTTTGACCCATTAGGTGTGATCCTGGGGTGAATTGCTTTATTCCGCCTGTGCCTCAGCTCTAATCCCCGGTTCTGTTGCTTGACCCGTTAGGTGTGATCCTGGGGTGAGTCGCTTTATTCCCCCTGTGTCTCAGCTCTAATCCCCGGTTCTGTTGCTTGACCCGTTAGGTGTGATCCTCGGGTGAGTCGCTTTATTCCCCCTGTACCTCAGCTCTAATCCCCGGTTCTGTTGCTTGACCCGTTAGGTGTGATCCTGTGGTGAGTTGTTTTATTCCCCCTGTGTCTCAGCTCTAATCCCCGGTTCTGTTGCTTGACCTGTTAGGTGTGATCCTGGGGTGAGTTGCTTTATTCCCCCTGTGTCTCAGCCCTAATCCCCGGTTCTGTTGCTTGGCTCCTTAGGTGTGATCCTGGGTGAGTTGCTTTATTCCCCCTGTGTGCCTCAGCTCTAATCCCCGGTTCTGTTGCTTGAACCGTTAGGTGTGATCCTGGGGTGAGTTGCTTTATCCCCCCTGTGCCTCAGCTCTAATCCCCGGTTCTGTTGCTTGATCCGTTAGGTGTGATCCTGGGGTGAGTTGCTTTATCCCCCTGTGTCTCAGCTCTAATCCCTGGTTCTGTTGCTTGATCCGTTAGGTGTGATCCTGGGGTGAGTTTCTTTATTTCCCCTGTGTCTCAGCTCTAATCCCTGGTTCTGTTGCTTGATCCTTTAGGTGTGATCCTGGGGTGAGTTGCTTTATTCCCCCTGTGTCTCAGCTCTAATCCCCGGTTCTGTTGCTTGATCTTTAGGTGTGATCCTGGGGTGAGTTGCTTTATTCCCCCTGTGCCCAGCTCTAATCCCCGGTTCTGTTGCTTAGCTCCTTTGGTGTGATCCTGGGGTGAGTTGCTTTATTCCCCCTGTGTCTCAACTCTAATCCCCGGTTCTGTTGCTTGACCCGTTAGCTGTGATCCTGGGGTGAGTCGCTTTATTCCCCCTGTACCTCAGTTCTAATCCCCGGTTCTGTTGCTTGGCTCCTTAGGTGTGATCCTGGGGTGAGTTGCTTTATTCCCCCTGTGCCTCAGTTCTAATCCCCGGTTCTGTTGCTTAGCTCCTTTGGTGTGATCCTGGGGTGAGTTGCTTTATTCCCCCTGTGCCTCAGCGCTTAATCCCCGGTTCTGTTGCTTGATCCTTTAGGTGTGATCCTGGGTTGAGTTGCTTTGTTCTCCTGTGTCTCAGTTCTAATCCCGTTCTGTTGCTTGACTCTTTAGGTGTGATCCTGGGTGAGTGCTTATTACCCCTGTGTCTAAGTTCTAATCCCCGGTTCTGTTGCTTTTCCCGTTTGGTGTGATCCTGGGGTGAGTCGCTTTATTCCCCCTGTGTTTCAGCTCTAATCCCCGGTTCTGTTGCTTGATCCGTTAGGTGTGATTCTGGGGTGAGTCGCTTTATTCCCCCTCTGTTTAAGCTCTAATCCCCGGTTCTGTTGCTTGACCCGTTAGGTGTGATCCTGGGGTGAGTCATTTTATTCCCCCTGTCTCAGCTCTAATCCCCGGTTCTGTTGCTTGACCCGTTAGGTGTGATCCTGGGGTGAGTCATTTTATTCCCCTGTGTCTCAGCTCTAATCCCGGTTCTGTTGCTGACCGTTAGGTGTGATCCTGGGGTGAGTTGCTTTATTCCCCCTGTACCTCAGTTCTAATCCCCGGTTCTGTTGCTTGGCTCCTTAGGTGTGATACTGGGGTGAGTTGCTTTATTCCCCCTGTACCTCAGTTCTAATCCCGGTTCTGTTGCTTGACCCGTTAGGTGTGATCCTGGGGTGAGTCCATTATTCCCCCTGTGTCTCAGCTCTAATCCCCGGTTCTGTTGCTTGACCGTTAGGTGTGATCCTGGGGTGAGTTGCTTTATTCCCCTGTGTCTCAGTTCTAATCCCCGGTTCTGTTGCTTGACCGTTAGGTGTGATCCTGGGGTGAGTTGCTTTATTCCCTCTGTACCTCAGTTCTAATCCCCGGTTCTGTTGCTTGGCTCCTTAGGTGTGATCCTGGGGTGAGTTGCTTTATACCCCCTGTACATCTGTTCTATTCCCGGTTGTTGCTGGCTCCTTAGGTGTGATCCTGGGTGAGTTGTTTGACCCGTTAGGTGTGATCCTGGGGTGAGTTGCTTTATTCCCCCTGTGTCTCAGCTCTAATCCCCGGTTCTGTTGCTTGATCCGTTAGGTGTGATCCTGGGTGAGTTGCTTTATTCCCCCTGTGCCTCAGCTCTAATCCCCGGTTCTGTTGCTTGACCCGTTAGGTGTGATCCTGGGGTGAGTTGCTTTATTCCCCTGTGTCTCAGCTCTAATCCCCGGTTCTGTTGCTTGACCCATTAGGTGTGATCCTGGGGTGAGTTGCTTTATTCCCCCTGTGCCTCAGCTCTAATCCCCGGTTCTGTTGCTTGACCCGTTAGGTGTGATCCTGGGGTGAGTCGCTTTGATCCGCCTGTGCCTCAGCTCTAATCCCCGGTTCTGTTGCTTGACCCGTTAGGTGTGATCCTGGGGTGAGTTGCTTTATTCCCCCTGTGCCTCAGCTCTAATCCCCGGTTCTGTTGCTTGACCCGTTAGGTGTGATCCTGGGGTGAGTTGCTTTATTCCCCCTGTGCCTCAGCTCTAATCCCCGGTTCTGTTGCTTGACCCGTTAGGTGTGATCCTGGGGTGAGTCGCTTTATTCCCCCTGTGTCTCAGCTCTAATCCCCGGTTCTGTTGCTTGACCCGTTAGGTGTGATCCTCGGGTGAGTCGCTTTATTCCCCCTGTGACTCAGCTCTAATCCCCGGTTCTGTTGCTTGTCCCGTTAGGTGTGATCCTGGGGTGAGTTGATTTATTCCCCCTGTGTCTCAGCTCTAATCCCCGGTTCTGTTGCTTGACCTGTTAGGTGTGATCCTGGGGTGAGTTGCTTTATTCCCCCTGTGTCTCAGCCCTAATCCCCGGTTCTGTTGCTTGGCTCCTTAGGTGTGATCCTGGGTGAGTTGCTTTATTCCCCCTGTGCCTCAGCTCTAATCCCCGGTTCTGTTGCTTGATCCGTTAGGTGTGATCCTGGGGTGAGTTGCTTTATCCCCCCTGTGCCTCAGCTCTAATCCCCGGTTCTGTTGCTTGATCCGTTAGGTGTGATCCTGGGGTGAGTTGCTTTATACCCCTGTGTCTCATCAATAATGCCGGGGTGTGTTTCTTTATCCGTTACGGGGGATCCTGGGGGGAGTTTCTTTATTTCCCCTGTGTCTCAGCTCTAATCCCTGGTTCTGTTGCTTGATCCTTTAGGTGTGATCCTGGGGTGAGTTGCTTTATTCCCCCTGTGTCTCAGCTCTAATCCCCGGTTCTGTTGCTTGATCCTTTAGGTGTGATCCTGGGGTGAGTTGCTTTATTCCCCCTGTGCCCCAGCTCTAATCCCCGGTTCTGTTGCTTAGCTCCTTTGGTGTGATCCTGGGGTGAGTTGCTTTATTCCCCCTGTGTCTCAACTCTAATCCCCGGTTCTGTTGCTTGACCCGTTAGCTGTGATCCTGGGGTGAGTCGCTTTATTCCCCCTGTACCTCAGTTCTAATCCCCGGTTCTGTTGCTTGGCTCCTTAGGTGTGATCCTGGGGTGAGTTGCTTTATTCCCCCTGTGCCTCAGTTCTAATCCCCGGTTCTGTTGCTTAGCTCCTTTGGTGTGATCCTGGGGTGAGTTGCTTTATTCCCCCTGTGCCTCAGCTCTAATCCCCGGTTCTGTTGCTTGACCCTTTAGGTGTGATCCTGGGTTGAGTTGCTTTGTTCTCCTGTGTCTCAGTTCTAATCCCCGGTTCTGTTGCTTGACTCTTTAGGTGTGATCCTGGGGTGAGTTGCTTTATTCCCCCTGTGCCTCAGTTCTAATCCCCGGTTCTGTTGCTTGACCCGTTAGGTGTGATCCTGGGGTGAGTCGCTTTATTCCCCCTGTGTTTCAGCTCTAATCCCCGGTTCTGTTGCTTGATCCGTTAGGTGTGATTCTGGGGTGAGTCGCTTTATTCCCCCTCTGTTTAAGCTCTAATCCCCGGTTCTGTTGCTTGACCCGTTAGGTGTGATCCTGGGGTGAGTCATTTTATTCCCCCTGTGTCTCAGCTCTAATCCCCGGTTCTGTTGCTTGACCCGTTAGGTGTGATCCTGGGGTGAGTCATTTTATTCCCCCTGTGTCTCAGCTCTAATCCCCGGTTCTGTTGCTTGACCCGTTAGGTGTGATCCTGGGGTGAGTTGCTTTATTCCCCCTGTACCTCAGTTCTAATCCCCGGTTCTGTTGCTTGGCTCCTTAGGTGTGATACTGGGGTGAGTTGCTTTATTCCCCCTGTACCTCAGTTCTAATCCCCGGTTCTGTTGCTTGACCCGTTAGGTGTGATCCTGGGGTGAGTCATTTTATTCCCCCTGTGTCTCAGCTCTAATCCCCGGTTCTGTTGCTTGACCCGTTAGGTGTGATCCTGGGGTGAGTTGCTTTATTCCCCCTGTGTCTCAGTTCTAATCCCCGGTTCTGTTGCTTGACCCGTTAGGTGTGATCCTGGGGTGAGTTGCTTTATTCCCTCTGTACCTCAGTTCTAATCCCCGGTTCTGTTGCTTGGCTCCTTAGGTGTGATCCTGGGGTGAGTTGCTTTATTCCCCCTGTACCTCAGTTCTAATCCCCGGTTCTGTTGCTTGGCTCCTTAGGTGTGATCCTGGGTGAGTTGTTTTATTCCCCCTGTGTCTCAGCTCTAATCCCCGGTTCTGTTGCTTGATCCGTTAGGTGTGATCCTGGGTGAGTTGCTTTATTCCCCCTGTGCCTCAGCTCTAATCCCCGGTTCTGTTGCTTGACCCATTAGGTGTGATCCTGGGGTGAGTTGCTTTATTCCCCCTGTGCCTCAGCTCTAATCCCCGGTTCTGTTGCTTGACCCGTTAGGTGTGATCCTGGGGTGAGTTGCTTTATTCCCCCTGTGCCTCAGCTCTAATCCCCGGTTCTGTTGTTTGACCCGTTAGGTGTGATTCTGGGGTGAATTGCTTTATTCCGCCTGTGCCTCAGCTCTAATCCCCGGTTCTGTTGCTTGACCCGTTTGGTGTGATCCTGGGGTGAGTTGCTTTATTCCCCCTGTGCCTCAGCTCTAATGCCCGGTTCTGTTGCTTGACCCGTTAGGTGTGATCCTGGGGTGAGTCGCTTTATTCCCCCTGTGTCTCAGCTCTAATCCCCGGTTCTGTTGCTTGACCCGTTAGGTGTGATCCTCGGGTGAGTCGCTTTATTCCCCCTGTGTCTCAGCCCTAATCCCCGGTTCTGTTGCTTGGCTCCTTAGGTGTGATCCTGGGTGAGTTGCTTTATTCCCCCTGTGCCTCAGCTCTAATCCCCGGTTCTGTTGCTTGATCCGTTAGGTATGATCATAGGGTGAGTCGCTTTATTCCCCCTGTGCCTCAGCTCTAATCCCCGGTTCTGTTGCTTGACCCGTTAGGTGTGATCCTGGGGTGAGTCGCTTTATTCCCCCTGTGCCCCAGCTCTAATCCCCGGTTCTGTTGCTTGACCCGTTAGGTGTGATCCTGGGGTGAGTTGCTTTATTCCCCCTGTGTCTCAGCTCTAATCCCCGGTTCTGTTGCTTGATCCGATAGGTGTGATCCTGTGGTGAGTTGCTTTATTCCCCCTGTGCCTCAGCTCTAATCCCCGGTTCTGTTGCTTGGCTCCTTAGGTGTGATCCTGGGGTGAGTTCCTTTATTACCCCTGTGCCTCAGCTCTAATCTCCGGTTCTGTTGCTTGACCCGTTAGGTGTGATCCTGGGGTGAGTTGCTTTATTCCCCCTGTGCCTCAGCTCTAATCCCCGGTTCTATTGCTTGACCCGTTAGGTGTGATCCTGGGGTGAGTCGCTTTATTCCCCCTGTGCCTCAGTTCTAATCCCCGGTTCTATTGCTTGACCCGTTAGGTGTGATCCTGGGGTGAGTTGCTTTATTCCCCCTGTGCCTCAGCTCTAATCCCCGGTTCTATTGCTTGACCCGTTAGGTGTGATCCTGGGGTGAGTCGCTTTATTCCCCCTGTGTTTCAGCTCTAATCCCCGGTTCTGTTGCTTGATCCGTTAGGTGTGATCCTGGGGTGAGTCGCTTTATTCCCCTGAGTCTCAGCTCTAATCCCCGGTTCTGTTGCTTGACCCCGTTAGGTGTGATCCTGGGGTGAGTCGCTTTATTCCCCCTGTGTCTCAGCTCTAACCCCCGGTTCTGTTGCTTAGCTCCTTAGGTGTGATCCTGGGGTGAGTTGCTTTATTCCCCCTGTGTCTCAGCTCTAATCCCTGGTTCTGTTGCTTGACCCGTTAGGTGTGATCTTGGGGTGAGTCGCTTTATTCCCCCTGTGCCTCAGCTCTAATCCCCGGTTCTGTTGCTTGACCCGTTAGGTGTGATCCTGGGGTGAGTCGCTTTATCCCCCTGTGTCTCAGCTCTAATCCCCGGTTCTGTTGCTTGACCCGTTAGGTGTGATCCTGGGGTGAGTTGCTTTATTCCCCCTGTGCCTCAGCTCTAATCCCCGGTTCTGTTGCTTTATCCGTTAGGTGTGTTCCTGGGGTGAGTTGCTTTATTCCCCCTGTGTCTCAGCTCTAATCCCCGGTTCTGTTGCTTGATCCGTTAGGTGTGATCCTGTGGTGAGTTGCTTTTTTCCCCCTGTGCCTCAGCTCTAATCCCCGGTTCTGTTGCTTGGCTCCTTAGGTGTGATCCTGGGGTGAGTTCCTTTATTACCCCTGTGCCTCAGCTCTAATCCCCGGTTCTGTTGCTTGACCCGTTAGGTGTGATCGTGGGGTGAGTTGCCTTATTCCCCCTGTGCCTCAGCTCTAATCCCCGGTTCTGTTGCTTGACCCGTTACGTGTGATCCTGGGGTAAGTTGCTTTATTCCCCCTGTGTCTCAGCTCTAATCCCCGGTTCTGTTGCTTGACTTGTTAGGTGTGATCCTGAGGTGAGTTGCTTTATTCCCCCTGTGTCTCAGCTCTAATTCCCGGTTCTGTTGCTTGTCTCCTTAGGTGTGATCCTGGGGTGAGTTGCTTTATTCCCCCTGTACCTCAGTTCTAATCCCCGGTTCTGTTGCTTGGCTCCTTAGGTGTGATCCTGGGTGAGTTGTTTTATTCCCCCTGTGTCTCAGCTCTAATCCCCGGTTCTGTTGCTTGATCCGTTAGGTGTGATCCTGGGTGAGTTGCTTTATTCCCCCTGTGCCTCAGCTCTAATACCGGGTTAGGTGGCTTGACCCATTAGGTGTGATCCTGGGGTGAGTTGCTTTATTCCCCCTGTGCCTCAGCTCTAATCCCCGGTTCTGTTGCTTGACCCGTTAGGTGTGATCCTGGGGTGAGTTGCTTTATTCCCCCTGTGCCTCAGCTCTAATCCCCGGTTCTGTTTGTTTGACCCGTTAGGTGTGATCCTGGGGTGAATTGCTTTATTCCGCCTGTGCCTCAGCTCTAATCCCCGGTTCTGTTGCTTGACCCGTTAGGTGTGATCCTGGGGTGAGTTGCTTTATTCCCCCTGTGCCTCAGCTCTAATGCCCGGTTCTGTTGCTTGACCCGTTAGGTGTGATCCTGGGGTGAGTCGCTTTATTCCCCCTGTGTCTCAGCTCTAATCCCCGGTTCTGTTGCTTGACCCGTTAGGTGTGATCCTGTGGTGAGTTGCTTTATTCCCCCTGTGCCTCAGCTCTAATCCCCGGTTCTGTTGCTTGGCTCCTTAGGTGTGATCCTGGGGTGAGTTCCTTTATTACCCCTGTGCCTCAGCTCTAATCTCCGGTTCTGTTGCTTGACCCGTTAGGTGTGATCCTGGGGTGAGTTGCTTTATTCCCCCTGTGTCTCAGCTCTAATCCCCGGTTCTATTGCTTGACCCGTTAGGTGTGATCCTGGGGTGAGTCGCTTTATTCCCCTGAGTCTCAGCTCTAATCCCCGGTTCTGTTGCTTGACCCGTTAGGTGTGATCCTGGGGTGAGTCGCTTTATTCCCCCTGTGTCTCAGCTCTAACCCCCGGTTCTGTTGCTTAGCTCCTTAGGTGTGATCCTGGGGTGAGTTGCTTTATTCCCCCTGTGTCTCAGCTCTAATCCCTGGTTCTGTTGCTTGACCCGTTAGGTGTGATCTTGGGGTGAGTCGCTTTATACCCCTGTGCCTCAGCTCTAATCCCCGGTTCTGTTGCTTGACCCGTTAGGTGTGATCCTGGGGTGAGTCGCTTTATCCCCCTGTGTCTCAGCTCTAATCCCCGGTTCTGTTGCTTGACCCGTTAGGTGTGATCCTGGGGTGAGTTGCTTTATTCCCCCTGTGCCTCAGCTCTAATGCCCGGTTCTGTTGCTTGACCCGTTAGGTGTGATCCTGGGGTGAGTCGCTTTATCCCCCTGTGTCTCAGCTCTAATCCCCGGTTCTGTTGCTTGACCCGTTAGGTGTGATCCTGGGGTGAGTTGCTTTATTCCCCCTGTGCCTCAGCTCTAATCCCCGGTTCTGTTGCTTTATCCGTTAGGTGTGTTCCTGGGGTGAGTTGCTTTATTCCCACTGTGTCTCAGCTCTAATCCCCGGTTCTGTTGCTTGATCCGTTAGGTGTGATCCTGTGGTGAGATGCTTTTTTCCCCCTGTGCCTCAGCTCTAATCCCCGGTTCTGTTGCTTGGCTCCTTAGGTGTGATCCTGGGGTGAGTTCCTTTATTACCCCTGTGCCTCAGCTCTAATCCCCGGTTCTGTTGCTTGACCCGTTAGGTGTGATCGTGGGGTGAGTTGCTTTATTCCCCCTGTGCCTCATCTCTAATCCCCGGTTCTGTTGCTTGACCCGTTAGGTGTGATCCTGGGGTGAGTTGCTTTATTCCCCCTGTGTCTCAGCTCTAATCCCCGGTTCTGTTGCTTGACCCGTTAGGTGTGATCCTGGGGTGAATTGCTTTATTCCCCCTGTGCCTCAGCTCTAATCCCCGGTTCTGTTGCTTGACCCGTTAGGTGTGATTCTGGGGTGAGTTGCTTTATTCCCCCTGTGCCTCAGCTCTAATGCCCGGTTCTGTTGCTTGACCCGTTACGTGTGATCCTGGGGTAAGTTGCTTTATTCCACCTGTGTCTCAGCTCTAATCCCCGGTTCTGTTGCTTGACCCGTTAGGTGTGATCCTGGGGTGAGTTGTTTTATTGCCCCTGTGTCTCAGCTCTAATCCCCGGTTCTGTTGCTTGACCTGTTAGGTGTGTCTCCTGGGGTGAGTTGCTTTATTCCCCCTGTGTCTCAGCTCTAATCCCCGGTTCTGTTGCTTGACCTCTTAGGTGTGATCCTGAGGTGAGTTGCTTTATTCCCCGTGTGTCTCAGCTCTAATCCCCGTTTCTGTTGCTTGACCCGTTACGTGTGATCCTGGGGTAAGTTGCTTTATTCCCCCTGTGTCTCAGCTCTAATCCCCGGTTCTGTTGCTTGACCTGTTAGGTGTGATCCTGAGGTGAGTTGCTTTATTCCCCCTGTGTCTCAGCTCTAATTCCCGGTTCTGTTGCTTGGCTCCTTAGGTGTGATCCTGGGGTGAGTTGCTTTATTCCCCCTGTACCTCAGTTCTAATCCCCGGTTCTGTTGCTTGGCTCCTTAGGTGTGATCCTGGGTGAGTTGTTTTATTCCCCCTGTGTCTCAGCTCTAATCCCCGGTTCTGTTGCTTGATCCGTTAGGTGTGATCCTGGGTGAGTTGCTTTATTCCCCCCTGTGCCTCAGCTCTAATCCCCGGTTCTGTTGCTTGACCCATTAGGTGTGATCCTGGGGTGAGTTGCTTTATTCCCCTGTGCCTCAGCTCTAATCCCCGGTTCTGTTGCTTGACCCTTTAGGTGTGATCCTGGGGTGAGTTGCTTTATTCCCCCTGTGCCTCAGCTCTAATCCCCGGTTCTGTTGTTTGACCCGTTAGGTGTGATCCTGGGGTGAATTGCTTTATTCCGCCTGTGCCTCAGCTGTAATCCCCGGTTCTGTTGCTTGACCCGTTAGGTGTGATCCTGGGGTGAGTTGCTTTATTCCCCCTGTGCTTCAGCTCTAATGCCCGGTTCTGTTGCTTGACCCGTTAGTTGTGATCCTGGGGTGAGTCGCTTTATTCCCCCTGTGTCTCAGCTCTAATCCCTGGTTCTGTTGATGAAACCGTTAGGTGTGAACTTCGGGTGAGTCGCTATATTGCACCGGTGCCTCAGCTCTAATCCCCGGTTCTGTTGCTTGACCCGTTAGGTGTGATCCTGTGGTGAGTTGTTTTATTCCCCCTGTGTCTCAGCTCTAATCCCCGGTTCTGTTGCTTGACCTGTTAGGTGTGATCCTGTGGTGAGTTGCTTTATTCCCCCTGTGCCTCAGCTCTAATCCCCGGTTCTGTTGCTTGGCTCCTTAGGTGTGATCCTGGGGTGAGTTCCTTTATTCCCCCTGTGCCTCAGCTCTAATCCCCGGTTATATTGCTTGACCCGTTAGGTGTGATCCTGGGGTGAGTCGCTTTATTCCCCTGAGTCTCAGCTCTAATCCCCGGTTCTGTTGCTTGACCCGTTAGGTGTGATCCTGGGGTGAGTTGCTTTATTCCCCCTGTGTCTCAGCTCTAATCCCTGGTTCTGTTGCTTTATCCGTTAGGTGTGATCTTGGGGTGAGTCGCTTTATTCCCCCTGTGCCTCAGCTCTAATCCCCGGTTCTGTTGCTTGACCCGTTAGGTGTGATCCTGGGGTGAGTCGCTTTATCCCCCTGTGTCTCAGCTCTAATCCCCGGTTCTGTTGCTTGACCCGTTAGGTGTGATCGTGGGGTGAGTTGCTTTATTCCCCCTGTGCCTCAGCTCTAATCCCCGGTTCTGTTGCTTGACCCGTTAGGTGTGATCCTGGGGTGAGTCGCTTTATTCCCCTGAGTCTCAGCTCTAATCCCCGGTTCTGTTGCTTGACCCGTTAGGTGTGATCCTGGGGTGAGTCGCTTTATTCCCCCTGTGTCTCAGCTCTAACCCCCAGTTCTGTTGCTTAACTCCTTAGGTGTGATCCTGGGGTGAGTTGCTTGATTCCCCCTGTGTCTCAGCTCTAATCCCCGGTTCTGTTGCTTGACCCGTTAGGTGTGATCCTGGGGTGAATTGCTTTATTCCCCCTGTGCCTCAGCTCTAATTCCCGGTTCTGTTGCTTGACCCGTTAGTGTGATTCTGGGGTGAGTTGCTTTATTCCCCCTGTGCCTCAGCTCTAATGCCCCGGTTCTGTGCTTGACCCGTTAGGTGTGATCCTGGGGTGAGTTGCTTTATTCCCCCTGTCTCAGCTCTAATCCCGGTTCTGTTGCTTGACCCGTTACGTGTGATCCTGGGGGTAAGTTGCTTTAATTCCCCGTGTGTCTCAGCTCTAATCCCCGGTTCTGTTGCTTGACCCGTTAGGTGTGATCCTGGGGTGAGTTGTTTTATTGCCCCTGTGTCTCAGCTCTAATCCCCGGTTCTGTTGCTTGACCTGTTAGGTGTGATCCTGAGGTGAGTTGCTTTATTCCCCCTGTGGCTCAGCTCTAATCCCCGGTTCGGTTGCTTGAGCCGGTCGGTGTGATCCTGGGGTGAGTTGCTTTATTCCCCCTGTGCCTCAGCTCTAATGCCCGGTTCTGTTGCTTGACCCGTTAGGTGTGATCCTGGGGTGAGTTGCTTTATTCCCCCTGTGTCTCAGCTCTAATCCCCGTTCTGTGCTTGACCCGTTAGGTGTGATCGTGGGGTGACTTGCTTTATTCCCCCTGTGACTCAGCTCTAATACCAGGTTCTGTTGCTTTGACCAGGTATTGATCTGGGGTGAGTCGCTTTATTACCCCTGTGTCACAGCTATAATCCCCGGGTCTGTTGCTTGACCCGTTAGGGGTGATCCTGGGGTGGGTGTGATTGGGGTGAGTTGCTTTATTCCCCCTGTGTCTCAGCTCTAATTCCCGGTTCTGTTGCTTGACCCGTTAGGTGTGATTCTGGGGTGAGTTGCTTTATTCCCCCTGTGTCTCAGCTCTAATCCCCGGTTCTGTTGCTTGACCCGTTAGGTGTGATCCTGGGGTGAGTTGCTTTATTCCCCCTGTGTCTCAGCTCTAATCCCCGGTTCTGTTGCTTGACCCGTTAGGTGTGATCCTGGGGTGAGTTGCTTTATTCCCCCTTTGTCTCAGCTCTAATCCCCGGTTCTGTTGCTTGACCCGTTAGGTGTGATCCTGGGGTGAGTTGTCCCTCAGCTCTAATCCCGGTTCTGTTGCTTGACCCGTTAGGTGTGATCCTGGGTGAGTTGCTTTATTCCCCTGTGTCTCAGCTCTAATCCCCGGTTCTGTTGCTTGACAGTTAGGTGTGATCCTGGGGGTAGTCGCTTTATTCCCCTGTTGTCTCAGCTCTAATGCCCGGTTCTGTTGCTTGACCCGTTAGGTGTGATCCTGGGGTGAGTTGCTTTATTCCCCCTTTGTCTCAGCTCTAATCCCCGGTTCTGTTGCTTGACCCGTTACGTGTGATCCTGGGGTAAGTTGCTTTATTCCCCCTGTGTCTCAGCTCTAATCCCCGGTTCTGTTGCTTTGCCCGTTAGGTGTGAGGTCTGTTGCTTGACCTGTTAGGTGTGTCTCCTGGGGTGAGTTGCTTTATTCCCCCTGTGTCTCAGCTCTAATCCCCGGTTCTGTTGCTTGACCCTTTAGGTGTGATCCTGAGGTGAGTTGCTTTATTCCCCCTGTGTCTCAGCTCTAATTCCCGGTTCTGTTGCTTGTCCCTTTGTGTGTAATCTCAGGATGAGTCACTTAGAGGTCATTTCTGCATAGAAGGTGTGTTTTACATACACAGATTGGCATAGATTTTGCATACAGGTATGTGTAAGCACAGGTCTGCACCTAGACGTTCCCAAGGGACCTGGGGCGGTTGTGAGATTAGCTTGTACCTGCCTCGGGTCTGAGTTTTTGTATAAGAGCATTTGTGTGTTACTGAGGCTGGTTCTGACAGCCAGTTTTATAAAGACCCTCGCTGGCATTTGTCGCCTTTATGGTGCTCTGCTATAAATGATCTGCTTTACCTTCCTGGACCCCAGTCCTGATGAGTCGCTTCATTGCCCTGCGCTTTAGTTCCATTCTCTGGCTCTGTGTGCCGTTTTGTTTAGTGTTGCTTTGTGCCCCTCGACCTTGAGGTCCTTATTGGACATCAGGCTTTTACCTTAGTGTGTCTTTGTAGTTCTAAAATAAAATATTTCCACTGAAATACACAGAGCTAAGTGTCAATGTCGATTCTAAACTTAAGTCTATAGATAAGCAGATTGAAAAAACAATCTTATATCTTTCCCCAGTTCCTCTGCAGCCAGAGAACAGCTGTTGTGTAGCCGCTCCTTTATGACTGAATAATCCCCCGGTTATGATGCCGGATATACTGAGAACACAGGATGAGCTTTGGAAGATGTTGCCAATGTGCAGTAATGGAGCAAAGAAAGGGATTTTTACTTGGTCACTCTGAGCTGGGAGTCCCAGAGTAGTTACACAACAACAAGGCGGCACGTGGAAGGATTTGCAGAGGACTATGATGGGAGCATGCGTACAAGCAGAGATATGGTCTTTACCTTGATGATGGAGGTATGGTCAGCAGAGGAGAAGTTGACCTCATACTGGACGCTGTCGGCCAGATACAGGATGGGGGGTGCCTGCCAGCTGATGAAGAGCTGACCAAGCTGCTCCGTCTCCCGCACAGTCACGTTCCTGGGCGGATCCAGCAGCACTGTAGCGTGGGAGATGGGTTTTTTATTAGTACATTGTCTCTACCTCTCCAGCTTAGCTATGTTTAGATGTGACTGGCTGGCTGCCTTCTTTCTTGTAGTCCCAGGGCTGTGATTTCATTCACATCCTCCTGGGCATTTCTCCCCTCTTTCTTTCCTATTTGCTTCCTTATTCTCATCTTTTGTAATGTCTGTCTTGATTAGTTTGTAAGCTCTGATGAGCAGGGACCGTCTTCTATATGCATCTGTACAGCGCTGCGTATATCTCGTAGCGCTATATAAATGATTAATAGTAGTCACAGATTATGTTCCCAGTCTGCTCATTGCAGCAACGCTCCTAAGGCCAGGAACCATGCACTAGAGCTCATTAGAGAGCCCTGTGCTACGGGCTTTAAATCTGGCCACTAGGTGTCGCTTTGAACGAAAAGCAAGACTCCCTTCTGCTTCAGCATTTCACAGCCTCAGCCAACCCAAGGATTGGTCCTGGGGCCTCTAGTGTGGGAATGTAAGGCACTTGCCTCTGAATCGCCAGGCCATTTCCCCAGCGTCCGGCAGGTCTGTCACCCCCCTGTCTCAGTGCTCCTAGGCAGCATCGAGGACTCACCCACATCGTTGACTTGGAGGCTTCGGCTGTACTGAGCAGTTCTGCTGTTCCCTCGCATGACTCTTACGCTCAGGGCATCGAAGGAGACCACATCCTCTGTGGGAAAGGTGCAAATGTACCACACAGTGTACGTCCGCTCTGAGCTCAGTTTGCAGGGTTTTTCTGGATAGTCCCTAGAAGAGAGGGGTTCAGAACAGTGAGTAGTTACTCCCCATCAACCCCGATCACCGATAATCAAGGGGAATGCCCTCCATCATGGCTACCGAGCCCTTCCCCCAGCACTGATAACCAGGAAAGCAAACCCCCATCACTACCGTGAAAAACGGCGACCTTGCCGTTGTCACCATGGAGGATAATGTCACTGCTGTCACCGTGATGAGTACTTGCAAACATTGCTGCTAAGGATGGTGACCCCCCCCCCAGCATCGCTAGAAAGTGGAGCAGTCCCACAGCTCCCACAAAACAATGTGATTCCTATCCCTGTCGCCAAGGGAAGAGATTCTACCTCTGCCGCAAAGAATAACCACCCCACTTCAACTCTAACTGCAAGGATAGGACTTGCCCCCACTACCATCACAGATGATCATCCCTACTACTGCCACCAAGGAGAGTAGCCCCCTCCCCCCAATCCCATCAAGAAGAGAGGCACCATCACTGTTATCTTATCTGGTGTTTGAGACAAGTTAATTCAAGAATTGCACCCTTCTAACTCAGCGGACTTGCTGCTACAGTCGTGTGTGTGAGAAGGGATCTGATTCCCACTGAGAGCTGCAGACTTGCTGTCACTTACTCCAGTTGGTAGTAGAAGCTGAAAGTCGTTTTGGCCTCACCTGCGCCGCCCTCCCAAAAGCAGGTGAGGTCTTGCAGGGTACGGGTGAAGCACTTGGGATTCTCTGACTCTTCAGCTAACAGCTGGGAAACTAGAAGAGAAAGGAGAGAGAATTCACCGCCTCCTCAAAACATCACATCTGCCTCGGACACACTCTTCTAGCATAAGGAATGCAGCCAGCCCTGGGGTGGCAGCTGGGATAGAGTTAGGCAGCTCTTTAGAATTGCTGGAAGCAGACTGGAGGGGGAGCAGTCATAATGGAGGTAATAAAGAGGCAAATTGGCCAATGGTGTAGAAGGACTCTGGCACCCAGAAAATAGCTTCTTTAACCTCCCTGGCCCCACAAAACCTTTCTGTAGGGAAAGTGTAATTACCTACATCATTGTGTCCTGTCCATTCCCTCTGGGCCAGGCATGCACACACAGACACAGACAGACACACACAGACCGACAGACAGACACGCTTCTTCATGAATACCCTTAGCCAGGCTGCTCCATGTCCGATGTTAGCCCAGTGCCAGCATCATTAGGAAAAGGAGGGCAATAGAAACCCAGGATAAGAGCAGGCAGAGGTCAGCCTGCCGAGGTGATGGGAAGCTAGATGCATATCTCTGCATTTAATACTCATTTTTCTGCCTCAGCTAGGGCTGGGTTGACATGTGGGTATGAGATAAGAGCATGCATTACATTTGTGGCTTCAGACACCCAGAGGAAATGTTGCCTGTGATGACTAGGGGGAGGGGATGTGGGTTGGTTAATAATCTACTGCACAGGGCAGGTACCAAGAAGCCTTGGGCAAGTGGCCCTATTATCTAGGGAGTGGCCCTGGAGCTCATCCACCCTTCTTTCCTTTATGCCGCCTCTCAGCAGAATCCCAGTTTTCTGCCCCTGAAGCTACTGAGATCATGGGGCAGATATACAGGAGGATGGTTTGAATGTAATTGTGGACAAGTCCTTTCTTTTCATGCTGAGGTGCCCCAGAAGTGTTTTTCATTTGTTTCTGTTTCTTGGGAGCATCAGAACATCCTGTTGAGTCACCGGCATAACCCCCGCCCCTGCTCCCGCCCCCTGCCCCTGCTCCTGCCCCCCCTGCCCCCGCCCCCTGCCCCCGCCCCCTGCTCCTGCCCCCTGCCCCTGCTCCTGCCCCCGCCCCCGCCCCTGCTCCCGCCCCCTACCCCTGCTCCTGCTCCTGCCCCCCCTGCCCCCGCCCCCTGCCCCCGCCCCCTGCTGCTGCCCCCTGCCCCTGCTCCTGCCCCCGCCCCTGCCCCCGCCCCCTGCTCCTGCCCCCGCCCCCTGCTTCTGCCCCCACCCCCTGGCCCTGCCCCGGCTCCCTCAAACACTACAGCGCAAGAAAGCGATAAGAAAGAATTTATGCCTAACGGGCACTCCCCCATAGAACTGCCACACCGTAGCATTTCCCCCTTCCCCCATAGAACTGCCCATCGTACCATTACCCCCTCCTAAGGGACACTCCCCTATAGAACTGTCACATCGTAGCATTACCCCCTCCCAAGGAGCCCTCCCCTATAGAACTGCCACGCCGTAGCATTACCACCTACCAAGGATCCCTCCCCTATAGAACTGCCACTCCATAGCATTACCCCCTCCCTAGGATCCCTCCCCTATAGAACTGCCACATCGTAGCATTACCCCCTCCCCCATAGAACTGCCATGCCGTAGCATTACCCCCTCCCCCATAGAACTGCCACGCCGTAGCATTACCCCCTCCCCCATAGAACTGCCATGTCGTAGCATTACCCCCTCCCAAGGAGCCCTCCCCTATAGAACTGTCACATCGTAGCATTACCCCCTCCCCATAGAACTGCCACGCCGTAGCATTACCCCTCCCAAGGAGCCCTCCCTTATAGAACTGTCACATCGTAGCATTACCCCCTCCCCCATAGAACTGCCACGCCATAGCATTACCCCCTCCCAAGGAGCCCTCCCCTATAGAACTGCCACGCCGTAGCATTACCCCCTCCCAAGGAGCCCTCCCCTATAGAACTGCCACGCCGTAGCATTACCCCCTCCCAAGGAGCCCTCCCCTATAGAACTGCCACGCCGTAGCATTACCCCCTCCCTAGGAACCCTCCCCTATAGAACTGCCACATCGTAGCATTACACCCTCCCCCCATAGAACTGCCCATCGTACCATTACCCCCTCCTAAGGGACACTCCCCTATAGAACTGTCACATCATACCATTACCCCCTCCCCCCTAGAACTGCCACGCCGTAGCATTACCCCCTCCCAAGGAGCCCTCCCCTATAGAACTGCCACTTCGTAGCATTACCCCCTCCCCCCATAGAACTGCCCATCGTACCATTACCCCCTCCTAAGGGACACTCCCCTATAGAATGGTCACATCATAGCATTACCCCCTCCCAAGGAGCCCTCCCCTATAGAACTGTCACATCGTAGCATTACCCCCTCCCCAATAGAACTGCCACATCGTACCATTACCCCCTCCTAAGAGACACTCCCCCATAGAACTGCCACATCGTACCATTACCCCCTCCTAAGGGATACTCCCCTATAGAACTGTCCCATCGTAGCATTACCCCCTCCTCCATAGAACTGCCACATCATACCATTACCCCCTCCTAAGGGACACTCCCCAATAGAACTGCCACATCGTACCATTACCCCCTCTTAAGGGACCTCCCCTATAGAACTGTCACATCATAGCATCACTCCCTCCTAAGGGGCCCTCCCCTATAGAACTGCCACATCGTAGCATTACACTCTCCTAAGGGGCCCTCCCCTATAGAACTGTCTCATCGGGACATTACCCCAGTTAAGGGACTTTCCCTATAGGACTCCATCGTAAAGGACATCGCAATAGGATTCCACCTTTAATTTCAGCCTTTGTATTCTGTACTTTAAATCACAAGAAAGTACAAATCAGAACATAATGAAATGCATAAAATAAAATTGTATTTCAAATTTGAATACAGTAAAAAAAAAAAAAAAAAAAAAGTTCATAGACCACACCCATCAATCCAGTCCAGAGACGACAACCTCCCCAGAGATCAAAATTCATATTAAATCTGCCCTACAGAACTCCCACCCTATGTAATGCTCCCCTATAGATCGCCTCCCTCAGAAACACCACTCTATGGCCAGGGTTCCCAACCCAGTCCTCGGGCCACACAGAGCCAGTCAGGTTTTCAGGATAACCACAATGAATATGCATGAGAGAGATTTGCATAGCAATCGTGCGGGCTCCATGGCAGAGGGCAATTCATTATTCTGTAGGTCAGCTGCCAAGAGAAGTTTGCTATTATTTCCTTTGTGTGTATGAGAGTCAGAGGAAGGGGGAGGGAAAGCGCCTCTGTTTTTGTAGAGGGAAAAGCCCATAAACTGTTATTAGCAAGGTAGATTTGGGGGGAAGCATTGAGAAATCTAGGCAGAGGTAGACGTTCAGCTTAAGGGCCCCCAAGCAAAAAAACAGAAAGGCCCCCTAGAGCTTGGGGTGGTGATGTACCTCAGAAGATATAATACCCAGAGGATCCTTAGCGAGGGGGGAGGGATAAAGTCTGGGATAAGCACAGAGGATCCTTAGCTGTGGGGGGGAGTGAGGGGTAAAGCCAGGGATAATCACAGAGGATCATTAGCTTTGGGGGGAGTGTGGGGTAAAGCCTGGGATAAGCACAGAGGATCCTTAGCTGTGGGGGGAGTGATGGGTAAAGCCTGGGATAAGCACAGAGGATCCTTAGCTGTGGGGGGGGGGGGGGAGTGAGGGGTAAAGCCTGGGATAAGCACAGAGGATCCTTAGCTGTGGGGGAGTGATGGGTAAAGCCTGGGATAAGCACAGAGGATCCTTAGCTGTGGGGGGGGGGAGTGAGGGGTAAAGCCTGGGATAAGCACAGAGGATCCTTAGCTGTGGGGGGAGTGAGGGGTAAAGCCTGGGATAAGCACAGAGAATCCTTAGCTGTGGGGGGAGTGAGGGGTAAAGCCTGGGATAAGCACAGATGATCCTTAGCTGCGGGGGAGTCAGGGGTAGAGCCTCGGATTAGCACAGAGGATCCTTAACGAGGGGAGTGAAGGGTAAAGTCTGGAATAAGCACAATAAATGCTCAGTGTTGGGGGAGTCAGGGTTAAGGCCAGATCTTTCCTATTTTAATAATAGAGTTCTTTTCCTTTTAACCGTATTTTATTTCCAACCTCTTTGCTTTTATTTTGAAAAACTGTACATTAAATACCAGGAAGCCGCCAGGGAGGGATAATGGGCTTAGATGAGCTGTTCTGCTCTTAGGTTCTTTGCTTCTACAGTACATATAGACCTGAGGAAAGTTGTAACGCTTTCATTTCAGAAATAAATTCACACAAAACTTAAATGATTTCCGATGTAGAACGAGGGAACACGATGGCAGATAACGTCCACATCAAGTCTCTACAGCTGCATCCTCTCCCTCCGAGATCCTCGCGCTTTCCCTGGCTTTCTTAAAGGAAGGCGAGACGGGAAAAGGAGGGAAGGTGGGTCTGCATGAGGTGGGGTGGGCACCTGCAGCTGTTTGAGATAAAACCCAGAGCACAGGGGCAGATGTGCCCAGCTGTTTTCAGACAAACACAACATGACGATGGAGGTAGGGGGAAGAGTCCCCAGGGCAAGCCAGAGTCTGGCATCAGTAGGGTGGGATCCCGTGAAGGTTTGACAGATGGACCCAGCAGCCCCCTTCAAGGCACTTGGGTTTCTCCCGGACAGTACAGAGTCTATTGAGCAATTTCCTAATGTTTTCCTGTGCCTGTGAGAGCCCTCAGCCTGCTAAGAAGAGATTAATGAAGGCATCCTACCTTTGCTATAGAAATCCTCCACTAGCTGCTCTCCGTGTACCTGGGCCCCAGCCACAATTAGCAACAGCAGCAGGACCCTGACAGCCCTCTGATCCATCATGCCCAGGTGTCTGCCTCGTCTGCTGGGTCCTGGAGCTCTGACAGCGATCCCTCTCCCTCGTCCCCCCTTCTCCTGCATACCCTGGGCAGAGCAGGGCAGGCTGCCAGGAACTGGTAGAGAGACAGGGACTGGGAACTTAGATAAGGGGACAAACAGGGCTAGAGGGAGGGGAGGGGCAGGGCACAGAAGGAGTGATGAGGAGAGAGCAATAGAGAGGGACTGTGCTCAGGAGAGACAGTGAAAGGAGGTCACCACCTTCTCTTCCTCGTACCCTCTCCCCACGTCCTCTCTTTCCCTCACCCCTTCTGGTGGCTTCTCTCCCCCTCACCTTACCCATCCCCGAGGCCTCTCTCTCCCCCTCTGCGTTCTTTTCATACCCCTTCTTCACACACCTAGATGCTCACGTTTCTGATTCTTCAGTGCCACCAGGATGGCTACACTCTGGGTCATCTGCTAATCACATGGTCAAGCTCAAACATGGGTTTGGGAGTTACGGATGTTAGCCAAGTGACCTAGACAAGATCTGTGTTTGGGCTCAACCAGTGCTAGTAATGTGAGCTGGCCACAGTCTGTGTAGAGGAGTCTCCAGTGCTTAAAATGACCCCCAACTCCAGATCGTGAGGTTGAGGTCAGTCCATTCTGCTTTTCCCATTACTGCACTACATGTACTTTGCAAGGGGAGAGACAAGACTGGGAGGGGCTTAGCCATTGCTTATCTCGTCCTGGGGCCTGGTGTTTATCTCCCTGTAGTTCCAGAGCTGCTCCTTCACAGATAAAACTCATGTTCTTTTAGAAGCTTATTTCAGCACACACAGGTCAAACAGGATCGGAGTAAACATCCATGAGGCCCACCGTTTTCCACTCCAGGGTCCTAAAGAGTCAATCCATTAATTGTTCCTCACACCCAGTGGTGACTAGCAGCTTTCCCCAGTTTACCTAGCTAATAATGGTTTATGGACTTTTCCTCCAGGAACTTGTCTAAACATCCAGCTGTACTGCCCACCTTGATCCCATCTTCCAGCAATTAATTTCACAGTTCAATTGTGCTGAGTGAAAAAATATTTTCTTTGATTTAAATGTGCTGTTAGCGTCATGGGGTATCACTCTTCTTAGGGAATGGTTAGTTATCCTTTCGAATGGAACTATCTACCTGTCCCACCCTAGTCATTCTTTAATACACTTTTGTCATCTCCCCTCTCAGTCACCTTCTTGGCCTTTCTTCATAGGAGAATCATTCTATCACACATCTCTGTACTTTTTCCACTACCGCCTTGTCTGTTTTTGAGGCTGGGTGACCAGAACTGTACCCAGTGCACAAGCAGATGCTTGGAAGGAATGAGGAATTTTGGATCTGCAATTAGGTTGCAGTCTGACGAGATTTTTTAAATTTGGGTGGAGGGTTCAATCGTTCCATCTGTTGTTTTAATTTTTAAGAGAACTCTGCACATTCATTACAGCGAATGGATTTAAAAAGACATGGATGTTTTTCCCATAGACACAAAATGGGAGAAGACCTTTTGTAAACAGAGCCCTTTGTTTCAGTTTGGTATGGACTGAGGGAGTAGATGCCTCGTGCAAACTCGATAACACTTCTCTAGGTTTTGGGCGAGGTATGACGTCTACCACTATACACCTGGCAGACAATATACCAAATGATTCACACTCGCCGGCCTCCCAGCTATCTACATTCTTAATTATGGAATTGCTGACCTCATTGCTAGTCCTAAAACATTCCCTGGAGATACCTTTGCTTCCACCACCACCGGTGACTTTCTCTGTAGGACAGACATCTGGGGCAACAGACCCCACAACTAGTCAGACTTTCAGGCTATGAACAATAACTATGTATCAGATAAATGACTGTAGGATGGGGTCTAGGGGCTCCATGCATGGTGCCATCCCGGCCCACAGATGTTCCACAACTGAATCACGGCTTTGGCAGGTATGTTATATCATGCATCTGGCTGATGGCGGGTGCCCAAGGAGCAGGGGAGATATGCATTCATGTAAATTAACACAGAAACTTTGTGCATGATAAAGAGATGTTAATGAAAATGCACAAATTCCCTGGCTATTGTTAAGTACCGTCGAGTCAGTATTGACTCATGGCGACCCTCTGGATATTTGTCCTAAACTGTGTTCGGTCTTTAGTCAGGCGGCTCATCGTTGACAGACTGGTACCCATAGCTGCTGTTATTGTATCGATCCATCTCATTGCTGGCCTTCCTCTTTTCCTGGCTTTACTTTCCTGGTATATACTTCCACTTTGAATATTCAGGGGAGCCCACTTAGGGACGTGCACCTTTTATGCATGTATTTATGAAATTCCTCCCCTCCGTTTTTCTTTTTTCTGTTTTGTTTTTTGTTTTGTTTTTTTAATAACCTAAAAATTCCTAGTTTGAGAACCCGCCTCCTAAAAGAGGAAAGGCAACTCCCCAAACCAGGCGATCACTGCTATGACCAGAAGGGCTCCCCCTGTGCACTGAATTTGCGCCGTACCTAAAGAACCCCCGCTCCTCCAACTCACATCATCAACTGCAAGCTGACGACACGCATACCATCTTGGGAGGGATCCGGGACTGGACTAGAGTTCCTTAAGGAACAACAATTAGCAGGTAAGTCTAATTTAATCTTCCTTTGCGTCCCTCTAGTCCAGTCCCGGTACCATAGAGGATGTAACAGAGCAGTGAATCTCAACGGGAGGGACCCGCAAGCCCAGCCTGAAGCACCACTGAGCCAAAACGCCCCTCTTCCGCCGCCTGCACATCCAGCCGATAGTGCCTCGTGAAAGAATGCAAAGAGGACCAAGTCGCCACCCTACAAATGTCCGTGACCGGAACCAAACTGAACTCCGCCCACGACGCCGCTTGCACCCTGGTCGAGTGAGCCCGGAGGCCCTCCGGAACCACCTTACCCTTAAGAAGATACGCTGACGCAATCGTTTCCTTCAACCACCGAGAAATAGACGACTTAGCGTGCACCTCTCCCTTCCGCGGACCGCCAAAGGACACAAATAACCTGTCCGACCTTCGGAATGACACGGTCCTGCGGAGATACTTCCTGAGCGCACGACGCACATCCAGCAAATGTAACCTGCCCCCCGACTCGTCCTGCGAAAATACCGGAAGGGACACTACTTGGTTAACATGGAACACTGAAACCACCTTCGGCAAGAAAGCTGGAACCATCCGCAGCACCACCTTGTGAGGAAAGAATGTTAGATGTGGCTCCTTCCAGGATAACGCCTGCAACTCCGAAATCCTCCTCGCCGAGCAAATGGCCACCAAAAATATGGTCTTCAAAGTCAAATCCTTCAGCGAGGCCTTATCCAAGGGCTCAAACGGCGCTCTGATCAACGCCTCCAACAACAAATTCAGATCCCACGCGGGCACCGAAGATCGTCTCGGGGGCCGCAAGAGTAACACGGCTCGCAAAAACTGCCGAACGTCACCATGTGCCTCAACTGCTGGCCCTGTACCTTACCCCTAAAACAGGCAAGGGCCGCCAATTGAACTCGTAAAGAACTAGCTGCGAGACCCTTCTCTACACCATCCTGCAAAAACGACAGGACCTGGGCCACGGAAGCCCTGAAGGGCCGCAGATCTCGAGCCGCACACCACGCCTCAAAGATGCGCCATATCCGTATGTATGCTAAAGACGTTGATTGCCTACGAGCCTTCAGCAAAGTGGAAACCACCGCAGCCGAATAACCTCTAGATGTTAGCCTAGCCCTCTCAAGAGCCATGCCGTAAGCGAAAATTGATCCACCTAAGGCATGCGCAACGGGCCCTGCCAAAGGAGGTCCGCTCGATGTGGAAGCTGCCACGGCTGGTCCACGAGGAGACGCACCAGATCCGCATACCAAGGCCTGCGAGGCCAATCCGGCGCTATCAGGACCACCAGACCGCGATGTTTCTCGATGCGCTGTATGACACGGCCTATGAGGGCCCACAGTGGAAACACATAGAGAAGGCCCTCCTCCGGCCACCTCTGGGCCAACGCATCGAGCCCCTCGGACATTCTTTCCCGCCTTCTGCTGAAAAACCGAGTTACTTTCGCGGAGTCGAAGCTGGCCATCAGATCCATGTGGGGAAGTCCCCAGCGCCGAACTAGAATTGCGAACAACTCCGGATGGAGGACCCACTCCCCCGGGTCCACCCTGCGGCAACTTAGAAAATCTGCTTCTACGTTGTCTACTCCGGCTATATGCTGCGCCGACAGAGCCTGCAGATTGCCTTCGGCCCAACTCAACAGCTGACTTGCGTCCGCTTCCAACTGCACACTGCCTGTGCCGCCTTGCCGATTGATGTAGGCGACTGTCGTCACATTGTCAGACAGCACCCTTACCGGTGTCTGCCGTAAATGCGCCTGAAACTCCAGAAGGGCCAAGTATACCGCCCTCATCTCCAGCTGGTTGATGGTCCAGGTTTTCTCCTCCAGCGACCACCACCCTTGGGCCCACCTGCCTTCGCAATGCGCTCCCCAGCCCCCGAGACTGGCATCCGTCATTATCAATCTCCAGGATGGAGTCTCCAGCGGGACCCCCGCTGCCAAAACCTCTGGCCTTAACCACCAGAGAAGCTCCTGACGCACCTCAGGAGGACAAACCAATCGCTGAGACAATGCATCCGTTTGGTGAGACCAACGTCGAAGAAGAGTGCTCTGTAACGGCCGCATATGATCTCTGGCCCACGGCACCACCTCGATCGTGGCCGCCATAGTTCCGAGCAACTGCAGGTACTCCCATGCCGTAGGAGCTTGCTGAGATAGAAACTTCCGAACAAGGGCCCGAATCCCTTGTGCCCGCAGGACAGGGAGAAATACCTTTGCCTGCGCAGTCTCGAAACGTGCTCCCAAATATTCCAGAGACTGCGAGGGAACCAACCTGCTCTTTGCCGCGTTGACCACCCAACCGAGGCTTTCCAATACTTGCACCACCCGAGCGGTTGCCGTGGCGCTTTCCTCTCTGGACTTTGCCCGAATCAACCAATCGTCTAGGTAAGGATGCACCAGCACCCCTTCCTTGTGGAGCGCCGCCGCCGCCACCACCACCACCATGATCTTGGTAAATGTGCGAGGCGCCGTCGCTAGCCCAAAGGGCAGAGCCTGAAACTGAAAATGGCCCATGGGTACCGCAAACCTGAGGTATTTCTGATGCTCCTTCCGAACCGGAATATGGAGATAAGCCTCCGTGAGATCTAAGGAGGTCAGGAATTCTCCTGCTCTGACCGCCGCAATCACCGAGCGCAACGTCTTCATACGGAAATGGGTCACCCGAAGACAACGATTCACTCATTTTAAATCCAGAATCGGCCGAAACGTGCCCTCCTTCTTTGGCACCACGAAATAGATGGAGTAGCGACCTAACCTGCACTGGTTCGAAGGAACCAGAACCACTGCTCTGAGCTGCAGCAGCCGCTGTAGCGTCTCCGCCACCACCCGAACCTTGTGCGGCGCGCTGCAAGGAGACTGAACAAAGGAATCTAACATGGGCCGATGGAGCTCTAGCGCATAACCTTCTCGAATGATCTCCAGAACCCATTGATGTGATGTTATGTGGACCCAGGCAGGGTAAAAATCCCGCAACCGTCCTCCCACAGGCACTACCTCCACCTGAGTCCGCCTGATCTCATTGTGGCTTTTTAGGGTTTGAGGACTGGAAAGGCATAAACCCCCTGCCCGCCCCCCGGAAACCTCGAAACCCCTGGCTCCGTACTGGAAACTTTCCCCACTGAGACTGGCCAAACCGAGAGGATCGAAACCTACGAAACTCTCTCTGCACGCCCCTGGGGCCCAACACATTCCAGACCTGTTTAGGCTTATCCTCCGGTAGATGACCCCCCTTGGACTCACCGAGATCCTTGACCAACTTCTCTAGATCTTCTCCAAACAAGAGCTTCCCCCTAAAAGGAAGTTTGCTGAGCCGGGCCTTAGAAGATCTGTCTGCCGACCAATTTCGCAGCCACAGATATCTCTTAGCTGCCACCACAGAAGCCATACTCTTTGCTAGCCCTCGGATGAGGTCATAATGAATGTCCGCCAAATAAGCGGTTCCAGACTCCAGGCGCGTGGCATCCTCCACCTGCCCCCCCAACTGGTCCCCTTGTAACCTCTGAGACCATCTCAAACAGCCTCTCGCCACCCACGCCCCCGCTATTGAGGCCTGCATGGAGAGGGCACAAATATCAAACACTTGCTTCAACAAAGTATCTAATTTCCTGTCTTGCACATCTTTCAATGCCGCAGTGCCCTCCACAGGAATCGCAGTCTTCTTCGTGTGTGCATTATTATTATTATTATTATTTTTTTTTTATTGTATAGTTTGAACTTTTGGGAATTAAATCAATTCTGGCAGCAGTAATGTTAGTGTTCTTTAAAGATTTTTTTAGGTAATCACAAAATCTCAAAATCTCTTGTCAAATATTTAGCAATAACTTGGCTATATTTGAGCTCCTCCCTTGTTCCAGCTCTGTTTGCTTTTAGAGGTCCCCTTAGCTTATATGGACATTCTCATGGGAATTTCATCCAGGTGTTTCATACAATTTTAGTCGAGATACAAGTGTTGCAAATGTGTTTTATTACTTTAGTTCATTAAGCTGTTTTATCTGTTCTCTTTTCTATATTTTTATTTTTTTTTTTATTCCAGTGGTCAATGTCTTTTATTTGCACGAAAGACTTTACCTGAAGGTATTGGTGTTTACTTAACACATTATTATACATAATGGTTTTATGCTCACTATTATTTATTATGATTTATTATGATTTATTATGATTTATTATTATTTATTATTTTGATCTGTCTGCCATATTGCATCCTCCTCATCTCTTTTCTTACATACAAATATGTTTGATATATAATAGTTTTACTGTGCACACATTAATATTCTATTATACATGTTTTATAGCACACATATTTATAACGTATTGATGTTTTTCATATTTAGCCTCATGCCATATTATTATTTTTATTTATGTATAACATTTTGCATGTTTACATTTGGTTTTATTTATTTATTTACTTAATTATTTAATTATCATTTGATCTTTTGATCGTGTTCTAATTTCTTTTTATTTATTTGTTTTAATCTATTTTGTGGTTTGTTTCCTCACATGATATCCCCCTGAAGAAGGCCGGTGGCCGAAATGTGTAGGGGTCATTAATAAAAGGGGTTTGTTCAAACTGAGCTTCTGCCAGTCCAGGTTCTGTTTCTTTGCTCCTGTGTATTTTGCAGACACTTTGTTGCTTCTGTTTGCACCACCTGCCTAAACAACTAGACATTTGCCCATCTTTAACCCAACCCCCAGTTCCTTCACTCCTCTGCTCCTGTAACTTACCACCACGTTTTACAATAATGTTAACAACCATCAAGACTAGTAATTTGGTTTCGTGAACATCAGCCACTGTGGCTTTATCAGGGCAATGCCCAACCTCTACTAACTGCTGTCATCATGTTTTGATCAAGTTGGTTTCCTCTTTTCTTTCATCATTATATAAGTATTTTTCCAGATTTTCCGCAGCCTGTTACTCTTCCTTTCAAAGATAAAAGAAAATCAGGAGCATTGTGTCTCTGATGAGGAAAAATTGACAACAGCAACTTCCAGCATTATCAAATGGCAAATGCAGAAAAGCTTGAGTCATGTGAGCAAAATTAAGATTTCTTATATGTTATCAATACAAGAAAACAGTTACAGTCAGAACATAAAGCAGAGAACCAGCACCAGTATGGTCTCACTAATCAGACTTAGAAAAGGACGGAGACAAATGCTGGAAAGTCTCACAGGTATCGTTCCATCCTTATAGAATCTCAACATTAACCGAGTCTCATAGACATCACGGCTGGGAGGAAACGGTACTACTGGGAGTTACTTAAATCCAGAGGGAGGGCAGTATGTGTATGGAGCAATGAACCATATACATGATCCCTAATGACAAAACATTCATGCTCATATGGTAATCTCCAAGAACAAGCAGGAATGTAGTCTTCACATATGGGTATCGTCTGTACCGACGGAGCCTGCACGGGAATGCTCCCCAGCGTCCAATTAGAAAGCTTTTGGGAGCATCCCACAGCGCCTGCGTGCTGCCTTCCCGCCTTTCCCAACTGCCTCTCTCCAGTTCTTCGCTTTCCGCGGAGCCAGCTGGTCATGTTCCTGTCACCGCAGAAATCATCCAATATTTTCATCTTTTTTCTGATAGCGTCTGCCTTCCTCGACGCTATACTGGTACTACCGGTTCTTTTCTTCTTTCTTCTTTAAAAAAAAAAAAAAATATATATATATATATTTTTTTTTTTCCTTAAAAATTTTCCTCTAGGGTGCCTCGCGCCATTTTGGGCACTAGGCTCAAACGTTCCTCAGTATGGAAAAACCCGCTTTGGGTTTCAAGAGGTTTTCAAAGTGTGGCGGTACCATCTCCGTCACCGACACTCATGAGTGGTGCCTTAAATGTTTAGGTCCTGACCACTCCATCTCCGAGTGTGTTGCCTGTGGGATGATGTCCAAGAGGGGCCGGCAGAATCGAGCTGCTAAATTTAGCACCCTTTTTCCCTCCAATGCAGCATCCGTGGCATCGACGTCTTCCAGGGCTTCCACTTCCTCTCATGGATCTCAGGTAACTAAACATAAATCTGGCCGGTCCTCAAAGGGTAGATCTCCTTCCAAGTATCGAGATGCCCTTGAGGAACTTGTACCGGCAAAACTGCTCCGGCGGGAGGCTTCGGCTTCCAAAGCACTATCGGTGCTCCAGGACGTTCTCGAGGCCTCAACCTTGGCAGAACTACTGGTGCCATGCTCTGGGGTACCAGCTGCTTTGTCCGGTACCGATACCCAGACCTCGGCAGCGTCAATTGACCAGAGATTCCTGGCCATTGAGTGCAGTCTGGCGGCTCTCCTTGTGGCATCGGTGCCTTCGGGACCGCTTCAGATGGTACAACCGGTATCGACACCAGTTTTGTTTTTTGTTTTTTATTTAGTATAGATTTGTATACTGCTACTTCCTGCGATCAGCAGCGGTTTGATCACAGATTGGAAATTGTCAAATCATGACAGGAAATTTTGAGGTATAAACACATTGATTAGACAGGAAAGCACAGCACACAGAGAACTATTTTACAGGGAACATGGGCTATGGAGGGTTAAGTGGCTTGCCCAAGACCACAAGGAGTACCTGTGGGACTAGAAACCCCAGTCCTTCCGGCCCAAGGTTGCTGTCCTCTAGTGGGATCGGTACTGGTACCGACAACATCAATATTGGCAATGGTGTTACCGACACCAAGTCATGCTGTTTCCTCAGGTATCGACAAGTCGATACCGGACCCCTCCGGTACCGACTTCGATCGGTACCGGTATTGTGCTTTACAAGAGCACCTGGACAGAAGATATTTTGAATCCTCAGATGACTCTGAAGATTCTGACAGCTCTGTCGATGCCGGAGTACTTCTCTCTGAGGAGCCTTCTTCCCCTAAACGTAGGATGTCTCCTCCAGAGGATATATCTTTTCAAGATTTCATCAGAGAAGTGGCTAGAGGTCTTTCCAGCACAGTGGCTCCTGAAACAGAGCCCAGGGCAAAGGAGATGAAGATTTTACAATATCCTAAAGCTCCTAAGGAAGCTGCTACTCTGCCTATTCATGAGATCTTGCATGATCTCATGTTAAGAATGTGGGAAACACCTCTTACCACCTCTCCTCATTCCCGTAGGCTAGATACCATGTATCGAGTGCCTCCTTGTCCTGGATTTCAGAAAACCCAGTTGCCACACCACTCCATAGTGGTGGTCAGCCATGAGAAGGATCAAAAGTGCAAAGAGACATGCATCTAATCCTCCAGGACGTGAATGTAGGACTCTTGATGCCTTTGGACGTCGAACTTTCCAGGCTTCTATGCTTTCTGCCAGGATTAGTTCCTACATCCTATATATGGGAATGTTCCTTAAGGAGGTCACAGGAGATCTAGAACTTATGAGCCCTCTCCTTCCTGATGATAAGAGGCAGGATTACCTTACGCTTGTCAAACATGCCCAGGATGTCTCTAAGTTTGTCAATTGTGCAGCTTTTGACTGCTTTGAGTGTATTAGCAGAACCTCTGCCATTGCCATATGAGCTCGTAGAATTGCCTGGCTCCAGGCATCTGACTTAGAGCTCTGGGTACAGGACAAACTGGGGAATATCCCCTGTACTGGTGAAAACCTCTTTGGCAAAAATTGGCAAGAGAAAGCTAATGAGCTGGATGCTGATAACACCACTCTAGACAGATTATCGAAGGCAACAGCTGATCCTGCAAGAAGGAAATCCTACAAGAAACCATTCTTCTCTAAGAAGAAGAGGTTTTACCCCTCCTATACCCAGCAGATACATTCTGCAGGTCAATCTGCCAGAAAGGGGCAACAGACCCCAAAGCAAAGGAAATCAAAGCCTGCTAAGCCTCAACCAGCCCAGCAGACTCAGCCTCTGCAGGGGCTTTGACTCCCATCTAGAGAACTTGGCCTACCTGGCTCTGAACGGGCCAGAACCTTCCACCATCCCAGGAAGGTTGTCTCACTTTGCCCCCAGATGGGGGCAGATAACAGCAGAAGAATGGACTCTTTCCATTGTAAGAGAGGGGTACAAGCTTCATTTCTTCAGCATGCCCCCTCCTACAGTGGTAAGTCAGTTCAATTTTCAACCCTCCCTCAACACACAGTTGAGTCAAGAGGTCAATTTACTTCTTACCCAGGGGGGCAATAGAGCACGTGCCCATGTCCCAATAGGGCACAGGGTTTTACTCCCCTTATTTCCCTATTCCAAAGAAAACAGGGGGACACAGACCCATCTTAGACCTCAGAGAACTGAACAAATTTCTGTTCAAAGAGAAATTCAAAATGATTTCTCTAGGAACTCTACTGCCATACCTTCAGAGTCAGGATTGGCTTTGTTCTCTAGATCTCAAGGATGCGTACACCCATGTTCTCATCCATCCAACTCACCGAAGGTTTCTTCGGTTTCTCTTTCAAGGAAAGCACTACCAATACAGGGTTCTTCCCTTTGGCCTGGCCTCAGCACCAAGGGTGTTCACGAAATGCATGTCTGTAGTGGCAGCATTTCTCCACACTGTAGGAATATTCGTCTTCCCCTACTTGGACGACTGGCTCATTCGAGCCCCATCAGAATCAAAGGCCAAAATTTCTCTAGCATGCACAATGCGTATCCTCCAGTATTTGGGCCTAGTCATAAATATCCCAAAATCCAGCCTAACTCCCACTCGGTCTCTAGAGTTTATAGGAGCTCTGTTGGATACAAGGAAAGCAAGGGCCTATCTTCCACAGACTCGCTGCCTTCGCATTGTGCAGCTAGCCTCCCAAGCAGTGTTAAAAACTCATCTCACTGCTCGGGAAATGTTACAACTACTAGGCCACATGGCTTCTACGGTGCACGTAGTTCCCTACGCTCGCCTTCATATGAGAGCAGCCCAATGGACTCTATCCACCCAGTGGACTCAAGCATCAGGCTGCCTATCAGACAAAATAGCAAACACAAATTGCCTTATTTTGTCCCTACAATGGTGGAGATCAACCTGAAACCTGTTGATGGGGTCTCCTTTCCAGCAACCCCTACCTCAGGTCACGCTAACAACAGACGCCTCACAGATGGGTTGGGGAGCTCATCTCCAAGATCTCTCTACCCAAGGCACCTGGTCTCCACAGGAGACCCACTTACATATCAATCTCCTAGAACTCAGAGCAATCTTCCTTGCTCTTCGAGTGTTCCATACCCAGCTCAGCTACAAGACAGTCCTAATTCAGACAGACAATCAAGTAGCTGTGTTCTATCTGAACAAACAGGGAGGAACAGGCTCTCTGTCACTTTGCAACGAAGCTTTGCGAGTATGGGCCCTCGCCAGAGAGCATCAGATTCATCTCCTTGCGGTGTATCTGCCAGGCATTCAAAACTTTTGGGCAGACAGACTCAGTTGAGTTCTGCTTCCGCACGCATGGTGTCTCCATCCAGACCAGGTAGCAAACATTTTTCAAATTTGGGGAACTCTGGACATAGACCTCTTTGCAAGTCCATCGAATGCCAAACTTCCCTGGTTCTGTTCCAGAATTCCGGCTCAGGGATCTCAGGCCAGGGATGCTTTCCTCCTCCATTGGGTCAGGACTTCCTATATGCCTTTCCACCCATTCCCCTAATTCCCAAGACCCTATTCAAGCTTCAGAGAGACAGAGGCCACATGATTCTCATAGCACCACATTGGCCACAGCAGGTGTGGTACCCTCTGCTTCTACATCTCTCTCAAGCCCCATCTCTGGAGTTAGGATCTGCTCCAGATCTCCTGTCTCAGGAGGACGGAATGTTATGGCATCCCAATCCCCAATCTCTGCATCTCAGGGCCTGGTTGCTGAGAGCCTAGACCTACATGGTCTTAACCTTTCTCAACAAGTAAGGGATATCCTTTGTGCTTCCAGGAAACCTTCCACAAGACGTTCTTATGCGTTCAAGTGGAAAAGGTTTTCCATATGGTGTTCGCAAAAGGGTCTTCACCCCCTTGCGCTACCTCTGGAATCATTACTGGAATATCTCCTTCATTTATCTAATGCAGGACTTAAGACTAACTCAGTAAGAGTCCATTTAAGTGCTATTTCAGCTTCTTTAAAGCCTCTAAATGGTCAGCCTATTTCCTCTCATCCTCTCATAGCGAGATTTATGAGAGGCCTTCTAACTAAACCTCCCATTAGGCCACCCCCAGTGGCATGGGACCTGAATTTGGTTCTGGGGCAGCTCATGAAGCCGCCCTTTGATCCTTTAGCTACTACCTCCTTGAAATTCCTTTCCTGGAAAGTTATCTTTCTCATTGCAATCACATCAGCACGTCGCATCAGTGAATTGCAAGCATTAGTGGCTGATCCTCCTTACACGAGGTTTCATCATGATAAGGTAGTCGTTAGGACTCATCCACGCTTTATGCCAAAGGTGGTCTCACCTTTTCATTTAAACCAGGCGGTTTACCTGCCTGTATTTTTTCCAAGGCCTCATGCTTCAAATGCAGAAAGGAATCTTCATACTTTGGACTGTAAAAGAGCACTTGCCTTTTATTTACAAAGGACACAGCAACATCGAAAGTCTTCCCAGCTCTTTGTTGCTTTTGATCCATCTCATTTGGGACTTCCAGGCTCCAAGAGAACATTGTCCAACTGGATTGCACAGTGTATTTCTTTTACCTATCAGAGTAAGAACCTTTCTCTGGAGGGCCATGTCACAGCTCACAATGTGAGAGCCATGGCAGCTTCAATGGCTCATCTACACTCTGTGTCTATTGACGACATCTGTCGAGCAGCTACTTGGGCCTCGGTTCATACCTTCACAGCCCATTACTGCTTAGACAAGGACTCCCGCCGGGATGCCTTGTTTGGTCAGGCTGTTCTTCAACACCTGTTCCATACTTAATCAACTCCTACCCACCTTTCCCGGTAGGATGCCAGAGATCCATGGGGGGAAGTGGAGCCCCTTCACACGGGCACACAACTTCTGGGGTTCTCCCTGGCATCTGTAGCTTGGGAGTCCCCATACTACATTCCTGCTTGTTCCTGGAGATAGCATAGTTACAAACCTGTAACAGATGATCTCCGGGAACAGCAGGAATTTAGTCTTCACAACCCACCCACCTCCCCTAGGAGTTGTATCTCTCTTTTCTTTCCTTTCCCTCTCTCTCTCTTTGTCTCAGCTTTAAAACTCAACTGGAGAGAGGCAGTTGGGAAAGGCGGGAAGGTAGCACGCAGGCGCTGTGGGATGCTCCCAAAAGCTTTCTAATTGGATGCTGGGGAGCGTTCCCACGCAGGCTCTGTCGGTACCGACGATACCCATATGTGAAGACTAAATTCCTGCTGTTCCCGGAGATTACCTGTTACAGGTGAGTAACTATGCTTTACAGAAAATATGGAAACAGAGAAAATGATGGCAGACAAAGACCATACGTCCTTCATACTCTGCCCTTCTATATGAAGTTCTACCTTCCCTTCCTCTCCATCAGACATCGTCTGCACTTTCCCATGCTTCACACTCTGCTCTTCTATAAGAACTATGAAGTTCTACCATCCCTTCCTCTCCATCAGATATCGTCTGCACTTTCCCATGCTTCACACTCTGCCCTTCTATAAGAACTATGAAGTTCTGCCATCCCTTCCTCTCCATCAGACATCGTCTGCACTTTCCCACGCATCACACTCTGCCCTTCTATATGAAGTTCTACTTTCCCTTCCTCTCCATCAGACATCGTCTGCACTTTCCCATGCTTCACACTCTGCCCTTCTATATGAACTATGAAGTTTTACCTTCCCTTCCTCTCCATCAGACATCGTCTGCACTTTCCCATGCTTCACACTCTGCTCTTCTATAAGAACTATGAAGTTCTACCTTCCCTTCCTCTCCATCAGACATCGTCTGCACTTTCCCACGCTTCACACTCTGCCCTTCTATATGAAGTTCTACCTTCCCTTCCTCTCCATCAGACATCGTCTGCACTTTCCCATGCTTCACACTCTGCTCTTCTATAAGAACTATGAAGTTCTACCTTCCCTTCCTCTCCATCAGACATCGTCTGCACTTCCCCATGCTTCACACTCTGCCCTTCTATAAGAACTATGAAGTTCTACTTTCCCTTCCTCTCCATCAGACATCGTCTGCACTTCCCCATGCTTCACACTCTGCCCTTCTATATGAACTATGAAGTTCTACCATCCCTTCCTCTCCATCAGACATCGTCTGCACTTCCCCATGCTTCACACTCTGCCCTTCTATAAGAACTATGAAGTTCTACCATCCCTTCCTCTCCATCAGACATTGTCTGCACTTCCCCATGCTTCACACTCTGCCCTTCTATAAGAACTATGAAGTTCTACCATCCCTTCCTCTCCATTAGACATCGTATGCACTTCCCCATGCTTCACACTCTGCCCTTCTATAAGAACTATGAAGTTCTACCATCCCTTCCTCTCCATTAGACATCGTCTGCACTTCCCCATGCTTCACACTCTGCCCTTCTATAAGAACTATGAAGTTCTACCATCCCTTCCTCTCCATCAGACATCGTCTGCACTTCCCCATGCTTCACACTCTGCCCTTCTATAAGAACTATGAAGTTCTACCATCCCTTCCTCTCCATCAGACATCGTCTGCACTTTTCCACGCTTCACACTCTGCCCTTCTATAAGAACTATGAAGTTCTACCTTCCCTTCCTCTCCATCAGACATCATCTGCACTTTCCCATGCTTCACACTCTGCCCTTCTATATGAACTATGAAGTTCTACCATCCCTTCCTTTCCCTCAGACATTTTCTGCTCTTTCCCATGCTTTTCTGAATGAAGATACAGTTCTCATCTCTACCACCTCCACTGGGAGGCCATTCTACACATTCACTGCCCTTTCTGTAAAGCAAAGTTTCTTCAGATTACTCCCGAGTCTATCCCCTTTCACCTTCATCCTATGACCCCCCCCCCCCCCATTCCAGAGCTTCCTTGCAACTGAGTCATCTCCTGTGCATTTATACCATGGAGGTATTTAAATGTCTCTATCATATCTTCTCTCTCCTGCCTGTCCTCCAACATATCCGTATGACGAAGACCACTGATCACTTTAGAGTCACCCTTGGCCCTCCTCCATCCTGTGAAGCTCCAGAGCTGTCTCTGAATTAAGTTGGAAGTGGAGATCGGCGGAGATTTGCATCCCTTACATTTCTTTTGGAAAGTTGTTGCTGCAAGGGATCTTACCTGGTGAAATGCGCATTGTCGACCTCTTATTGTATTTTATAAAGTTACGCACATTTATTTATTTATTTATTTATTTAGCAAACACTTATATACCGCTGCTTCCAGCGATCAGCAGCGGTCCGATTACAATAGGAGAACTGTCAAATCAGTACAGTAGAATTTGGGGCGCGCATAGGTTGATTCGGAGGGTAGGCACATCACATCACACAATATGTACATATATACAAATAACCAGTATACACAAAACAAATTCAAGAGTAATAAATACAGTAGAAGGGGGGGCGCGCATAGGATGATTCGGAGGGTAGGCACATCACACTAGTGGTGTAAATAAGTGTATCTGTATAAGTATAAGTATATCCGTATACATGTATATCTGGATACATGTATACTCATACCTTTGGGTATAAGGGGCACTGTTACATAAATACACTGATGTGGGATATGTACATATATACAAATAACCAGTATACACAAAACCAGTATACACAAAAACCAAATATAAACTTACATAAACTATCAGGTGTACATAGGTATGCTTAGTTCACTTTATATAATAGCTGTGAAATACACCCTACAAAACATGCACAAACTACACAAGAGCTTATCAAATTACCCTCTGCAAACTAGAACACACAACATCTCATTAACTATAATGTTTGAAGAATGATCCCGGTAAACCGAAAGAGATGAATATACAGAAGTCAACTGTTCGGAAATCATCTGGGGCTATAAATGTTCCAGTACCCGCAGCAGCCATGGTCCATAAAATGACAATTTAGTCACCTGACAACTTGGTATCCAACATTCTGGCAAGCTTGTGTACCTCAGTGACCTCCCGGATGTTCATAATCATCAATGAACATAAGGATGACTCGGGAGCAAATTTTTAACCAAATGACCAAACATCTGTTTTTCCAAAATTCAAGGCTAATTTATTAATGACATCGAGACTATTTCTGCTTTCATGCCATCAGTGTCCCTTGGGGTTGACAGCTCTGAGGGGATGGTATGGGAAAGAAAGCTTTAATGTCATATGTGTATCAACGGCGGGGCCGGCCCAACCATCAGGCAAACTAGGCAGTAGCCTAGGGTGGAAGCTTCTGGGCTTGGCAAAGGTAAACATTAGATTCTGATAGCTAGGGGTGTGTAGCGAACACCCTGCAAATACATTGTGTGTAAACACTGAACACCACAAAGTATAATGCCAGCTTCAGATTCCAACAGTGACAACTCAAGGAAGTGGAACAGGGCAAAACCAGCTAGAGAGTCGGAGCGCAGCAAGAATTTGCGTAAGAAGAGAAAATAGAAATATACATGCAACCAGGAGAATTTCAAAGCCACATCTGTGTATTACAGAGAATTAAGCAGAAGAGCATTTTATTCCATGTTCTAATTTAGAACCTATACAAAAATGCAGATAATATAAATTATGCATTAAAATTTGCAGAAGGATGTCAAGGGTCAGTTATCAGCCAGAGCGGTGACTTTATTATTTATTTATTTTTCTTATATAATGTGTTTCCAAAGATCAATGTGGTTTACAGAGAACACAACACAACTCAACTTTGCATGGAACAGTTCTCCAAGGACAGCAGGATGAGTCATTTGCACCTGGTGATGTCATCCGACGTTGCCGTACACGGAAGATACTCTCCATGAGCTAGCCAGCCCAACCCACCGGCCCGCCCCTAGCCAGCCAGTTTTTTCTTTTCCGCCTTGCCCTCAAGACAGATATCTCTACTCTCAACAAGAAACTTCAGCATACAAAGAAATATAGGAACAGAAGCAGAAAATCTAACTGACCTGCAATGCCGAAACCAGGCTTTAAAAAATGCATCCGATGCGCCCGCCTTTCTGAGCTAAGGAGAGTATCTTCCATGTACGGCGCCATCGGATGACTTATCCGGCTGTCCTTGGAAAACTCTCATTACAGGTAAGTAACCCTGCTATGTGCAAAAACTGTGTATAACACAGAAGAGTGTAACTATATACATTTAGAGAGTTGTTTACATCTGAGGGTTTCTTGGGAGGAAAGGGCAGGAGTAAGAGGAATATGGACATGAGAGGAGGGTCATGTAATGCCGTCCAAGTGTTCCTTAAATAGGTGGGTCTTAAGCAGCTTCCGGAATGTTGCTAGGTCACGAGTGTCTCTGATGCGGTGTGGTAGGGCATAAGCGAGGGGCATGAAGGGACAGTGGTGTAGCACAGCTCAACCGATGGCAATGTTGCTAGGTCGCGAGTGTCTCTGATGCGGTGTGGTAGGGCATAAGCGAGGGGCATGAAGGAGGATGCTCTAGCGCCGATCGACTGATGGCAATGTTGCTAGGTCACGAGTGTCTCTGATGTGGTGTGGTAGAACATAAGCGAGGGGCATGAAGGAGGATGCTCTAGCGCCGATCGACTGATGGCAATGTTGCTAGGTCACGAGTGTCTCTGATGTGGTGTGGTATGGCATAAGCGAGGGGCATGAAGGGATAATGGTCTAGCACAGGTTGACTGATGGCATTTGGTTAATGCTGGAAGGAGGATTAGAAGGTCTGATGTGTTGCTTCTCCTTTGGTGATTTTCTGGGGTTTTTACTATAATTGACTGTAGAGATTTAGGGGATAATTGGATACTTTGAAGGCTGTCATCAGTGTTTTATAATTAATTTGACTCTGGAGAGGTAGCCAGTGTAACTCTTTTAGTGTAGGCGTGATGTGGTTAGCTCAGGTGAGCATGTCAGAATTTGTGCAGTGGTATGCTCTGCAAGCTGTAGGGCAGTGGTTCTCAACCTGTGGGTCGCGACCCCCACAGGGGTCGCCACAGGATTTAGCGGAGGTCGCCTCACTCTGCCAAATTAAAAAAAATTTTAAAAGCGCACAAGTTGCTGCCACTGCCGCGTCCGCTTCTCGGCAGCGGCAAACTCACCAACTCCAATCTTCTGCAGCCGTGGCTCCCTGCCTCTTAGGGAACCGCGGCTGAGCCTGTGAAACAGTTGTGGAGCCCTTCCTGTCTCTCGACGGGCTCTGTCCAGCATTGTCCCGCCTCCAAAGGAAGTGGTAAATAACTTCCTTTGAAGGCGGGACAATGCTGCATGGAGCCCATTGAGAGACAGAAAGGCTCTGCAATGGCTTCACAGGCACAGCCGCGGTTCCCTAAGAGACAGGGAGCTGCAGCTGTAGAAGAACAGGGTAGTAGCAGGCAGACAGAGAGAGGGGAGGAGGGGACAGGGAACCTGTAACGGGGCTGACATGGAGGGAGGGAGGGGGGCTGACATGGACAGAGGGGGCTGACATGGAAGGGGGCTCACATGGACAAAGGGGAGACACGGGGACATACTGGACAGACAGGGGATAAATGCTGGACAGAGGGGAGAGACAGTGCGGTTAGAATTATAATGGGCAGATGGGGGGGCTAGGACTCATAATGGGTTGATTAGGGAAGGCTAGGACTGGGAATGGACTGATCAAGGGGTGGGTTGGGACTGGTAATGAGCTGATAGGGGGTAGGACTAGTAATGGACTGATGGGGGGCTAGCATTGGAAATGAGCTGATCGGGGAGGTTAGGACTGGAAATGGGCTGATTAGAGGGGGCTAGGACTGGTAATGGGCTGATGGGGTGGGGTAGGACTGGTAATGGACTTATTGGAGGCTAGCATTGGAAATGAGCTGATTGGGGGGGTATGACTGGTAATGGGCTGATTAGTGGAGGCTAGGACTGGTAATGAGCTGATGGGGGGTAGGACTGGTATTGGGCTGATTAGGGGAGGCTAGCACTGGTAATGGGGTTGAGGGGGGGACTAGCACTGAAAGTGAGCTGATTGGGGGGCTTCGACTGTGAATGGGTTGATGGTGGGGAGAGGAGGATAGAGCTGCTGGCCCTGGAAGAAAACTGGGGGCTAGGGCTACAAATGGGCTGATGCGAGGGGATGGGAGAATGGGACTGGAAGGGAGTGGATGCTGAGAGGGGCTGCCATGGTATTTGTACTAGAAGGGACTGGTCAGTAGGGAAGGAGGGGGACTGTAAGGGAATGGACACCAGTGCCAGTCATGGAATGCAAGTTGACATTGGAAGGTACTGGGAGTGAGGACTGGAAAGGGGCTGATACTGGGAAGGGTTACTGGGACTGAAAATGGGCTGATGGAAGGAAGTGAAGAAAACAAAAGAAGAGATAAGAAATGGCAGATGGACCATAGACCACAGAAAGAGAGCTACGAGAAGACAGGAAAGCAGAAGCCTCAGATCGGGACCAGCATGATCAAAGAATAAATTGGTCAGACAAGAAAGGTAGAAAAAATAATTTTATTTCATATTAGTGATATGACTACAAAATCATAATAATTTTGAAATCAAATATTGTTACTTGTTATTGTGATTAATTATTGTGGTTTAAATAAGTAAATTTTATAAATAAAAACATATTGCAAAGACCTATAATATATTAATAATTCAACAAATGATGACAGCGACAATGCGTTAATGGTAAAGGAAGAGAGACGCATTTGATTTTATCATTGGGGGTCATCACAAGTTGACCAATGGTAAAAGGGGTCACGGTACAAAAAAGGTTGAGAACCACTGCTGTAGAGGGTGTAGGGAGCTTTTCAAAAGACCTTGCAGGATGGCGTTGCAGAAATCAAAGTGCTGTAGAATCATTCCTTGAAAGACTGTACAAAAATCTTGAGGTTCGAATAGAGGTCATAAGTGGTGGAGTGTCCTCAGCTTATTGTATATGCTTTGAGTTACTTTGCTTATATGTGGTTGAAAATTGAAGTGTTGGTCAGTGGTTACGCCCAGGTATCTCACTTTGGACTTGACGTCCAGGTTAGCGTTGTCAACCTTAAGAGACTTTGGGGTGAGGCGTGATCGGTTTCTGGTGAGGAATAGGACCTCCATCTCTTGAAGTTGATTCTTAGTTTGTGTTCTGATAGCCATTGATCTATGGTATTGAAGTAGTTTGTTATAGTTAAGTAGTTGCTGCACTTGGTGGTAAATGGAGCATAAATCATAATATCGTCTTCATAAAGATGGTAGTGAACGTTACATGACTTTATGATGTCACAGACTGGCTGTATATATATATGTTAAACAGCAACCAGGAGAGGGCAGAGCCCTGGGGGACTCCTTGTGTCTGAGAGAATGGGTTGGAGGTTTTTTGGCCATTTTGCACATACTGGCTGTGGTTTGTGAGATATGAATGAATCCATTTGAGGGCATTGTCACAGATTCCTACATTAAATAGACACTGAAGGAGGATATCATGGCATATGGTATTGAATGCTGAAGCAATGTCCAGAAAGATGAGGATGAAACCTTGTTGTACATTTTCTATTCCCTTGGTGAGTCTGTCAGGGAGACTAGTAGAGTTTCCACTCCATGATGGTTGCGGAATCCATTTTGCTGTCAGTCCAAGGGGGCACTTATGCCAATGTGATTTTGTAGTTGATGGAAGATTACCTTCTCAATAATTCTTGCAATGAAAGGCAAGCTGGAAATAGGTCTGTAAGAGTTTGGGAGATTTTGATCGAGTTTGAGGTTTTTGAGTATTGGGTGGATGGAAGCAGTTTTCAGGTATTTTGGGAGGAGGATTGGGGCGAGTTCTGCTTTTGTAATCTTAAACCAGGAAGAGGAACATGGGTCTAGTGGGAAAGTTGTGGTGTTGAGGCTGTGGATTATGCTATCCAACTGTCCTATAGAAATAGGGTTGAAGGCACACAGTAGTTCACTTCTACAGTATTGACCTATGAGTTTGCTAGAGGTAATGGGCTGATGGGGGAGGGCTAAGACTGGAAATGGGCTGATCGGTGGGGTTAAGAATGGAAATAGGCTGATTGGGGGGCTGGGACTGGAAATTGACTTATTGGGGGGTTAGGACTGGTAATGGTCTGATTGGGGGGGGCTAGGACTGGAGTGGGCTGATAAGGAGGATAGGACTGGAAATGGGCTAATGGGAGAGGGCAGGAGAGTGCTGCTGGCCCTGGAAGAAAACTATGGGATAGGGCTATAAATGGGCTGATGCAGGGGGGGGGGGGAATAGGACTGGAAGGGAGCAGATACTGAGAGGGTCTGCCAAGGGAAGGAGGAGGCAGGAAGGGAGCTGACATGGGGGAAGGAGGAGGCTGGAATTTAGCTGACACCTGGGATGTACTGAAGGGGAACTTGAAGGGAGCTGACACTTGGGGATGGGAGTAGTAGGTGACTGGGTAATGGGGAGGAGGCTGGAAGGGAGCTGACATGTGTGAATGGCACTGGAAGGGGGATGGACAGACGGTAGGGTGACTGGAAGGGAGCTGACTGGGGGAGGGGTGGCACTGGGAGTGGACGTGAGTTGATACCTGGGATGGTATTTGAACTAGAAGGGGCTGGGCAGTGGGGAAGGAGAGGGACTGGAAGGGAATGGACATCAGTGGCAGTCATGGGAATGCAAGTTGACATTGGAATGTACTGGGAGTGAGGACTGGAAAGGGGCTGATACTGGGGAGGGTTACTGGGACTGGAAATAGGCTGATGGAAAGAAGTGAAGAAAACGAAAGAAGAGATAAGAAATGGCAGATGGACCATAGACCACAGAAAGAGAGCTAAGAGAAGACAGGAAAGCAGAAGCCTCAGATCGGGACCAGCATGATCAGAGAATAAAATGGTCAGACAGCAAAGGTAGAAAAAATAATTTTATTTCATTTTAGTGATTGGACTTTGTGCTATCTTTATATTTTACACAGCATTGGGGAACTGCATCTCTTATTTATCTGATGTTGCACTGCATGTGGACTCTGGCTTCTTGAGGTTTCAGTTTAAATTTTGTCTACATATTTTAGATTGTGGTTACTTATTCTGGTCTTGGTGAGGGTCGATGTTGCGATTGTTTGACTGAGGTCAGGTGTTCTGTTAACATGGAGTTTGTTCATAAAGGTCTATACTGTACTGTAGTAATTTGACTTGTTCAGCTTTTCAGATAGGTGTATGGATGTTCCAGGGCCACTGTAGTATTTACAGGGATGCCTTTTTTGGATGGGCTCCTTATGTGAGTTTTGGAAGTTTGTGCTGATATGGTATGGTATGGTAGGTTTGCTCTTTGTTGTAGGGTTTTGTATTAGTTCACAATCTGCCTGGTACTGGAGAATAGTGGTTGTTGCTGTTAGTGAGATGATCAGAATCAGATTTTTTTTTAAATTGAGTTCTGTGGGTGAATGTCCTGGTTCTCCTCTGCACCTACTGTGGATGCAAAATATATGCTGAAAAAGAAAAAGCAAGAACCATAACACAGTTTATAACAAAATAAAAATGAGTTATAATTGTGTGCAAACATCTTGCATTTCCTCCATTTAATCTAATCTGCTTTTTGGTTTGGTTCAGTCCCTGATTGAAGTTCTGAAAAAGCTCTGCCCCCTCTACGGGGGTGGGGGGCACCATCTCATCCTTCACCTCAGGCAGCAGATTGCCTTGAGCCGCCCCTGCCTAAATCTGTGCATATAAATTCCATTCGACCATATTGTTGCTGAACAATAACAACTTCGCTCATCCCCAAACCCATCCCTTATTTTATGGATATAATCTGGCCATTTAGTAATTTAAAAGACCCAATTTTTAACCGGATAATTTTCAGAAATATCTGGACAGGTGAGTTTGTGTTCTCCAGCTGTCAGCCAACGCATAACCCACTGTCTGTATCAGTGAGACGCCGCAGTAGTTGTCCAAATGGCCTAACAAGCGAAAAAACTTTGCAATTTATTGAGTGGAGGTGTTGCAACTGTCATTGAAGATGTTGTTTTGTTGCATTACATTTGGCAGAGTGGTAATGCCGACCTCTGGCAAAGAAGCAAATCTTGATGTTAAATCGGGCACCTGGCAGGTATTCGCCATTGCACAAGTTGGCGATTGATGTTATAAAGCAAGCCTTGTATAAAATAAAATTAGTGGGGGGCATTTTCTCAGGAATTTACACGATTAAGCCACTGAATATCCCTGGGTAACTCCGCTACAAGCCCCGATGCTAAGCAGTTACATCGGGGCGTCCCAGCGTGGAGGAGAGGCAGCATCTGTCGCTAACTGGGAAGCAGCTCATCACCGCCGCCGCCGCCGCCATCCAGTTATCCTCGCAGCAATCCGGTGAACCTGCATACAACCCTGGCATTGACTCTCTGAGGTTTCAGTCCAGGGCCGGTGCTGCATATTCCCCTCCAGGTTTTTCGAATGGGTTAAGTGCAATATGTGCCGATCGTCTTCTTCACTGTGAAGAGTATTTGATAGCGCGACTGAGAGCTGGGCTGTACTATTTAACCCTGAGGTGTTTTCCATGAATGAAAGATGTATTACAATACACGGTGTTCTTTTTCACAAATTGAAAAACTCTATTTGATGGCATTTTGTATGAATTTTGATAATATATTTAATGATATTTTGAACTTCGCATTTTTGGGGCCCTTTTCCTAAACTGCGCCAGGTTTTGGTACCTCGTGTGCATTTTGCATAACATCCATGCAGGCTAGGTGCCACCTGCCTTGCGGTAACCATCAGGGGCATGTCCAGTGCAGTCAGCCCCTTAGTGTACATTCAGGCCCGTGCGACTTACCCTGGGCGCACTTCACGCCACTTGCGTTAGGTTTACTCATTCTAACTGCATCGTGCCCTCCTTGCCCACTCGCCATCCCTACTCTGCCCATTCCCCACCCCGACGAGTGATTCACTGTAAGCGCATGAATCCGCACGCAGTAACGCTCATGCCCGGCGCTGCAGGATTAAGCATGCAGCTACCATACACTAGAACGCACATTCACCACTTTGTGCACTTTAGTAGAAGGGCCCTTTTGTATATATAATGCCACTTTTCATAGCAATTTTGGATTAACTGCAGCTCTTGTAGTTTGAAAAATTCTGTTAATGAATTATGGGATTGATGGACAGAGGCTGCACTCCTACGAACCAGCGTATTGAGCGCTGCAGATGGCGGCAAGTCTCTGATGGCTCCTCAAACTGTTTAATGATGGTTTCATTGTTTCTGTGCGTGTGTATTTTCTAAAATTCCAACACATCAGTATTTGAAATGCTTCAAAATAATCCTTAGCCTCCCCTTCCAACCACTAATTACCATCAAACTGCCCCATTCATTCTCCACCCCACACCCAATCCAGCAACGAATATGGCCACCATCTTGTTTTTCTAGTGTTCATCACCCTTCGTTGAATTACTTTATGTCTACAGCTTCCTAATGGAATAGATGTGTTGGCTACATAAAGGTTCATTATCAAAATAGAATGATTTCTTCTAAATTAACTAGTCCGTGACATCTGTTTCCCTTCTATTGTCTTTTTGAGGGCTTCTTTCACTTCTTTGTTCCTTAACATATAGATGAGGGGGTTCAACATCAGAATGATGACAATGTAGATTACCAAGATGATTTTGTCTTTCTTTGACATCATGGAGCAAGGCCTCATGTGCACTCCAATGGCCCTGCTATAGAATAGAATAACAACTGTTAAGTGGGAGGTGCAGGTAGAGAAGGCTTTGCGTATTCCTTCCCTCAAATGGATTTTCAAGACTCTGGTAATGATGTGGAAATAGGAAAAGATAACCACATAAAGAGGAAAGATGACAACACATTTGACACAAAAAAGGCTATATTGATTGGATGGATATTGATGCACATCAACCTAATCACTGTAATAACCTCACACATGAAATGGTCAATTCTGTTGTGTCCTCAGAAGGGCAATGTCAAAGGTTGGTAGCACAAAGCCAATAATTCATGTACTGACCGCTAGCATCACACACACTGACCAGTTCATGATGATGGTGTACTTCAAGGGTTGAGATATCACGATGTGTTAATCCAATCCCATGCTATGACTGCAAGGAGAAGGTACTCTACCAATGCCAAAGAGAGAGAGAGATGCACATTTGTACCACAGACACACCAAATGGAATTGTTCTGCACTCTGAGAAGAGGACCTTGAGCATCTTAGGGATGTAGGAAGAGTAACAGATGTCAAGAGAGGACGAAATACTGAGGAAGAAGTATATGGGTATGTGGAGCTAGTGGTCCTCACAGATAATGAAAATGATGAGTGTGTTTGCAGATGAGGTTACCAGCTACATCAGGAGGAACACCACAAAGAGGAAACACTTTCTTTGGTTGGTCTGTGAGTCCCAGGAAGACGAAGTCCATGAGCTTGCTTTGATTTTCAGTTTCCATATGATACCTGGGAGGTAGGGTAGGTAATGTAATTGGGACAGATAGCTTTGAAAATCATGACTCTTATGTCTTTGCTATCTCCCCTGCTCCCCTATAAAAATAAATATTTACTTGGGTAATCTTGGCTGGATGGGCACTGTCCTACTCAGAGGGACTAAAATATATACACAGAGTTCACGACACGAGTAGTTTTAATTGCTTTAAAAAAACCTGAGATTTAGGTCTAGAGGGTAAAGGAAACATAAAGAATGTCATTTTGATTTCTGCGTGACTTATTTTTTACCTTTTCCTCCTCCCAAAGGAAAGAGGGTGTAAAGTACCATTGTGCTTCCATACTTGCATACACAAACTTTCAAAGAAAAATGCATGTAAGGCAATTCCACTGACACAAGATCCTTCGGGACTATAAAATGAGGCTGGGGTCTACTGTAAATTTTACCCCTCTCAGAAACATTACATGTAACATGATAAGAGCATTTCTTCTGTAAGGATGTCATTCCATTGACCTTTTTCAGAAATGTTGCCTATTAACACTTGTAAAAGGCCTCTTAGAAAATTATGTCATGTTTAAAAACAGGTGCGTATTAGTAGAGCAGGCTTAGGGGAGGAGTCGGCATTTACATGTCTCAAGAGAAGGCTTCGATCTAGGCGTCATTTCTGCAGGACTGTGCTAGTATTTTATAAGGACAGATAGTTGGCTATTTGTATTTATAAAAAGGGTGAAAAATAGGTGCCTTCTCCCCCTCCAAACCTAGGCCCTCCACATGTCTAATCTTTACTTTGATGTGTGCAGAGAGAAAAACAAAAGTCACAAGAACATAAGATGTGCTAGACTGGATCAGACAAAAGGTCCATCAAGCCCAACATCCTTCCTCCAACAGTGGCCAAGCCAGGTAACAGGTATCCAACCGGAGCCTACGGATTAGACCCATTACTGAGTGTTTTCATCCTTTCCCAGTTCTCCCTTGGCTAATAATGGTTTAGGGACTTCTGCTCTGGGGACATCTCCAAACCCTTTGGAAATGCGGCTATGCCAACAGCTTCCAAAAACAAATCTCACAGCTTAATAGTGACTTGGGGAGTTATTGTAAAAGCCCTATTCATGCTGAAGACTTCAGAAAACAGGCATAGACATGTCCAAAGCTCACAGATGTCCCCAGAGGCATTTTAGGAGCCGGGTCTGTGGACGTCTCTGGCACGAGGACGTCGAAGTCAGAATGGGGCCATGGTGTAGCTGTGGCTGTGGCATTCCCAAGAACATTTGACATCCTTGCCCGATTTCAGAAATAACCTGGATGTCCCAAGCAGTGTCAAAGGTTCTACCTGCTCCAGTCATGAATAGACATCTGAAAAGTGCTTCATATGTCAGGCAAACATCTGGAGGGTGTGGAGAAGAAGGAACACTCATAGCCCCTTTAATTTACAAGTTGACAATGAATACTGATGGGAAATGAGGGCTCAAGCTGCTGGATGTCCCCGTTTGCAGTCTTGCTTGAAATGGACGTCCCTACCCTACAGTTTCATAGCAGGAATGTCTATATGGATGCTGGCATGGGCAATCATGTTGGGAGTGTCGATGTTTCTAAAAATCAAGCTGAAATGTAGACATTCCTGCTGTTTTTCCTCACATCCTGCCCTGGATGTTCCAGATTAGTCTTGGACGCTCTTTCTAAAATGCTACTTCACATGAAAAATGCTTTCTCCGGTCTGTTTTAAATGTACTCTCTGTTAGCTTTGTGGAAACTCCCTTACTCCTACCTGAAAGGGTTAACAACCATTCCCTATATACCTGTTCCATCCCTATCATGATTTTATAGCCCTTTAGCATATCTCCCCTCAGCCCCAACCTCTTTAGCCCTTTGCTGTAGGGGAGTGGTCCATCTCCTTCATCATTTGGTTACCTTCCTGCTTTCTAGATTTGCTGCATCTTGTTTGAAATGTGATGACTAGACCTGCACACAATACTCAAGACGCGGTCGTACTGTGGATTGATACAGAAGCCTTATGATATTCTTTGTTTTATTCTCTATTCATTTCCAAATAATTCCTAGTGCTGTCTTTGCTGTTTTGACTGCCACTGCACATTGGGATGATGATTTCAACATATTAACTGAAGCGCCGAAGGGCATGAAAGTCAGCAGCACACCACCACTACAGAGCCCGATCGGCATCCAGCACAGGGAGCAGATCGGAGACTCCTCCCGCTTCCTGCTCCGAAGGCCAATCAGGCTTGACCAGCAGGACTTTAAACCAAAGCGCCAAAGGTGCAGGCTTGCCAGGTGCGGGTGCGCCCTGAGGGCCCTTTCGCATGGCCCTTAGGCGGGGTCCCAAGGCGGAAAAGACACTCTCCAGCGACCTCTGCCTCACATCACAGCACCGCCACAGAGTAGAGCTTCTGTGGCTCCCCATCATCTGCACAACAACCAAAAAAACCCACTGAGACAGCAAATGGGACCACAGGGGCCGAAGGGATCCACCGACAACATTGGTATACAAGAGCTGAGTCCTACATCTAATATCGATTTACAAGAATCTCCTCAGCCCATGAACTTGTAAGTTGTCTTTACACTTGACTACAGCCAAGTCTTACTACACCCTAAGAAACACTATCAATGTCAACGTACAACTATTACTGCCTGGCTATCCTCCCTATGTACTCAAATCACACACTCCTACCTTTAATGACACACCTCAATGCAGACACTTATAATCTGTAACACCTCACTGCTGAGCTGAAGCCCCCCAGGCTCACAAAAGACCATGGCCACCAAATCCACATCAGCCTTCTGGATACTCTGCACATGTTTCAGCCTAATTAGTGACACCACAAGAACCCAAGAACCCACGCACTCACTCCAACCTACTCCCATTTAGGGTTGCCAACTGGCTCCAGATGCGCCCGACAGGCTTGCTCCAATCCTGGGTTTACCCCTTTGCATGCAGTTACTTGTAGTTTTCCTTTTCTTATGGAGTGCAATGGAGAAATCAGAACTACATATCCCTGCATGCAATAAGGTAAACCCAGGACTGGATTGAACCTGTGGGCGCATCTGGAGCCAGTTGGCAACCCTACTCCCATTCTATACCCATAAAGATACACACACATACCCACCCTCTATAGACACAGGTACAACCCCAAACCTAACCACAATAAAACCAAAACCTACTACCCCCTCAGCTCCCTCCCTTATCACCCACAGTACACAGACCTACCCACTCTCTATAGACACAGGTACAACCCCAAACCTAGGGAGGTAGAGTTAGAATACTTGGGACGCATTATCTGAGTCTCATAAGGCCATGGAATGCCTGTGGTGCAGTGACATCATCAGAGTGAGTCCATTACCTACAATGCCCAGGGACAACCAAGTTACCCATTTCCAGGAGGGAGCTATTGGGCCCGTCCTGAATTTCTGACAGCCCCATCCTGGTGCATTATGGGACCTGCAACATTATATTGATTCAGGCACTACAACTCCCACATTGCTTTGTGATGTGACTTCAAAACCAGGACTGGCCCGAAGGAGTCTCCCTCCTGGAACTGAGTAACTTGGAAGCTCTGCAGCAGTCTCTGGTATCCTCAGTCAGCTGTACTCTCTGCATTGTCCTGTAGTCTCACTCCCTATGATTTCTGTGTTTTGCTGCAGTCTCACAACTATTTGCAGCTCACTGTGCTGTGGTCTCTGATATGTTCAATCCTCTGTACTGTCTGCGCTATGATACAGTCTCAGCTTTTAACAGCTCACTGTACAGCTCCTTACATCCCCTACAGCGCGTCCAACATGCGGCCTCACAAATCCTGATGTGCTCACTCGGCGCAGTCCCATCACACCCATTCTGACTACCTCTCCTCAGTCGAATTAAGCATACAACTATAATGACAACATGCAAAATAATCCATCAGTTCTCCTCACAATATCTGCAATCCATTATAACAAAGACTCCAGAAAATTGCCAAAGAAGAAGTCACATGTCTAACCCTCTGGTGCTACCGCCAGCAGCGACTAACACCAGACCACCTGCGCCCAGGCCTTTTCCCTATGTACCCCTTACTTTTGCAATGCTTTACCAAATCACATCAGACTCTCCCGCCCTCGCAACATTCACGAAAATGCTCAAGACCCACCTGTTCATGGAAGATTTCGATAGTGTAACATGATCTGGTGCTTATTCCTGTCAATCCCCAACCCCCCCCCCCTCCCGCTCCCAGCCTAAGATAAAGCTTTGGACTTACAATCAACCTTGTTACTTAGTATGTAGTTTACATTTACACTGTTCTGTGTAATCTCAACTTCCACCCACGTTATAATGTTACTCGTTCAATGTAAAACTGTTCCATGTAATGTTGAAGTTCTGTTCTCTGTTAACCATATTGAGCCGCAGAAACACAGTATATAAGAATGAATAAACAAGTAAATGTAGTCTCTGGTATTTTCAGTTTCTGTGCTGTCTAGGGCCATGTGGGAGGTTTAGCACAGATCTTAGCATGGATTCTGTGCACGATTTTCTGCGCTAGCCTCCCGCCCTATGTGGAAAGGATTTTAACACACAAGAAAACTTTACGCACAGATTGTGTAGACCTCGGTGCACTGCTCATTTAAATCCACTGCTAATGCAGGAATTAGCCATTGGACTCGGAAGAAAAGAAGTGCGCAGAAGACTTCAAGGCCGAGCGCAGTTTTCTAATGCCGGGGTTTAGCGCGTAGTCTCAGTAGGAGTAGAAAGTTTGCGTGTTCTGCAGTGACTAGCGTTAATGAGGGTTTCCTGCCTGTTTCTTCTTTTTTGTGCGAAGGGGATGAGTCAAAGTGAACAGTAGGGGGATAAGGAGCTGAGGTGAATCACATTGTCGTACGCAGGGCTAAGGGGAGGTGCCGTGACTGTGAAATGATCGGCGATGTGCTTGCCTGCAGAAATCTACATGATGCCTTTCGGTGCAGAGCAAACATTTGGCACTTCAGATATGGACATCATGAGGGTGTTTTTTTAGACAGGACGTCCAAGTTAAGTCGGGGGGGGGGGGGTGGTGTCCAGGGGCCATCTATGTCTCTGGCTGATTTCAGGAACGTGGACATGCATGTGGGCAGGCACATTAGACATCCCCGTTAGCGACACTTGCTAGGTGGGATTGGAAAGAGGACCTACTTACATTTTAAATTCAAATCAAGGCATGAGAGGTATAATAGGGAAGAAAAGCACAACTTTAGAGACTAGCTGACTGGTGGCTCAGCAGCTAGGAGGCTTTACTCCTAATATAGGAGGTTTTGGGTTTGAGTCTAGGTGGAGGCTTGAAAAAAAGTCTTAATTATGTTTTAAAGCCACATCAAGGAATAAGAGGATAAGGGGACGAAAAAGTAAAAGGCTGGAGACTGGCTGACTGGTGGCTCAGCAGCTAAAGGGCCTTTACTCCAATATAGGAGGTTGTGGGTTCGAGTCTAGCTTAGCCAGAAGCTAGGTGGGGCCAGAGCAGGTAAGTGGTGTGGGTGGATGGGGAGGAGGGGGTTAGATAGACCTGCATATCAAGTATATTGGGGGAAAACCTGATAACTGACGAGAGCCACCAGCAGCCAGGGTTATGCTGATTTTTCCTATGAAAAATGGCCAAATATTTCCTAAAACTACCTTCTCCACTTCACTGTGAGCACTAACACCAGCTCTCCTTTGGTGGGAATTGAACCCACAGCCTTGGGGATACAAAGCACACTCCCAACCACTGGGCCACCAAGGCTTTTCACAAACAAACCTCTTCGGATCTTCTATTTGTCCTTCGCTGCCTCCAGGGTCCTCCAGGAGTGATAAGATTCCCTGAACAGAGTCCACTACCCACAAGCTACCAGTGGTGTAATGGCAAGTCAGTCCCTACCCACGTGCAGTGCTGGGGGCTACCGGTTCAAGACTCAGCTGTGGATCTTTCAATTTAGTATCTTTTTTATTTAAGTGCTGTCAAGTCCATGCAGACTTCTGGCCACCAGTAGCCCTGGGATTTCTTGGCAACGTATAAAAAGAAGTAGATTGTTAGGCCGTGTTTTCCAAGGCAATGGAGGGTAAAATGACTTGTCCAACATCACAGAGTATCAGCAGCATCAAACGCTGATTGTTTGGGTATTGGGCTGTTGCTTTAACCACTAGTCATGTATTAAAATGACATTTGCCAGCACATTAATGGAATCAGAGTTTCAGTGTAATCTCTCTCTGCTCTAATGGTTTCAGGCATATGTGTGGGTGAAAAGGGTTGAGGGGTGAAGCGTCTCCTCTCCTCCAGTGCCCCCTCTGCTGGAGAGCTGGTGCCTGATGTTGGTGCAGTTGGTCCAGAAGAAGGGGCCGGTCTCAGCAATCACAGTTTAGGGTCCTTCCTGGTTTCTCCAGCACTGACACTGATTGCTGCAGATTCAGACACATGTAACATGGGCCCTTTGAGTCAATGCTGACCCAGCAGCCCCTTATTTATTTATTTATTTATTTAGTAAGGACTTATATACCGCTCCTTCCAGCGATCAGAAGCGGTTTGATTACAATTACGGGATTTGTCATAAATTACAGACAGAATTATTTGGGGATTAGATAGAGAGAGCAGGGGGATACACAGCACACATATGCGGGTCCATATAAAGACCTTAGCTATTATCATACATTTACACAGGCACTAAACACCATCTATTTACATTTGTACATACTGCAATTCAATTTCTTAGGCTTCTTTGGCAGAGAGAAAGGAACCTGCAGCTTTTATGTCTCTGACCACATGATAAAAATCATCAGTCCTCTGACTGGGGCGATACTGGAGAGAGAGGAGCAGGCAAGATGCAAGAGAGAAGGGAGGGGAAAGACGGTGGAACAAACTGAAAGGAACAACAAAGGACAAGGGATCTTTATGTTGAGAAGGTAAATAAAAGGAAAAGAAAACCTTTATGTTTTTCCAAAGAGGAGACTGACGAAATAAAAGTGTTCACAAAGTATCACAAAAGGAGGAACGATGCAAGTACTGCGCCGAGCGTTAGCGGTAAATTTGAGAGACGGGGACCACACTCCACATACCCCAGCTTACAAGTGAGGTTCATGACTCTCATGGTATGTGCAAAACTAACCCATTCGGAGAAACTACCCCAAAGAACAAGATTAAAAACTCTGCAAAGAATTAGATCAGCAGAGCAATGTTCCCTCTAATTTTCTGTAGGCTGTGTGCGCATAAAATATCAGCTGTGTGCAGCTTTTGAAGGTTAAATTTCTGTGCGCCACATAACACTTGGAGTTATATACTTTAAAATTTGACTACACGTCAGAATACAGTATGTACACCACATTGATTTTAATCAAATTAAATGAAAATAGACGATTACTAAATGAAGTGGAAAATTTCTAGTAATTACAATCACAACTTTTACATTTTAAGACGTCTGTGTTGTGTTCTATCAGAATCAGAACCGTAATTTTTGTGCGCTCTGTTGTAAAGTATGTGCGCTTGCTCGATGAGCTGTGTGCGCACGCACACGCGCACAGCTTAGAGGGAACAGTGCAGCAGAGAGGAAAAACAAATGAGAAATGCACACAGTGATCATTAATGAAGTACTTCTGTCCACTAAAGAAGAGCGGGACCTAGGCGTGGTTGTGTCTGATGATCTTAAAGTAGCTAAACAGGTAGAAAAGGCGACGGCAAAAGCTAGAAGGATGCTTGGGTGCATACGGAGAGGAATGGCTAGCAGAAAAAAGGAGGTGATAATGCCTCTGTATAAGTCTTTGGAGTATAGTGTGCAATACTGGAGACCGCACCTTCAAAAGGATGTGAACAGGATGGAGTCGGTGCAGAGGGTGGCTACTAAAATGATTAGTGGGTTTCATTATAAAGCATATGAGGACAGACTTAAGGATCTTAATATGTACACCTTAGAGGAAAGGCGGGATAGAGGTGATATGATTGAGATGTTTAAATACCTCCGTGGCATAAATGTTTAGGGAGAGAGCCTCTTTCAATTGAAAGCAAGTTCTGCTACGAGGGGACATGGGATGAGGGTGAAGGGAGATAGATTCAGGAGTGATATGCGGAAATATTTCTTTACGGAAAGAGTAGTGGATCCGTGGAATAGTCTCCCAGTGGAGGTGGTAGAGATGAGGACAGTAATCAAATTCAAAAAAGCATGGGACAAACACAGAGGATCTCTAAAGGTAAAAAGGGGACTGTTGTAGTTGTTGATATGGAAGGACAGACTAGATAGGCCGTGTGGTCTTTTTCTGTCATCATGTTTCTGTTTCTATCAATAGAAAGTGTTACTCCAGGACCACTTTGTTAATCAAAAACAGACAAACTAATAGTTTACACCTGGGGGGATTCTGCCCAAAAAAAATCAAAACCTCTGTGCAAAAACTTAGAAAATTCTGCACATGATATTTTAAACATCCACATGATTTTTGTAGATTTAGTCAATTTTTGTGCAGAATTCCCTCATCACAAAGCCTAACTCCTCTTCTAAACCAAGAAGTCCCACTACCTTTTTGCTCCTCAGCTCTCTTGCACCAATCACAAATGTCTCTCCAGCATCCACCCACTTCTCTTTCCCTCTAACCTCTAAGAAGATCACAATTGCTGTCTGTCCCTTAGGTCTACCCCTAATGTATATACCCCCATCTTAGCTCCTTTCTTCCCTCCCCATGCACCAATCCTTATCTTTCTCTTACCTCTCCTCCTTTCTTCCCAGATGCATACCTCCACCTTTCTCTCTCCACACCCCTCAGGCATACACCCATCTCTAGCTGCCATCCACCACCTCCAGACTCACCATCAGTCCCCCTTCAACCTCCGTAGACTCACCATCTGTCCCCTAGCCAGCCTCCCCATCACCCCCCTGTATCACCTTCAGCCCATTTCCAGCCCCCATCCCCTAGCCCCTCCCACCTCACTATCAGCCCATCTCCAGTCACAAGCTCCACTTACCATCAGCCCATCTACAGCCATCAGCCCCCAACTCACCATCAGCCTATCTCTAGCCACTAGGCCCCCAACACTTTGTTTACTTTATGAAAACCCTGTGGTACCAGCCTCAGAAGTCTAACACAGCCACGGTTGAGAAGGGAAACACTCCCACGGTTGTGAAGAAGTGAATAGTGAGGCAAGCTCAGGCAGACCTAAAGCTTGTGCACTCCAAGCCTGCCTCTCTCCTTGCTGATGCCTGCACGGAATTCCCCCAGGAGTAATAGTTAAGGAGAGGTGAATGAAACCAAAGGATGAGATTGTAGCAGCCCAGGACAGTGGATCACGGATGAGATGGTTTATAACGAGCATTGAGAAAACTGGCAAAACAGACATATGCAGGTTCTGTAAGAAAGAGCTGGAAATGGTTACTCGTCAGCGATGTCTGGTAACTTTACTAAAATGAATGGGGGAAAGACACAGGATCCATACTAATAACTAATATTGGCAGAAATTAAGCACATCAGGGATAACCCATATGGAGTGGCAGCCAGTTGTACCTCTAATTAGCAGATATGATGCCATCAAGAATCCAAAAAGCATTGGAGAGGTCAGACCTATAAAGAACTATGGCCATGCTTCAGAAAGAAGGGAGAAGAGGGCTGAGAGGTGAGGGTGGATGACATAGGTAAGAGGGAACTTGGGTTGCAATTGGCCATTCTTAATGCATCTCTTCCAAGATGATGAGCCTGAGCTGGGCAGAGTGTGTGTGGGGCACTTTTGTCTTGATCTGCCTCATTCACCATGTTGCTATATATATGAGTTCAAAGATATATATTACTATCTGGATGCAGCCCACCTTCAGCAGGTATTTCAAAATTACAGCTACTTTACAGAAATGGAGATCAGTAATAAAATCTGCAGGGATTAAGGAAAAAAAGAAATGAGACGCATGGAAGGAGGGCGGAGGGACAGACAGCAGGATCAGGCAGGTGGGAATGGTACATTAACTCAGTACAGTGGAATAATCTGAATTATGGAGAATGACCACGAGAGGGCATCAGCGAACGCATTGTATATTAAATATTGTTTCCTGTTACAATAGCGCCCTCTTGTGGTAAATTATCAGACAAGCTTGATAGAAATGAACCCCGTGCCAAGAGGAAATCTTGGGTCTGGAGAAGGGCTTTGAACCCATAACATTGGTCTTACCTATCCAGCACCCTATTTATTTATTTATTTATTTTAGCTAGATTTTTATACCACTTTTCACAAGGTCAATGTAGTTTCCAGAGAACAGAACATTGCACAGAGAACATATGTTGAACAAATAATATAGTAACATTTAACTTTTAACATAATCAACATTTTTTTATACATTGAACTTTATACTTAATATAAACGACTATTTACATTAGAGATTCTGTTATGGCTGAGTTATGAATTTGGAGGGGGTTAAATGAGGGGGCCAAAGTGTTCCGTCAAAAGGTGGGTTTTCAGGTGTTTATGGGATGTTGTGGGGTTGGTTATATTTCGTAGTGTGTTAGGGAGGGAGTTCCATAGGGTGGGGGGCTAGAATTCAAAGGCTCTGTGGCAGGTTTATTGATTGCATTTGTTTGGTTATTGGCATATTTAGCTTGTTGATTACGGTCTACTACTACTGAGCATTTCTACAGTGCTACCAGTCATAGGCAGCGCTGCACAGACATATATGAGACAATCCCTGCTCATCAGAGCTTACAATCTAGTCAAGACAAAACAGTCTGTCTTCACATTCTTGAAGTTTGTGTTTTTTGTAGGAGGACCCAGCACCTGGACAATTGAAATGAGAGCATTAATGAGAATATATGGGAAGAGGGAAAGCACAGAGCAGAATCAGTCAGGTGGTAATGGTGCACAGTGGCATAATCTGTATTATGGAGAATTACCACAAGAGGGCAGCCTTTCTTCCTTCATAGGAGTATCCTTCCATCCCCTTTACCATTTTGGTGGCTCTTCTCTGAACCTTTTCTAATAACGCTATATCCTTTTTAAGATACAATGACTAGAATTACACACAATATTCAAGGTGCAGTCTCACCATGGAGGCATAATATCTTTTGTTTTATTTTCCATTCCTTTCCTTATCATACCCAGCATTCTATTTGCTCTCTTGGCCGCCGTTGCACACTGGGCCGAGGGTTTTAACATGGTATCCACAATGACGCCTAAATATTTTTCCTGGGTGGTGGTTCCTAATGTGGAACCTTGCATCGTGTAACCATAGTTTGGGTTGTTCTTCCCTAGGTGCATAACTTTGCACTTGTCCACATTAAATTTCATCTGCCATTTTGATGCCCAGTCTTCCACTTTATCAAGATCTTCTTGCAATTTTCCACAATCCTCATGGGTTTTAACAACTTTAAATAGTTTTGTGTCTTCTGCAAATTTGATAACCTCACTCGTTATTCCCTTTTCCAGGTCATTTATGAATATGTCAAAAAGCAGCGGACCCAGTACAGATCCCTGGGGTACTCCACTATTCACCTTTCTCCATTGGGAAAATTGGCCATTTAGCCCTACCCTCTGCTTTCTATCTTTTAACCAGTTCCTGATCCACAATAGTACACTGCCTCCTATCCCATGACTCTTTAGTTTTGCCAAAAGTCTCTGATGAGGGACCTTGTCAAAGGCTTTCTGAAAATCCAGATACACTATATCAACCGACTCACCTTTGTCTATCTTTTTATTCACACTTTCAAAAAATATAACAGATTAGTAAGACAAGATCTTCCTCATCTAAAGCCGTGCAACTTAAAGATTTCACACCTGAAGGCAATACTCAGTGACTGCTCCATAAATGCCACCTCTGTCCGTGTGCTTACTGGCCTCTGTTTGGGTGACAGGAGTTGTGGCATCTATGAATGTATGTGTGTGTGTGTGTGTGTTTTGTATGTGCTCACGCTTGCTTAAGCATGATTTTGATGTACACTCCCTGCAGAGTGAGAGTGGATTTCTAAGCTCAGGCTGTGTTCTCATGCTGATGTAGTTTGTCCAACAATAGGGTCTACCGAATGTGATAAAGAGAGGTCCTCACTGCGTTACATGGAGCTAGAGTTGCAGTTGTGGGATTTGCTGTAGAGTGAGACGATCTAATGAAATACAGTCCCAATGGCAACAGCTTCGTTTTATCTTTGACTTTACTTCCAAATCCTAGCCACACTCTAGCTGTATTGTCCAGGTTGCAAGTCCCAGGCCCACTGAACAATCTATTCTCAACCTCTCTACGTATCAGCAGAAGGACTGGGAGAATAGGAAAAGGAGACCACAGATGAGCACCATTCCTAATGTCACACCCCTGCCAGAGTTCTCTAAAAGTCACATATTCCCAGTCACGGACATCTCTAAGCCTCACTGCTTCCCAGTCAAAGATGTCTACCCCACGTGTGCTAGCCACAAGACTGTTGCATCCAAGGGAGAGACCATGTGGAGGTTCCATTCATCCACACTCTTCCTCATGCGAGATGTGACATGAGAACATAAGATGAGCCCAGATCACAAGTACCCAGCCAATCTCAAGACAAAGATCTATTACTCAGTGTTCATTTGCAGAGATGAACAACGGTTCTCACAAGTCTACCTGTTAATAATTTTTGTGGACTTTTCCTCCAAGAAGCTACCAAAACTCTTTCAAATCCCAAGACATTAGTCGCCTTGACGTCATTTCCCAGTGACAGATTTCACAGCTTAATTATGAACAGCATGTAACATCATTATTACAATGTGCAGGTCATTAGTTTCATGGATTGCCTTCTTCTTTATTGTTGTTTGAAAGGTTAAACAACCATTTTCTATTTAACACTTCCATCCCACTCATGGTTTTATAAACTTCTATCACATCCCCTCTCAATCATCTTTTTTTCCAAACTGAAGAGTCCTAGTGTTGGGAGAGGGGCAGATATTTGTTTCTTGCTGCACTGAACATGGATAAGAGCAGCCCCAGAAAAGAGGTAGGATCCATTCCCCCCTACCCACCCACCCACCCCACCCCTCCTACCCCAGGGCAGCTTCAGACTTTCACAGAAAAGAGAGCATCAGATGTGTACAGAGAAACATAAAATGCGCAACATTAAGGAGCGATGGTCATGCTGGGAATGTAGGAGGGTGAAGCCTGGCAATGCCCATGGAGGTGGCACTGCCACATAGGGGGAGAGTGGGTGCTCCTGGCAATACCAGGAAGATGGGGGGAGGGGAAGTTTGCAGTGCTGAGGACGATGTCTTTACTTCTAAAGACTCTGTCCTCAGCGTCCATGTTGACTAGATGTAAGCTCCAGTAGGCAAGAACTGCGCTGCCCCCATACCTCTATCTAAATGCTTAATAGTAGCAGAGACTCTGCTTTTATAGGCGACAAATGCCTTTGGGAGGGGACCGTATAGAAACATGATGGGAGAAGACCACCATAGGGCCTATCCAGTCTGCTCTTCCATGTCAACTACTACAGTCCCCTTTCCTTTAGAGATCTTCTGTGTTGGTCCCAGGCTTTCTTGAATTCAGCTGCTGTCCTTATCTCTACTACCTCGACTGAGACTATTTCATGCAGCTACCACTCTTTCCATAAAGAAATATTTCCTTTAATTTCTCCAGAGTCTATCCCCTTCATCCTATGCCCCGATACAGAGCTCTTTCAATTGAAAGAGGCTCTCCTCCTGTGCATTTATACCAGAGGTATTTAAATGTCTCCTCTCTCCCCCTTTTCTCCAAACTATACAAATTAAGTTTGTCCCCATATGCCTTATGATGAAGCCCATTGACCATTTTGGTAGTCATTCTCTCCATTGACTCCATCCTGTTAATATCCTTTTGAAGGTGTGATCTCCAGAATTGCACACAATACTCCAAATGAGGTCACACTAGAGACTTAGACAGAGGCACTATCATCTCCTTCTTCTTGCCAGACATTCTTGTTCCTGTGCACCCAAGCATCCTTCTGGCTTTTGCCATCACCTTTTCTGCATATTTAGCCACCTTAAGATCAACAGAAACAATCACAGCCAGGTCCTGCTCTTCTTTCATAGATAGAAGTACTTCACCCCCTCTACTGTACTGCTCTCTTGGATTTTTGCAGTCCAAATGCATGAACCTATATTTCTTAACATTAAAGCTCAGTTACTAACTTCTCTACTATTCTTCAAGCTTAGTTAGATCTCTCCTCATGTTATCTACTTCTTCCTGGCTGTCTACTCTATTGAAGATTTTGGTATCATCTACAAAGAGGCAAACTTTACCCAACAGCCCTTCCGCAATATCACTAACAAAAATGTTAAAAATAATTGGACCAAGGACAGATCCCTGTGGCACACCACTGGTAACCTTCTTCTCAGAGTGAGCTCCATTTACCTGTACCCTTCATCGCTTCCCACTCAAACAATTTCTAACCCAGACAGTCACTTTAGGCTCTATTCTGAGGGTGCTCAATTTATTTATGTCACCTATGTGGAACGGTGTCAAAGGCTTTATGCGTGGATGTGATAGGCCCATGGCTTAACATGGCAACAGGTCCATCTGAAGCTCCCTCACCACTGGAGGCAGCACTCTCGCTGAGCGAGGCCAGCATGGGAAAATATCCCACCATGGCTGGGGCATCACAACATTTGTCACAGCATGATGGCATGATGTCACTCTCGCCGACACCGCAGCCCCAGTACAGGAGGACATAGGCCGGGCAATCTCCCTCCTGTTTCATCTCTTGGGATTCTCCTTTTTTGCCAAGCTAGTGAGATGGGACAACTCCTCCAACAATTTCCTAATGAAGACCCTGCTAAACAGATGGGCCACCAGCCCAACAGAAGACAACCAGTGACACATGATATTCTGGACAGGCTGTGGGCAATATTGCCGGTGATGTGCTGTTTGGACTACGAGAGTTGCTTGATCTGGGCAGCATTCACCTGGCTTGCTTTAGGGCTATCAGGATCTAATGAATTGGTGGCTGCTTCCATGAAGACTGGGGTGCCTTCTGGAGTGCAGTTCCCGGACATCTTCATGTCAGAGGGCCTGCTACACATCTGGGTTGTCAAGGCAAAAGGACAAGTCATCTCATTTAGGGCAGTACCCCTGCTCCGGACCTGCACTTATGCAAACACACACAGATACCTAGAAGTACGACCCAACCAGAATCAGCAGTTCCTGGTGCATCTCGACAGCACTTCACTATCCAATTCCAGTTCACAGCAGTTTTCATAAAGGTCCAGCTGCTATCAGGCTGCAGACAGAGTTGTTCGGCACACATTCTTTCTGGATTGGGGCTGCAATGGCAGAAAGGGCTGGGGCTTTGGCGATCTTGAGCATATGATTTGTACATTTGCCCCCGGGGGAGGGTCTAGTGCAAACTGACCCTGTCTTCATTAACTCTCTCCATTTTGCAGAGGACATGGTCTGGATAATTGGACACTCCATCTGCTGGGTAGCTGAGAGAGCAACCACACGGCCACCTCGAATTCACTTGCAAATGACCGAACACTGTGTGCACCTCCTTTGGCTTGGACCTCCGGGCATGAGGTGGGCACAGCTGTGCCTATTGCTTCAACAGCATTTACAATCACATGCTCCCCCCAATGCCTTGATCATCCACCTTGGAGGGAACGACCTGGGAACTATATCCAGAAAACAGCTTATTGATTTTATCAGAAATGACTCTTCTGGGTGGCCAACAGCCTTTCCTACACCCTCTTCATCTGATCTGACTACATCCTGTGCCTCAAAGTGGATGGGACAGGGAAGTCAAGAAGATCAATAGATGGGTCAATCAGAGCAGTCTGCATGCGGGGGGGGGGGGGAGGGTGGCAGATATGATACAACTGGGCACAGCCTCCAATACCCAGATATTTCAGGAAGCACTTCTGTATTACTAATTAAAGATTTATATGGATTTTTGGATCAGCAAAGGATATTGTACTTTACTTTGCAAAGAAATTGAACTCATGAGCCATTCTGCCTGTGAGGAATCATGCTGAGCCAACTTGCTCCAGAGATCAAAGCTGTATTTCCACTCTAGTGAGAGATCTTTACACATCTAGCCTGGGGAGTGTTAAGAGGCCAGAGAGGGAGACAGAATTCTTCCCTTGGCCTTTGAACAATTCTCTTGGCCAATATAGAAACATTTGCCTAGCCAATGTAGACAGGATAAGAATTCATCAATTATAATGTAAAAGCTTTGAGATGCTTCTAAAACCACGGGGGGTTTCTCCCTTGACAGAGACCCATTAATGATAACAAAAGAACACTTCATCTAGCCTTGGAATGTAGGCCATGGAGGATGTGTCCTTTGAGCATTCTCAGATGTCTGACCATGTCTGATTGTGTAAGTTTGAGCTTCTAACACCAAGGGGGGTAATCAGAAGCCTGCCCGGAAACCGAAGCAAAAAAGGTGGATGGGGTGGGGAGAAGCTCATGGGTGAGAGCTGGCTGCAACACATTTGTGCCTATATAAGTACAGAGAATATCCAGAACAGACAGAGCGTAGATCTGCTTGGCCAAGCATGAAGGATCCTAGACTGTCATCAGTTCCTCTCGCTGAGCGCTCCCAGCTGATGTGTAAAGGGCTTATGACAAGTTTGGTGAAGTATATTCTTTGTACATAGCTGCATTCTCTCATAATTCTTTCAGTGCTGTAATTAAGTGCATTAGTTATTATTTTAATTGCATTCTGGTTATCTTTTCTAACTACTCATGTGTAACTAAGAGAATTACTTGTCTTTCTAAATGTCTCCTTACTTTGTTTGTAAATAAACTGCACGTCTTCATTACAAGGTGTTAGCCTTTGTTGAAGTAAGACAACTTCATTCACCTATCAGATACTGAGCTAGACCTGGTTTTCAAGGAATTACACAAGGCACTAGAGGCCATCCTTGAGGCCAGCATATAGGTTAGCCCACATCACTGATAATTCTTAGCACAGGGGCTGTGGATTCTGTAGCGTGGGACCCATGAAAGGCCGTCTTCCACGTGTCCATAGCGGTTACTCGAGCCAGGCTGCAGGCAGACAGCAGATCAAAGCAGAGGGGCAGGTGCCCTAGCTGCCAACAAGGCAAGGCATCCCAGCAAGTTCCCACAGATGACTGCTGACCTGGTATAGGTGGCCCCCAAGACTGCATAGCAAGACTGCTGGCATGGTGGTGGGCTTAGCTCTGTTTGGCATGGTGAGCCCCAGCCCCATGTCCAGCCAGTTGGCAACAGTGACCAAAGTGCACCGCATGCTGGCTCAGGTGTCTAGACCAGTTCCTCACCCCCTTTTGTTTCTCTCTGGTAATAAAACTGTGGCCAAGTTAACCATGACACTGAGTCATATGTTTTATTTTGTTTGTAGGCTAATGATGGCACCCGGGTGAGGGGGGGGAGCAGATGGATGTCCCGCATGCCTTTGTTATCTGCAATCTAAGTACAGCACATCGAGGGCTCTCCCTCAGTCCAATTCTTCTACTACTACTACTACTAATCAGTTTATAGAATTAGAAGGCGAACACAGCACTGTACATATCCACATCGGGGCTTACAATCTAATCAAGATGAAAAAACATCACAAAATTGGGGATTAGAGTACAGTGAGATACACATAAGTAATGGACAAGAGAGTGAGGAGCATCAGGATCCAAAAGCGGCTTCAACAAGGTGGGTCTTAGCCTGAATTTGAATAGGGCCAGAGAAGGGGCCCAACACACCAACTCAGGTAGTTTGTTCCAGGCATATAGAGCAAGTAGGGTGGAATAACGAAGTCTGGAGTTGGCAGTGGCACAGAAGGGCACAGATAAAAGGGATCCGCCAGAGGAGTGGAGTTCCCATGAAGGGGTGTAGGGTGAGATGAGAGGGGAAATGTAGTGAGGAGCTGCAGGGTGAAGGCACTTGCAGGTCAGTAGAAGTTTGAACTGGATACGGAAAAGGATAGGAAGTCAGTTAAGTGACTTGAGAAGAGGGGTTACTTGAGCATATCGAAGGTGGTAGAAGATAAGCTGTGCAGCTGAGTTTTGAACAGATTGAAGGGGAGAGAGATGATTCAGAGGGAGACCAGCGAGGAGCAGGTTGCAATAGTCAAGACGGGAGGTGACTAGTGAGTGGATGAGGGTTTTAGTAGTGTGTTCAGAAAGGGATGAATTTTGCTAATGTTATAAAGAAATGACAGGTTTTACATATCTATTGGATGTGTGTGGAGAAGGAGGGAGGTGTCAAAGATGACCCCAGGGTTGTGAGCTGAGGAAACAGCGAGGATGTAGTGTTACCACAGAAATAGAGAGGGGAGAAAGGGGGAGGTGGGTTTAGGGGGAAAGATAAGGAGCTCAGTTTTGGCCATGTTCAATTTAAATAACGGTTGAGACATCCAGGCAGCAATGTCGGATAAGCAGGCAGAGATCTGGACCTGGATTGCCGGGGAGATTTCAGATGCAGAGAGGTAGATCTGAGAGTCATTGGCGTAAAGATGGAACTGAAAACTATGGGAGGAAATAAGTGCACCAAGGGACCGAGTGTAGAGGGAGAAAAGGAGAGGCCCCAAGACAGAGCCCTGAGGTACCACAACTGAAGGCGGGATGGCGGTAGAGGAGGATCCACCAGAACATACACTAAAAATGCGATGGGAGAAATAAGAAAACCAGGCAGAACAGAGCCACTAAATCCAACTGAGGACAGAGTATCGAGGAGAAGGTGGTGATCAACAGTGTCAAAGGCAGCAGAAAGGTCAAGAAGGATGAGGATCGAGCAAAGGCCCTTGGAATTGGTGAGGAACAAGTTGCTGGAGACTTTGGCAAGAGCTTTTTCTGTAGAATGTAGAGGGTGAAAGCCAGACTGCAGTGGATCCAGAAGGGCTTTTGAGGAGCAAAAGTCAAGACAGTGACAGTGAACCACTCGTTCAAGTAGTTTTGAAGCAAAGGTGAAGAGAGAAATAGGCCAATAGCTGGAAGGACAGGTAGAGTCTAGTGAGAGCTTTTTGAGGAGAGGTGTGACCAGAGCATGTCTGAAGCCACAGGAAAGGCAGTGGAAAGCGATAGGTTAAGGATATGACAGATGGAAGGGGTGAAGGCGGAAGAGATAGAGCTTAGTAGATGGGGGGGGGGGGGTCAGAGGAGCAGCTGGTCAGTTTGGAGGAGGAGAGATTTGCTCCTCTGTGATTTCAGGAAAGGAAGAAAGGGTGACCGAAGGTGAAGGAAGGATGTAGGATTGAAGAGGGGGGAGATGAGGTGGAGGTGACCCTGTGGAGAACTCAAGACTAATCTTCTGGACTTTGTCATGGAAATAGTCAGCAAGGTCTGGGCAGAAAGTGAAGGAGGGATTGGGGGAGGAGGGAACTTGAGGAGAGAGTTAAGTGCAGCAAAGAGATGCCGAGGGTCAGAGGCTAGTCAGATAGACACAGTACTCTTGCTTGGCGAGTGCTATGGCTGACTGGAAAGAGGTCAGCATGAATTTTAAATGTAGGAAGTCAGCAAGGGCACATGAATTAAGCCAAAGGGGCTCAGCTGAGCAGGTACAGTCAAAGAAATTAATTAGATTTATCCGACACTTGTAAAAACCAGGCTGCCTTGAATCCTGTGATCCATTGGACTCCAGAAACTCACTATCCTCTGCAGTGGCATTTCCTCCCCCCCCCCCCCCACCCATGACCCAGGAGCCCCTCTCCCCTCCCTTGACCCAGGAGCCCCTCTCCCCACCCATGACCCAGGAGCCCCTCTCCCCTCCCTTTCAATATTTATTATGAGAGGTAAAATATGAAATCAATCCAATCAAATCTGTTCTCAGTGGGATGTGACCTGGCCTTTGGGTCACCACTTCATCCACACCTGCTTGAACCCTCACTGCCTGCTGGGAGGTAAAGTTTCCTGTTTTTTTCTTTTTCAGGAGAGTCCAGAACTACTTCTATGAATTGCAATGAGGCAAACTCAGGCCTGGAACGGCATTTTCAGAGTGATGTAGAAGAGAGGATGCCTCTGCACTATTTGCCAACTGATTTCAAACTCTGCTGACAGATTTGATCCAGTCCTGGGTTTATCCCATTGCATGCAGGGACCTGTAGTTCTGATATATCTATAGTACACCATAAGAAACACCAACTTAGCAAAAGACATCCTTCTCCTAGTGAATTTCAACCTCCCATCAGCACAACCTGGACATGCCACAGCCTTCCTAGACTTCATGGTAACAATTGACTTCAAACAGCTCGTCCAATCCCCCACACTAAACCTCATCTTCACCAGCACCCAAAGAAAGAGCATAAGAACCCTACACACAATACAATATCACCCTATGCCCTGGTCAAATCACATCCTGATCACATTCTCCCTACCCATCAACATCTCAAGAGACCCTACTGCCCAGCAACCAATAAGCAGAAGATTCAAGCATTTTCACAAAGAAACCTTCCTTAAGGAAATGCTCCCTTCATTGGAAATCGAAACAAAGGACCCAAACACACTAATAACCATCTGGAACACCATCATTGGAAGAGCCACAATAAAAACAACAAGTTATACAACAAACAAGCAATGGACACCTACCAAAGAGAAACAGACAATGCCAAATGGGCATACCACACAAAGCTTATCACTAACTCCATGAATAGACCAAGAGAACTATTTGATATCATCAACCAACCAAACAAATTCCCCTCCAGCACCTCCATGGACCTTAAAATAAGCCCCCAGCAATTAGCAAGCCAATGCAAACAACTCCACCACACACCCTCCTGATCAATCCCCCCACACCACACCAATGCACAGTTTTGATCCTATTAGCAAGGACAACATAAAAACCATCATTACTTCATTCAGTACCACAACATTCCCTCTTGATTCATGCCAAATCACTTGGATCAAATCTACAAAACAGGATCTAAGCCTAATACTTACAAAACGGACCCAATCCATATTACAAAAAGGAGAAATGTCCAATGACCTGAAGCTGTCCTCAATTCATTCCACCCTCAAAAGATCAGACCTTGACCCGATTGACCCAGCCTTCTTTTTTTTTTTTTTTTTAACTTTTATTTTCATTTTACAACAAACAAAATAACAACACACCAAAAGAAACAAATACACACATACAATAAAGAAAGCAACCCCAATTACCCCCCACCCCAATGCTTCTTCTCTAAGCTGATAAGAGTCATCATATAAGCGCTTACATACAACAATTATTGTGCATCAAACAAACAGAAGTAGAATCTGTGAGACCGGATGAGCATATGACAAAGATTAATACAGAATCAAACAGTCAACTGAGAGCATTGAATAGTGTTAACATAATCGTTGAGCGTCTTCTAGCTAGACCAGTAGTGAATGGTTTGAACGGAAGAGGCTGACATACAAGATATTTGCGCATATTTACAATAAAGACAGATATGTTTTCACCATTCATTAGAGCTCAAAAAGAGCTATTTTCCCAATATTTCGTAATTAAGGAAATAGGAAATAACAATGCCCAGCATAAAGGCTAAAAGGAAGTAAGCCAATTTAGGAAGAGAGGGGATCCCCGCAGCTGAGCGGAGCCCCACAATCTTCCAAAAGAGGGGTTCCGGAAAATATAAAATAGAATGAAGACGACCCCAGACCCGACTCGAGTAATACTGTAATGTGGGACAATCATACTTAACAGGAGTTTAGTAAGCCAAAGGCCACATGGCATGTCCAGCATCAAGCGTACTGGATGGCATTCCAATTGGCTAACCTATCAGGAGTATATGTCCACTTGGGATAGCAGTACTGAGGAGATAAGAAAAAAAAAAAAAATCTGATCTAGGTTGTGAGTGATGGGGGGGCTAAGAATAGGTGAGCTCTAAGTCAGAGGGGTGAAGCAGCTTCCATATAGCTACTCACGCAAAATCTTGCATCAGAGCTGGCAGGGTGTAGAGACTCTTGGGCGGACCACTCGTTCTAGGCGGCAGTCTATCTATCAAAGGATCAAATACTTGGTGGAAGTCACCGCCGAGTAACAGTAACAGGGTCATCCACATTCGGAGCATAAATACAAATACACGTAAATTCACTATCTCCAACCGTAAAATATACACGGGCCCAGCTACCCTCCCCATCAGAGCTAGTATCCATTACAGTAGTTGGCAAAGATTTCTCAACCAAGATGGCTACCCCGTACCGCTTAGAAACGGCGGGAGAATAGGCAGCCACCATATAAGGTTTAGCAGGAAGTTTCAGTGGTTCAACGGAGGTGAAATGGGTTTCCTGAAAAAACACTGAATCAGCATGGTCATGATTAAAATAACTGAGGATGGTCATTCTTTTGATTAGACTAGTGAGGCCTCTTACGTTCAGTGATAGGAGCGGACATAAGGCCATACAACAAAGTCAAACATTCTGAGAAAGGAACATGATGGCGCACCGAGTTGCGCGATGTCCCTCATATCAACTATAAATGACTGTACACACGATATGATAGAAAATAAGCCAATGAAAAATCATGAAGCGCCCTATATAACAGTAGAAGCACCGAAGTGCCTTAGAGAAGAAGCAAAACCCCAGAAATTACTGGCGACCTGATGTCTGCGGGGTGAAACCCCAGAGAAGGCCTAAATGGAAACATATAACCGGTATAGCTGTGCGTGCTCCGAATCCAACCGAGGTGCACATCATGGAGGAAAAGGAGACCAAGGAAGGTAGATATAAAAGAAAGAAAGGTCCAGGCAGTCTCTATTCCAGGCAATGATCACCGCGTCGGGCCATTCAAAATGGCGGGCAGTTCCAGCGGAGTCCATCCGAGTTGTTGACTTAGCGCATCTGGTCTGCCTCTTTGGAGTCTAAAAATGTTGCTAGCAGAGCAGGATCTTCGAAGGTTCTAGTTTGGTTATGGAGAGTCACTCTGAGCTTCGCTGGATATAAGAGGCCAAAGCGAGCCTGTAACTGTTGAAGTCTAGGTCGAAAAGCAAGGAGTCCCTTCCGCCGGTCAACTGTGGGCTTTGCCAAATCGGGGAAGAAAGAGACTTTATGATCTTCAAACTGCAGATGTTGCATCACCCGGGCAGCCTTGAAAATTTGCTCAACTTGCTGATACCTCAGTAAACGAAAGATAATAGGCCGGGGGGGTCGTCCGATTGAGTGCGATGTTGGTAGGAGCACGATATGCTCGGTCAATTTCCAGATCTCTGCAAAAGGTAATCTTAAGCAAGGAGGGGAGAGTTTTGACCAGAAATTCTCTGATATCTCCTGCTTCCGCCCCCTCTGGAACTCCTATGAGCCTTACATTGTTGCGACGGGCTCGATTATTGCAATCCTCTAACTCTTTTTGAAGATTCTGTATCTGACGCTCAGCCTTGTCCAGGTTCACCAAGCGCACCGCGTGCGAATCGAGGACCCCCGCCATGTTGTCCAGCCGTAGTGAAAGACCTTCAAGCCGGTCCTGAAGCATACCGAAATCTTCTCGCATGGCTCGGAGCGCTTCTCCGTTGGACTGTACCAGTTCCTTCACACCACGTATTTCCTCCAAGATCTCCTGTTGCATTTCGGGGCTTACCCGAAGTGGAACCATCTTTGGTGGGGAAGACAACTCTGTTTTGGAGCGTTTTCCATGTGAAGAAGAGGGAGACCCGAAGTCCAAGCGCACTGGTTTGTGGGCCGCCATTCCCCCCAAGGCACCCCGGTAAGTTCGGTGTCAAATATTAGGTTTATGCAGATATTAAGTCAGGATTCTGAGTAGGCCCCTCAGGAGCTTCAGCGCGAAGCGTCTAACCCGCTGGACATCAGGCTCCGCCCCCCCTTGACCCAGCCTTCTATAGACCCATCACTAGCCTTCAGTTCTTCATGAAAATCATTAAAAAAGCTGCACTGCAACAGCTTCAAGAACATGTCTTTATCTTTATTTCAACAAGAACGTCCTCCTCCTCGACCCCCAGCAACATGGGTTCCATCCTCTCCACAGTGTAGAAGCTCTCATGATCACATTCATTAACAACCTGGTACAAGGGATCCAAGACAAGTCACAAGGATACAGCATGATATTCCTGGATATATCCGCAGCTTTTGATACAGTTAACCACAACATCCTCTTGCAACACCTACAATCCAATGGCATTGAGAACACCGTGCTAACATGGTTCCAATCCTACCTGACCAACAGGAAATAAATAAAAATGGGAACCAAGATATCCATCCCCTACCACCAAACCCAAGGAGTACCTCAAGGATCCACCCTATCCCCCCTTCTCTTCAACATCTGCATTCAGCCCCTCTGCAAAATCATTGAAGCTCCAACATCAACTTTCACATACATGCAGATAACATCATGCTCTACAGACCATTCAGTCCAAAGCATATTACATATACAAACCTCCACAGATGTTTGACAAAAGTCACACAATGGCTAACAAACAACAACCTGGCAATAAATTACTAGAAGACAGAAGTCCTATTCGTTACAAAGGACAAGACCATCACGCCCCCAACCTTTGTCACCCTTGACAAAACCCAAATAAAGGTACAACCAGAAATCAAATACCTGTGAATCACATTGGATCAGCATCTCTCCTTCAAATCACATGTACAGAAGACCACAAAAGCAATCTACTTTAAAGCCCAAACACTACAACGTCAACATCCCCTCCTGGAACCAACGGACTTCCGATCCACATTCTAAGTCATAATCCTCCCCCATATAGACTATTGCAACTCCATTTAACAAGGCCTCCCACAGTCCACCATGTTTCCCCTACGCACCATTCTGCACACTGCAGCATGTGCCTTAAGATGAGCAACAAACTATGACCATATTACACCCACAAACACGTACACTGGTTACCTCTAACTAACTGTATCAAATACAAAACCCTCCTCCTAACCCACAGTCATTAACTCTGACTCTACAACTCACCTACACACCCTACTCCAAAAAACACAACACAACAGAACCAGGAGACAATCCAACAAGAACACCCTCATCATCCCCCACGCAAAACAAAATCTACGCAACAAGCATGACACACTCACCAATAGTATTGAAAAGCCCAAAAATGCAGTTGTAATGATCTTCCTAGATATTGCTGCAGCATTTGATTCCATTAATCACTCTATGCTATTAGCAAGATTCCAACAAATTGGCATTACTGGAATAGCCTTGGCCTGGTTCCCCTCATATCTTAATGACAGAACCTAACAGGTAAAAAATCAATCACACAACCTCCCAACCTTTTAGCCAAAACCAGGGAATCCCGCAAGGGTCTGCATTATCTTCCCTACTATTTAATATCTGCCTTCAACCAGTATGCAAAATCTTCCAAAAACACAGTTTGCTACCATATTTATGCAAACGACATCATGATGTACCTCCCAATCAAAATGTTAAAGCTCAATCTAGAGCAAATTGCGGCATGCTATCATGAAGCCTCTGAGTGGCTTGCATCTAACAACCTGGCAATAAACATTAACACAACAGAAGCCATGTTCATAGCAAGAGATAAAGACTTCATCCCACCACCCCAGATACACCTTGGAGCAGCAACAATCACAATAAAAGATCAGATAAAATACCTGGGAGTCATCATTGACAAGGCCCTTACACTTAGAATGCACATATCAAATATAGCACAAGCCATATACAGGAAAACCAAAATGCTCCAGCGACTAAGACCACTTCTCGGCCCATCAGACTTTAGAACGGTCATTCAAGCAATGACCAATCCCCACTTAAACTATTGTAACAGCATCCTCCATGGTCTCCCAATGCAAACAGTATCGCACCTCCAACTTGTACAGAACACAGCAGCACTTATAATACTGCATGCAAATAATACGGATCACATCACACCAATTCTTCAGAGCCTCCACTGGCTCCCAATAGTCAGTCGAAACAAATATAAAAACCTGGTTATCATTTTCAAACTACTAAATGACATAACACCATCACACATCACCACATTAATATCAAAAACCCAGAACACAAGAAGGAGTTGCACCCAAAACTCTCTAAGCCTCCGAGACGACTTTCGAAAAGCAACCAAAACCACAAATAAAAGAGCATTCTCACACTATGCACCAACACTCTGGAATGCGTCGCCACCAGATACGAGAGAAATAAAAGAGCATTCTCACACTATGCACCAACACTCTGGAATGCGTCGCCACCAGATACGAGAGAAATAAAAGAGCATTCTCACACTAGGCACCAACACTCTGGAATGCGTCGCCACCAGATACGAGAGAAATAAAAGAGCATTCTCACACTAGGCACCAACACTCTGGAATGCGTCGCCACCAGATACGAGAGAAATAAAAGAGCATTCTCACACTATGCACCAACACTCTGGAATGCGTCGCCACCAGATACGAGAGAAATAAAAGAGCATTCTCACACTATGCACCAACACTCTGGAATGCGTCGCCACAAGACACGAGAGAAATAAAAGAGCATTCTCACACTATGCACCAACACTCTGGAATGCGTCGCCACCAGACACGAGAGAAATAAAAGAGCATTCTCACACTATGCACCAACACTCTGGAATGCGTCGCCACCAGACACGAGAGAAATAAAAGAGCATTCTCACACTATGCACCAACACTCTGGAATGCGTCGCCACCAGACACGAGAGAAATAAAAGAGCATTCTCACACTATGCACCAACACTCTGGAATGCGTCGCCACCAGACACGAGAGAAATAAAAGAGCATTCTCACACTATGCACCAACACTCTGGAATGCGTCGCCACCAGATACGAGAGAAATAAAAGAGCATTCTCACACTATGCACCAACACTCTGGAATGCGTCGCCACCAGACACGAGAGAAATAAAAGAGCATTCTCACACTATGCACCAACACTCTGGAATGCGTCGCCACCAGACACGAGAGAAATAAAAGAGCATTCTCACACTATGCACCAACACTCTGGAATGCGTCGCCACCAGATACGAGAGAAATAAAAGAGCATTCTCACACTATGCACCAACACTCTGGAATGCGTCGCCACCAGACACGAGAGAAATAAAAGAGCATTCTCACACTATGCACCAACACTCTGGAATGCGTCGCCACCAGACACGAGAGAAATAAAAGAGCATTCTCACACTATGCACCAACACTCTGGAATGCGTCGCCACCAGATATGAGAGAAATAAAAGAGCATTCTCACACTATGCACCAACACTCTGGAATGCGTCGCCACCAGATACGAGAGAAATAAAAGAGCATTCTCACACTATGCACCAACACTCTGGAATGCGTCGCCACCAGACACGAGAGAAATAAAAGAGCATTCTCACACTATGCACCAACACTCTGGAATGCGTCGCCACCAGATACGAGAGAAATAAAAGAGCATTCTCACACTATGCACCAACACTCTGGAATGCGTCGCCACCAGACACGAGAGAAATAAAAGAGCATTCTCACACTATGCACCAACACTCTGGAATGCGTCGCCACCAGACACGAGAGAAATAAAAGAGCATTCTCACACTATGCACCAACACTCTGGAATGCGTCGCCACCAGACACGAGAGAAATAAAAGAGCATTCTCACACTATGCACCAACACTCTGGAATGCGTCGCCACCAGACACGAGAGAAATAAAAGACCTCACTGACTAATGAAAACGATTAAAGACATTCCTTTTCAAGGAACGTTATGGTCATACCCACCCTCAATCCCCTACAATCCAAAAAGCACCTTAACACCACCCCTTACCTGCTTCCCTGACTCAAGCATCATTCAACTGTCCCTTCAACCTGGATGTTTAGTGTGCTCGCCTTGCAGCAGCATGCTACTCGATAGTGCACAGCCAAAATGCACACTTGTAACGTGCATCGGGCTAACACACCTTAATAATGATAGCAGCAGTTATTGTACAATAACCGATACTCAGTTATTGTACATAGTTAATTGTCTAATGTACCTTGTTCTGTTAATTGTAAACTGCCTTGATTACCAGATAGGGTGGTATATAAGAATGCGAAATAAATAAATAAATGCTGTGATCATTTGAGTTATACGCCCCATCCACATGGAACACACTCCTAGATACCATAAGAAACATCATGGACCTGCCCATCTTCCGTAAACTCCTAAAGACCTACCTATTCAATGAATACTTTGGCACCACTAATTCCCCTCCCCTCCCCTCCCCTCTCCCCCCCCCCCCCCCAAAAATAAGGACGCTCCATCGTACCTGACCTTCCTACAAGCACAAACCAACAAAACAGGCATAAGCCTTGCACTTGAGGGAACTCAACAACCATTGTATATAAGTTAAAGTTATATGTTGTTCAATGTAAACCGCTTTGACCTGGTGAAAAGTGGTATATAAGCAATGCTAAATAAATAAACAAACAACAGCCCAGCAGACCAAACAAAAGATCAAAAGAACTCCCAAAGTCCAAGCATTGCATCAGCACCTGGGAAAGGAAACAGCAATCACAGAGCTACACAGGAGACCGATGAAGTATTATGTAGCTGCTCAGAGCCGGCTGGCCTTAGCCACATCCTCCCTTGGTCAGTGTGAGGGGCCATTGACCCAGAGAAACATGGCATCTGGCAGCGGTATGCCCCCCCCCCTTCCCAGTGCATGTATTCACTGCCAGAGGCCCCCCCATGCAGGGGAGGCAGGGGTTGGACGGCTCTTGCTGGGAAACAGTCATTTTGATAAGTGCAGCATCTAATTTGAATGCCCCTCCCCCCTGTACTCTGCTGCCTGGAACTGTGGCTATGAGACCAGCAGTGAGTGCAGCGCGGAGCGGCGGCCCCACCTCCTGGCACCTCTGGGAGCTCTTCCTTGCACGCACAGACGTAGCCTACTGTCCTAGCAGGGTCACCTCTGGGAGCTCTTCCTTGCACGCACAGACGTAGCCTACTGTCCTAGCAGGGTCACCTCTGGGAGCTCTTCCTTGCACGCACAGACGTAGCCTACTGTCCTAGCAGGGTCACCTCTGGGAGCTCTTCCTTGCACGCACAGATGTAGCCTACTGTCCTAGCAGGGTCACCTCTGACCTGCAGGCACTGGTTTTGTGGTTGTCAGGGTGTTGTGGTGCACTGCCGTGTCCACAGCACCATGCCACCCCTTCACTTAGCTGTCCTAGGCAGGCATCTGGATGGTCAACTGACTTCTCCAATCGCCTCTTTCCTCCTATGTGCTTACCCTTCTCCTGCCCTCCTTACTTCCTGATATGTCCAAACCGCACGGCTGGAGCCCACTAGCATGATGAATGCTTTGCTGGTGTGGACAGCACCACACCCATTGTGGAGTTAATCCCCCATGTTGGGGGGGGTGCAAGGGCCAGGAGGATCTGAACATCATGCTCAACCTGCACACTTGCTTAGGACAACTTGCACATTGGGGCAATAAGGTCAGGCAGCAGAGCACACCCTATATGACAACCCCCCCTGGCTACATGCTCCTACCTACCAGGAGGTGCTCTGTGAGAAGAGCTCATGGAGGTGGTGACACCCAAACATCCATCAGACTGAGCACCTCAGATGTCATGGAAGCAACAGTCCAGCAGACCAGGGAATCTGAAAGGAGCTCCCTAGATGGATGCATAGCCTCAGCCCCTCTGCAAGGGGCCAGAAAGAAGACACCAATCAGTGAGCTCCAACACTGGAGGTCCACCTTCAATGATAGAAACATTATCTGCATCCTCAGAGCCTGTAGGCCTCAGCCACATCCTCCCTCGGTCAGGGTGAGGAGCCGCCTGCTCACAGACCAGGGTGTACGAACACTGCTGTATTCTGCTGGCTCTCTCTGGCTATGGATCAGTACTGACTGCAACACAGAGCATTATCTCCTGACACCTCCACAGCACACAACTCCTCCAGCATCTCTCCAACCTCGCCAGTGCATATGCAGAGGTGAACAGCAGTCCGTCAGGTCAGCCACTGATGTGTCTGTGGATACTGTATGTTCCCACCATCCCAGCAGCATCACTCCTGAGTTGCAGGCCCTGGTTTTGTGGCAGTCAGGCTGTTGGGTTCCACTGCTATGTCTGCAGCACCTGCCACCCTTCCAAACAGGTGTCCTAGGCAGGAGCCTTGGTCTTCAGCTCCCATCTCCTATTGCCCCTGTCTTTAAGTTATTTCCTAGCCCTGCTCCTGTTCCTTAAACTTCCTAGCATTCACGTCTGAAACGCACAGTCGAAGCATGCTAGCATGGTGCATGCAGCTAGCTCCAGGTCAGAAGCAGGCATTAGATGTGCCCATGCTAGCAGTGTGTTTGTAGTGTGCTAGCAGTGTGTAAGTAGTGCATGACAAAGCACCAGGCACTGATGGCATTCCCATAGAAGTATTAAGCAATCTGATGCTGCTGTTGCCATACTTACAAAGCTCTGCCAGGAAATTTGGAAGACAAAACATCATGGCCAACCGACAGGAAAAGATCTGTGTTTATACCAATATTAAAGAAAGGTGATCCAACTGACTGGAAATTATCACACAATCGCTCTGATCCCACATGCCAGCAAGATTCTACTGAAGATTCAACAGAGGCTACAACCATACCTGGAACAAGAACTACCTGAAGTGCAAGCAGGGTTCAGGAAAGGGCGAGGAACGAGAGACATCATTGCGGATGTGAGATGGATCCTTGAAAAGACTAAAGAATACCAAAAGGATATCTATTTGTGCTTTATCGACTATAGCAAGGCTTTTGACTATGTAAACCATGAGAAACTCTGGGCCACATTAAGAAGCATGGGTATACCAGAACACCTGATTGTTCTCTTACGCAATCTGTACATTGATCAAGAAGCAACAGTTCAAATGAAACAAGGAGAAACAGTATGGTTTAAAATCATCAAAGGTGTAAGACAAGGCTGCATACTTTCCCCCTACCTATTTAATTTATATGCAGAACAAATCATCAGAGAAGCAGGACTGTATGAAGAAAACCAAGGTGTGAAAATTGGTGAAAGACTCATCAACAACCTTCGCTATGCTGATGATACCACATTACTGGCTGAAAGTGAAGATGATCTGAAACATTTGCATCTCAAGATCAAGGAACAGTCTTAAAATAGGCCTGCACCTTAATGTAAAGAAGACAAAGATCATGACAAATGGCAAAATCAATAAGTTCATCATTGATGGAGAAGAAATTGAAATTGTGGACAACTTTAACCTACTTAAATAACTATCAATAAAGAAACGACAAGCAGTCAAGAAATCCGACGACGCATTGCTCTTGGCAGAATGGCTATGAAAGACCTAGATAAGATTCTCAAGAGCAGAGATGTCTCTCTCCATACAAAGATTTGACTTGTTCAAGCCATGGTATTTTCAAAAACATCATATGGATGCGAATGTTGTACAGTGAAAAAGATAGACAGGAAGAAGATCGATGCCTTTGAATTATGGTGCTGGCAGTGAATACTGTGTATACCATGGACTGCCCAAAGAACAAACCAGTCGGTACTAGAGGAGATCAAACCTAAGCTTCCTTTAGAAGCTCAGATGACAAGATTTTGACTTTCATACTTTGGACACATCATGCAAAGAGAGAGATCATTAGAGAAAGACATCATGCTTGGCAAAGTAGAAAGTCAACGCAAAAGAGGAAGACCAGCAATGAGATGGATCATTACAATAACAGCAGCTACGGGTACCAGTCTGTCAACAATGAGCCGACTGACTGAAGACCGAACACAGTTTAGGACAACTATCCAGAGGGTCACCGTAAGTCGACACCAACTTGACGGCACTTAACAACAACAACCGTGTCCACCCCTGTCACACACAGTACCTCTACCTTAACCCCACCTATTTGCATGCTGCTTGGATAAAGCAGGATGTTTAGTGTGCTTGCCTTGAAGCAGCATGCTCCTCGATAGTGCACAGCCAAAACGCACACTTGTAACACGCATTGGGCTAGTGCACCTTAATAAACCTGTCCCTAAGTTTGCAGCTGAAGCAATGGAGGATTAAGGGACTTGCCAAGGCCACCAGGAATAGCAGTGGGATTTAAATCCTGGGTTACCTTCATTCTCAGTCCAGTTACTAACCATTAGGATGAAAGCAAGGATGATACAGCACCTCAGACCACTCCTAGACCCAAAGAATTTCAGATTGGTAATGCAGGCAATGGCACTCCCCCATCTGGACTATTGTAATACAATATAGCAAGGTCTTCCAATGACCACTCTCAACCCACTATGGACAGCCCTCAACACAATGACCAGAATCATCCAGTGACAAAGCACGAGAACATCACCCCAATCCTGAGACCCCTCCACATCCTCCCACTAGAAGCATGGATCAAGCACAAAACCCTGGTATTGGTCCATAAAGCCCTTCACCAACAGCACGCATCACACCTCCAAACCCTTCCAATCTGCCTAGACTCCGGAAGACCTACACGGCAAACCACAAGCAATGCGCTCAGAGTACCACACAAGAGAACAAAATTCAACCACCAAACCTATTTGACTTGTATGCCCCTTCACTATGGAACTCTCTCCCAACCAGAATCCGCAGCAACGGAGACCTCTCCTCATTTCAAAACCAGCTGAAAACCCATCCATTCGGCGAACACCTAGGATTTAAACAGAACAGTGACCATTAAGCGCTTCGCCATAGTACACTCTGAGACGGACTGAAAAACCAAAATACTGATAAGTCAAGAAACCCTGATGCCCGCCATTTCAGAAATGTAAATATGTTTAATCTCCCCAGGTGACAACTTCCCTGGTGATAGTTTAACCCCCCTCCCCTCCCCCTTCTTTTAGGCTGCGATGCTACATGAGCCAGTCAGCAACCACCTGGTTCTGTATATCAGGTTCCAGTTGGGTCTTGGAGAAGATCTAAAGCTCAGCCACAGGATGGACAGAACGCAGGACTCAGTAACCATTATTGCAGCTCTAGTGCCCACAGGCCATATCCCCTCTTCCTATAACCCTGCAAATCCTCATTGGGACACACAGCCTCCCTTCAGCCCTCTCACCCCTTCACATCACTTCCCTCCAAAGAAGGTCAAGGGGATATACACACCGACTTCCAACCACTGTATGAGGGGTGGGGGGGGGGGGGACCCAGAATCCACAGAGAAGAAAGCAATCCATCATCCCCAGTACTCAGCACAATTTCAATGATAGCAGCAGTGGAATTTGAACCTTGGTCCTAGCCCACTACTCTAACCATTAGGCTAGTCCTAGAGCTCCAGGGGTTCTGTAATACTGTCTATGTAGACTCTCCCACCGATGTCCACATTGGCTACGTCCACGTTTGTGAAATTCTGCCTGAACTTGGATGTGCTTTTTTTCCCCAGACATTCTGGCTTGGACGACCCAGATCGCACTTGGACATCATTTGTAAAATGCCACTTCAAGACTGCAAATTCCTGTGCCGTCATTGCATGTTGCCACACGTACTGTGCATTTACTAGGGATGTGCAGCCTAAACATTTTTCTATCATTTCATTTCCTTTTGTTTTTAGGTGTTTGTTTCGCATAATTTTTCCTTCATCTTGTGCACTCTCTTGTGATAGACTACATTATTACTCTACAGTGCACACTCTCGTGAAAGTGCGCACTATTACTCTACAGTGCACTCTCTCATGAAAGAGCACACTATTACTCTACAGTACACACTCTCGCGAAAGTGTGCACTATTACTCTACAGTGCACACTCTCGCAAGTGTGCAATATTACTCTACAGTGCACACTCTCACGAAAGTGTGCACTATTACTCTACAGTGCACACTCTCGTGAAAGAGCACACTAATACTCTACAGTACACACTTGTGAAAGTGTGCACTATTCCTCTACAGTACACACTCTCGTGAAAGTGCGCACTATTCCTCTACAGTACACACTCTCGTGAAAGTGCACATTATTACTCTACAGTGCACACTCTCGCGAAAGAGCACACTATTACTCTACAGTACACATTCTCGTGAAAGTGCGCACTATTCCTCTACAGTGCACTCTCGTGAAAGAGCACACTATTACTCTACAGTACACACTCTCATGAAAGTGCACATTATTACTCTACAGTGCACTCTTGTGAAAGAGCACACTATTCCTCTACAGTACACACTCTTGTGAAAGTGCACACTATTCCTCTACAGTACACACTCTCGTGAAAGTGCACATTATTACTCTACAGTACACACTCTTGCAAAAGAGCACACTATTACTCTATACACACTCTTGCAAAAGAGTACACATTATTGATGGGGGCAATGTCATCATTTCCTGTTTCGCAGAAATCCAGGCTGTCATTACAAATGAAAGCACATTGCAGGTTTTTACATGTAATTCTTTGCTTTATAAGTAGGGGGCATTAACCTAGTCGTTGCATTTAAACCTGCCCTAGAACAGGCGTAGCTGTGGCTCCTTGACTGGGCAGAAATCATACTATCCTATTACTTATATGTGCAGAAATTTAGGCCCCACCTACGCTCCCTTCCTTGCACACCCCAAGTGAAAGCATGCACAATAGGACTTACGCACACACTTCCGAAATTGTGACCACGTACCATTCATATGCAGAGGTCCTGTAAAATAGGGAGTTGCTGGGGAAGGCAGCTGTGGTCGGCCAGAGGTCCGGGATCAGGACAGCAGGCCTTGGTGCATTGCTGCTCCCTCCAGCGCGTTGGGTGCATGTCCTAGGGGCGTGACCCTTAGGAGCTTTGGAGGAGCGTCCAAGCATTTTATGTGTGGGTAAGAGGAATCCAAGAGGAAGATGCAGTCAGATGTGGAAGTGCTGAAAGGTCCAATGGATCAACATTTGGTGACTTTTCTACTCTCAGAACACCTGTGACTCAGAAGATGGGGGATTCATCTTCTCTTACTTTTGGGTTTCTTACCCCTCAACCGAAGGTTACAGCTTTTGGTAGTGAGGCTGTACTTTCCCCTGTGTGGGACGTATTTTCATTGTCCTCAGCCCCCCTGCTCTAGGGGGAGAGTTCTCCCGGGGCAGACATGAAATATTCTACACACCTGTAGCATTGTCTGTTTCAGCTACTTGCTTTGGGACTGGGGGTTCTGACTCTGGGGATCTCTCCGTGACGGATATCTGGTCTGCTATTTTTCGGGTAGGAGGGGTTCTGAAAAGCACACTAGGACAATCATGTCCCTTTTCCCAGGAGTCAGCTCAGACTCTGTACCAACTTGGGAATCTTCTCTTGGAAGTTCAGGGGCATCTTTTAGCGTTGGAGCCCTGCAAGCTGTCAGTAATTCCTCTATTAAGGGCAGCTTGTTTCTGCATAATAAGTTGGACTTGCTAGAAAATACTGCTAGAGCCCAAAACCTCAGGTTTTTTAATTTTCCTGCAGTTTGTCTATTATCACCCTTGGAATTATTTAAAAAAACACGTGAAAGATGCTTGTTGGGTACTACTTTTATGGAGTCTTTGGTCTCCAATATCTATTGTTTATCTGATAAAGTTTCCTCGTCATCTCCAGGGCAGATTTAGATGAATTAGTTAATGTAGATGAGATGGATTTGACACAATTTTTGGAGTCCTCTTTGGACAATGTCTCGAGGAGGGCGATTCTGCTTGCATCCTTCTCTTTGGAGGATGTTAAAAAAGCTATTTTGAAATTATATTTTGCTAAGAAAGTAGTTCCCTTCTGTGGACAGCCTTTAATGGCTTTCCTGGATGTGGCACACCTTACTCAACTCCATAGGAAGGCGTTTTTGCAGTTGAAATCTAGAGTTTTGCAGATTGGTGCAACGTTTTATTTAAAATTTCCTTGGAAGTGTTTGGTAACATATTCTGCTGGTAACAAGTATGTTTTTCTAGAGGTTTCACACCTTGAAAAGTTTTTGTTAGAGAAATCTTCTTGATAATTGTGTTTTAGTTCCTTTGCTTGAGTATGTAAAATGGGCAGTCTGATATTTTGTGGGCCTGTCTTCCTCACAATTGTCTTTCCATGATGTGGGCTTATAGTTTCCGTAATTTTATTTGTGTACTTTCGTTTTGAACTTTGTGTTTTGGAATACTGTTTTTCTTTGTTTGCTTGATTGCAGCAATAGAATAACATTTCAATTAAAAAAATAGGGAGTTGTGTGCGTAAATAGCATCTAATATTCCTTCAAAGTGCTGTGGGCATCCCGAGCCACCATGAGAGAGGCAAAGCAACACAAACAGTGGAATGAACACCCCAAGACAAGAAAGAGACAAAGCGCATCACTGCAGTTGCATGAACACCGCAAGGTAAAGGGGACTGGGTTTAGCGCTTGCACTTCTTATTTTAAGGCGAGTTTTCCTGTTCCCGGAGGGCTTACAATTTACGCTTCTATCCGAGGCAATGACTCCTTCCATATCACAAGAAGCAGCAGTGAGAGTCAACTCCTGGCTTCCCTGAGTCTTGTCCCACTGGCTTAGCTATTAGGCTAGTCCTCTACTCTGCCCCTGCTGCCCTCCTGGTTGGGAAGGCTGATATTTTGATTCACGACGACTTGACCTGAAGCAGGGGTGCATAAGTTGATCCCCGAAATGTGACACGTCATCAATATTGGTCGTTGGATGAATATCTACAGCAGTCTTTTTCAGCTAAGTAATTTTGCCAAACAGATCATAACTAACACAATGTCCTAAATTATAGGGTTCTTTAATAAAATGGATGGGCCGCAGTGGTGTGGGGTGAAGTCCTCTACACTGTGACGGCTTTTCCGTCAAAAAAAGTGGTTTCATTTTAAGGTGGTTTTTGTTTAATCTACCAGGCTCTCTTTTCTTGTTGCATTGGCTTTTAGACCTGGTTGGGTATTTTGTATTACTCCTGGTTGGGAAAGCAAAAGCGTTACCTAAGAGTGACCCCAAGGCCACTGGAGAGGGGCAAGGCAGCACCAACTCTGGATGAGCAGAGTTGGCTCGGGGGAGAGCAGCAGAAATACCTGGATGAAACTCCCCCTGATCCTCTGGAAAGGCGGGAGCTAAATGCTAATAAATAGAAACAAAATGAAATAGACTTGCTCTTAGCTTGCAACCAGACTTTTCACGCGGTTTCTGATAGAGGACTTTTAAATAAACTGAGCACTCTTGAGAGCGTCCCCTAAAGTGCCTGACTGGGGTGGGAACTTGTTGATTGGGTGCTGACGAAGCACAGTGGTAAACGGAGCTCACTCCGAGGAAAGGGGCATTACCGCCCCCTAGTGGTAAAGGGGGCTAACTGCACCTGCGCCAATGTTGCCAAGTGGCACGTAACTCGTGCTAGCAACATGGGCACATGCTGGGTACACCTCCATCTTCTAGCACAAGTCGAGCGCTACACCTGTGCTCATTTCCGGGGCGGATCACGCTCTACTGATGCAGATCGTAGTAAACATGCTACTTCGTGCAGAAACAGACTTTAGCAATATTGCCTGTCTGATAAGCACGCAAAGATATAACTTCACCTAGACTGAGCACAAGCATTTCCGGTGTCAGGGTTGGGGGTGGTCTTTGCATGTGCCAGAGCTTTATTTACTGTTTTTGGAGCTGGGAGGAATGTGGAAGGGGAGGGGGGCCTTTGGTGAAGGCTGGTGAGCAGAGATAAGAGAGACTTTTAGAACAAGCAGGTCTGGAGACTGCAGGGGAAAAGCTCAATCATAAGAAGAAGTGGGATAGGCTGATCCAGTCCTAGTTTTATCCTTTACTATATATATAATATAAATCCCACCATACATGCGGAGAGGTCAAAGACCTGACCTGGATCATTCCATTCCGGGGGGAGGGGGAGACAAAGCTTGCATGCTTAGGTCTGTTTTAGGGTTACCATGAAGCTTCAGGTCTCATTGATGTTGTGTTCTTTCCGCTGCATACTAAATGGGAAAACTTTTAACTACAAGTCCCAGAATGCAACAGAGGCAAAACCAAGTATCTGGTAGCCTATGTCTGCTCCCAACTTGTTCTGGGAGGCACGGTCCAAGTTTGTCCCTGTCTCTCCACTATGGTGGCATGCGTTAGATACAAATACTGGTCACACCATTTTGCCTTAATTATCCCCCTTTATTACGACTTTGTACAGGGTTCCTGGTATATCATGTCACTCTCTGTCTTCAGCACCTGTTCAAAAAATGGAGAGAGAAGCTGTTAGAAGCCTTAGGAAGTTGTCTTAGAGGCATCTCCATGTGTAAATAGCCACTTGCATGGGTAAATGATTTCCGAAAGCCATTTTGGAGACATGGAGATTCATGCCGTGCAAGATTTCAAGTGGGTGTGGTTGGAGTGTGGCTTGGGTGATCAGAAAGCTCCAGGCCTGATATTGCGCCATTTACAGACCTGTAAAGCGTGTAACCGTATCCAAGTGGATACTGCCACTATATGCCTGCATGTTACACGGTTCGCAGCAGGGAATTCCGGGCTGGCACCCGTCACTAACTGGTCAGCAGCAACGCTGGGCCACTGCCCGCTTAGTGACCCATGGGTAAATATAGGCTAGCTTTTGCCATTCCTACCTTTACCCGCGGGAGCTAACTGGGCAGCAGCTCAATATCGTCAGTGACTGGTGAGCTTCTGGGCTGTCAGAAAACCCGGACCTTCAATGCCAGTGACTGGATATGGTCCTGACATTGAACATGGAGGTTTCGTGATTGGCTGGGATAGTCTGTCACTGTAATTGTGAATATCGGGCCCTATACGTATATTCCCTGTTTTACAATGGGGAGAGAAGGAAGGGGAGATGAGATGCTGGACACGGGGAACGGGAGGTGCTGGAGGATGGGGCGGGGTTAAAGAAGGGGGACAGAGATCAGATTCTGGACAGGTTTGGGGGTTTGAATGGGAAGGGAAGGTGCTGGACATCTTGGGAGAGGAGGTTAACTACTACTACGACTAACCCTACTCCTTATTTGTATAGTACAAGGTGAATGCCGTGCTGTACATATAGTTGTAAGACACAGTCCCTGCTCAACAGAGCTTACAATCTAATCAAGACGAAGAACATCACAAAACTGGGGACTAGAGTATAGTAAGATCCACATAAGTGGTGAACAAGAGAGTGAGGGGTATCAGGATCCAAAAGCAGATGCTGGACTTTGGGGGATCGGTAATGCCTTGAGCTGCCCCGGGGGCATAGGGCATCAGATACCCTTGGGCCAGCCCTGAGCTTACAGATGTTTGGCAACGTTAATCTCGTTGAGACAAATGACAGCTCACCTGGCCTAGGACCGTTCTGACTTCCTGTATGAGAAAGAGAAAATAGAGTTGGTAGGTGGGGGCAGGGTGAGCGCATTCCCAGTTCCCTGAGGGCTGGCCCTGCCTGCAACTTCCCCTCCCACAGCACATCCCAAGAGTGAGGAGGGCATGAGCTGAGGGGCCATCTGTTTATATATGCCTCGGCCTTTCTCTAGGATTCCTACTTCTCACCTATGGAAATGGGACAGTAGGAGATGATTTGGAGTGAGGCTTAGCCCATTGGAGAGACGACTACAACATGACTTGAACGTAAGGCACTTCCTAACTTCCTTCCCTCCCACCCGTTACTACTAGGACGCCCACCCCAGCTCTGCGGGGACGACTCTCCACTCACCACTTGGACTTGATGGATTTCTTAGGGTGCAGACAGTAGTAACAGAGTCCAGCCAGCGCCACCACACCCAGAAGAGCGGACACTAGAAAAGAAAGACATGGATGATGAAACAATGGCACACCTCAGTTCACAAGTGCACTAATGTGCTTCTAGGGGTGGCCAGTGTGAAACTTTAATGTAAAGGCTCCCAATTCTGTTATCACTAATGAACATGCATGAGAAAGTTGCATAAATTGGAGACTCCAGCATATTCAACCCTTCGTCACACATATTGCATTGGCTATTAAGAAAACCTGACTTATTAAATGTGTCTCCATACCGGGAGTAGGAAACGCTATTGTAAAGACCTCATAACCTTCGATGCAACATTTTTTATCAGCTTCTATCTGAGAGAACATCTTGTTTCCATTCCCAAGTGCTAGTCTCCATCCCAGGGAACCATCAGAATGCTTTGTTCCCGTCCCAGTCACTTTACCTATTCCAAAAATGGGTGGTGGTGGCCTGGTTGACATTTCATCAGAGTTCTTCCTTTCTATTATCTCGTCCTCTGACTCCTCTCCTATTTCATTATAATCTCCTTCCTGCTTTTCTATAGAGAAAGAGGAAAGAAAAGAAAGGAGGTGGGGGAGAGAAGGAAAGAGAGAGGAGAACAGGAATCAGAAATAAGGAGGGGAGAGAGGAGACAAAGATAGAGGGACAGAGAGGAAGGAGGGGAAGCGGGAGAAATGATAGGAAAGAGAATGGGAGAAAAAAAAGCATGTGAGAAAACAGTAAAGAGGAAATCCTTTCCTTGTAAGTCAGCGAGAGGGGAGTCAGGGCAACAGCACACTTACAGTGGAGCAATGTGTCACAGCAATTTCATTAGAGGAGTGTATACACAGTGTGACTACAGCGCCTCTGCAGCAATAGGGTTTATGTGCAGTGTGATTACTGGGAGGCTGCAGTATTACAGTATATATGCAGTGTGACTACAGCGCCTCTGCAGCAATAGGGTTTATGTGCAGTGTGATTACTGGGAGGCTGCAGTATTACAGTGTATACACAGTGTGACTACAGTGCCTCTGCAGCAATAGGGTTTATGTGCAGTGTGATTACTGGGAGGCTGCAGTATTACAGTGTATACGCAGTGTGATTACTGGGAGGCTGCAGTATTACAGTGTGTACGCAGTGTGACTACAGTGCCTCTGCAGCAATAGGGTTTATGTGCAGTGTGATTACTGGGAGGCTGCAGTATTACAGTGTATATACACAGTGCGACTACAGTGCCTCTGCAGCAATAGGGTTTATGTGCAGTGTGATTACTGGGAGGCTGCAGTATTACAGTGTATATGCAGTGTGACTACAGTGCCTCTGCAGCAATAGGGTTTATGTGCAGTGTGATTACTGGGAGGCTGCAGTATTACAGTGTATACGCAGTGTGATTACTGGGAGGCTGCAGTATTACAGTGTATACGCAGTGTGACTACAGTGCCTCTGCAGCAATAGGGTTTATGTGCAGTGTGATTACTGGGAGGCTGCAGTATTAGTGTATACGCAGTGTGATTACTGGGAGGCTGCAGTATTACAGTGTATATGCAGTGTGACTACAGCGCCTCTGCAGCAATAGGGTTTTTATGTGCAGTGTGATTACTGGGAGGCTGCAGTATTACAGTGTATATGCAGTGTGATTACTGGGAGGCTGCAGTATTACAGTGTATACGCAGTGTGACTACAGTGCCTCTGCAGCAATAGGGTTTATGTGCAGTGTGATTACTGGGAGGCTGCAGTATTACAGTGTATACGCAGTGTGATTACTGGGAGGCTGCAGTATTACAGTGTGTACGCAGTGTGACTACAGTGCCTCTGCAGCAATAGGGTTTATGTGCAGTGTGATTACTGGGAGGCTGCAGTATTACAGTGTATACACAGTGCGACTACAGTGCCTCTGCAGCAATAGGGTTTATGTGCAGTGTGATTACTGGGAGGCTGCAGTATTACAGTGTATACGCAGTGTGACTACAGTGCCTCTGCAGCAATAGGGTTTATGTGCAGTGTGATTACTGGGAGGCTGCAGTATTACAGTGTATACGCAGTGTGATTACTGGGAGGCTGCAGTATTACAGTGTATACGCAGTGTGACTACAGTGCCTCTGCAGCAATAGGGTTTATGTGCAGTGTGATTACTGGGAGGCTGCAGTATTACAGTGTATACGCAGTGTGATTACTGGGAGGCTGCAGTATTACAGTGTATACGCAGTGTGACTACAGCGCCTCTGCAGCAATAGGGTTTATGTGCAGTGTGATTACTGGGAGGCTGCAGTATTACAGTGTATATGCAGTGTGATTACTGGGAGGCTGCAGTATTACAGTGTATACGCAGTGTGACTACAGTGCCTCTGCAGCAATAGGTTTTATGTGCAGTGTGATTACTGGGAGGCTGCAGTATTACAGTGTATACACAGTGTGACTACAGTGCCTCTGCAGCAATAGGGTTTATGTGCAGTGTGATTACTGGGAGGCTGCAGTATTACAGTGTATACACAGTGTGACTACAGTGCCTCTGCAGCAATAGGGTTTATGTGCAGTGTGATTACTGGGAGGCTGCAGTATTACAGTATATATGCAGTGTGACTACAGCGCCTCTGCAGCAATAGAGTTTTTGTGCAGTGTGATTACTGGGAGGCTGCAGTATTACAGTGTATATGCAGTGTGATTACTGGGAGGCTGCAGTATTACAGTGTATATGCAATGTGATTACTGGGAGGCTGCAGTATTACAATGTATATGCAGTGTGACTACAGCGCCTCTGCAGCAATAGGGTTTATGTGCAGTGTGATTACTGGGAGGCTGCAGTATTACAGTGTATATGCAGTGTGAATACTGGGAGGCTGCAGTATTAGTATATATGCAGTGTGACTACAGCGCCTCTGCAGCAATAGGGTTTATGTGCAGTGTGATTACTGGGAGGCTGCAGTATTACAGTGTATATGTAGTGTGACTACAGTGCCTCTGTAGCAATAGGGTTTATGTGCAGTGTGATTACTGGGAGGCTGCAGTATTACAGTGTATATGCAGTGTGAATATAGTGCCTTTGTAGCAATAGGGTTTATGTGCAGTGTGAATACTGGGAGGCTGCAGTATTAGTATATATGCAGTGTGACTACAGCACCTCTGCAGCAATAGGGTTTATGTGCAGTGTGATTACTGGGAGGCTGCAGTATTACAGTGCATTTCCCATGTGGTTAAGTGGCAGTACAGCATTATGGTGTATTGCAGTGTGATTACTGGGAGGCTTCAATATTACAGTGCATTTCCCGTGTGGTTAAGTGATGGTACAGCATTATGGTGTATTGCAGTGTGATTACTGGGAGGCTGCAGTATTACAGTGCATTTCCCGTGTGGTTAAGTGACAGTACAGCATTATGGTGTATTGCAGTGTGATTACTGGGAGGCTGCAGTATTACAGTGCATGTCCCGTGTGGTTAAGTGGCAGTACAGCATTATGGTGTATTGCAGTGTGATTACTGGGAGGCTTCAATATTACAGTGCATTTCCCGTGTGGTTAAGTGATGGTACAGCATTATGGTGTATTGCAGTGTGATTACTGGGAGGCTGCAGTATTACAGTGCATTTCCCGTGTGGTTAAGTGACAGTACAGCATTATGGTGTATTGCAGTGTGATTACTGGGAGTCTGCAATATTACAGTGCATTTCCAGTGTGATTATTGGAAGGCTGCAATATTACAGTGTATATGCAGTGTGATTACTGGGAGGCTGCAATATTACAGTGCATTTCCAGTGTGGTTAAGTAGCAGTATAGCATTATGGTGTATTGCAGTGTGGTTACTGAGCCTCTGTACTATTACAATGAATGTGCAGCATAGTTACTGGAAATATCTGCCTCTCAATCTCTCCCTCCCCTCATTTCTGTCTCGTGTTCCCTTATCACAATACAGTGTGATTGCAAGGACTCTGCATTATTAGTGTGTATGTGCAGTGTGATTACTGGGAGGCTGCAATATTACAGTGAATGTGCAGTGTGATTACTGGGAGGCTGCAATATTACAGTGCATTGGCAGTGTGGTGTTGGTGTGGTTAAGACTATGCTGGTACAATATATGTTCATAACATAGTAACATAGTATATGACAACAGATAAAGATCAGTATGGTCCATCTACTCTGCCTTAGTATGGTTATTGGAAGTCTGCAGTATTATAGTGCATATGCAGTGCAGTTAGGGTGACTGTGTTGGTACAGTGTATGTTCAGTATGGTTATTGGAAGTCTGCAGTATTATAGTGCATATGCAGTGCAGTTAGGGTGACTGTGTTGGTACAGTGTATGTTCAGTATGGTTATTGGAAGTCTGCAGTATTATAGTGCATATGAAGTGCAGTTAGGGTGACTGTGTGTTGGTACAGTGTATGTTCAGTATGGTTATTGGAAGTCTGCAGTATTATAGTGCATATGCAGTGCGGTTAGGGTGACTGTGTTGGTACAGTGTATGTTCAGTATGGTTATTGGAAGTCTGCAGTATTATAGTGCATATGCAGTGCGGTTAGGGTGACTGTGTGTTGGTACAGTGTATGTTCAGTATGGTTATTGGAAGTCTGCAGTATTATAGTGCATATGCAGTGCGGTTAGGGTGACTGTGTGTTGGTACAGTGTATGTTCAGTATGGTTATTGGAAGTCTGCAGTATTATAGTGCATATGCAGTGCGGTTAGGGTGACTGTGTGTTGGTACAGTGTATGTTCAGTATGGTTATTGGAAGTCTGCAGTATTATAGTGCATATGCAGTGCGGTTAGGGTGACTGTGTGTTGGTACAGTGTATGTTCAGTATGGTTATTGGAAGTCTGCAGTATTATAGTGCATATGCAGTGCGGTTAGGGTGACTGTGTGTTGGTACAGTGTATGTTCAGTATGGTTATTGGAAGTCTGCAGTATTATAGTGCATATGAAGTGCGGTTAGGGTGACTGTGTGTTGGTACAGTGTATGTTCAGTATGGTTATTGGAAGTCTGCAGTATTATAGTGCATATGCAGTGCGGTTAGGGTGACTGTGTGTTGGTACAGTGTATGTTCAGTATGGTTATTGGAAGTCTGCAGTATTATAGTGCATATGCAGTGCGGTTAGGGTGACTCTGTGTTGGTACAGTGTATGTTCAGTATGGTTATTGGAAGTCTGCAGTATTATAGTGCATATGCAATGCAGTTAGGGTGACTGTGTGTTGGTACAGTGTATGTTCAGTATGGTTATTGGAAGTCTGCAGTATTATAGTGCATATGCAGTGCGGTTAGGGTGACTGTGTGTTGGTACAGTGTATGTTCAGTATGGTTATTGGAAGTCTGCAGTATTATAGTGCATATGCAGTGCGGTTAGGGTGACTCTGTGTTGGTACAGTGTATGTTCAGTATGGTTATTGGAAGTCTGCAGTATTATAGTGCATATGCAGTGCGGTTAGGGTGACTCTGTGTTGGTACAGTGTATGTTCAGTATGGTTATTGGACGTCTGCAGTATTATAGTGCATATGCAGTGCGGTTAGGGTGACTCTGTGTTGGTACAGTGTATTTCCAGTATTACTATTGGGAATCTGCAGTAATACAGTGCACATAGACCCAATGTTCAGTAGTAGTAGTAGTAATAGGTCTCCCAGGTCTCTGATTGGAGATCTTTAGTCCACAGCTGTGCGGATGGATGCTCTTTTTTATTACTATTTTCTTCTCATTTTTTTGAGTCCCAAAACCCTCCCTCTATCTGAAGTAATTTTAGGACACACAAACTGTAGGCTGAGATGCTAAGGCAGGACTTTACCAAACTAAAAATGCACCCCTTGTGACTAATGAATATGGTGCCCCTCCCCCACCCTGCCACATTCAGTAACGGACTCTTTGATTTCCCTGGGAGGTCAGTGGCGATCTCAGCGCCCCCTTCTGTGCCCACGCCCTGTGCGACTAACAAATCTAGTGCCCCCCAACCCCCACCCTCACCACATTCAGTAACTGACTCTCTGATTTCCCTGGAAGGTCAGTGGCGATCTCAGCGCCCCCTTCTGTGCCCGCGCCCTGGGCATGTAATGAATCTAGTGTCCCCCCCCCACCACGTTCAGTAACTGACTCTCTGATTTCCCTGGAAGGTCAGTGGCGATCTCAGTACCCCCTTCTATGCCCGCACCCTGGGCGTGTAATGAATCTAGTGCCCCCCCCCCGCCACGTTCAGTAAGTGACTCTCTGATTTCCCTGGAAGGTCAGTGGCAATCTCAGTGCCCCCTTCTGTGCCCGCGCCCTGGGCGTGTAATGAATCTAGTACCCCCCCGCCACGTTCAGTAACTGACTCTCTGATTTCCCTGGAAGGTCAGTGGCTATCTCAGTGCCCCCTTCTGTGCCCACGCCCTGGGCATGTAATGAATCTAGTGTCCCCCCCCCACCATGTTCAGTAACTGACTCTCTGATTTCCCTGGAAGGTCAGTGGCGATCTCAGTGCCCTCTTCTGTGCCCGCGCCCTGGGCGTGTAATGAATCTAGGGCCCCCCCCCCCCGCCACCTTCAGTAAGTGACTCTCTGATTTCCCTGGAAGGTCAGTGGCTATCTCAGTGCCCTCTTCTGTGCCCGCGCCCTGGGCGTGTAATGAATCTTGTGCCCCCCCCCCCGCCACGTTCAGTAAGTGACTCTCTGATTTCCCTGGAAGGTCAGTGGCGATCTCAGTACCCCCTTCTGTGCCCGCGCCCTGGGCTTGTAATGAATCTAGTGTTCCCCCCCCCCCCCACCACGTTCAGTAAGTGACTCTCTGATTTCCCTGGAAGGTCAGTGGCGATCTCAGTGCCCTCTTCTGTGCCCGCACCCTGGGTGTGTAATGAATCTTTTGCCCCCCCCCCCCCGCCATGTTCAGTAACTGACTGATTTCCCTGGAAGGTCAATGGCGATCTCAGCGCCCCCTTCTGTGCCCGCGCCCTGGGTGTGTAATGAATCTAGTGCCCCCCCCCCACCACGTTCAGTAACTGACTCTGATTTCCCTGGAAGGTCAGTGGCGATCTCAGCGCCCCCTTCTGTGCCCGCGCCCTGGGTGTGTAATGAATCTAGTGCCCCCCCCCCCCCCGCCACATTCAGTAACTGACTCTGATTTCCCTGGAAGGTCAGTGGCGATCTCAGTACCCCCTTCTGTGCCCGCGCCCTGGGTGTGTAATGAATCTAGTGCCCCCCCCCCGCCACGTTCAGTAAGTGACTCTCTGATTTCCCTGGAAGGTCAGTGGCGATCTCAGTACCCCCTTCTGTGCCTGCGCCCTGGGCATGTAATGAATCTAGTGTCCCCCCCCCCCCCCCACCACGTTCATTAAGTGACTCTCTGTTTTCCCTGGAAGGTCAGTGGCGTTCTCAGTGCCCTCTTCTGTGCCCGCACCCTGGGTGTGTAATGAATCTATTGCCCCCCCCCCCCCGCCATGTTCAGTAACTGACTGATTTCCCTGGAAGGTCAGTGGCGATCTCAGTGCCCCCTTCTGTGCCCGCGCCCTGGGTGTGTAATGAATCTAGTGCCCCCCCCTCCGCCATGTTCAGTAACTGACTGATTTCCCTGGCAGGTCAGTGGCGATCTCAGTGCCCCCTTCTGTGCCCGCGCCCTGGGTGTGTAATGAATCTAGTGCCCCCCCCCCCACCACGTTCAGTAACTGACTCTGATTTCCCTGGAAGGTCAGTGGCGATCTCAGTGCCCCCTTCTGTGCCCGCGCCCTGGGCATGTAATGAATCTAGTGCCCCCCCCCCCCGCCATGTTCAGTAACTGACTGATTTCCCTGGAAGGTCAGTGGCGATCTCAGCACACCCTGTGTGGCCGCATCACTCGCACCACCCCTGTATGACCCTGTGGTAAGGACTCTCTGCGGCTTACGTTGAGTTTTTTTCTTTTTCTGTTCAGTTCCTGCCTTTTTCAGTCGTAGCTGAGGGTGAGCTACATACATTCAGACAGCAGGGATTTTTGTGGGTTTCCTCAGCCTACAGAGCTGTTTTCTTTACCTTCATTTTCAAAGGAATTATCTTCCTGCTCCAGTCCATCCTCAGCATCAGCTTGGAGCATTTTCTCAGATGAGGATGTGTCCTCTGAAAGGTTAGTATTGAAGAGACACACTGGAATTACAAAAACTATGGGAAAATAGGCAAAAAAGTCTTCAACAAGCTATCCAGCACATGTGCAGTAACACGGCCTCCTGCCAACAGTCTAAACATTCGCCGACATGCAGAGAGTACTGTTTTTCAGACTAGCCCACATGAACATTCGTGTGTCCTGCAACAGCCTGAAAACCCGACCTATCCATGGCCCTTGAATACCACTCATCTAAAGGGTACAAGATGGTGGATGCATGGCTATACTGACATTATCTGTGGTGATGTAACAGTGTATATGAGGTGGGGAATGGAGAAGTCACTGGCGTGCTTCAGGGATGGGCCAAAGGGCTGCCTATGTGCATAATTTCTAGGATTCATACTGTGTGGGAGATGGAAGGGTCTACAGTAGCCTAGCTGGATCTGTCCTTCTAGACCAGAACATTTTGCTAAATCAGGTGCAAAGCACAGCAGTCCAGCATCTCATACAGAACTTCTTTAGATCTTTTTAGAAGTAAAGCTGGGGAATCACTTCCCTTAGTCCCAGCAGCGAGACCAGCAAGTCCCCCAGGGTTTGCTCCTGTTCCCATTCTGCTTAATTCACGTCTAACCATCATTAAGAATGCTGATTTGAGTTGCCTTATGTACACTGTTGAGATGCCGATTTACTCCGAGCTAGAAGAGCCATGACGAGATTGTGCAGCTGAACGGAACAGCTGTTTATTGATATCTTTACAGCTTAACTTGACTAGATTGGAGTTAAATGGATCAGTTTCCAGTCATTCGCTGATTATGCGCTGTGATCATGTGGATGGAGATGGCATGTTAGAAGGTTTCTTAATAGGTAGGTGAGAAATATTATGGGGTATGTCTGTTATGTACTCTGTTTTTGCTGTGTATGTTTTTGCTCTTAACAAACTGAAAGATCTCTTCCAACTAGTAAAATCCCTAACCAATGAACCCCCTTCACCACAACAGGAACATATACACCCACAACTGTATGCTGACTACATCCAATCCAAGGCGATCAAGATCACAACTTCAACCACAAACGTATCCACACAACCACTGTTCCCTCTAAGCTGTGCGCGTGTGCGCGCGCACACACCTCGCCGAGTGAGCGCACATACTTTACAACAGAGCGCACAAAAATTACGGTTCTGATTCTGATAGAAAACACCACAGACGTTCTTAAAATTGAAAAGTTGTTGTGTATTTATGGTTTTCACAAGTTCTACACTATTTTCTAGTGCAATCAATGTGGTGTACATACTGTATTCTGACGTGTAGTCAAATTTTAAAGTATATAACTCCAAGTGTTGTCATGTGGCGCACAAAAATTTAACCTTCCTTCAAAAGCTGCACAGCTGATATTTTATGCACACACAGCCTACAGAAAATTAGAGGGAACATTGCACACAACCCTCCAACGTCCAATTCATACTCAATAATTTCTCATCCCCAACTCCGAAGACAATCGAAGAAATTATAACATCCATCAATGTCACCACCGTGCCTAACGATCCATTGTCCTGCCCACTGGATCAAATCACTGAGAACAGAGCTCAGCCCATACATATCAGCCTTAGCTGACCAGTCCCTTAGCACCGGGATATTTCCAACAGCCCTCAAACAGACCTCCATCCACCCCCTTCTGAAAAACAATAAACTTGATCCAAAAAAGGAAGACTCCTACCGCCCAATTTCAAGTATTCCTTTATTAGCCAAGATCCTAGAAAAAGTTATATTGAGACAAATCCAACAACATATTGATTCCGAAGCCCCACTAGATCCAAACCAGCATGGCTTCAGAGAAGCCCACGGAGTCGATATTCTTCTAACATCCCTAATGAACACGCTTATCAATACAACAGACAACATTAGGAATGGAGTTGCAATGATCTTCCTAGACATAGCAGCAGCATTTGACTCTGTTGATCATGACCAACTGCTTGCCCGTCTCTACAAAAAAGGGATTCAAGGAATGGCATGGAATTGGTGCAAATCTTACCTGGTAGACCGCTGGCAACAGGTACGGATTGGTAATACTACATCTCAGCCATTCCACCAGAAGCAAGGAGTACCGCAGGGTTCCTCCCTTTCAGCTCTGCTATTTAACATTTATATGCAGCCCATTTGCAACATCTCCCGCTCATTCAGAATATCATGTCTCATCTATGCTGATGATGTGCTTCTATTCACTCCAATCAACGTGCTAAAACCCGACTACACTACATTAATCACCTGCTTCAATTCAATCTCAGACTGGCTGCTCACACAAAATCTCCGAATTAATTTCAAAAAAACAGAAGTCCTGATCATCACAAGGAACAAAGACTTCTCTCCTCCACCAACTCTAAGAACAAGAGATGCTGATCTACCATTTAAAACCTCAATACGTTACCTGGGCGTCATACTTGACCAGCGGCTCGAATTTAAAGAACATATAAAAAATACTGTAAAAGCCATCTACCATAAGATCAGGACACTCCGACACCTCAAACCTATGCTTGAACCATGCTACTTCCGTACAACTTTCCAGGCATTAGTCACTCCCCACTTCGACTATGCAAATATTGTACTACACGGCCTACCCAAGTGCACGCTGAATCCACTTCAACTAGCTATGAATACAGCTGCCAGGGTCCTATTCGGAGCCTCAAGGAGTCAACATATTACTCCCATCCTATTTGAACTCCACTGGCTTCCAATATCATACAGGATTCTATACAAAGCCCTAGTTTTGACCTTCAAAGCTTTCCATCAAATCTCACCATCCGCATTGTCTGACCTCCTGCATCACACACAGAACACCAGATCTAGACGATCCACAACCGATAACATGCTAACAGTCCCAAAAGACCTCACAAAACTCTCCCAGACAACTACTTCAAGAGCATTCTCATCCTTCGCCCCCAGATGCTGGAACGCGATGCCACCTAGCATCAGATCACAACGAGACCTTTCTCAATTCAGAAAATCTCTAAAAACACACCTCTTCATACAACACTTCTCACAATATATTGGCTCTCCTACCCCTCTAACACAAACCAATGACCATGGCTAGCCGAATAAGTTCCTGAATTTACTACCTGTTCCAGATCAAAACCTCACAGACCCCCACCTTTAGAACGCAAAACATTTGAGAATCTATTGTAAATAGTTGTGAATATCTTATTTATTTTAACCCCAGTTATCCATGTTTTCATATCCTGTTATCTGTAAACTTGACATATGTTTCATGCTTAAGTACAAAGTTGTTAAAATGTAAACCGCGCTGATGATAAAAGTGCGGTATATAAAAGCTGTTAATAAATAATAAAATAAATAAATGTGTTGTATCGTGGCTTAATGCTATGTTTACTTGCATTTCAATTCTGTTCTTTACGCTGTTTCTTTTTAACGCTGGAATGTATTTTATGTTTTAGGTTGTGTGTTCTGGCTATTGACCTTTGGGGAGGGGCAAGTCACTGCTACGGCTAGAAATGCATAAACGTTAGTTTTCTGAGATGACATGAAGGTCTGCAGTGGCGTGTGGACACCCCTGAGGGAGTGCACAGAATGAGGGGGCATTAAGAGACCCTGAGAAGCCTGCAGGGCTAGAACTAAGAAGCAGTGTTCTGGGTGTTGTCTTGGCTCTCCCTCGACGAGAAGGATGTTGCAGGAACACAGGTGGTGATGTCATGCGATGGGGCCAAGAACGGATACTCTCCATGTGTGGTTGTTACCACACTCCCCAAATCCAACCACATTTCAGTTTCACTCATCTGCTCAAGCTGATCAGATGTGCAGTGGTGCTCTCCAAAACTTTCTTCTCTAATCATGTCATGGCAAATAAATCAAGGTTTACGCCTTGCTCTAACTGCTGGAAAACCATGAACATTACTGACACACATGACTTCTGCGTGCGCTGTTTGGGAGCCAGGCATGGTACTGTCTCCTGTCCTCATTGCCCAAATGCTCCCCAGAGCTCAGAACTGCCACAAGCTTCAGTGGTCTGGGAAAGCCTCCGAGCAGCCCTCTGCCTCCCCAGTCGCCTTGTCCGCAACCCTGGGGGCTTCCTTTGATGTGCTCAGCAGTGCCACAGCACCTAAGGGCTCCTGAAACCCCAGAGGGCTCCTATACAGTGCTTGAGACTATAAAGTCAAATAGGGATGCACATAGCCGCAGACCACGAGACATCACGGTAAGTCCAGTTGTGCATTGGTGGAGCTTGGCACCCCAAACAGTCAGGGGTATGAAGCAAGCAAAGCTTAGCACCAGATCATCTGAAAAGAAATCCCACAGCGCCACCCACAAGCTCCAAAGGGAACTGCAGGCTCCCGCTGCCAAAAAGCAACCTCAGCAAGTAAAGCTGAAGAACCTTTCGAATGGGCTCACCCAGCTTCTGTACACCCTCCACTGGCCAAATCTCCATGCACCAAGGCCCCAGCAAACTATCTGATGCCAGTTTTTTTCCCTGTGAATCACCAACATCATCTCCACAAGCAGCACTGTAGGCTGTACCCCTTCTTCAGCAGCTGCAGAAGTTCTTCCAAGCCAGCCCTTGCTGCAACCCAGCTTCATCACTAGCCAGGTCTTGAGAAGCACCACCGACAGTCTAGTCATCTCTCAGGCCAGCTGCCTCGACATCTCTACCAGAAGGATCCCAGCCAGTTGCCCCAGGCAACACTTTCTATTGTCCGTTCTTTGCTCCCACAGCAGCCACTCAGACAACCCTGACTCATAGGAACCATGAAAACTAGATTGGGATTTCCCCTCTCCTTGCCACAATCATGGTGCTGAAAGTGAGCCTGCACAGGAGCTCCAACCTACTCAATACCCCCCTCTGTCTCCGAGGACAACCCTCGCTATCCCAAGTTCCCCCAAGAGCTGGTGAAACAGCTATATCTTTCCCTGATAACGACAACTAACTCCAGGTAACAAGTGGCTGTCTAGATGCGATGAGATAGGCAGGTTATAAAGAAACAAACTGACCGGTCTTCTGAAATATGTAGACCCACCAAAAGAAACCATTGCTCTCCTTGTTCTCCAGCTCCTGCAGGATCTTCAAATTAGAAAACGGGCAAGCACCCTTGTCTACTCTAAAACCTCTAAGCAGTTAGCCAGCACCACGGCACAACCACGCACAACTCCCCACCAATCAGTAGTGGTCGAGGCAGCCCTCAACAAAGGCTAACGCATCCAAGCCCTCTTCCACAGTACCAATGGGAAGAGATTCCAAAACATCAGACCTGGTGGGGCAAAATGCCCAGATAGCAGCACACTAGCTGCAAATACCAGCAAAGAGATTTCCACCCTCTTACTGCATCTCCCAAGGAATTAACAATTATCACTGGTCCAACTACTGAAGAACACAAAGGGGCGCAACACACATTTCATGCGGCTCGTATGATATTGCACCAAAACAGCAGAGATTGCCATCTGCGTACATAGAATGGCATGGCTATGAGCGTCTATTCTGCACAGCGGTGTGCACTAACTGCGTACACATGCCCTCTGTCTAGGGGAGAAGTTAAGGATACAGTAACTCAGATAAAGGACAACTGCATGATAGAACGGAAGCTACTGTATCTGCACAATCTGCAGACCAAATTTCCACTAGTCACCACAACTTTCAGAGTTTTCCAAAACAACAAGGTTATGGGCATACTATTCTCACAGGAGACTCCAACCCTGTGTGTGCCGAAGCCTCAGAGCAGTGTTCTGTGGCCTCTCAATGGCATGACATGGTCCAGGGAATGGAAAGAGCAGAGCACACACTCCGAGCTTTAGACTATCTGCAGAAGGTGTGGTGAGAAGATACATTTGATAAGTAGATGCTGCGAATCAGAGTGGGTGAGTGCTCAAAGGTACAGAATACCCTCCTTGTAGCCTCCCTCTCCTTGTCCACCCAGATGCAGGAACGTGTCCCACTCCCAGCCTCATATATCTGTACTAGCAGAAGTCCAAGCCCTCCTACAAGCCAGAACGGTATTTTTTAAACTTATTGTAAAGCGCCCTGCTGGTCTCCAAAGGTGCGGCATAGCAAGAAACTCAATAAAGATGAAGATGAAGATGAAGGAAGTTGCCATCTAGGGGGGAGGGGGCATGACATTTACTTAAATCAGGGGGTTCTGACCCATCTTAGACCTCAGGCATCCGAACAAATTCGTGAAGAGAGAGAAGTTTAAAATGAACTCTCTAAGCACCATCCTGCCCCTCCTATGTCAGAATGATTGGTTGGCATCTCTGGATCTCAAGGGTGAGTTTACTTACAAATCCATCCACTCAAAGCTCTGGTAGTTCGCATGATTCACCCTGCTGCTGCCTCACTTCCAGTACTGACTCTTTCCTTTCGGCCTCCCATCAACCCACCGACACATAAAGGGCCTTTTTTTGGTTTCCACACCTTGCCAACTGACTGATCTCAGCACGCACCAAAACTCAACATTCCCTCAACACTACCAAGTCTACCCTGCAGTCTCTTGGCTTCATCATAAATGACTAGAAATCCACACTGTCACCCACTCAGCCGCTCATCTGTGCACCCCTCTTCACTCCCCCAGCAAGCGTCTCCCTACTGAACAGTGGCCAACAGCTCAATGCCGAACCCTGCAAAAAGACAATGAGACATCTTCCACTTGTCACACCATCTTCAGACGCCTCAGTCACTTTGCAGCCACACTCCACATCATTCCTCTCATGCAAATCCGCATGAGGGAACTTCATTGGCAGCTGAAAGTCGTGCAGAAACCATTGCAGTCAACTGACTCATCATCAGCCCCTTCATCCATCAAGCCCTGCACTGGTGATCCAACCTACCAACCATCAATTTAGCAATCTATTCTATCAGCCTCAATGCCAACTGATCTTAAGCATCGATGACTCTGACAGATTGGGGAGCCTGCATCCTCTACCTCCAGACTCAGGGCACCTAGACCCTCGGTGAAAGCAACCTTCACATCAATCATTTTGGAACTCTCAGCCATTTTCAAGGTCCTGCAGACATTCTCTCACTGATCACACTTTGTCTATTTCTTTTTAACATCTTTGTTAGTGATATTGCAGAAGGGCTGTCGGGTAAAATCTTCCTCTTTGTGGATGATACCAAAATCTGCAAGAGTAGACACCCAGGAAGGAGCAGATAACATAAGGAGGGATCTAGCTAAACTTGAAGAATGTCAGTAGTTTGACAGCAGAGATTTAATGCTTAAAAATGCAGGGTCATGCATTTGGGCTGCAAAAATCCAAGGGAGCAGTACAGTGTAGGGGGTAAAATACTTCTGTCCATGAAAGAAGAGTGGGACCTGGGCATGATTGTTTCTGATGATCTTAAAGTGGCTAAATAGGTAAAAAGGTGATGGTGAAAGCCAGAAGGATGCTTGAGTGCATAGGGAGAGGAATGGCCAGCAGAAAAAAGGAGGTGATAGTGCCTCTGCATAAGTCTCTGTTGCGACTTCATTTGGAGTACTGTATGCAATTCTGGAGACCGCACCTTCAAAAGGATGTGAACAGGATGGAGTCAGTGCAGAGGGTGGCTACTAAAAAGATCTTCATTATAAAACATATGGGGGACAGACTTAAAGATCTTAATATGTGTACGTTACAGAAAAGGCAGAGATGTTTAAATACCTTTATGGCACAAGAGGAGAGCCTCTTTTGATTGAAAGAAAATTCTGCAATGAGGGGATATAGGGTAAAGGTGAAAGGGGATAGACTCAGGAGTAATATGTGGAAGTATTTCTTTACAGAAAGAGTGGTGGATCCGTGGAATAGTCTCCCAGTGGAGATAGTAGAGACGAGGACAGTATCTGAATTCAAGAAAGCATGGGACAAACACAGAGGATCTCTAAAGGGAAAAAAAGAGAACTATAGAAGTTGATATGGAAGGGCAGACTAGATAGGCCATATGGTCTTTTTCTGCTGTTATGTTTCCATGTTTCTATGATCATGGGGAAAATTCTCCTCTTCCAAATGGATAACCAGGTAACCATGTTCTACATCAACAAGCTACTACTACTACTAAGCACTTGTAAAGCGCCACGCGCGCAGTGCTGCACAGCTAACCTACAAGAGGTAGCCAACATACAAGAGACAGCCAACATACAAGAGACAGTCCCTGCCGTCAGTCATGCTCATCGGAGCTTACAATCTAGTTAGAACAGTGCAGAGCATTAGTCAGTTCAGCGGAAGGTACGGTGTGGTACAGTTTGGTCGTAAACAAGCAAGGGAGATCTGACTCCCTCAAGTTATGTCATGAAGCAACCAGAATCTGACAATTGGCATCGTCTCTCAACTGCTTCCTGAATGCTTGTGAGCTACCCAGCAAATAGAACATAATAGACAACTCCCTCGACCGCCAACTCAATCCTCACAGATGCTCCTTGGTCCAATCTGTGCTCAATTGACGTTTTGTTCAGTGGAGAACTCCAGAGATTGACCTGTTTGCAACCCAGACCAACTCCAAATGCTTGATATTCTAAATTGCCTCGCCCAAAATGCTTTCACCATTCACGGGGTCAGGGACTTTTGTATCCTTTCACCTGGTCCCATTCATCTCCAGAACCGTTCAAAAGGTAATACAGGACTCTGCTCACCTCATTCTGCTAGCCCGACATTGGCCTCACCAAATTTGATTTCCGTACCTATCTGCTTTGGCCACAACTCAGCTGAGCCCACTAGAAATCCATCCACATTTCCTGATGCAATGAGAAGGCATCTCCTGCAACCAAACCTGCAGTTGCTAGAGTTGACAGCATGGATATTGAAGTGCAGATAATCGCCACTTTACCTGTGCTCCAAGATACCAAAGACAACATCATTGCCTCTCGATGGTCATTCACCTGGAGATCTTACCAGAACTCAAGACCAGCTCTATGAGGATACCCCTGAATGCAGCTGCAGCATACCATGATCTAGTGGACAAAAGACTGGTCTCCTCTTATCTTACCATAAGCACGTTTATAAAAGGCATCCTCCATACAAAGCCCCCCCCCCCCTCACCCATGTTACAGGACTCAATTTTGTATTAGTTCAGCTCATGTACTCCCCTTTGAACTCATGAGTGATGCCTCGTTGAAGTACCTTACATGGAAGACCCTCTTCCTTACCACCGTCATCTCAGCAAGAAGAGTGAACAAGTTTCAAACTTTGGTGCCTACCACCCCTATGCCCAGTTTTTCACTAATCAGATGATCCTCTGCACCCACCCAAAATTTCTCCCAAAAGTGCTATCCTCTTTTCATCCCAAGCAGTTTGGCAGTGTTTTTTCCATGCCCACACTCTGGACTGCGGGCGGGCACTACTGTACCATTGAATATAATGCACAGCTTACCCAGGTACTCACAGCTCTTTGGGTACTCCATTTACCAAGCTCACCCTCTCCAGCCGGATCACTGTCTATTGACTTTTGCTATTTGCAAACTCAAGTTCCTCTGCTGGAGTTAAGAACATAAGAACTGCCAGACTGGGTCAAGCCAAAGGTCAGTCAAGCTCCCCTCAGCCGTCTCTTCTCCTGTATGAAGAGCCCCAACCTCTTTAGCTTTTCCTCACAGGAGAATCGTTCCATCCCCTCTATCATTTTGCTTGCCCTTCTCTGACCTTTTCTAATGCTGCTAGATCTTTTTTGAGATGCGGAGACTAGAATTGCAGAAATATTCGTGATTTCTAATATTCTGTTTGCTTTTCTGGCTACAATCACATCGATCCTTTTCCTGGTGACTAATGTGGAATCACCTAGCATTGCCTTCTATGCCATGACATATGCGGAAATATTTCTTTACGGAAAGAGTGGTGGATCCGTGGAATACTCTCCCAGTGGAGGTGGTAGAGATGAGGACAGTATCTGAATTCAAAGAAGCATGGGACCAACACAGAGGATCTCTAAAGGAAAAAGGGGACTGTTGTAGTGGTTGATATGGAAGGACAGACTAGATAGGCCATGTGGTCTTTTTCTTTCGCCAGGTTTCTGTGTTTTTAATTTCCTCAGGAGCCTCCAATGTGGGACTTTGTCAAATACTTTCTGAAAGTCTAAATACACTATATCAACTGGCTCACCTTTATCCACAAGTTTATTCCTGACCACACAGACAGCATAATTGCTTACTTGTAATAAGGGTTCTCTGTAGATGATGCAGCCACACAGCAACTCCCACTTGGATTAACGAGTGTGGTTGGACTGCGGGGAGCAGATGCCTTCTAGACTTTGCTCTCTCTCTTTGGCGCTGCTGGATGATGTGATCATCTGTGTGCCTGCCCCATCCTGCCGTCTATGGAGAATCCCCGTTACAGGTAAGCAACTACATTGTACAGAACTCTAGTGTTTTGGGGAGGGGCAGTACGCCATTGTTTTTTATGTCTGTGACCTATTTCAGGTGCTGTAAGCTTCAGTGGGAAAGGATGGCAGGTCCTGCATGCGGGCTGCAGAAACGCACAGAAGCTTACCTCATAGCGTTTTCTTGCATGCGCGAGGCCGTGAATCTGCAACAAGATAGCTCTAGGCTAGAAATGGTTCACAGAACGGGCAAGCAGCATCATGCAGGTTCAGTAGCAGATACTGCGTAAGATGAGACCAAGGTCAGGCTGCTATGAGAGGGGCATTCAACACCTTTTTTAGGGGAAAAGAAACTCCAGAATCATGGGGTGAAGCTAGCAAGAGGTAGACTCGGGAGCATCTAGAAAGATTTCTTTAGGAAAGGGCGGTGGATGTCTGAACTGCCCTGCTGGAGGAGAAGGAGGTAACGAAATTCAAAAAGCAGTGGGGTGAAGACTGAGAACCCTGAAGTCTTGGGGTATCCAGCATGGAGCAGTGGTTCCAAGAACCAGGAGACCTGTATGGAGGCATCACTGTTAAGATGGGATTTCTCGGTGCGGTGCATGGGGAGGAGGCTGCAAACAATTATCTTTTTCACCACAGCCTCACTAATCTGGGGATTGATACAACACTCAGCAACAAGACAGAAAAGAAATATCAGTCTTTAAAATGAAGGAGAAGCTGAAAGAGGTGGATGCCACGCTGGGCCATCTGTAGAGGGCAAATGAAAGGCATTGGGGGTGGTGATGGGCCGCATAAGGGATTTTGTGTGTGCATTTGAACTAAAATGAATGAATCTATCCAAATGGACGACTCTCACTCTGCTGGGCAGAACAGCTGCACAATTTGGGTCTTTATATGCTATATATCACGGTCTTCCGGTCTATCTGCACTCTCATTGATGTGTGTGTTCTGTCTGACTAGGGTCCTCTGAAGTCAGAGGTCTGCCAAAAGCCCCCTTGGGAGGGGTTTCCTCCTCAGCCTATCAGAATACAGAGATGCTGAACCCCCACCCCAGACAGAAGTGCAGGAAATGATACCTGGGTTTCCAAGGAGACGATCCATGTAGGTTACCTCGTGGATATTTGTAAGGGTCCCATTGCTGGTGCTCATTTCCGTTACATTCCCATATAACGTGGCTTCTGAAAGGTCATCGGTCCATGTTTCAGTTATGCATAATAAAAACACATGCTAACAGTCACACCATGGGACATCCTAGCCTGGCAGTGAGGGTTCAGACTTCAGCACCTGCAGACCCGAGTTCTAATCCCACCAATCTCACTAGGTTCCTTAACCTCAGAATTATAGAGTAAGCTTTTTGGGGAAGGGAGCTGGCAATTGTGTTTTCTCTTTGTTGGTTGTGTTCATAATGTTGTACGACCTACATTAAGGTCACCAGATCTTACCTTTGGGTTGATCGTTCTGTTTTTAAGGTTACTGCTTTTCTGTCTACTTCCAGAGGACTAGTGTTTTCCACCCTGTCCCAGTCAGCTTTACAGGAGATAGAGCTGCCCCTAAGCTGGGTCTCCAGTGGATGCAAATCAATCTCATGCTCATTTGTTACTGATATCCTGAAACCCAGGCGAGCCTCTGGGACAGGGGTGGGGAACACGTCTCTGGACAACATCTCAGCTTCCCCTCTCCTACACAGCAGTTCACCCAGCACAAGCCCTCATGGCCCATGCAGATGAAGTCTTCACCCCCTTTCCCTTTCCGGGGGAGGGAGGGCTGCTAGTGTCACCCTGCTCTTTGGTACTTCCAGATCACTCAGAACTGGGGCTGGGATCTGACCCTATGACCTTTTCATTTGCAACCAGCCAGGGATTTCTCCACCGGCCATAGATGTTAGCACTGCGCGTGCTTCACTGGAGGGTTAATGTGTACTGAGGTCAGTAATCCAATCACATTGAAAAGTTGGCTGCTCTACTCCCCTGCACTGGCTGGACCCTCAGTGTAAAATTTGCCTCTCCTTTTCCTCCCCTCCCCTCCTCACCTGTCCGGAGCCAGCAGACCCTCAGACCCAGGGCGAGAAGGGCCAGGAAAAGCCTCATGGTGTCGCAGCCTCCTTGCAGTGACTTGCTCAGGCTTGGGAGGGGGCTTGGGATGCCATCCTACCTGCCTCACAGTTGGCCTTTGTGACGTCGCCACCTGGGCATCTGCTACCAGGGAAACCAGAGCCTGGCCAGGTGACACTCAGGTGCTGTGCTGAGGGCATCTTTCACGGCTATAAGAGGTCCTCTCACCTACAGCCAACAGAAAGGAGCGGGTCTGCGGACATCCTACTGCCATCTTCCCAGTTTGCAACTGGTTTCCTTTCCTACCAGCAGCTGGTCTGTATCAGTCCTCATGCCCTCGTATCTCTGCAAGACCCGTTCCAAGTGTCTCCAAAGGCACACCCCAAGCTCGGTGAGGACTGTCCCTGCCAGAGGGTAGCAGGCAGAGGCTGGCTTCAGCTACGGTTTGGATTTCATGCCCTCCTGTGGTTTTCAGATCCCACACTGGTCTTTGACCTTTAACAACTTTTCTCAGGGTAACTGTTTGTTCTCATGAATCTGCTGAATCCGGTTAATACCTTCAGGCAGACCCAGGTGGGGCCCAGGTATTTTACTCCCCAACAGTCCCTGCTACTTTCAGCCGCCATGCTCTTGGGTAATCTGAGCCCCTGTGTGCTTGGGCCCTTTCACTCTTCATGACGCCTCTATTTTCAGCCTCTGTGCTCCTGGGTGGTTTAAGCCCCTGTCTTGGATATTTTCAGCCTTCGTGGTCCCTGGTATTTTCAGCCCCATGTTCTCAATCTTTTCACCTTTTGTGGTCCTGGGTATTTTTGGTCCCCATGCTCTTGGGTAATTTGGACCCTGTGCTCTTGGGTAGTTTGGTGCCCTGTGCTCTTGGGTAGTTTGATGCCCATGTTCTTGGGTATTCCCCCCCTTCATGGTCCCTGGCATTGTCAGGTCCTTCACCCTTGAATATTTCTAACCAGCTGAGCAGGTTGAGATTAGGAGGAGCTTTCACCGACCTCAGAAGATTCACCATTGAATGAGAAATGGGGATAATTAGAGGTAAATAAATCAACTTAAGCCCATAATTGTTGAAAGTGCTGTAATGTAATAAGATCAGAGAAGTTCTATTTATATATTTCTTATTGTAAGCTGTGTGCGGTACAACCTCCAACTCTGATCAGAGAATAAAATGATCATTATACATTACAAAAAGGAGTCAGCAGAAAGAGACAGGTCTGTAAGCCCTCTACTGTCTGGTCAGTTGAAATGTCTCGGGGGGTATGAAGACTTCTGACTGCTGAAGCCTCCCTTTTGCAAACACTAGTGCTTACTGGGTTACCGGCTCTCAGTTCACCTTGCTTGCCTTTCGCCTTCCTAGATTTTGCTCAGATATGCACACAGCATGTATCGTGGTCATGCCTGGGCCCACCCAGGAGAATCTGAGAGCCAGCTTTTATCTTTGAGACCTACTGCTCTCTGTATGAGCTCCACAACCCATCCTGGGACAAGCTATTTCCACTCCACCCCACCATGGTGCTGGCCAATCCTGGACACATCATTGACGGGGCCTCAGAAAGAACCCCGCATTCCGTGCTCCTGGCTACAAGTGCTGGGGGGGGGGGGGGGATAAGGCACTGGCTGGTTTGTGAGGAGACAGATGAATGCAGGTAGAGGACATTGGCTGTCTGTGTTTTTAATGCATGTGTGTCTGTATATATACATCTGTGAGTCTGTTCATTAAGGTCATCGCCTCACTTCATTCAAGCCAAAGAAGCTGACCAGTCCAGGGTTTGCACTGCTGCAGGCCTGGAGCTGAAACTAAGATGAGCAAATTCCACATCTCGAGCATGAAGTCCAATCTGGATCAGGCTCTTTGGGGGTGATCTATCGGTCCGCAGATTCCTGCCTTGTGTGATGGGGGGTATGGGAGGGGGCAGCTGCTGGGCTGGCTGGTTGCCAGTTCTTCTTTCTCAGAGTCCTCTGTGGTCAGAACGGCCTCTGTGGCGAGGGTCCATTGGGGGTCCGTGGCAGTAGGGGAGATTGGGGGCACCTTGGTTTAGCCCCCTCCTTCCTTCGCAGGAGGAAGTCAAAATTACCAGCAGTACTCATAGCATAGTAGACATTGGCGCTGTCAGGGATCACCAGCTCTGGAAGAGGAAGAAAGCAGAGATGAGAACGAGCACACACCTATGGGCCAGCCAACCAGAGCTCTACTACTCTCCCGCGCCCAAGGACCAGCCAACCAGAGCTCTACTGCTCTCCCGTGCCCAAGGACCAGCCAACCAGAGCTCTACTACTCTCCTGCACCCAAGGACCAGCCAAACAGAGCTCTACTGCTCTCCCGTGCCCAAGGACCAGCCAACAAGAGCTCTACTACTCTCCTGCACCCAAGGACCCCAACCAGAGCTCTACTGCTCTCCCGTGCCCAAGGACCAGCCAACCAGAGCTCTACTACTCTCCCACACCCAAGGACCAGTCAACCAGAGCTCTACTATCCTGCGCCCAAGGACCAGCCAACTAGAGCTCTCCTGCTCTCCCACACCCAGTGTTGGACCAGTCAAAGCTCTTCTGCCCTCCCTTGCCCTGGTACCAGCCAATCGGAACTCTCCTGCTTGCCCACAGCCAGGTTTCAGCCAATCAGAGCCCTGCTATTCAGGACCAAGCCAACCATTAGGCAAACCAGGCAGTCGCTTAGGGCAGCAGCTTCTGGAGGGAGGTGGGGCATAAGGCTCAGGGTTTGCCTAGGACACCACCACCTTGAAGCAAGTCTGGGGCTGGCCCTGCTTCCAGCCACATGCATTGGTGTGTAGAGCTCCCCCCGACTCGAGATCTCACCTCTACTCTCAGCCAGCAGCTGCACCAGCTGGAAGTCCTCAGCCCGGCTCTGCTCCAGGTTGTGCTTGCGAAGTGCTCGCAGAATGACAGCAGGGGCTTTGTGCTGACTCGTGAGCTGCAGAAAGGAGATGAGACGTTTGCAAAGGCTTCTCAGCACTTTATACAGCAATGGGGCATAAAGACAAGATGCTCAGTGGGGGAAGAGGGCTTAACCATCCAAAGCTACACCGTCAATTGCACTACAGGCAGAACTGCTCCAAAAAAGGGGGGTTCTGAGGAGCTGTTAGAGTCACTGGCTGACTTGAGTCTTCAAGAAGTGGCACATGTGAGTAGCAACTTTCCACATGTGTTTAACCGCGCAGCGATCACACTTGCGAATTTAGTCGGCACATGCAGCTTAGGTTGCAACCCTGGGGCTGGATTTCTGCAGATTTAGGACTATGCCAGGCCCAGATTTAGGCTGCTGCCTAAGCTTCCAGCTATCTCGGATAAACAGGAGCTGGATCCCGCTTGTTTTAGGATCATGATCTATAATCTGCCCTCCCCACCGCTCTCTAGTCCTGCCTACAGGCGCCAGCCCCATGGTACTGAGACGCTTTCGCTAGACACCCTCCTCCTAGAGTATCTGATTGTAACGCATCTTGAACTTCTGAGAAACTAAATCCACTTCCCTTTCCTTCATCTCAGCCAGAGACACTTCACCTGCTTCCGTGTGTTTAATCTAGGTCATTCATTTTCCTGTCTGTGGGAAAGTGCTTCATGCTCATTTGAATAAGCATATGACAGGTAAACAGAGAGGGAACAGCAAACTCAGACCGAAACAGGATAAACATACATGAAAAATCAGTAGGAAGTATTAGAAACTCAGAAGACAGAAGAACCTCTGAGAGCTGGGTAGGGTTTGGAAGATCTGAGGAGACCCCTCCCCTCCAGGTCCATTCCAGTGCACTCACCAAGATGCTTTTGTAAAGGTTACAGGGGTCCTTCTCTACGCTGACACGGATGATGCAGAGATCTGCAATCTGTCGGTTGTAGATGGGCGAAGGGAGCTGCTTGGACTGTGTCCCATTCCCTGCTGCCGTCACAAGGGATGAGTCCTCCAAGGGGAAAGCTGGGGGAGAGCCAGCCAGGGGGAAACCCTACGTACCCCGAGCATCACAACAAGGCAAGAAGGGAAGAGAAGAGAAATGAAAAAAATAAATATTCTTGTGCACCCTAAACATCTTCAATAAAGATTCTCATGCACCCTAAACATCTTCAATAAATACTCTCGTGCACCCTAAGCATCGTCAATAAATATTCTCGTGCACCCTAAACATCTTCAATAAAGATTCTCATGCACCCTAAACATCTGCAATAAATACTCTCGTGCACCCTAAGCATTTGCAATAAATACTCTCATGCACCCTAAGCATCTTCAATAAATACTCTCATGCACCCTAAACATCTGCAATAAATACTCTTATGCACCCTAAGCATTTGCAATAAATACTCTCATGCACCCTAAGCATCTTCAATAAATATTCTCATGCACCCTAAACATCTGCCATAAATACTCTCGTGCACCCTAAACATCTTCAATAAAGATTGTCGTGCACCCTAAACATTTGCAATAAATACTCTCATGCACCCTAAACATTTGCAATAAATACTCTCATGCACCCTAAGCATCGTCAATAAATACTCTCATGCACCCTAAACATCTGCAATAAATACTCTCATGCACCCTAAACATCTGCAATAAAGATTCTCATGCACCCTAAACATCTGCAATAAATACTCTCATGCACCCTAAGCATCGTCAATAAATACTCATGCACCCAAAACATCTGCAATAAATACTCTCATGCACCCTAAACATCTTCAATAAAGATTCTCATGCATCCTAAACATCTGCAACAAAGATTCTCGTGCACCCTAAACATCTTCAATAAATACTCTCATGCACCCTAAACATCTGCAATAAAGATGCTCATGCACCCTAAACATCTGCAATAAAGATGCTCGTGCACCCTAAACATCTGTAATAAATTCTCTCATGCACCCTAAACACCTTTAATAAATACTCTCATGCACCTTAAAAATCTGCAATAAAGATTCTCATGCACCCTAAACATCTGCAATAAATACTCTCATGCACCCTAAACATCTTTAATTGGGTTTCTCTTGGGGGCTTTTCTGCGTCTTGACACGGACTTGCCTTTTATATTCCAAGATGGCCACTGAGACTAATGATATTCCTCCTACTACTAATCATTTGTATAACACTACAAGGCGTACGCAGCACCGTACATACAGTATAGATGTAAGACACAGTCCCTGCTCATCAGAGCTTACAATCTAATCAAGACAAAACACATCACAAAACTGGGGACTAGAGTACGAGATTGTAAGATACACATAAACCGTGGACCAGAGAGTGAGGAGTATCAGGATCCAAAAGCAGCCTCAAAGAGGTGGGTCTTCAGCCTGGACTTGAATAGGGCCAGAGAAGGAGCATGACACACAAACCTGGGTAGTTTGTTCCAGGCATATGGAGCAGCAAGGTGAAATGAACAAAGTCTGAGGTTGGCAGGGGCAGAGAGGGGCACAGATAAAAAGAATCTGCCAGAGGAACGGAGTTCCCGAGGGGTGTAGAGTGAGATGCTTATCAATGGTGAAAGTGTTTCTGATGTTGTAGTGGGAGATCATTTTGCATCCAGTGATCACCAGATGGTGTGGTTCAGTATTAGGACTAGGGCTGTTAGAATCCATTCCAAGGTGAGGATCTTAGACTTTAGGAAGACTAACTTTGCCAAGATGGGCCAATACCTCAGGGAGTCATTAGCGGGATGGGAACAGCTGGGGGCTGTAGAAAAACAGTGGGAAAAACTGAAAGGGGATTTTTTAAGGGTAACCAACCTTTTTGTTAAAATGGTAAATAAAGGTAAAAGGAAAAGGAGACCGCTATGGTTTTCGAAGGAAGTAGCTGAAAAAGTGAAGAAAAAGAGGGAGGCCTTCATGAAATACAAGAGATCACAGAGAGAGGAAGACAGGCATCTGTATTTGGAAAAACTTAGAGAAGCTAGCAAAGTAATCAGGAAAGCAAAGATTCAAAAAGAGGAGGAAATAGCCAATGCAATAAAATGGGGGGATAAGACATTTTTCAGATGTGTTAGTGAGAAGAGGAAGGGCAAAAGTGGTATTGTCAGACTCAAGGGTGCAGGGGGGGAATATGTAGAAGCTGATAAGGATAAAGCGGAATTGCTTAATAAATATTTCTGTTCTGTGTTCACAGATGAAGAACCAGGAACAGGACCTCAGACAACACCCACAAACAGGAACAGAAGCGAGGGGCATCTTCAGCAATTTTCAGAGGACTGTGTTCGTGAGAAACTAGCTCAACTTAAAGTAGACAAAGCGATGGGACCAGATGGGATACACCCGAGAATACTGAGGGAACTTGGGGACGTACTAGCAGCTCCACTGACTGACCTTTTCAATGCCTCGTTGGAGTCGGGAGTGGTGCCAAAGGACTGGAGAGAGGCTCATGTGGTGCCTTTACACAAAAACAGAAGTAAGGATGTGGTTGAAAACTACAGGCCAGTTAGTTTAACTTCGGTGGTGAGTAAATTATAGGAAACACTGCTGAAAGAGAAAATAGTGAGGTTTCTGGAGTCCAGCAGATTACAGGATCCGAGGCAGCATGGATTCACCAGAGGCAGGTCTTGTCAGACAAATCTGATTAATTTCTTTGACTGGGAGACCAGAGAGTTGGACCGAGGGAGAGCCCTAGATGTGGTGTATTTAGATTTCAGAAAAGCCTTTGACACCGTTCCACACAGGCGACTTATAAACAAACTGAGCAACCTAGGGATAGACCCTAAAGTTACTGCTTGGGTTAGAAACTGGTTGAGGGGAAGGTGACAAAGAGTACAATTAAATGGAGCTCACTCTGAGGAGAAGGATGTTACCAGTGGTGTGCCTCAGGGATCTGTCCTTGATCCAATTTTTTTTAACATCTTTGTTAGTGGTATTGTGGAAGGGCTGTTGGGTAAGTTTTGCCTCTTTGCGGATGATACCAAAATCTGCAATAGAGTAAACACCCAGGAAGGTGTAGATAACATGAGGAGGGATCTAGCTAAGCTTGAAGAATTGTCTAGAATTTGTCAGCTGGGATTTAATGTTAAAAAATGTAACGTCATGCATTTGGGCTGCAGCAATCCAAGGGAGCGATACACTATATGAGGTGAAGTATTTCTGTCCACAAAAGAAGAGCGGGACCTAGGTGTGATTGTGTCTGATGATCTTAAAGTAGCTAAACAGGTAGAAAAGGTGACAGCAAAAGCTAGAAGGATGCTTGGGTGCATAGGGAAAGGAATGGCCAGCAGAAGAAAGGAGGTGATAGTACCTCTGTATATGGTGCGACCTCATTTGGAGTATAGTGTGCAATCCTGGAGACCGCACCTTCAAAAGGTTATAAACAGGTTGGAGTCGGTGCAGAGGGTGGCTACTGAAATGGTTAGTGGTCTTTGTTATAAAGCATATGAGGACAGACTTAAGGATCTTAATATGTACACCTTAGAGGAAAGGCGGGATAGAGGTGATATAGAAATATAGAAACATAGAAATATGACGACAGAAAAAGACCACATGGCTTATCTAGTCTGTTCTTCCATAACAACTACAACAGTCCCCTTATAGAAACATAGAAATATGACGACAGAAAAAGACCACATGGCCTATCTAGTCTGTCCTTCCATAACAACTACATCCCTGTGATTGAGATGCACAGGGGGAGAGCCTCTTTTGATTGAAAGCAAGTTCTGCTACAAGAGGACATGGGCTGAGGGTGAAGAGGGATAGATTCAGGAGCGATATGCGGAAATATTTCTTTACGGAAAGAGTGGTGGATCCGTGGAATAGTCTCCCAGTGGCAGTCGTAGAGATGAGGACAGTATGTGAATTCAAAAAAGCATGGGACAAACACAGAGGATCTCTAAAGGAAAAAAGGGGAATGTTGTAGTGGCTGATATGGAAGGACAGACTAGATGGGCCATGTGGTCTTTTTCTGCCGTCATGTTTCTATGAGATCAGAGAGGAAGGGTAGTGAGGAGCTGCAGAATGAATGCACTTATAGGTTAGTAGGAAAAGTTTGAAGTGGGTGCGGAATTGGATAGGGAGCCAGTGGAGTGACTTGAGAAGAGGGTTACATGAGCATAGCGACGTTGGCAGACGATTAGCCGTGCAGCTGAGTTTTGAGCAGATTGAAGGGGAGAAAGATGATTCATGGGGAGACCAGTGAAAAACAAGTCAAGGTGGGAGGTGACCAGTGAGTGGATGAGGGTCTCAGTAGTGCGAGTAGAAAGAAAGGTACAAATTTTGCCAATGTCTAGCATGACCATGACTATGTGGCTGGAGCCAGTGCTCTCCATCCCTCCAGAAAGCAGCAGGGTTTCCAGGGTGGCACAAACACTACCAGTCACCCCTATCTTCAAGGTGTTGTCAGCGAGTCAGCCCACACAGCAACAACAGAAACTGGGGCTGAAATGCAAACCTGTGCTCGGTACCATCTGCTATCCAGCCCAAGTGCAGTTCTGTACTGGTGGTTTAGTAGGTTCTGCTTATCAGATAAACCCCTTTGAATAGTGGGCCTCGAGTATTTTAGCCCGAGAATGTTCTGCCCGGCGTTGAGGGGCTGTGTGTTCCACATTGGCTTTCTGACAAAGATGAAGTTTGCATGCATGGTCCAGGAAGGTTCACAGAGGAAGGGACAGTATTGCTGTATAATTCCATGAACGTAACAAACCGCAGTAGGGTTACAGACAGCAGCCTCACACATGCATCCGCCGGCTTCTGACCTTGGGCTCAGGGCCACTTTCGGGAGAGGGCAGACCAGTGCTGAGGCCCTCGTCGGCATCACAGCTGCTGCAGGAACCAGATGGTGAGACATTCCCACGGTCTCCATTCACCCAGGGCCGCAAGGCCTCAGAACCGAGCAGGAGGCTTAAAAATACAAGCACGACCCATTAGGCAGGGGCAATACTCACGCATGGACAGACACAGAAAATCATGCTAGCAGCCCCTCCTGGAACACTGGTAGAACTGCAGGGGCTCGTGCAGGCACTTACGAGCTAAATCGCTTAGCCAATCGTCTGTGGATCCGCGGTGAGTTGGGGCAGGAGTCTGCAGGGGGCTCTATAGCCCGGGACATCCTGTAACTGTAAGACAGAGTAAGATCCATCAGCTGGAGTCCCGTCCACGTCCCTGCTCTCTACTTTCCCCTGCACATCCACTGCAGCTGCTTGTGGCCTTGGGCAATCACTTAACCCCCACTGCCTCAGCTACAGATCGTGAGTCCTCTAGGCACAGAAAAACATTGACTGTACCTGATTGTAACTGACCTTGAGCTACTACTGGAAAGGTCATGTTAAATGCAAATAATAAATATATAACTAATCATGTCCTCACCATTTAATTGCTTACAGACCATTCATCTTCTGGGAACAGGCTAGTGGGGTGGGGGTGGCCTTTCATGCCCCATCATGGGGTCTAATTGCCTTGCCGACTGCCTTTCAAGCAATGTACAACCCACTGACACATATAGTGTTATCATTAAGTAACTGTCTCAGCCGATCTCTGGTGCACCACTAGCGCTCACACACAGACTCTCAATACCCACGTGATATCTGTCCCATGCCTCTGATTCTGGGTGTGACTGGGACTGGCCTTCCCTGGTTACCTCTGGTCATCGGTGAGTTGCCGGTGGCTGAAGAAGGCGGTCAAGACAAGTGGCCTTGGGCTCAGGCTGTAGTACTGACAGCTCAGCTGCAGTCTCTGGATTAAGGAGAGCGTCTCGAACTCCTGGAGAGAGTTCAGAGAAACACTCCTAAGTTGCAAGGTGTCTCTTATGACATAAGAAAGTCATCATGCGTTTGGTGGGGGGAGGGGGGACAGGGGGGTGAGAAGGGGAGAGGGGGGGAGGATTTCTAAGGGGAGTTAAGGTTGCTTTGGATGTACAAAACCCAAGATCGTGACTTTCTTATCCAATAAGAACCAATGACTCACAATACAAAGGAGTGAACCATAAAACCCAGCGGTCTGATAGATAAAAAATAATTTGGACAACTAACATAAGTCACTTTGAGCAGTGCTACACTCGGTCCTTGCCATTGGGCTCTCTGGGCTGGAGATGCTTCTACACAGGATAAGAGGGGCTGTGCACGCCTGCTCATCTCTGATTGGATAATAAGAACATGGAGGTCAGCGGTCACTGTATAACTTCTACACCTATCACTGGCTATATCAATGTGTGCACAGATCTGCATATAGCTTTAAGTGACCAGTTATAGGTTCAAAGGTTACACTTGTGCTACATTCCGGTCATTTAATAAGGGGGGAAGGTGCCCTTTACATGGTGGAGGATGTGCCTTCGTGGGTGATATTTTAATGATCTCTTATAATTAGTGAGCAGTGCAAAGGTACGCATGTCACTTGATGGAGTGCAGTTTACCAGTAGAAAAAACGAATACCCCTGCCCCACATCATCCCTTAGGGATTCTCCAAGACACAAAGCCTCACCTTCCTTCGTTTCTCAAAGTTGATCAAACCGTTCTGTAAGATCAAAGGGAAAACATTAATTTTAAGGAGGGCAGGGAGCTAGTGTAGATGTCCAAGACCATCATGGAATATACATCATCCCTCACCCTCTTGCATGCCAGCTCACCTCTAGGTAATCCGGCAAAGCTGTGTCCAGCATGACCAAGTCTGTCAGGAAGGTGCCGAGGTAGGGAACTGTGGCAGGGGAAGACTTCTGCAAAATGTGAGGGAAGAATTATTTTAGCAAAGATCTGATCAACCAGTGCCAGGGGGGTTGCCCCTCACCAAATTATAGCACATTGATTCCATCATTTCTTGAAGCTGCGGCGATGTCAGAGGGCTCGGCGGAGAACAACAAGGGGTCCTACCGGTGGCTGATCCTGGGAACTCGTCCTGTGCAGACTCTTGCAGTTGTCCACGCCACCTGCTTGAGACTCTTCCTCCTGGTAGTGCAGAGAAGACAACAGGCACTCTTACTGCTTAAGAGATGCTTCAGCTATTTGCCTTTAAATAACCATCAGAGGCACAAGATGTGCTGGAAGGAAGCAATTGGGGGGGGGGGGGGGGATGGAATTGTCACAAACCGCCAAACAGGTCTAAAAAAAGCAGCTCTCTGGGGAGGAGTGAAATGGCAGACTGCTGTGGAGAGCAGCTTTATTCCGAGGTGTACAAGCCTCAAACTCACTCCATACAAGCATCTCCCCCATGACAATCCTCAGAGACCCCGCCAGTATAAGGATCTCCCCCATGACAATCCTCAGAGCCCTTCACCAGTATAAGGATCTCCCCCATGACAATCCTCAGAGACCCTCGCCAGTATAAGGATATCCTCCATGACAATCCTCAGAGCCCTTCACCAGTACAAGGATCTCCCTCAGAATAATCCTCAGGGACCCCACCAGTACAAGGATCTCCCCCATGACAATCCTCAGAGCCCTTCACCAGTACAAGGATCTCCCCCATGACAATCCTCAAAGACCCTCGCCAGTATAAGGATCTCCCCCATGACAATCCTCAGAGACCCTCGCCAGTATAAGGATCTCCCCCATGACAATCCTCAGAGACCCTTGCCAGTATAAGGATCTCCTCCATGACAATCCTCAGGGACCCCGCCAGTACAAGGATCTCCCCCATGACAATCCTCAGAGACCCTCGCCAGTATAAGGATCTCCTCCATGACAATCCTCAGAGACCCTCGCCAGTATAAGGATCTCCCCCATGACAATCCTCAGAGACCCTCGCCAGTATAAGGATCTCCCCCATGACAATCCTCAGAGACCCTTGCCAGTATAAGGATCTCCTCCATGACAATCCTCAGAGACCCTCGCCAGTATAAGGATCTCCTCCATGACAATCCTCAGAGACCCTCGCCAGTATAAGGATCTCCCCCATGACAATCCTCAGGGACCCTCGCCAGTATAAGGATCTCCCCCATGACAATCCTCAGAGACCCTTGCCAGTATAAGGATCTCCTCCATGACAATCCTCAGGGACCCCACCAGTACAAGGATCTCCCCCATGACAATCCTCAGAGACCCTCGCCAGTATAAGGATCTCCTCCATGACAATCCTCAGAGACCCTCGCCAGTATAAGGATCTCCCCCATGACAATCCTCAGAGACCCTCGCCAGTATAAGGATCTCCCCCATGACAATCCTCAGAGCCCTTCACCAGTACAAGGATCTCCCTCAGAATAATCCTCAGGGACCCCGCCAGTACAAGGATCTCCCCCATGACAATCCTCAGAGACCCTCGCCAGTATAAGGATCTCCTCCATGACAATCCTCAGAGACCCTCGCCAGTATAAGGATCTCCATGACAATCCTCAGAGACCCTCGCCAGTATAAGGATCTCCCCCATGACAATCCTCAGAGACCCTCGCCAGTATAAGGATCTCCCCCATGACAATCCTCAGAGATCCTCGCCAGTATAAGGATCTCCCCCATGACAATCCTCAAAGACCCTCGCCAGTATATCTCCTCCATGACAATCCTCAGAGACCCTCACCAGTATAAGGATCTCCCCCATGACAATCCTCAGAGACCCTTGCCAGTATAAGGATCTCCTCCATGACAATCCTCAGAGACCCTTGCCAGTATAAGGATCTCCCCCATGACAATCCTCAGAGACCCTCGCCAGTATAAGGATCTCCTCCATGACAATCCTCAGAGACCCTCGCCAGTATAAGGATCTCCCCCATGACAATCCTCAGAGACCCTCGCCAGTATAAGGATCTCCTCCATGACAATCCTCAGAGACCCTCACCAGTATAAGGATCTCCCCCATGACAATCCTCAGAGACCCTCGCCAGTACAAGGATCTCCCTCATGACAATCCTCAGAGACCCTCGCCAGTACAAAGATATAACCCAAAACTATCCTCAGAGACCACCATCAGTACAAGGATATCCCTCATGAGTATCCTCAGGGTCCCTCAAAAGTACAAGGAGATCCCCCAGGACAATCCTCAGAGACCCACCCCAATACAGGGATCTCTGCCATGACAATCCTCAGGGTCCCCCACCAGTACAAGGATCTCCCTCATGAAAATCCTCAGAGACACTGCACAGTAGAAAAATCTCCACCATGACAATCCTTAGAGACCCTCATAAGTACAGGAATCTCTCCCTTGACAATACACAGAGACCCTCGCCAGTACACAGAAATCCCCCAAAAGAATCCTCAGAGATCCTAACTAGTACAAGGATATCACCCATAACAAATCTCAGGGTCCCTTACCAGTACAGGGATCTCCCCATAAGAGTAATCAGGGTCCTTCAACAGTACAAGGATCTCCCCCATGACAATACTCACAGACCCTCACCATTAAAAGGCACTCCCCCAAGACAATCCTCAGAGACCCTCTCCAGTACAAGGATCTCCCTCATGACAATCCACAGAGACCCTCACTAGTAAAAATATTTCCCTCATGATGATCCTCAGACACCCTTCACCAGTACAAAGATAGCCCTCCATGACCAGCCTCAGAGACCAGTAGAAGGATCTCCCCCATCACAATTCTCAGAGATTCTCACCAGTACAAGGATCTCCTTCATGACAATACTCAGAGACCCTCCCCACTAGAAGGCTCTCCCCCAACACTATCCTCAGAGACCCTCACCAGTACAAGGATCTCTACATTGACAATTCTCAGAGACTCTCACCAGTACAAGGATTTCCCCTGGAATGATCCTCAGAGATCCTCATCAGTACAAGCATATCACCAATGAGAATCCTCAGGGTCCCTCACCAGTACAAAGATATCCCCCATGATAATCCTCAGAGACCCTCACCAATAGAAGTATGTCCCACATGACAGTAATCAGGGTCCATCATAAGAATCTCCCCCAAGACAGTAATCAGGGTCCTTCACCAGTAGAAGGATCTCCCCCACATGACAAGTCTCAGTGACCCACACCAGTACAAGGATATCACTCATGAAAATCCTCAGAGACACTGCCCAGTAGAAAGATCTCCACCATGACAATCCTCAGAGACCCTTGCAAGTACAGGGATCTCGCCCATGACAATACTCAGAGACCCTCACCAGTAGACAAAAATCCACCATGAAAATCCTTAGAGACCCTAATTAGTACAAGGATTTCCCCTATAACAAACCTCAGGGTACCTCACCAGTACAAGGATCTCCCCCATGACAGTAATCAGGATCCCTCACCAGTGCAAGGATCTCCCCCATGACAATCCACAGAGACCCTCATGATTACAAGGAACTCCCCCAACATAATTCTCAGAGACACCCTCTACAGTAGAAGGATTTCCCCCATAACAATTCTCAGAGACCCTCACCAGTACAAGGATCTCCCCCATGACAGGGATCAGGGTTCCTCACCAGAGCAAGGTTCTCTGCTATGATAATCCACAGAGTCCCTCGCCAATACAAGGAGCACCTCAATGACAATCCTCAGAGAGCCTCACCAGTACAAGGATCTCCCCCATGACAATCCTCAGGGTGCCCCACAAGTAAAAGGATCTCCCCACATGACAATTCTCAGTGACCTACACCAGTAGAAGGATCTCCTTAATGAAAATCCTCAGAGATACTGCCAAGTAGTAAGATTTCCAGCATGAAAATCCTCAGAGACCCTTGCCAGTACAGGAATCCCCCGCATGATAATTCTCAGATACTCTCGCCAGTACAAAGAAATCCCCTGACAATCCTCAGAGACCCTAACTAGTACAAGGATATTCCCCATAACAAACCTCAGGATCCCTCACCAGTACAAAGATCTCCCCCATGACAATCCTCAGATTCCCTCATCAGTACAAGGATCTCCCCCATCACAATCCTCAGAAACACTCACCAGTACTAGGATCTCACTCATGACAATCCTCAGAGATCCTCAGCAGTGCAAGGATTTCCCCCATGACAATCCTCAGGGACCCCACCAGTACAAGGATCTCCCCCATGATAGTAATGAGGGCCCCTCACCAATATAAGGATTTCCCCGTGACAATGCTCACAGTCCCTCACAAGTACAAGGATCTCCCCCATGACAATCCACAGAGTCCCTCATCAGGATCTCCCCTATGACAAACCTCAGGGTCCCTCACCAGGTACAAGGATCTCCCCCATGACAGTAATCAGGGTCCTTCTCCAGTAAAGAATTTCCCCCATCACAATCCTCAGAAACACTCACTAGTACAGGGATCTCCCCTATGACAATCCTCAGAATCCCTCTGCAGTCCAAGGATCTCCCCCATGACAGTAATCAGGGTATTTCACCAGTCAACGATGTCCCCTATGACAATACTCAGTGTCCCTGACCAGTAAACGTTTCTCCCCCATGAGAATCCTCAGAGCCCTTCACCAGTAAAGGATCTCCACCATGATACTATTCAGAAACACCAGTACAAGGATCTCCTCCAAGATAATCCTCAGAGACCCACTCCAATACAAGAATTTCCCCCATGACAATCCTCAGGGTCCCCCACTAGTACAAAGATCTCCCTCATGACGATTCTCAGTGTACCTCACCAGTACAAGGATCTCCCCTATTACAGTAATCAGGGTCCTTCACCAGTACAAGTATCACCCCCCTGAAAATCTTCCGAGACCTTCACAAGTACAAGGTTCTCCCTAATGGCAATCCTCAGAGACCCTCACTAGTACAAGGATCTCCTCCATGACAGTAATCAGGGTCCCTCACCAGTACAAGGATCTCTACTATGATAATCCTCAGAGACCCTCGCCAGTACAAGGATCTCCCCAATGACAATCCTCAGAGACCTTCACCAGTACAAAGATCTCTCCATGACAATCCTCAGAGACCCTCATTAATACAAGGATCTATCCAATGACAGTAATCAGGATCCTTCCCCATTACAAGGATCTCCCCCATGACAGTAATCAGGGTCCCTCATCATTAAAGGATCTCTACTATGACAATCCTTAGAGACCTTCACCAGTACAAGGATCTCCCCAATGGCAATCCTCAGAGACCTTCACCAGTACATAGAGCTTTCCCATGATAAGTCTCAGAGACCCCCCTCCAGTAGAAGGATTTCCCCATAACAATTCTCAAGAGACCCTCACCAGTACAAGGATCTCCCTCATGACAATCCTCAGAGACCCTCACCAGTACAAATATTTTCCCCATGACAATCCTCAGAGACTCTCACCAGTACAAGGATCTCCCCCCATGACAATTCTCAGAGTCCCTTGCCAGTACAAGGATCTCCCCCAAGACAGTAATCAGGGTTCCTCACAAGTACAAAGATCACCCCCTTGAGAATTCTCATAGACACTGCTCAGTAGAAAGATCTCCACCATGACAATCCTCAGAGATACTCATCAGTACAGGGATCCCCCACATGACAATTCACAGAAGCCCTCACCAGTACATCCCCCATAACATACCTCAGGGTCCCACACCACTACAAAGATCTCCCCCATGACAATCCTCAGGGTCTCTCAGAAGTACAAGGATCTCTCCCATGAGAGTAATCAGGGTCCTTCACCAGTAAAGGATTTCCCCCATCACAATCCTCAGAAACACTCACTAGTACAGGGATCTCCCCTATGACAATCCTCAGAATCCCTCTGCAGTCCTAGGATCTCCCCCATGACAGTAATCAGGGTATTTCACCAGTCAACGATGTCCCCCATGACAATACTCAGTATCCCTGACCAGTAAACGTTTCTCCCCCATGAGAATCCTCAGAGCCCTTCACCAGTAAAGGATCTCCACCATGATACTATTCAGAAACACTCACCAGTACAAGGATCTCCTCCAAGATAATCCTCAGAGACCCACTCCAATACAAGAATTTCCCCCATGACAATCCTCAGGGTCCCCCACTAGTACAAAGATCTCCCTCATGACGATTCTCAGTGTACCTCACCAGTACAAGGATCTCCCCTATTACAGTAATCAGGGTCCTTCACCAGTACAAGTATCACCCACCTGAAAATCTTCCGAGACCTTCACAAGTACAAGGTTCTCCCTAATGGCAATCCTCAGAGACCCTCACTAGTACAAGGATCTCCTCCATGACAGTAATCAGGGTCCCTCACCAGTACAAGGATCTCTACTATGATAATCCTCAGAGACCCTCGCCAGTACAAGGATCTCCCCAATGACAATCCTCAGAGACCTTCACCAGTACAAAGATCTCTCCATGACAATCCTCAGAGACCCTCATTAATACAAGGATCTATCCAATGACAGTAATCAGGATCCTTCCCCATTACAAGGATCTCCCCCATGACAGTAATCAGGGTCCCTCATCATTAAAGGATCTCTACTATGACAATCCTTAGAGACCCTCACCAGTACAAGGATCTCCCCAATGGCAATCCTCAGAGACCTTCACCAGTACATAGAGCTTTCCCATGATAAGTCTCAGAGACCCCCCTCCAGTAGAAGGATTTCCCCATAACAATTCTCAAGAGACCCTCACCAGTACAAGGATCTCCCTCATGACAATCCTCAGAGACCCTCACCAGTACAAATATTTCCCCCATGACAATCCTCAGAGACTCTCACCAGTACAAGGATCTCCCCCCATGACAATTCTCAGAGTCCCTTGCCAGTACAAGGATCTCCCCCAAGACAGTAATCAGGGTTCCTCACAAGTACAAAGATCACCCCCTTGAGAATTCTCATAGACACTGCTCAGTAGAAAGATCTCCACCATGACAATCCTCAGAGATACTCATCAGTACAGGGATCCCCCACATGACAATTCACAGAAGCCCTCACCAGTACATCCCCCATAACATACCTCAGGGTCCCACACCACTACAAAGATCTCCCCCATGACAATCCTCAGGGTCTCTCAGAAGTACAAGGATCTCTCCCATGAGAGTAATCAGGGTCCTTCACCAGTAAAGGATTTCCCCCATCACAATCCTCAGAAACACTCACTAGTACAGGGATCTCCCCTATGACAATCCTCAGAATCCCTCTGCAGTCCTAGGATCTCCCCCATGACAGTAATCAGGGTATTTCACCAGTCAACGATGTCCCCCATGACAATACTCAGTATCCCTGACCAGTAAACGTTTCTCCCCCATGAGAATCCTCAGAGCCCTTCACCAGTAAAGGATCTCCACCATGATACTATTCAGAAACACTCACCATTACAAGGATCTCCTCCAAGATAATCCTCAGAGACCCGCTCCAATACAAGAATTTCCCCCATGACAATCCTCAGGGTCCCCCACTAGTACAAAGATCTCCCTCATGACGATTCTCAGTGTACCTCACCAGTACAAGGATCTCCCCTATTACAGTAATCAGGGTCCTTCACCAGTACAAGTATCACCCCCCTGAAAATCTTACGAGACCTTCACAAGTACAAGGTTCTCCCTAATGGCAATCCTCAGAGACCCTCACTAGTACAAGGATCTCCTCCATGACAGTAACCAGGGTCCCTCACCAGTACAAGGATCTCTACTATGATAATCCTCAGAGACCCTCGCCAGTACAAGGATCTCCCCAATGACAATCCTCAGAGACCTTCACCAGTACAAAGATCTCTCCATGACAATCCTCAGAGACCCTCACTAATACAAGTATCTATCCAATGACAGTAATCAGGATCCTTCCCCATTACAAGGATCTCCCCCATGACAGTAATCAGGGTCCCTCATCATTAAAGGATTTCTACTATGACAATCCTTAGAGACCCTCACCAGTACAAGGATCTCCCCAATGGCAATCCTCAGAGACCTTCACCAGTACATAGAGCTCTCCCATGATAAGTCTCAGACACCCCCCTCCAGTAGAAGGATTTCCCCATAACAATTCTCAAGAGACCCTCATCAGTACAAGGATCTCCCTCATGACAATCTTCAGAGACCCTCACCAGTACAAATATTTCCCCCATGACAATCCTCAGAGACTCTCACCAGTACAAGGATCTCCCCCCATGACAATTCTCAGAGTCCCTTGCCAGTACAAGGATCTCCCCCAAGACAGTAATCAGGGTTCCTCACAAGTACAAGGATCACCCCCTTGAGAATTCTCATAGACACTGCTCAGTAGAAAGATCTCCACCATGACAATCCTCAGAGATACTCATCAGTACAGGGATCCCCCACATGACAATTCTCAGAAACCCTCACCAGTACATCCCCCATAACATACCTCAGGGTCCCACACCACTACAAAGATCTCCACCATGACAATCCTCAGGGTCTCTCAGAAGTACAAGGATCTCCCCCATGAGAGTAATCAGGGTCCTTCACCAGTAAAGGATTTCTCCCATCACAATCCTCTGAAAACACTCACCAATACAAGGATCATCCTCATGACAATCCTCAGAGACACTCGCCAGTACAAGGATCTCCCCTATGACAATCCTCAGGATCCCTCTGCAGTCCAAGGATCTCCCCCATGACAGTAATCAGGGTACTTCACCAGTAAATGATGTCCCCCATGACAATACTCAGGGTTCCTGACCAGTAGAAGATCTCCCCCATGAGAATCCTCAGAGCCCCTTGCCAGTAGAAGGATCTCCACCATGACAATCATTGGGGGTCCCTCACCAGTACAAGGATCTCCCATATGACAGTAGTCAAGGTCCCTGACCAGTAGAAGGATCTCCACCATGAAAATTCTCAAACACCCTCACCAGTACAAGGATCTCCCCCCCCCCCAAGACAATCCTCAGAGATCTGCTCCAGTACAAGAATTTTTCCCATGACAATACTCAGGGTCCCTGACCAGTAGAAGGATCTCCACCATGAAAATTCTCAGACACCCTCACCGGTGTAAGGATCTCCCCAAGACAATCCTCAGAAACCATCACTAGTACAAGGATATCCCCCAAGATAATCCTCAGGTTCCCTCTGCAGAACAAGGATCTCCCCCATGACAGTAATCAGGGTCCTTCATCAGTAGAAGGATTTCCCCCATTGCAGTCCTCAGAAGCCCGTTCCAGTACAAGAATTTCCCCCATGACAATCCTCAGGGTCCCTAACCAGTATAAGGATATCTCCATGACAATCCTCAAGGACACTCACTAGTAGAAGGATCTCCCCCAGGACAGTAATCAGGGTCCCTCACCAGTAGAAGGATCTCATCCATGACAATCCTCAGGGTCCACTACCAGTACAAGGATTTCCCCCATGACGATCCTCTGGGACCCTGACCAGTACAAGGATCTCCACCTATGACAATTCTCAGTGACTCACACCAGTACAAGGATCACCCTCATGACAATCCTCAGAGACCCTCCCCAGTAGAAGGATCTCCACCATGACAAACCTCAGAGTCCCTAGTGAGTACAAGGATCTCTCCCATGACTGTAGACAGTAGCCAAGGTTCTTCACCATTAAATGATTTCCCCCATGGCAATTCTCAGAAGAACTCACCAGTACAAGGATCTCCCCATGAAAATCCTCAGGGTCCCTCACCCGTACAAGGATCTCCACCATGACAATGCTCAGAGACCCTCACTGGTAGAAGGATCTCCCCCATGACCATCCTTATGAGATGGGAAAAAGGGGATAGCATACCAGAATAAAATAGATGGCATGCTGAAACAGACATTAAAACTTTAGACAGGAGCAGCAGCACAAGAACACCCATAGGCTAAACAGATAAACTATCTTTACAACCAAACTGACAAAAGAATGGGAGGGGGAGGTAGAGAGATGCCTTTACTAGAGTTGTCTTCTCATGCACACACACAAAGGAGTAGGGTGTTAGCCACAAATGCTTTAGACTGCAGGGAGAGATAAGGTAGCCACCCCTCAACTGACCAATCAAGGACTCCTAGCAGTTAGGTATGCTCTAGATATGCCACCTAGATAATTCTGTAGAAAGAAGAAGCAAGGGGCCCAGAGAATTCTTCCAAATTGCTATTCTGCTCTAACCCACGTGACAAACTGCTATGCTAACTAAGACTGTATAAAAATCCAGCTTGAATCCTGTGTGAGTGATGGACTCCTTGATAGCTTACTATGAGCCAGCCCTGCTATAGCAGTGAATAAAACGGTATCTGCCTGGAAATTTTGTTTTTCTCTTGCCTTGCTTGCTCTTATTCTTTCCTTGCCAGGTATCATCTGGACTGGACTGGACTGGACTGGGACCCCACTAGATGCTCGTCCCACGGCACTTAGAGACCCCTCCAGTTCAAGGATAAAACCCCATGACAGTAATCAGGGTCCCTCAACAGTACAGGATCTCCCCCATGATAATTCTGAGAGACCCTCACCAGTTCAAGGATCTCCCTCATGACAATCCTCAGGGTCCCCCACTAGTACAAAGATCTCCCTCATAACGATTCTCAATGTCCCTCACCAGTACAAGGATCTCCCCCATGACAGAAATCATGGTCCTTAACCATTAAAGGATCTCCTCCATGACAATTCTCAGAAACCCTCAGCAGTACAAGGGTACATGCCAAGACAATGACAATCCTCAGGGTCTGTCACTAGTACAAGGATCTTCCTCATGACAGTAATCAGGGTCTTTCACCAGTAAAGGATCTCCCCCATGACAATCCTCAGAGACCCGCTCCAGTACAAGAATTTCCGTCATGACAATCCTCAGAGTCCCTGACCAGTAGAAGGATCTTCCCCATGAGAATCCTTAGGGTCATTCACCAGTACAAAGATCTCCCCATGACAATCCTCAGAGACCCTCGGCAGTAGAAGAATCTCCCCTATGACATTACTCAGAGCCCCTTATCAGTACAAATATCTCCGCATGACAATCCACGGAGACTCTCACCAGTACAAAGATCTCCCCCATGACAATCCTCAGGGTCTGTCACCAGTAGAAGGATCTCCCCATGACAGCAATAATTAGCAAATAACCAGTAGCAAAGCCTTAACTTACACTGCTCCGACACTATGGAACTCTCTGCCAGACACCATCAGATCAATGAAAGACCTCCAGACATTCCGGAAAGAGCTAAAAACACTTTTCTTTGAAGAACACTTTGGCAACAACGACTGATGCACAATTGTTCACCCTGTCTAGATGCAACCCTTACTCAAATGTATATAGTTGTTGATATCCTCCTAATTATCGGAGGCACGATGCCTTAACGATGCCAATTCAATCCTGTGCTAATGTAAATATGCTCCGACACTGTAAATATGTTCCAAGTTATAACTCCTGTGATGTGACTATGTTTCTAGTTACACCAACTTGTTGCAAATTATATGTAAATTATATGTAAACCATGGAACTTTAATTATTATGTTATATGTAAACCATGCTGAAATGTTACCTGTAAAGCACGTTCATATGTAAACCGCACTGATCTGTAACAGCGCGGTATATAAAAACCAATAAATAAAATAAATAAATATATAGTTGAATTTTTTTTCTGTAACTGTACATAGTTATCTCATGTTCTCTGTAAAATGGTTTGTTTAATGTAAACCGCCCCTGATCTCTGGAAGGGGCGGTATAGAAAAACTGCTTAAATAAATATATTAGGGTTCTTCACTAGAAAAGGAATTCCCCCTTACCAGTATAAGGATCTCCCTCACGACAATGCTCCGAGACCCTCACTGGTACAAGGATCTCTCCCATGACAGTAATCAGGGTCCCTCACCAGTGTAAGGATAGTCCCCATCATTAGTACAGGGATCTCTCAATTCCAATCATCAGTTTCTCACCTGTATCAGAATCTCCCGACTGCTCAAATGATTATTCTCATCGGAGAAGATATTGGAGAGCTTGTGGAAGATGGACATTGTATCTCTGAAAAAGAGAAACTTCTAATTATTATTCACAGCTATCAAAAGTAAACTAGGACTGTAGGGATCAAGGAACGGACACAGGGATAGCGAGCTTGTTACATCTAAGTCTGGAAGAGTCAGGGAAGGGACACAGTGATACCGTCACCTGCCCTGTGAATCTGGCATGTCTGAAGTATTATCTCACCTGTTAACGGCAGCCCACATCCTCTTCAGCCTGTAAATGGAGTTGGACTGCAGGGCCGACAGGATGGCTCTCAGTGAGGAGAAGTTCCTCAAAAGCCGACACTTCTACAGAAAAGGAGGGACAGGATGAGTTCAGGCTGTGGAACACATTTTACTGACATTGACGCCAATGGTCAGCACTGGCACCCTCACATAAGATCCATTTAAAGTTATGCAGATGATCAGTAGGGGAAAAACAGAGGAATCTGTGTGTAACTTGAAATGGAATCTCGTTATTCCTGTGAGTTACCTCTCGCCTCTTTACATGTAAAATGTATATGCGCAGCAGCATAATTTTGCCACCAAACATTTAAATGCTGTTGTATTCAGCCGTGGCACTGAGATTCTAGCAGAGTACTCTGTGGCGGGATCCAGATATCTGGGCTGAGGGGTGCCGGTGCCGCTGCCTTTGCTCTGCTCGCGGTCCGGACAGCATCGCTGAATACCTCACTCAGCACCTCCATTCAGAAAGCATACCATTGGCCTTCTGGATAAGAATTTTGAAAGCTGGCCGCTTATTTATTTATTTACATTCTCTTTTATACCGTGCTATTCTGCATCAGTGCGGTTTACATTGAACAAACTGAAATTACATTGAACAGGGCATTATAACTTGGAGATAACTATTTTACAGGGAACATGGGCTATGGAGGGTTAAGTGGCTTGCCCAAGACCACAAGGAGCACCTGTGGGACTAGAAACCCCAGTCCTTCCGGCCCAAGGTTGCTGTCCTCTAGTGGGATTTGAACCCCTGACCTTCCAGCCTGAAGTACCTTGCCCCAACCACTAGGCCACTCCTCCACTCAGTAATCAGGGTTTAGTTTTTATGCCCACCCCAGACCAGGTCCGCTTGTTAACATGTAACTTTGACCATGCCTCAATGAAATCTCCAGGGTTATAGGTACATCGAGTTCAGATGTTTCTAAAAATAGCATTCATGTGACTGGTGCTTTTGATTAATCTTTGCATGAGGCTTCTCTAAGATGGGGGTCCCAGTGAGACACCCCTTCCTCATGGTAGCTTCACAAGCAACTCAAGTGTGTGGAACAGGAACCTATGAAATTGCTCAGTGGTGAACACAGAATAGTTTCTCAGGAAACACAACACTAAGTACTCAAAGGCAGGTAGGTTAACCTATGGTCAGTGCTCCGGCTGACTATGGGCCCTCTGGAGGGTAATTTATAAGTGGTGCCTCATTAATGTGCATTTTCTAAAGTTAGGTATATGGTGGCAGAGAATTGCCCTTAAATGAAGGTGTGATCACTTACGGCGGCCCTAGAACTGGCATAAACGACACGCGTAAGTGATCATATTCCATAATCTACGTGCTTGTACCACCCACACACCCCTTGAACTCCGCCTATGCGCACGCCTGCTGTGAACATATGCGCCGTGTACATGAGTCAGTATTTTATGAGACCACTTGCATGCATAAATGACTGAAACATCTGTGTTTACACACACTGCACCTGAAACCAGGTACCTCCTTATAAAATGACCTTATAGCACCTAATGTTATGCAGTCAGCACTCCTGGCAACAAAGAGAAAAGACTGGCATCTCATAAGATGCGCGCAGATGTGCGAACTGCTAGCAGCTCTTCGTACGTTACTCCTGTCTCAGGTGCTTCCTGGAAGGAGGCGCGCTATTATATACAATATTACCCCCCTTAGCTACGTATGTTGTCTCTATAGGTGCAACATAGGAACCCCTGTGCCTACACACCTGGCTTGGGAGGTGAGGTTCATGACTGTCACAATGTGCACAAAACTAATCCGTTTGGAGAAATTGCCACTTAGATTTCATGCTGTAAGATTACCCTGGGGCGGTAAGACGGGTACTAGTGGTGATATTCTGTGCCTGCTATCAGGTTTCTGCCTATTCTGACACCACCCTGCCAAGCCCAGAGGCTTATCAAACTTCTCTTAAACTGGGGAGAAAATCCGGCAGGTCACAACCTACTGGAGGACTTTCCATCTCTTTCCACTGCTGTGATGGCCAAGACGCCTCCTTCCTTCCCGCCTTACCTGTGCAATACAGATCCACTTCTCCAGTACCTTTGCCCTCTGCTGGCTCTTCAGCTGGACATCTTCCAGGACCGAGGCCGTGACGCAGCCTGCCACGGAATTGAACTGGGTCACGGTGGCTCGGACGGTGGGGGCCACATGTTTCTTTTCCTTCTTGTCCCTCTGAGACCAGATGCAACCCAGGCAGTGGAAGGGCAGCACTTTCCGGAAGAGTGTCTGCCCGCCAGAAGGGAGGAAAGGTGGAGAGGAAAGAGGACGTGTCAGTGGGTGACTGTGGAAGGGAAACTCCTACCAGCCCCTCATACCAGCCCTCACCATGCTGAGATCACCATGAACCAGTGGGAGGAGAAACATGTTGTGTAGGAACCAGCTAAGATCAGAGAAAGTGTCAGAGACAGATGGGGTGAGGGGGGGGGAGAAGGATGTATGAAGCTGTTTCCCCTTCTAAAGCTACAGCACAGAAATATTTCCCAGCTTTCGTATCCACCCTGTACAAACTCAACAACCAAAACCTCTTGTGCCATGGAAACCAGCAAATATAGGCACGTGCTCCTAAGTCATTACATTACTCTGTAAAAGAATGACCCGCCCCCTCATTAATTATACACAGAATATCCAATTAGCAAAACGACAGCAGCACACACTACAGCCTCCCGTCTCCACTACTCTAGCACCCCTCCATCCTCTGCCCCCTTACCACCTTCACACCTCATCCCTCCATTCTCCGCCCCGTCCTCTGCCCCCTTGCCACCTTCATACTTCCTCCCTGTCTCCATTCCTCTTCTCCACCAACCCCATCCTCTACCCTTTATCACCTTCTCAACTCCTCTCTTTTACCCTTTACTCTCTCCACCCCCTGCATTCTTCCAGTGATTTCTGTCTTACCGCATCCATCAGCGTTAGTTGCTCAGCCACCTCTTCTGCCGGGAATGACAAGAGGTCTGGTGCATCCGACAAGTCCTCAGCTTCTTCTTCCGGTGGCAGGAAAGTAAACTGATGAGGGATGCACACTCCAGGAAAATATTAAAAAGAAATGGAAGTAGATGCTGAGACAATTACACTGATGCATGAAGAAAAAGACAAGGAGATGGAAACATAGTTCGACCCTAGGACCCCTGGGGATATAGAGATGAAAACCTCGAGGTAAGTGAGAAGTGGGGGGAAGGTTTCCGGCAACTGGCAGACATGGTGAGGTCCTCACTAATGCTTCTCACCTGTAAACAGCTACCAAGGTTCCGAGAAGGTCAAAGGAACCTGTTGAACAATGCAGATGAGCAGTGGGGGCATGAACCCCCTTTACCGTGCCTGCAAAGTTCCTGTCTAACAGCCTTCAGCAAAGAAAGCCAAGAGACACCTCGCATCTCTCCCCCTATCCCTACCCCACAAATACAGTATCATGCAGACCAGAACTCAAAATTTCCCAGGTTTGCTGAGATGCTCCTGGGGAGAGAGTGGAGCCCTTGTGGCAGGAAACTTAGTGAAAGGATTTGGCAGTAGATATAGGAAGGTTGGATCACAATAACGCCAGAGCCACAGAGAGAGAGAGAGAGAGAGAGAGATGTAGGTTTACTGCTTCTACCCCATGAGTTGTCTGAGGCTGAAGGGAGGGAAGCCTCAGCATGACCCAGAGGTGAATCTCTTCCAGCTGGGTTCTGGGGGAGTCTTTCGCTCTGATGGATGGATGGCAAGGAGGAATGGGAGGGTTTGGACTATTTCAGAAAGTCAGAAACAGGGGAGGGTGTATGTAAGGAAGCACAGAACGTCCCCAGATGTCAGAAAGACTTACTCTCTTCCTCTGCCTCCTTCCCACCCTCCTCCTGGAACTGCTGCAGGAGCCTCTCGGCCTGGACGTCTCCCTTATCCTCTCCTGTCACTCTGGCGGCTTTCCTCAGGTAAGCTTGAGCAGCTCTCAAGCTGTGGTAATGAGGTGGTTCCCGGAAGTCTTCAGGGTGGGACTCCAACCAGGTGCACAGAACATAGGCAACTGCTCTGCAGGAGAAACAGTAGAGCACAGTTATCCCAACACAGCTTCCAGCCTCTCAACCTCTTACTCATATAACCAGGGGCAAAGCTGACCAAGGGGGGAGGGGCGCATAACCTTTACCGAGGGTCTCTGTGTGCAGTTCAGCAAACGCTCACTCCAGAAGACCTGTGCGTGTCACTGCTAGAAGGGAGAGCCGGATCCTGGGTGATGACAGGGCCATGTTTCTGGTGTTCGGGCGGCACTGACCCCTCTCACCTCCCCCACCCCAGCAAGTCCTCACCTTTGTGCTCTTGCTGCACCCAGCTCAGAGCAGCCACAGCATCGGGTACCTGATGCACCTTGCCCAGAGCAACCTAGACATTGGCTTCCCGCTCCGTCCTGTTCAGAAGAACCATGGTGCCACAGATCTCCTGCTGCATGTTCACAGCTTGCTTGATGAGACCTAGGATAAGGGAAATGCAATGTTAAAGGGAAAGGGTCAGCGCAGAACCTCTCTCAAGCTCGCAAGGTGAATGCAACGGAGCCGCCTGCTCACCTCTGTAGGAGCATCTTCAGCACGGGGCCTGTGGCTGCAAAGGCACGGTAGGTGGCCAGGAAGGTCTGGATGTAGCCCTGGTCATGGCCCCCGTAGACAGCACTGAGATTCTGCACCAGCTTTTGCAGGCTCCCTGCTTTCAGCGTGCGCAGTTTGCAGGTGCGGTACTGGATAAAATCGCAGCCTGGCAGCGATGGAGACTCTACAGTATCCTGTGTGGGGACCAGAGAGGGAGGGTCAGAGGGGAGCCAAGATCCAGGGCAGGCCTGAACGGTCGTGTGTGTGTGTGTGTGTGTGTGGTTGCAGGTGTGTGTGTGTGTGTGAGTGTGAGGGAAAGCTGAGAGCAGAAGCAGCCTCTGTGGGTACATGATCATTATTTGACTCGCAAATATGACCTTTATACACAGTCTACGATGTTTGTAAATAGCTACCTTCCTTGTTAAATTCAACATCCGTTGATTGTACATAGTTCTCTAAAGTTTAATTGTTAAAGTTAAGATGTACATAATTCAAGTGATGTTTAATGTAAAAACAGTTATGTTACACTGTTTATTTACCTGTTCTATGTAAACCGCACCTGATCTGTGGAAGGTAGCGGTATATAAGCGACTGTTAAATAAATAAATAAATAAAAACTTGGTGACTTAAGCTCGGGATAGAGGAAAGATTGTGGGTTTATTTGGAAAAGTCTGTTTGTGATTTCTAGTTTGAAGATTGCTTTAGAGAGTGCAGCTCTTACTGGCCATGCTGGTCTCTCTCTCTCTGCCATCTACTCTATGTCTAGTAATTCATGGATGAGCTGATAGTACGGAAAGGAGGGATTTAGATTTGTCAGGAACTGGGCAACATTGTGGGGGTTGAGGGAACCTTTTCCGGGGGGATCAGCTCCATCTTAACCAGGCGGAACCAGGTGCCCGGCACTAACCTTTATAAGAGAGAGAGCAGCTTTGAAACGAGATATTGGGGGAAAGCTGATGGTTGCCCAAGGGAACATAATTTGGAAGGATACTATCAAAACAGGGAGGTTAGGGCATCCTGACAGAAAAGCTGCAATAAGGATAAAAGTAGTCCAGGTGCCCTTAAGTAAACAGCAGACAGAGTTCAAAGACTCCAAATAAAACCTGTCAGCTTGGAGTCTAAACAATCTGATGGGAGAGCTAGAATATATAGCACTGAATGAAAGGTTAGATATAATTGGCATCTCAGAGACCTGGTGGAGGGGAAGACAATCAATGGGACAATGCAATACCTGGTTTCAAATTATATCACAATGATAGGGCAGATCAAATTGGTGGAGGGGCTGCGCTCTATGTTAGAGAGGGCATCGGGTCACAAAGGATTAAGGTTTTGCAGGAAACAAAATACACTGTAGAATCTCTATGGCAAGAAATTCATTGTAAAAAGGGGGAAGGGGAAGGCGATGGCGATGGCGATGGCAGAGGGGGGGGGGGGTGTACTATCGACCGCCTGGCCAGAAGGAAAAGATGGATGATGAAATGCTCAAAGAAATCAGGGACTAACAAAAGTTACAACACCATCTTGGAAACTCAGACTAGATGTATTCCACGCTTTAAAAAAGGTGGAAGGAAGACCAAGTGATTTCTAGTATGATTTAAAGGTGAGGTGCTATTATAGCCAAAGAAACATCTTTCAAAAAATGAAAAAAAGATCTGAATGAAGGAAACAGGAAATGGCATAAGAACCGGGATGTTAGATACAATAAGACAGGAGAAGAGAGAATTTGAACAATAGCTTATCATGAAAGCAAACACTCATAACATCTTTTTTAGTTACATTTGAAGTAAAAATCCTGTAAGGGAGTCAGTTGGACCATTAGATGATAGAGGAGTAATAGAGACATTTAGAGAGGACAAGGCCATAGTGGAGAAACAAAATGAATCCTTCGGTTCAGTCTTTACTAAAGAAGATATAGAGGAGATACCCATACCAAATATATTATTTAAAGGTATTGAAAGGTAAAATTAGGCCTTACCTGTTAATTGGCTTTCCTTGAGGAACTCCAGTCCAGTCCTGCACCTCAGGGTAGTGCACCTCTTCCAGCAGCTTGGAGACTGAGCATGTCACAAACTTGATGACCTCAGAGTACATAGGCAGCTGACACCACCCACCAGTCCCAGTAACCTACTGACAAAAGCAGACTCACAGGAGCAACAGATAAGAAGTAAAAAAAAAAAAAAAAACCACCAACTAACCAGAAAACTGGAAGGGGTCTCCCTCAGGAAACAAAAACAACCCCTTCTCCCCAGGAAATCCTCCCCCCGATGACCCCCTCCCTCCAACATGGGAGCCCTGGAACCAAAGAAGTTTACCTGACCACACGCCAATCCACCTTCCCCCCCGGAAGGTGGGACCAGCACCATAACCTGAAAATAAGCACAGGCACCCCTGCGACCGTTCCTAAACCTGTGTGCATCTACTCTACCCCCAGGCCTCCTAGCTAAGTTGAAATTCTTCCGGGCCGGGGTCACAGTCAATATGCAAATCCACAGATGGAGAGGGTTCCAGGACTGGACTAAAGTTCCTTAAGGAAAGCCAATTAGCAGGTAAGGCCTAATTTCAACTTCCTTATTGTCCCTCCAGTCCAGTCCCGCACCTCAGGGATGTAAGAGAGCCACCTAACCATGGGAGGGACCTGCGAGCCCGGCCTGAATTACCACCGAACCAAACGTCGCATCCCCTGCTGCTTGAACATCCATCTGATAATGCTTCACGAATGAATGCAAGGACGACCAGGTAACCGCACGACAGATGTCATCTGGTGGCACCAAGCTCCGTTCCACCCAGGAGGCAGCCTGTGCCCTGGTAGAATGCGCCCACAGACCCTGCGGGACCCTCTTGCCCCGCCACAGGTAGGCCGATGCAATTGCTTTCTTAATCCACCATGCAATGGTGGACTTAGCTACCACTTCCCCCTTATGGGGCCCTCCGAACAGAACAAACAGCCGGTCTGACTTTCAAAATGAATCAGTCCTCTTCAGATATCTTCTCAAGGCACGCTTGACATCGAGCAGCTGCAATCGCGGATCTTGCACCTCCTCAGCTAGACCCGACAACACCAGCAAGGTAACCGGCTGATTCAAATGAAACGGCGTCAGTACCTTTGGAAGGAAACCGGGCAAGGTGACCTTTTCCCTAGAGAAGGACAAAAACGTTTCTCTACATGAAAGCACCTGGAGGTTGGAGATTCTCCTGGCCGAGCAGATGGCCACCAAAAACACTGTCTTCAAAATCAGATCCTTAAGGGTACACAAAGCCAATGGCTCAAAGGGTTGCTCTGACAACCTCTTAAGCACCAAATTGAGGTCCCAAAATGGAACCATCCCCCTCGCCAGCAGGCAAAGGTGCTTCACAGCCCGCAAGAACCGCATGACATCCGGATGAGCTCTGAAGGAAACCTCCCAGATTCTATCCCGATAATATGCCAACGCAGCCACCTGCACCCTCAGAGACATAGGCCAGCCCCTTCTCGAGCCCCACCTGCAAGAAGGCCAACATCTTTGGCACAGACGCCACCAGTGGTCTACAACCATTCTCTGTGCACCAAACCCTCAAAGACTCTCCACACTCGAATGTATGACAAGGACGTGTACCTCTTCTAGGCCTTGAAAAGCATGGATATCACCTGGGTCGCATAACCCCTCTTACTCAGCCTAGCCATCTCAAGAGCCATGCTGTAAGCGAGAACTGATCCACTTGTAAAACATCTCCTTCTCATCTTCCGCAAAGGGATACAACCGGGCCATGACCCACGACCCTCTGAGCCCAGTCTTCGGAAGCTCCCATTCTTCCAAGATCATCTGCTTGATGATCCTATGCAACGGGAAAACCTTCTGAGGCTTGCGGAATGCCTGTAGAATGGGATCCTCCAGGATCTCCTCTTCAGCCGTTCCCGCTGCGGGCATGTTAAGCGTCTTAAGCGACTCCGCAGTGAGACCCGCCAGCTCCTTCTTCTGGAAGACCCTTACAACTCGAGACTCATCCTCCTGCGGGATCTTCCCCCTCCTCGAGTTCCTCTAACTCCAAACTGGACTCCAGCTCCCCCTCCGGGGAAAAGGACCCAGCCCCGTCCGCCGACACCTCCTCCGCAAGGCGTCTCTTAGGTGGGATGTGCGCAGGGTCCAGCTCCAAACTTGACCCAGCCCCTGGAACCTCTCTCTTCCCAGGGCAGCACCCGTTGCCCTCTGCTTGTTGCTTGAGACAGAACACCTTATGCAGCAATAACACAAACTCAGGGGAGAAATCTCCAGGGACCCCCCTACCCAACCCCTAAGAGGAGGAAAGGCCCAGAGAGTCCACATCCTATTGACAATGCTGCAGCACTAGCAGCCCCGGCATGGGCCCCCCATCCCCCTGTAGGGGAGGGACCCCCCCCACCTGTGGCCCCGAACCTACCCCGGGGGCCACTACTTTCTCCATCACTGACTGCTCTGCTGCACAGCCCCGGCAAATGCCCTCCACAGAGCGCCCCACACTGTGGCCCCCCCACAGCCCTGAGAGTGCTGCCCCCCTGTAGCAGCCCCTGTCAAGACTGCAACAGCTCCGAGGGCCTCTCACTTCACATGTCTATAAGCCTCTTTCTTTTTTTTTTTCCCCCCCACGAAAACGTTAGCCGCGATGCAGGGCCATTCCCAAGACACACCCCCCCCCCCCCCCGAATGCAAACCACCATGAAAAGAATCTCAGGAAACAGAAAAAAACACACTGCAGGAGCAACTCTTCCCGCTCAATCAAAATGGCACCACCCCCGCTCGTGACCTGCTCACGCTGCCGCCACGCGGTCTGCCTAACCTGCCTAACAGAACTCACCAAACTCTGAGGCCTCCCATCAGCAATCTCTCCTCTGCAATTCCCGCTCACCAGTGCTCTGGACAGACAGCCGATGGCCTGCTCCTGCTCTGCCACACCGTGGCTTCAGCAACTGAGTCGGGGTGAAGAAGGGGGGTTAATGAGAACACACTTGCCTGTGCTTATCTTTGCTGTGCTTCCCCCTTCCCCCCCCCCCCCCGGGGCCACTGCTCCTCACCCACAGAATGGGTTTAGGAGCAGCGCCTGCCTCCCAGCTCACTGACTGGCAGAACTTCGGTCCTCAGAGCACTGCTGTTCCTTTAGCCTCTGTCTTCCTTTTTTTTTTTTTTTTTTTTACTGCTCACTGTTAGAAGACTCCAATGCGGAGGGAGGCGGTAAGGGAGGAGGCTAATCCCATATAATTAACCCAAATAAAGAATAACCACCGAGAAATAAAGAAAAAAACTCCCTCTTAGTTGTCCTTCCGTGAGCCCTAAGTCAGGGCATACCACTCCAGCTGCTTGGAGACTGAGCATTACTGGCTAGTGGGTGGTGCCGGTTGCCTAAGTACCCTGAGGTCATCAAGTTTGTGACATGCTCAGTCTCCAGGCTTCTGGAAGAGGTGCACTACCCTGAGGTGCAGGACTGGACTGGAGGGACGATAAGGAATGGCGGAATTAAAACAGATCTTGGTGAATAGGGAACATATATGCAATTCTGGTTGTCACATCTAAAAAAAGATATAACAGAATTGGAAAAGGTACAGAGAAAGGCGACTAAAATAATACAGGGGATGAAAGATTCTCCTATGAGTAAAGGCTTGAAAGATAAGGACATTTCAGCTTGGAGAAGAGATGGCTGTGGGGAAATATAATAGATGTTTAAAAAATAATGAGCGGAGTAGAATGAGTAAACGTGAATCAGTTGTTTACTTCTTCAGAAAGTACAAAGACTAGGGGACATTCAGTGAAGCTACAAAGCAGTACATTTAAGACTAATCAGAAAAATATCCTTCAGTGTGAATTCGTTGCCATGTAGCTGGTTTTTAAAAAAAGCTTTGGACAAGTTCCTGGAGGGCAAGTCCATAAACCATTATTAAAGCAGACTGGGGAAATCCACTGCTTACTCCTGGGATAAGCAGCGTGGAATCTGTTTACCTTTTGGGAACCTGATAGGTACTTGTGACCTAGATTGGCCACTGTTGGAAACAGGATACTGGGCTTAATGGACCTCGGTCTGACCCAGTATGGCATGTCTTATGTTCTTACGTTCTTATGTTCTTAGATTGGCCACTGTTGGAAACAGGATACTGGGCTTGATGGACCTGTAGTCTGACCCAGTATAGCAAATGTTATGTTCTTATGTGTATCTAGGTGTGAGTCTTTATATATACGTACAGTAAGTGTGCGTGTGCGTGTGCATGAAGAGTGATACTCCTGTGTACCGTAGAGTAGCTTCCTTCATGTCCACATGTATCAGCCTTGGATCTCCAGAGCGTGATGTTGTATATTGCATCATCTTCCACCTCCTCCCCCCACTCCTGCAAGGGGCTCTGCAAAGCAAAAGAAGTGGGAAAGGAGAGAAGACTAGAGACACAGAGCCTACTTCTCAACCCCAATCGTACCACAAAGCCAGCACAAGTCCCCAAACACTGCATCATACAACAGACCCAATTCCCACACCCCAGCACCCCATCATCCAACAGATTCAGCTCCATCATCCCATCACACAACACACAACACACAACAGATCCCGCTCCCAAGTCCTATCATACAACAGACAACTCCCACACCCCAACACCCCATCACACAACAGATCTAGCTCCCCTGCCCCAACACCCATCATATAAAAGATACAGCTCCCACCCACAACATCCCATTATACAAAAGACCAAACTCCTATACCCCAACAAGCCCATCATAGAAGCGACCTCAGCTCCTATACCCCAACTCCTCATCATTCCATCATACAACAGATGCAGGTCCCCAATCCCAACATGCCATTATACAATAGATCCAGTGTCCACCCCAACATCCCATCATGCAACAGATCCAAATCCCATGCCCAACATCCATTGATGCAACAAATCCAGCTTCCAAACCCCAACATCCCATCATACAATAGATCTAGTGTCCGCTCCAACATCCAATCATGCAAGAGACCCCAGCTCCCACACCCATCCCATCATACACACATCCAGTTCCCACACCCCATCATACAACAGATCCAGTGTCCACCCCAACATCTAATCATACAAGAGACCCCAGCTCCCATACCCATCCCATCATACACACATCCAGTTCCCACACTCTATCATACAATGCTTTTAAGATACCTTCAAAGTCTTTGTAACAATTTATATATATGCTTAGTTCTCTGTACATAGTTATCGTTTAAATCAGCTGTAACAGATTTAAGTTAATTCTTCCCTTTTCCCCCTTTACTCCCTGTTCAATATGTTTCTTGTATTTTTTGTTTATTGTAATGTTCATTCAGTTTTTTGGGTTCTCTGTAAATCGCTTTGATTCAACAGATCCAGTGACAACCCCAACATCCCATCATACAAGAGACTCCAGCTCCCACACCCATCCCATCATACACACATCCAGCTCCCACTCCTCAACACCCCATCATACAGTAGACTCCAATGCTTTACCCCAACATCCCATCATAAAACAGATGTAGCTCCCACACCCCAAAACCCCATCATACAACAAAGCCAGCTGCCCTGCTCCAACGCTCCAACAGGCTCCCCAGCTCCATGAACAGAACAATGGCTGGGAAAAATCGTATCGCTAAAGCTGTTGCCCACGTTATAGCTTCTGCCTCTTTCCAGACCAGGGGTTTTCAACCAGTCCTCAGGGAACCCTAGGCCAGTCAGGTTTTCAGGATTCCCAGAATGAATATGCATGAGAAAGATTTGCATGTTCTGCCTTCATTGTATGCAAATCTATCTTATGGATCGGTGGATCGGTGGACTAGGACTGTTAGAAATCATTCAAAGGTGAGGATCTTAGACTTTAGGAAGACTAACTTTGCTAAGATGGGCCAATACCTCAGGAAGTCGTTAGCGGGATGGGAATAGCTGGGGGATGTAGAAAAACAATGGGCAAAACTGAAAGGGGACATTTTAAGGGCAACCAACCTTTTTGTTAAAATGGTAAATAAAGGTGAAAGGAAAAGGAGATCGCTATGGCTTTCAAAAGAAGTAGCAGAAAAGGTGAAGAAAAAAAAGGGAGGCCTTCATGAAATACAAGAGATCACAGAGAGAGGAAGACAGGCATCTATATTTGGAAAACCTTAGAGAAGCTAGCAAAGTAGTCAGGAAAGCAAAGATTCAAAGAGAGGAGGAAATAGCCAATGCAATAAAATATGGGGGAGGGGGGAATAAGACATTTTTAAGATATGTTAGTGAGAAGAGGAAGGGCAAAAGTGGTATTGTCAGACTCAAGGGTGAAGGGGAGGAATATGTAGAAGCTGAAGAGGATAAAGCAGAATTGCTTAACAAATATTTCTGTTCTGTGTTCACAGATGAAGAACCAGGAACAGGACCTCAGAAAACACCCACAAATAGGAACAAAAGCGAGGGACATCTTTGAACAATTTTCAGAAGACTGTGTTCGTGAGACACTAGCTCAACTTAAAGTAGACAAAGCGATGGGACCGGATGGGATACACCCTAGAATACTGAGGGAACTTGGGGACGTTCTAGCAGCTCCACTGACTGACCTTTTCAATGCCTCGTTGAAGTCGGGAATAGTGCCAAAGGACTGGAGAGAGGCTCATGTGGTGCCTTTACACAAAAGCGGAAGTAAGGATATAGCTGAAAACTACAGGCCGGTTAGTTTAACTTCGGTGGTGAGTAAATTATTGGAAACGCTGCTGAAAGAGAAAATAGTGAGGTTTCTGGAGTCCGGCGGATTACAGGATCCGAGGCAGCATGGATTCACCAGAGGCAGGTCTTGTCAGACAAATCTGATTGATTTCTTTGACTGGGTGACCAGGGAGTTGGACCAGAGGGAGAGCCCTAGATGTGGTGTATTTAGATTTCAGTAAAGCCTATGACACTGTTCCTCACAGGCGACTTATAAACAAACTGAGCACCCTAGGGATGGACCCTAAAGTTACTGCTTGGGTTAGAAATTGATTGTGTGGGAGGCAGCAAAGGGTACAGGTAAATGGAGCTCACTCTGAGGAGAAGGATGTTACCAGTGGTGTGCCCCAGGGATCTGTCCTTGGTCCTATTCTTTTTAACATCTTTGTTAGTGATACAGCAGAAGGGCTGTCAGGTAAGGTTTGCCTCTTTGCAGATGATACCAAAATCTGCAATAGAGTAGACACCCAGGAAGGTGTAGGTAACATGAGGAGGGATCTAGCTAAGCTTGAAGAATGGTCTAGAATTTGGCAGCTGGGATTTAATGTTAAAAAATGTAAGGTCATGCATTTGGGCTGCAGCAATCCAAGGGAGCAATATAGTATAGGCGGAGAAGTACTTTTGTCCACCAAAGAACAGCGGGACCTAGGTGTGGTTGTGTCTGATGATCTCAAAGTAGCTAAACAGGTAGAAAAGGCGACAGCAAAAGCTAGAAGGATGCTTGGGTGCATACGGAGAGGAATGGCTAGCAGAAAAAAGGAGGTGATAATGCCTCTGTATAAGTCTTTGGAGTATATTGTGCAATTCTGGAGACCGCACCTTCAAAAGGATGTGAACAGGATGGAGTCGGTGCAGAGGTGGCTACTAAAATGATTAGTGGGCTTTATTATAAAGCATATGAGGACAGACTTAAGGATCTTAATATGTACACCTTAGAGGAAAGGCGGGATAGCGGTGATATGATTGAGATGTTTAAATACCTCCGTGGCATAAATGTTCAGGGAGAGAGCCTCTTTCAATTGAAAGCAAGTTCTGCTACGAGGGGACATGGGATGAGGGTGAAGGGAGATAGATTCAGGAGTGATATGCGGAAATATTTCTTTACGGAAAGAGTGGTGGATCCATGGAATAGTCTCCCAGTGGAGGTGGTAGAGATGAGGACAGTATTTGAATTAAAAAAAGCATGGGACAAACACAGAGGCTCTCTAAAGGGAAAAAGGGGACTGTTGTAGTTGTTGATATGGAAGGACAGACTAGATGTCCGTGTGGTCTTTTTCTGTCATCATATTTATATGTTTCTATGTTTCATATGACAGATCCAGATCCCATGCCACAATGCTCCATCATAGAAGAGATCCAGCTCTAACCCCCAACATGCCATCATACATTAGACCCAGTGCCCATCCCAACATCCCTCATATAACAGACCTAACTCCAAACCAATCAACATCCCATCATACAACAGATCAAGCTTACACACCACCCAGACCCAACTCCCACACCCCAACAACTTATCACACAACAGATCTAGCTCCCCTGCTCCAACATCCCATTATACAACCGACCCAACGCCCACACCCCAGCACCCTATCATACAACAGAACCAGCTCCCACATAACTCCATATCTCATCATAAAACAGATCAAGCTCCCACACCCCATTACAAAATTACTGAACATGTAGATAGTCATGGTTTAATAGGAGAAAGCCAACATGGATTTAGCCAAGGAAGGTCTTGTCTTACTAATCTGTTATATTTTTTTTGAAGGTGTGAATAAACAGGTGGACAAAGGTGAACCGGTTGATTTAGTGTATCTGGATTTTCAGAAAGCCTTTGACAAAGTCGTTCATGAAACTCTTGGTGAAATTAAAGAGTCATGGGATAGATGGCAGTGTACCATTGTGGATCAGGAACTGGTTAAAAGATAGTAAGCAGAGGGTAGGGCTAAGTGGCCAATTTTCCCAGTGGAGAAAGGTGAATAGTGGAGTACCCCAGGGATTTGTGCTGGGTCCGCTGCTTTTTAACACATTCATAAATGACCTGGAAATGGGAATAACGAGTGAGGTGATCAAATTTGCAGATGACACAAATTTATTCAAAGTTGTTAAAAACACAAGAGGATTGTGGAAAATTGCAAGAGGACCTTGATAAATTGATAGACTGGATATTCAAATGACAGATGAAATTTAATGGGGACAAGTGCAAAGTTATGCACCTAGGAAAGAACAACCCAAACTATGGTTACACGATGCAAGGTTCCACATTAGGAACTACCACCCAGGAAAAAGATTTAGGAGTCATTGTGGATAACTCGTTGAAACTCTGCCCAGTGTGCAGCAGCGGCCAAGAACGCAAATAGAATGCTAGGTATCATAAGTAAAGGAATGGAGAATAAAACAAAGGATATTATGCAAATGCAATGTGTGCCTTTGAGTCAGTCCTGACTCCTGGCGACCCAGAAGCTCCTGGGTTTTCTTGGCAGTGTTACCGGAAGTAGATTGCCAGGCCTTTCTTCTGAGGCAATGGAGGGTTAAGTGACTTGCCCAAGGCCACAAGGAGTGCTAGTGGGAATTGAACCCTGGTTGCTTGGTTACCAAGCCAGTGTTCTAACCACTAGGCTACTCCTCCACTAATGCCTCTGTATTGTTCCATGGTGCGACCACACATTGAATAGTGCGTGCATTTCTGGTCTTAAAAAGGATATAGCAGAATTAGAAAAGGTACAGAGAAAAGCCACTAAAATGGTAAGGGGGGTGGAAGGATAGCTCTATGAGAAAAGGCTTAAAAGGTTAAGGCTCTTCAGTTTGGAAAAGAGACAGCTGAGGGAAGGTGTGATTGAGGTCTATAAATTAATGAATGGAGTGGAACAGGTAAATATTTTTTCAATCAACATGTAATCAAACCCTGGAATTCATTACTGGAGGATGTAGCTGTTAGTGTAGCTAGGTTTAAAAAAGATTTGGACAAGTTCCTGGAGGAAAGGTCCGTAGATCGATTGTTTACGTTATCAGAATATAGAAAGACTAGGGGACATACAATGAAGCTACAGGGTAAACTATTTAAGACTAATAAAAGAAAATATTTTTTCACTCAACGTGTAATCAAACTCTGGAATTTGTTACCGGAGGATGTAGTAAAGGCTATTAGTGTAGCTGGGTTTAAAAAAGGTTTGGACAAGTTCCTGGAGGAAAGGTCCATAAACCATTATTAAGAAGGGACCCAGGATATCACTGCTTGAACCAATACAAGCATTGTGGAACCTGTGTCTTTTGGGGAAACTGCTAGGTACGTATGACCTAGATTGGCCACTGTTGGAAACAGGATACTGGGCTTGATGGACCTTGGTCTGACCCAGTATGGCATATCTTATGTTCTTATGTTCTTAAACCAGAGGACACAGAAAAGCCACTGCTTACCCCAGGATGAGCATTGTGGAACCTGTGTCTTTTTGGGAACCTGCTAGGTACTTCTGACCTGGATTGGCCACTGTTGGAAACAGGATACTGGGCTTGATGGACCTTGGTCTGACCCAGTATGGCATTTCTTATGTTATGTACTCCATCATACAATATATCCATTGTCTACCTCAACATCCCATTATACAACAGACACAGTTCTCACATAATTATATCCCATCATATAACTGACCTGAGAACCACATGGGATACGGACCCTCCATCCTCCACCCCAACCATATCAGACAGCTGCCATTCAGCCCTTCCCTGGGCCTGTGATCACGACTAGGGAACCTGAAGAACCGGGCTTCCTTTTCTTTTCACAATGGGATTTCCTGGGCTTGCCTGTGCCATTCTCACCCTAAGCAGAAGAACTTAAGAGGCCCCAAGGCTATGCTGGGAGCTGTCATTTTCCTGGCTGGATTCCCATGGACCCTGTGATTGGACTGAGGGGGCGTGGATGCCTTTTCTCAGCACTGATTGTTTATTCAGGGAGGACTGGATTTCTTTCAAGTGCTTGGTAAGATATTGCCCCTGGCAAAGGACCTGGAAGTGAGCAAGAACCATGCATGCATTTCACAATCCCTCCCCCTCAACACACACACTGGGTTCTCTTAGCAGCCCAAGACCTTTTAGAGCAGCTTCCATGCTTCTATTGGACTTAAGATTAGGACAGAGAAAACTTTTTTTTGTGGGAAGGGAGGACGCTACCATCCGCTGTAACAATTCTGCACGCATCAGTTCTGTAAAAGAAGTTTAGTCAAGTTTCTAGAGGAAAAATCCATAAAAATGTAGACTTGGACGAGCCGTTTCTCATTCCCAGAAGTGAATTGCCAGGTACTTGTAGCCCAGATTGGCCACTATTAGAGACAGGACACTGGGCCCAATGGACCTTCGTCTAAGTCAACAGGACTGTTCTTATGTCCGTCTTTCATGCTTCACAGCTCATAGACCTTAGCTATTGTAAGAGGTGCCTGAGTGTTTTCTTGGCCAACTCTCATGACATCCGAGTTTCACATGAGTGAACTCAAGAAATACAGCAGAAAGGGAAAGGCTGGAAATTGCACCCTCGCTGTGTCCGGAGGATATAGTACAGGGAAAAGGCCAGGGATCGCATCCATAGTGTGCCAGACGGTTATCGCGCAGAGATTCCTCGGGCATGAATATCATAGCCCAGGGCCAAAGGCTGGAAATCGCACCCTCGCTGTGCCCGGAGGATATAGAATAGGGAAAAGGCCAGGAATCAGTGTGCTAGGGGATAGCTGAAGGCTCGTCTCTCCATGGCAGCACCGGTATCTCACCTGGTTCGGATCAGTCTCCCTATGACAGAGGAGGCGTCATAGTGACACAGGCACCCAAAGAGGCATTAAATATCCAAGCACTCAATCAGGATTCTGAAATGAAAGCAAAGGCAGCTGGCTGTACCATGCCACGTCTGGCAGCCAGTGATGCTGGGAATTCCAGGATGCTTCCTCGCTCTCGTCCGAGGGAGCCCTGCATTGACAGCGATGAGATTTTCCCCTTATCCTGTGAAGCACCCTATTCACTTGCGTCACCTGGCGACTGCCTGTTTACTGCATGCCCCTTGGCTCTCTCTAGCTGGTTGGATGACCTCCAAGCACCTCCCTTGTACTCTGGTTACATCCTGCCCTCTCCTTGGCAGTATCTGTGCTCAGATGAGGAACTATACACTAACCCAACCAGTTTAGCAGGAGTGGAAAGAGACGGTGGGAAGAAGGGGGGAGGGAGAGAGATCCTTCCTTCTACAAACTCCTGCTTGGTCTCGTTAACTACCCAAATAGCATCTGGCACTTCTAAGGGACAGCCGAAAAGCACCAGGCACTATGACTCCTCCATGATTGCTCAGCTCATCTTCAGTTAGATCACTTTGTCTCAGTTAATGACATACAATGTACCATGCTGGGTCAGAGCAGTGGTCCATCAAGCCCTGCCCTCTGACTCTGATAGTGGCTAGTGCAGAATGCTTGGAAATACCCAAGGAAATATGTTCCCAGTTGTTCTCATGAAAGAGGTGGCAAACCCAGAATCTATCTGCTTAATAATGTATGGATCTGTCCTCCAGGAATTTGGCTACACCCCTTCTAAACTCAGCTATATTAGATACCTTGACCATATTGATGGGAACAAATTCTACAGCTTAGTTATGCATCTAGTGAAAACATGCTTCCTTCAGTCCATTTTAAATGCACTATCCGTTAGCTTCAAGAAGTGTCCTCTAATCTTTGGGATATTTGAAAGCATTCCATATTTACTGTTCCAGCGCACACAAGATTTTACAGACCTCTATTCTATCTCCTCTCAGCCATCTGTTCTCCAAGCAGAAGAACCCCAAGGTCTTTAGCCTTTCCTCATTGAACAGTCATTCCATCCCCTTTTTCTACTTCCGCTACATCTTTTTTGCGATGAAGTGATCAGAACTGCAGACCGTACCTAAGGTGAGGTGGTACCAGGAATTGGTACAGAGGCTGGATGATAGTCTCAGATTTTCTTGCCAAGTAATCCCTAACATTCCATTTGTTTTATGACACCATCAGACACTATTCTATTCTATTCTATTTATATACTGCCCGTCTGCACTAAGCTGAAGATTTCAACATACTGTCCACAGTAACATCCCAGATCATGTGCCAGGGTGGTGACCAACTTGGAACCAGGCATTGTGCACACTCAGAGGGTCAGCTTTTACATTTATATGGAGCCTGCAAGTGGATTTTCAAAAGGAAACTCTCTGCACAGCTTTTGAAAATTACAGGGAGGGGTAGCCCTGTAGACTCTCTATCAGCCACAAGCATATCGTCTGCGAAGTCCCATGTGGTCCCATTTGTGGTGCCGGTAAGTGTTTGCAAGCTCTTTAGTTTACTTTCAGGGTGGCTAGTACAATTTTCATATGCTATTTATTGCCATGAAAGGACCATCTAAAAATCCAACATGTTTAACCTGACAGAAGAATCATGAAGCATCCCACAAGGCAAGCGCCTTTACCGGCACTAAGAGGAAGTGCTCCTGGGGACATTTAGCTCAGTGGAGGAAAATAGGGTGCAGGTCCCATTTTCAACTGGCTACACATCATTTTCCCTGGGAGCTATGCAGCAAGAAGCAGGTGAAATGCCTACAGACACCTTCTCTCTCTGATACTTTTCAAGGTGGAAATCCACACGCACTTTCACTATGAAAATCGATACAAACATTGTGGCTAAAAAGACATTTGTGGTCTTTGAGGCAATGCAAACAATTTGAAAATTCTCTCTTAAATTCCATCTGCCATTTGGATGCCTGGTCTCTGAGTCTCGCAAAGTCCTCCTGCAACTCCTCACAGTCCACTCATGACCTAACAAATCTGAATAATTTTGTAACATCTGCAGATTCGAAGCCCTCGCTCATTGCTCCCATTTACAGATCATTTATGAAGATATTGCACCAGACCGGTCTCAGGACAGAGAGGCACTGCACTTGAAAAACTGACCATTTAATTCTATTCTGTTTCCCCCTATGACTTTGCCGAACCGCCTTCTAAAAATCCAGATGCACCATATGAACAAGCTCACCTTCAGAAAACTCTTAACAGATTGCTAGTGCAAAAGTTCCCTTTGCTAATTCATACTGGCTCTTCTCCATCAGGTTGAGCATATCCCTATAGCACCGAAGTCATGGTTTCTCAGATGAGCCTGGCATTATATGGTCACTCTCCAGTCCCCAGCTCCGCCACAGATTCTGTGACCTTCGGCCACTCACTTTCTCTGCCTCGGTGCCTGTGATTGGAACTGAATATTATTAACCTGGTTTCTTCCCAGGGACATTCTACACCTCTGGATAATTTAGCCATATCCTTCACCAAGGGCTCCTTCGGCCCCCACCCTGGTCCCCCTAGGGAGCAGAAGGAGAAACAGGAACAGAAAGGTTTTACCATGCTTAGCTCCTTCCCCATGCCACGGTCCGAAGATCTCATGTGGAGGTGGGGGCTCCTGTTCCCTTCTGCTGGAATACTCGCCCCTTGTCACATCGTCCCTGGAAAAAGAGGGGAGCTCTGGCATATAGCTGCTTGGCGGGAGGGGGTATTGGGGAGTACAGGGGTGTTTTCTGCCAGAAAGATTTTGGGGTTCCTGAGGGAGCTTTGAGGAAAGAGAGATCTCTGGAAGAGGGGCTAGGATGGTGGGAGAAAAGAGGTGCGGGGGTGGAGAGAATAAGGGAGCTTTGGTAGAGAGATGAGGTGGTGGGAAGCTGGGAGCTCTAGCAGAGAGATGATAGGGTGAATAGCTCCAGGGAGCTTTGACAGAGAAGTGCTGGGATGGGGGACTTGGGGAGCTTTGGGAATGCCCGAGAAGGTGTACCTGCAGGAAGGCGCCCCCCTCCCCTCTCTCCGGCTGCTTTTTCTCCTGTCCTTGGCCTCCCAAAGGCACCGACAACGGTCCTTGTTGTGGAAATTCAGGGCCGATGTTATCACAAAAATAAAATGTTCCAGCAGGCGGAGAGAGGAGGGGGCGGGGGGGAAGGTTGTCCCTGGATCCACATTTCACATGGGAAAAAGCTGCCTGTGAGCTGGGGAGGAGGAGGAGGAGGAGGAGGAAATGGAATAGCAGGACAGGAGAAAGCAGTTTCGACTCTATCCTTGGGTTGGCTGCAGTTTCTGCCACCTCTGGCCACTTAATGGACCCTGAGCAGGGGACCACACTTGGAAGAGCTCCATATTCTGCTTGCAGACAGCACTATTGCTGTTTTAAGCCTCTGCTGCAGGGGTTCTCAACCCAGTCCTCAGGACACACCCTGCCAGTCAGGTTTTCAGGATAACCACATTGAATATGCATGACAACGATTAGCATAAATGGAGGCCGTGCAGGCAGATCTCTCTCATGCATATCCATTGTGCTTATCCTGACAACCTGACTGGCTAATTACTACTACTACTAATCATTTGCATAGCAAGGTGTGCGCAGCACTGTGTAGCAAGGAACGGATTGAGAACCACTACTCTGCCGTTTGCCTTGAGAGAGAGTTGCTAAACTCAGGCCTCAGGACACGACCAGCCAGCCAGATTTTGAGACTATCCACAATGAATATTCATGTTCTAGTCTTCTGTTCATCTTTATATCACAAGTACATACCTGCTTGGTGAGGAGGGTGGGGCAATGGAAACGAGGGCAAACAGGCAAAGAGACAGGGGGCTGATTTGGCATCAGCATCTGGAATGTTTTCAGTGGGGGGAGGGGGGATTGAGAATTATTATACAAACCTACCTTATATCATGGGGGACCGGGTTCAAAAACACTGCCCTACTGAAGAGAGATTATGAGTCAGAGCAGTGGCTGGAGTGGACTGAGAACCAGCTTGGTCCATATCCTGCACGGACTCCAGTTCAGCAAGGGTGCTCCATGTTGGGATTCCCCTTTTACTTGTCCCTAGGTAAAGCAAGCAGAAGCACTCTACCTGTTCCCAGGGGCTCCTCCTCTTCCACCAGGTCTAGGGGCGGACCGAGCCTTACAGATCATCTAGCCCTGCAGGAGGAAGAACAGACTTCCTCACCCCCTCCCTTCAACACCTGCAATTTCATTGAATTGGAATGGGAATTCCTAGCCCGCTTCTACCCCTAAAGATCAAGCGAGAATACATACTACATACTATCATTCTAACACACCTAACAGAAAAATAACTAGTGCCGACAGAAAGCCAATATTGCAGTAATAATATTAAAATGACTGCTATTTCTCAGAGGAGGACAGTGGCATCCACGCTGTGGGCTATGCTCCCAAAATTGTTAGGATTAGAAAGGGGCCACCCAGTCTCTTGTCACAATAAAGCAGAAGGGAATGGTGATCCAGAGATCCGATGGGAAATCCAGTTTCAAACAATAGACTTACCGGTCAGGGAGGAGCAGTACATCCCAATGGCATGGATAAACCCCGTCCCCGTTCTTCTTCTCTTAAATTATACAGCTGCACATCGATGATCCTCCACCACAACAATCCTCCTCCTCCCGCTCTTCCACACCAAGGAGTACACAGCATCGATGATCCTCATCTCCTTCACAATCATCCTCCTCCTCTCTCACATTATACAGCCGTGCTGAGGTGCACACAGCATCAATGATCTTCAGCCACAATAAGCCTGGCCATCCTGCTCGCTCACGCCAAGAAGCACACAACATCGATGATCCTAAGAACATAAGAAATGCCATACTGGGTCAGACCAAGGTCCATCAAGCCCAGTATCCTGTTTCCAACAGTGGCCAATCTAGGTCATAACTACCTAGCAGTTTCCCTAAAAGACACAGGTTCCGCAATGCTTGTACTGGGTCAAGCATTGCTATCCTGGGTCCATTTATTTTTTTATAAGATTTTATTTATATTAAGGATACATACAAAAACAGGAGTAACAAGCAAATAATAAATGGGAAAAAATTCCCATCTACTACAATCAAATAGTAAATAAAACAGAAATCATTAGCCCACATCCAGGAGGAGCTCAATTAAATAAGGCAAAAGAAACAACTCTTTGATCGAACACCCGGTTAATCCCCAGCCAACATTAACCTTTCCCCTTCAAAAAATCCAACAGCTGATCCACTTCAACGAAAATATAACGTGTACCCTGAAAGATTATGTGGCATTTGCAAGGAAACTTTAAATAAAATTGAGCATCAAGGGCCAAAACACGTGGACGGATTTCCAAAAATGCTCTCCGCCGTTGTTGCGCGGCCCTTGATACATCAGGGAAAATCTGAATGCATTGGCCACAGACTTTTTCCAATTTCTTCTGAAAGTATGCACGAAAAATTCCTTGCCTATCCAAATCTGAGGCCACCGTAATTAACAAAGTGGCCCGCGTGGGTATCTCATCCTGTGAAGACTCCAAAAAATCAGAAATATTCAACGAAGTTAAACCCTTGGAATCTCCTTGATCTCCACCCTCCTGAGATCGAGCCTTTAAAACTAAATCTCTAGAGGGGAGATAATATATATTTAACGGAAGAATAGCTTCAGCATCGGAAATTAACAATACATCTTTTAAATATTTATGAAATAGCACGAGAGGCGCTAAATAGTGTGTTTTAGGAAAATTTAAAAAAATGAAGATTCTTTGAGCGCAAGGAATTCTCTAAAACCTCTTGCCGAGAATGAAGAGAACACACATCTCGCGCCACAGAAACAATAGTTGCCTGTTGAGAGGACAACTTATTTTCATAAGAATTAACATTTTTCTCTACAACAGCCAATCTAGAATCCTGATTAGATAACTTTTCAACAGTTTCTTTCGTGAACACCGAGAGTCTTTGTAGGGAAGAATCCAAGGCCATCTCCATCTTAGACAGCATAGCCCAAAGATCCTTCAAAGACACATCATCTGGAGGAACCCGAGGCTCACCAGAACCAGCAAAAACAACCACAGAAGGAAGCGGAGGAGGCAATGGTAGAAGTTCAGGTTCAAGCCGGAGAAAAGAGGAGGAAAGAGCTGGCTCCCCGATAGCAGACCGGTCAAGCCCACCCATCGTGGAGACGGCTAAGGAAGATTCCTTCACCTGATTAGCTGGGGGAGATTTCACCGCTTGCGGGGAAGAGTCAGAAGACACCGTACTCACAGTTAACTTCCCGCTCGAAGGAGTCGCCATCGATGGAAGGTCGGATAATGACTTACCAACCAAAACATGAGCATCCATGGGGCCAACAACTTTTATCGCCTTCGGCTGAGCAACCGGCTGAAGGCGTTTCTTTCTATTCCCCATCTATGAGAAAACGTCCGCCAAAATTGCGCCGAAGGGGGCAGTACCTGCCCCTTTGGTCACGCCCCTTCAGACACGCGCCACGGGCACGCGCCCGCTACGCGTCCTGCGTTGGGGGCAGGGTGTTATAGCTCCGTAGAATCCAGCAGCCCCAATCAGAGGAGCGGAGCGGGAACCGGGCCAATCAATGAGAGCGACAAGTTCAATGCAGGTAGGAAACAAACTCCTTGGCGTCCCGCGTTGGAGGCAGGGTGTTATAGCTCCGTAGAATCCAGCAGCCCCAATCAGAGGAGCGGAGCGGGAACCGGGCCAATCAATGAGAGCGACAAGTTCAATGCAGGTAGGAAACAAACTCCTTGGCGTCCCGCGTTGGAGGCAGGGTGTTATAGCTCCGTAGAATCCAGCAGCCCCAATCAGAGGAGCGGAGCGGGAACCGGGCCAATCAATGAGAGCGACAAGTTCAATGCAGGTAGGAAACAAACTCCTTGGCGTCCCGCGTTGGAGGCAGGGTGTTATAGCTCCGTAGAATCCAGCAGCCCCAATCAGAGGAGCGGAGCGGGAACCGGGCCAATCAATGAGAGCGACAAGTTCAATGCAGGTAGGAAACAAACTCCTTGGCGTCCCGCGTTGGAGGCAGGGTGTTATAGCTCCGTAGAATCCAGCAGCCCCAATCAGAGGAGCGGAGCGGGAACCGGGCCAATCAATGAGAGCGACAAGTTCAATGCAGGTAGGAAACAAACTCCTTGGCGTCCCGCGTTGGAGGCAGGGTGTTATAGCTCCGTAGAATCCAGCAGCCCCAATCAGAGGAGCGGAGCGGGAACCGGGCCAATCAATGAGAGCGACAAGTTCGATGCAGGTAGGAAACAAAAGGAGGAGTTTGTATCCTGGGTCCATTTTTAATAATGGTTTATGACCTTACCTCCAGGAACTTGTCCAAATCTTTTTTAAACCCGACTACACTAATAGCTTTTTACTACATCCTGCGGTAATGAATTCCAGAGTTTGATTACATGTTGAGTGAAAACATATTCTCTTATTAGTCTTAAATAGGTTACCCTGTAGCTTCAGTGCATGTCCCCTAGTCTTTCTATATTCTGATGACATAAATAATTGATCTACATTTACCCATTCTACTCCATTCATTAATTTATAGACCTCTATCATATCTCCCCTCAGCCGTCTCTTTTCCAGATTGAAGAGCCCTAACCTTTTTAGCCTCTCTTCATAGGAGTATCCTTCCATCCCCTTTACCATTTTGATGGCTCTTCTTTGTACCTTTTCTAATAACACTATATCCTTTTTAAGATACAGCGATGAAAATTGCACACAATATTCAAGGTGCGGTCTCACCATGGAACGATATAGAGGCATTATAATATCTTTTGTTTTATTTTCCATCCCTTTTCTTATGATACCTAGCATTCTATTTGCTCTCTTGGCTGCCGCTACACACTGGGCCGAGGGTTTTAACATGTTATCCATGATGATGCCTACATCTTTTTCCTGGGTGGTGGTTCCCAATGTGGAACCTTGCATCGTGTAACCATAGTTTGGGTTGTTTTTTCCTAGATGCATAACTTTGAATTGTCCACATTAAATTTCATCTGCCATTTGGATGCCCAGTCTTCCAATTTATCAAGATCCTCTTGCAATTTTCCACAATCCTCATTGGTTTTAACAACTTTGAATAGTTTTATGTCACCTGCAAATTTGATAACCTCACTCGATGTTCCCATTTCCAGGTCATTTATGAATATGTTAAAAAACAACAGACCCAGCACAGATCCCTGGGTACTCCACTAGGAAAATTGCCCTTTTAGCTCTACCCTCTGCTTTCTATCTTTTAACCAGTTCCTGATCAACAATAGTACACTGCTTCCTATCCCATGACTTTTTAATTTTGCCAAAAGTCTCTCATGAGGGACCATGTCAAAGGCTTTCTGAAACTCCAGATACACTATATCAACCAACCCAACTTTGTCTACCTGTTTATTCACACCTTTAAAAAAACATAACAGATTAGTAAGACAAGACCTTCCTTGTCCAAAGCCATGTTGGCTGTCTCCCATTAAGCCTTGACTATCTACATGTTGAGTAATTTTGTTCTTTATGATGGTTTCTACCATTTTGCCCAGTACTGACTCACCAGTGGCTCACCGGTCTGTAGTTTCCTGGATCACCTCTGGAACCCTTTTTAAAAATTGGTGTTACATTGGTAATCCTCCAATCTTCAGGTTTTACAGATTATTTTAATGATAGTTCACAGATTACTAATAGCAGCTCTGTAGTCTCATATTTCAGTTCTTTCAACACCCTTGAATGTATACCATCCAGTCCTGGTGATTTGCTACTGTTCAGTTTATCAAATAGTTATAATACATCTTCCCAGTGTATCGATATTTCTTTCAATTCGTCTCCTCCACAATAATCTTCCTCCTCTCTCACATTATACAGCTGTGCTGAGGTGCACACAGCATCAATGATCTTCCACCACAATAAGCCTTGTCATCCTACTCACTCACACCAAGAAACACACAGCATCAATGATCCTCATCTCCTCCACAACAATTCTCCTCCTTTCTCACATTTACAATTGTGCTGAGGCGCACACAGCATCAATGACCTTCCGCTACAATAATCCTCATCATCTTCCTCGCTCACACCAAGGAGTACACAGCATCAATGATCCTCATCTCTTCCAGAGTAATCCTTCTCCTCTCTCAACTGTGCTGAGGGGCACACAGCATTGATGATACTTATCTTCCCCCCTCTCTCTGATGGAGCAGTGGACAGAGAAGCCAAAGTTTAATTCCTGCTTTCCTCACTGATGCTTCTTGTGACCATGGGGCAGTCACTTGCCCTCCATTGCTCCAGGACCTCTTTTACTATGATGCATTAACTAGTTAAATCATGAAAATTCACATGCAGTTGTGGTCAATATTATTGGCACCCTTGCATTTTAGGTATGTTGTTGAGAAATAATTAGAAATATTCCAGCTGTATGTCGTCATAATATTTTAATAGTCTGTTCAAAGGTATACAACAACAACAACAGCAAAAAGATGTCTGTGCAACTTAGGTGTAGTAATTTCTGAGAAAAAAAAACAAATATGACCTGGACAGGATTAATGGCACCCTTCACTAATATTTGGTTGCACCAACCCTTGGCAGTGATGACAGCATCCAAATGTTTCTGGTAGCCATCTATAGGTTTTGTACATCTGTCTGCTTGTAGTTTCTCCCATTTTTCAACTGCGATTTGTTCCAGCGCATGAATGTTTCCAGGATTCCTTTTACCAATGGCAGATTTCAGCTCTTTCCAAAGGTTCCCAATTGGATTAAGATCAGGACTCATTGCTGCCAGTTTAAAACAGTCCATTTGTTCCTTTTTAACCATTCTTTTGTACTTTTGGATGTATGTTTTGGGTCATTGTCCTGCTGGAGGACCCATGACCATTGACCCAGACCTAACTTTTTGACACCAGGTAGCACATTTCGCTCCAAAATATCCTGGTAGTCCTCTGTCTTCGTGATTCCTTTAATATGTTCCAAGCCTCCAGGTCCCGAGGCAGCAAAACAGCCTCACATCATTATGGAACCTCCACCATATTTAACTGTAGGAAGAGTGATTTTTTTCCTTATAAGCTTCATTCCTTCGCCTGTACATGTATCACTGGTCTGCATTGCCAAAGAGCTCAAATTTGGTTTCATCTGTCCACAGAACATTTTCCCAGAAGGATTGTGGTTTCTCAAGGTGGGTTTGGGCAAAGATCAGGGATGCCTTTTTATGTCTGTCTTTGAGCAGTGGGGTCCTCCTTGACCTTCGTCCATGAAGTCCTTCTTTATTTAGTGCGAGGTGTATGGTGCAGGTTGAAACCACCACTCCAGATTGCTTTAGATAAGCCTCAAGCTCGTTGGATGTTATACGTGGTGTTTTTCCAACAGTTCACACTAACCTTCAAAGACTCATTGGATTAATTATCCTCATCCCACCATGTCCTGGGAGGTTCTTGACAATTCCATGAGCAGAAAACCTCATAAAAACATTGTCAAGTCATGTGACTATTGACAATTGATCACAGGTGCGTTTAATTTCACTGCAATGGGAAAGCGTAGTTACTCACCTGTAACAGGTGTTCTCCAGGGACAGCAGGAATCAGTCCTCACTTATGGGTGACGTCGGCCCATGCAGAGCAATTCCCCAGCTTTCAAAGAAAGCCTTTGGGATTGCTGCTACGCATGCGTGGTCCTCTTCCCGCCCAAGGGTGTCATCTTGCTCAGTCAGGTCCCTTAGCTCGAGCCCTAACAAGCAGATGGCAAGGGAAGGACAAAAATCTAGCAAATCAAGGGAGGCGGGAGGGTAGTGAGGACCGATTCCTGCTGTCCCTGGAGAACACCTCTTACAGGTGAGTAACTACGCTTTCTCCAGGAACAAGAAGGAAGTCAGTCCTCACTTATGGAACTCCCCAGCATTGCCAGAAGGTGAGGGGCTATGCCAATGGCGTCAAAACCCCTGAGCGGGTTGGGGCGGTACCGACGATTTTGAGCTCTTTTGCTTCCTCATGGCCGATTCCACCACCATAGTTGTGTGGAAGTTGGGTCTTCCTGAAGTCTGGTCCACGCTGTACCTTGTACATCGTGTCAAGGCGCTTGCTCACGATGGGAACCGAGGCAGGAGCCTCCCACATGCGGAGCAGCAGCCGAGATAGAATAGGAGGAATCGGCAGATTGAGGGATTCCCTGGGCAGGGACTCATACTGAAGAATATCAAGTTCTTCAGCATGAGGGTCCTCCTCCGCCTGAGTGGCCCGGTTAAGAGTAGTTACTCACCTGTAAAGGGTGTTCTCAAGGAGCAGCAGGAATCAGTCCTCACATATGGGTGACATCGACGTCGATGGAGCCCCCATGCGGAGCATTTCCCCAGCTTTCTAAGAAAGCCTTTGGGAATACACCCACGCATGCGCAGTCCCCTTCCCGCCCAAAGGTGCCATCTTGCTCAGTCAGATGACCTAGCTAAAAGACAGCACAAAAAACAAAATGAACTATGTACAACTGCAACTCCCAGGGGAGGAGGGAGGGTTGTGAGGACTGATTCCTGCTGCTCCTGGAGAACACCTGTTACAGGTGAGTAACTACTCTTTCTCCAGGACCAAGCAGGAAGTCAGTCCTCACATATGGGTGACTCCCTAGCTCTGGGCTACCAGGAACCCAGGCTGAAAAATAGAGCTCCCTCTGTGAAGCCTCAGCATCAGGGAAAGAATTTTGCTAAGAAGAGATCCCACCGGTAGCCCAACAAGAGGGCTGGAGGGCAGGAGTTGCCTAAACCTCAAAGAGATTCCGGAGTACTGCCCGACCAAAAGCACTGTCCCTACGGGACTCCCTCTCCAGGCAGTAATGGGCTGCAAAAGTCTGGCTTGAGGACCAAGTTGCAGCTCTACAGATGTCTGCCAATGGTACAGAACGGAGATGGCCCGGACACGGTGAGCTGTGACTCGACCCTGCAAGGGAAGGTCTGCTGCCCTGTAAGCCCAGGTGATACAGTCCGCCACCCATATGGACAAGGTACGCTTGGAGACAGGCAACCCCAAGTTGTTTGGGTCAAAGGAGACGAAGAGCTGAGTAGCCCTTCTATGACCCTTAGTATGCTCAATGTAGAAAGACAAGGCCCTTCTACAGTCCAGGGTATGCAGGACTTCCTCAGCCAGGCTGGCATGGGGCCTAGGGAAGAATGTTGGAAGAACCACCTCCTGATTGAGGTGGAAAGAGGAGACTACCTTCAGGAGGAACTTAGGATGAGTCCTAAGGACTACCCTGTTCTTATAGAAACGAGTGTATGGCCTGTCACAGACTAGGGCTTAAAGTTCACTCACTCGTTTGGCTGAGGTCAGTGCCACTAGGATAAGAGCCTTCCAAGAAAGGAAGCGGAGAGGACACGTAGCCATCGGCTCAAAAGGAGGGCGAGTAAGCTGCTGCAAGACCACATTCAACTCCCACTCAGGGGCTGGTGGACGGAGAGGAGGCTTTAGCAAGGGCAAGCCCCTGAGGAACCGGGACACCAAGGGGTGAACCGATAAAGAGTGCCCTTCCACCTGTGAGTGGTGGGCTGCCAGAGCAGAAAGGTGTACCCGAACAGAATTGGACTTAAGACCCTGATTAGACAAGTGCAGCAGGTACTGAAGCACCACTGGCACAGGGCAGGAGAAAGGGTTCTCCTGGCGTTTGTCATATCACAAGGAGAACCGTTTCCACTTCAGGGCATAGGTCTTTCTGGTGGATTGCTTCCTAGAGGCCAAGACCTCCTCTTCAACTTCCTGAGGCAGGCCCCAGGGAGCCAGCACTACCCTTGCAGCCTCCAGGCCATCAAATTCAGAGTTTTGAGATTGGGGTGCAGAAGGGAACCCTGATCCTGAGAAAGAAGATCGGGTTGCAACCCCAGAGGGAGTGGGGTGTCCACCGCCAGCTGTAACAGAAGCGGGAACCAGGGCTGCCTCGGCCATCTGGGGGCTACCAATATGACCGAGGCCCTGTTCCTTAGAATCTTGAACAAGGTTCGGGCCACCAGGGGCGTGGGGGGAAAATGCATACAGGAGGCCCTTGGACCATGAGATCAGGAAGGCATCCGCTGCGAATTTCGTGGGATGCGGTTGCCTGGAGCAGAACTGAGGCAGCTGCCGGTTCAGGGGACTGGCAAAGAGGTCTATGGATGGAAGTCCCCACTTCAGGAAAATGTTCTGAACCACCAAAGGGTACAGTTGCCATTCGTGAGGCTGTAGAACCCTGCTCAATCTGTCTGCCAGGAAATTTGTGTGGCCAGGAAGATAGATTGCCCTGAGCAGCATATTGTGTCGAAGTGCAAAAGAGCATAGGGCCTGTGCCTCCTAACACAGGAGCCTGTACCCCGTGCCCCCTTGTTTGTTCACATAGAACATCGCCACCTGGTTGTCTGTCTGCACCAAGACTGATTGGTGGGCCAGGGTGTGAGAGAAGGCCTTGAGGGCTAAGCGTATCGCCCTGAGTTCCAGGAGATTGATTTGTTGCGTGGCCTCCCATGGAGACCATAGGCCCTGTGTGCACTTGTCCAGACAATGTGCACCCCAGCCCTGCAAGGAGGCATCGGTTGTGAGTACCACAGTGGAAACAGGTACCTGAAAAGGAATTCCTTGTAGAAGGTTGGGGGGGGGGGGGTGTAGCCACCACTGCAGGGAGTTCAGGAAGGGTTTGGACACCCTTACTCTGTCTCTTAGGCTTCCTGTAGCCTGCCTCCACTGAGTCCTGAGACACCACTGTGCAGGCCTCATATTCAGGCGGGCATTGGGGGTCACATGCACTGTTGAAGCCATGTGGCCCTGGAGCCTTAAACAAAGTCTGGGGGAAACCAGTGGGTTGTCTAGAAACCGGCTGGCCAAGTCCATCAGCCTTCCCGCTCTGTCTTCTGGCAAGTAAGCTTTTGCGTGCAGGGAGTCTAACCGTCCCCCTATGAACTCCAGGTTCTGGGAGGGGAGCAAAGTGGACTTTGCGAAGTTTATGACAAAGCCTAGTTGTTGAAGGAGAGAGACAGTATGGAGGGTGACTTGCCTGGCCTCCTGAAGAGTCTGACCCCTGATGAGCCAGTCGTCCAGGTAGGGGAAGACAAAAATACCCTGGTTTCTCAAGTAGGCCGCCACCACCGCCAGGCACTTTGTGAAGACCCGTGGGGTGGAGGTTAGGCCAAAGGGCAGTACTCTGTACTGAAAATGGTTTCTTCCTACCACGAACCTTAGGTATTTTCTGTGGTCTGGATGAAAGAGGATGTGAGTGTATGCATCCTTCAGATCTAAGGAGCATAGCCAATCTCCCTGCTGGAGGTAGGGCAGCAGTGTTCCAAGAGTAAGTATCTTGAACTTTTCCTTTTCCAAGAACTTGTTGAGATTTCTCAAGTCCAGAATGGGCCGGAGACCTCCAGTTCTCTTTGGCACAAGAAAGTACCTGGAGTAGAAGCCCTGCCCCAGCAGGTGGGGAGGTACAGGCTCCACCGCCCTGTCTTGAAGAAGACCTTGCAGTTCCTGGAGAAGGAGTTCCTGATGCAGAGTAGGCCTTGGAGGCTCCCCTGGAAAGTAGGAGGGGGGTACCTGATTGAAATGGAGCAGATAGCCCTTCTGGACTATGCTCAGTACCCAAGCATCTCTTGTGATGGGCGGCCACTGTTTATGTTTATGTTTATGTTTATTAAAATACTTTCTATACCGCCCCATACCAATGGCGTCTGGGCGGTTTACAAATTAAAAGAATAAAATACAATACAGGCTGTCAGAAAAGTTAAAAAGAACGCCAATTAAAATCTTAAAAGGGACAGAAAAGAAGCAGAGGATAGAAAACACAGCAAAAGTATAAAAAAAGAGAAAACATCAACAAGAAGAGGGAGAAGGAGACAAAGACGGGGGAGGGAGGTCAAACGCCAGACAAAACAAATGGGTTTTTAGTTGTTGTTTGAAAGCTTGGTATGATTGCTCTGCACGAAGGGGGGGGGGGGGAGTGAGTTCCAAAGCCTAGGACCCAGAAAATAAAAAGCCGAAGAGCATGTGGACTCCAGGTGAGCTTGAGAAGGGGAAGGAAGGGCCAACCGATTAACGTGAATAGAACGGAGCAGGCGATGGGGAGTGCGGAAATGAAGAAGATCTGCAAGATAGAGAGGGGTACCTGTGTGAGTCACCCTGTGCACAAACGTAAGAACCTTATACTGTACACGAAAAGAAACCGGTAACCAGTGATGGTGCAAAAGTAGGGGAGTGACGTGGTCGTAACGGGAAGCACAAGATAGTAGACGGACAGCTGCATTCTGGACACGTTGTAAACGGGAAAGTTGAGATTTTGGTAGGCCAGCTAGAGAAACATTACAGTAATCGAGTCGGGAGATTATAAAAGAGAGAATAAGGGTAGCAAAAGCAGAGGGCGAGAGAAAAGGGCGCACAGGCCGAAGTTGTTTAAGGGATAGAAAAGAGCGTTGAACTATGGACGTGATGTGTTCTTTGAATGAAAGAGAGGAGTCAAGAATAACACCAAGGTACCTAAGGGATGAGACAAGAGGAATGGGCTGGGAAGAGAGGGAAGGAGCACAGGTGGGGGAAGGGCTTCCGAGGGTAAACCAGATGGCAAATGACTTAGTGGGATTAACCTGAAGAAAATTAGAGGTGAACCAAGAAGCAACAGCAGAAAGACAGAGATTAAGAGGAGAAATATCGGGTGTATGTGAATCAGTGTGGTGCAGCAGTATGATATCGTCCGCGTAATAGTACGCGGAGATACCAAACTGCTGGACCACAAGTGCAAGAGGGGCCAAGAAGACATTGAAAAGGAGAGGAGCAAGGACAGATCCCTGAGGCACACCACAGGTAAGAGAAGTGGAGAGCGAGGAAGCGGACCCAACAACCACTGAAAAACCACTGGTGGGCAAACAGGGCCAACCGACCTCCTGTGCTGAGATGGGCCAGCAGAGCTGGAGAGGCTATGCAGTGGGAGTCAAAAACCCCCTTCCTGCTGAGTAGAAGCAGGAGATGGAGGCTTGGGGGCTTTCTGCCTACGGAGCCCATGTCCATGCCCCTTAGCCTGCTGACCCTGCTGGGGAGGCATGATAGTGAGGGAAAGGTTTGTAGGCAGATGACTCCCTCGGGTAAAAGGTCTTTTTCCCCGAGCCCTTCTTCTTATGAGAAGGGGCAGAAGTTTTTCTGGACAACCTTGTCCTTATCAGAGTCTCGGTCTCGAGCTCAGCGGCCTTTTCGGCCATGGGCTTGCCGAAGAGGTTTTCACCCCGGCATGGGACATCAACCAACTTGTCCTGTACCCATGGCTCGAGGTCCGATGACTGTAGCCGTGCCTGGCGTCGAGCACCGATGCTGGCCGCTACAACTCGGCCGAAGCCTCAAAGCCATCGTAGGCCACCCGGGAGATGAATTTGGAGCATTCCCGGATCCCTGAGGACAAGGACTTGAACCTCTGCAAAGGTTCCCTGGAGAGGCCAGCCGAGAACCCGGCTATTTCCTTAGCCAGGTCCCGCAAGTATATGCCCATGTACAGCTGGTAGGACTGGACACGGCAAGCAAGCATTGAGCCCTGGAAGCACTTTTTGCCAATGGCATCCAGGCTTCGGGCCTCCCTACTGGGGGGCACCGTGGAGTGCATCTTCTGGCTCTTCAGACGATGCATGGCCGATTGCACAACCACAGAATGGTGCGGCAGCTGCGCCTTCTGGAACCCAGGGCTCTTTCGGACTCGATACATGGAATCGATCCGCTTGCTCAAAACCGGCGCCGAGGCCGGTGCCTCCCACATTCGGAAGAGGAGCCGTTCCAGCATTGGAGGAACCGGCACAGTAAAGGCCTCCCTCGGGGGAGAGTCATACTGTAGGGCATCGAGCTCTTCAGCTCGAGGCTCCTCCTTGGAATCCGCAGGAACATTCAAATCCAAAAGGTATCGGGGGACTCCTTGTCCTCCGTCTCCCACGCAGACTCATCCGAGGAAGAGTCGAGGGGCTCCGACCATGCGGGCTCCGGTAACACCTGCCCCGATGCCGGGGCCATCGGCGTCGACGTCCTCGGTCCCGAACGGGAGGTCGAGAGAGACCATGACCGAGTCCGGACTCGGGCCTTCATGGCTTTGAGAACCATCTCGGTCTCCGGGGGTTGACTTAGACGTCAACGTCCCGGTGGTCGGGGCAGATGCACCAGTCAGGCTGGCCATCAGCACCCGCTGCTGATCCATGAAGGCAGACAGTCTGCACTCCAAGGCTGTCAGCTTGAGTCCAAGCTTAGGAGACTCAGCAGTCACCGACTCGGGCCCCGGCGGCGGCTCCCTGGGAGGAGGGTGCTCGATGGACTCCGGCTCTATACGAGACACCTTAGTTGGCTTCTCCAGCTCCAAAAGCCCGGGGCGGCGGTCATGGGTCCGGGACCTGGCCCTCGAGGAACCAGGGGTATCCTCCGACGCCGCCCTCACGAGCTTTCTCTTCCTCTTCTCTGACGAGGTCTGGGCTCGACCAGAGGCAGAGTCAGAAAAAATTCTCTCCTTCTGATGCTGCCGGCTTCTGAGCACCTTAGTGGACATCTTTCCACATGGGACACAGACCTTGGGATCATGATCCGGCCCGAGGCAACACAGGCAGCAGTCGTGTGTGTCAGTAAGAGACATAAGCTTCTTACAATGATCACACTTTTTAAAACCACTGGAGGCCATCAGGGAAAAAAGGGCCCCTGCGAGGTCAAAAGACCGGCCCTCCAGGGAAAAAGAAAAAGAGCGCAAACGCGTGCCACGAAGGGCAAAAAACCGAAAAATAGAGATCGGGTCGATACCAGCGTACCGAACCCAGGCGGGAAGAGGAACCGGCTTCGAACCGGACAAAAAGAGAGCGAAAATCGCAGAAAAAAAAATCAGACTTTTCCGGGTGACACGGACTCACGTCCGTTGGGCTCCACGGAAAAAGAAAGACTGAGCAAGATGGCACCTTTGGGTGGGAAGGGGACCGCGCATGCGTGGGTGTATTCCCAAAGGCTTTCTTAGAAAGCTGGAGAAATGCTTCGCATGGGGGCTCCATCGACGTCGATGTCACCCGTATGTGAGGACTGACTTCCTGCTTGGTCCTGGAGAAAGGGCCTATGCCATGTCCCAAACAAACACCAGGAAGGAGGTGTCCTCGGGTGGAAAACGCCGCTGGAACGCAGGACTCCCACTCCAAGAAATTGGTCGAGGAGTCTGAGCCGGGCAGATTGCCCTGTCCAATGGCCGGTGCCCGCTTGGAGCCAGAGGCCCTGGAAGATCTCATCTCCGAGGAACAGGAGGGTGAGCAAGACTGACGTTGAGGACCCTCACGAGGCCTGCGGCTCTCGGGGGTTTCCTGGATGGGTTTGGGTGTCCCACGCAAAGGACCCACGGTCTCTGGGCACGGGGGTCAGCAAAGCTGGCCATGAGCGCCTGCTGGGAAGCAATGAACGGAGAAATGCTGCATTCCAGCGCCAGCATGCGGGACTCCCACGCAGGCATGGGGCCCTACGATGCCGATCCCAGGGTCACCGGGTCGGGCATCGAGGAGGAGAGGGGGTCATCACTGGAACGGCCCTCAGGAGACCGGGCACCTTCGCTGGAGGCCTCCACATCCGTGTGGGGTACCTTGCGAGGCTGCTCCCTGTCTGACTCTCGGGAACGCTGAAGGGGGCTAAGCGACCAAGCGCAGGAGCACTTGCGCTTGTTGGGGGTCCTCGACAGCGACTTCGAAGCCTTCTTTTTGCGCCGCTCCACCTCAGGGGATCCCTGGTCGGAGTGCCGCCTTGAGTGTGGGGCCACCGGAGGGAGCCCACTGGGGGAGAGATGACTGAGGGTGCCACCGGGGATTCCCAGGCGGCCTTTCGAAAAATGTCTTCAAACTTCTGCTTACGGTTGAGCAGGGTCTTAGAGGACATTTTCTTATAGAGAGAACAGAGCTCCGGATCATGGTTGGCTCCGAGGCACCGCAGACAGGAGTCATGAGTGTCTGTAAGCAACATGTTCCTAGAGCATCTATCGCATTTTTTGAAGCCGGTGGCAAATCTTTCTCATGCATATTCATTCCGAGAATCCTGAAAATCTGACTGGCCTAAGGTTCCCCGAGGACTGGGTTGAAAACCTATCCTTAAGTCTGTCCTTATATGCTTTATAATGAAGACCACTAACCATTTTAGTAGCCACACTCTGTACTGACTCCAGCCTGTTTATATCCTTTGGAAGGTGCGGTCTCCAAAATTGCGCACAATATTCCAAATGAGGTTGCACCAAAGACTTATACAGAAGCACTATCACCTCCTTTTTTCTGCTAGCCACTCCTTTCCCTATCCATGCAAGCATTCTTCTAGTTTTTGCCATCGCCTTTGCTACCTGTTTAGCTACTTTAAGATCAGACACAATCACGCCTAGATCCTTCTCTTCTTTTGTGGAAAGAAATACTTCACCCCATCAATGTTCCCTCTAATTTTCTGTAGGCTGTGTGCGCATAAAATATCAGCTGTGTGCAGCTTTTGAAGGAAGGTTAAATTTTTGTGCGCCACATAACGACACTCTGAGTTATATACTTTAAAATGTGACTACACGTCAGAATACAGTATGTACACCACATTGATTTTAATCAAATTAAATGAAAATAAACGATTACTAAATGAAGCGGGAAATTTCTAGTAATTACAATCATAACTTTTAAATTTTAAGACGTCTGTGTTGTTTTCAATCAGAATCAGAGCCGTAATTTTTGTGCGCTCTGTTGTAAAGTACGTGCGCTCGCTCGGCGAGGTGTGTGCGCGCGCACACGCGCACAGCTTAGAGGGAACAGTGCACCCCATATACTGTATCACTCCCTTGGACTGCTGCCACCCAAATGCATGACTTTGAATTTTTTAATATGAAATCTTAGCTGCCAAATTCTAGACCATTCTTCATGCTTAGCTAGAACCCTCCTCATGTTATCTATACCTTCCTGGGTGTCTACTCTATTGCAGATTTTGGTATCATCCGCAAAGAGGCAAACCTTACCAGACAGCCTTCCGCAATATGACTAACAAAGATGTTAAAAAGAGTCGGAACAAGAACAGATCCCTGGGGCATACCACTGGTAACCTTCCTCTCCTCAGAGTGAGCTCCATTTACCTATATCCTATGCTGCCAACCAATTTCTAACCCAAGCAGTACCTTTAGAGTCCCTAGGGTGCTCAGTTTGTTTATAAGTCGCATGTGGGGAAAGGTGTCAAAGGCTTTACTGAAATCTAAATACACCACATCTAAGGCTCTCCCTCAGTCCAACTCCCTGGTCACCCAATCAAAGAAATCAATCAGATTTGTCTGACAAGACCTGCCTCTGGTGAATCCATGCTGCCTCGGATCCAGTAATCGTTTGGCCTCCAGAAACTTCACTTTTTCTCTTTCAGCAGCGTTTCCAATAATTTACTCACCGCTAAGGTTAAACTAACCAGCCTGTAGTCTTCAATCACATCCTTACTTCCGCTTTTGTGTAAAGGGACCACATGAGCCTCTCTCCAGTCCTTTGGCACCACTCCCGACTCAGGCATTGAAAAGGTCAGTCAGTGGAGCTGCTAGAACGTCCCCAAGTTCCCTCGGTATTCTAGGGTGTATCCCATCCGGTCCCATCGCTTTGTCTACTTTTAGTTTAGCTAGTTCCTCACGAATAGTCTTCTGAAAATTGTTCAAGATGCCCCTCACTTCTGTTCCTGTTTGTGGGTGTTTTCTGAGATCCTGCTCCTGGTTCTTCATCTGTGAACACAGAACAGAAATATGTGTTAAGCAATTCCACTTTGTCCTTATCAGCTTCTACATATTCCTCCCCTGCACCCTTGAGTCTGACAATACCACTTTTGCCCTTCCTCTTCTCACTAACATATCTGAAAAATGTCTTATCCCCCCATTTTATTGCATTGGCTATTTCCTCCTCTTTTTGAATCTTTGCTTTCCCAACTACTTTGCCAGCTTCTCTAAGTTTTTCCAAGTATAGATGCCTGTCTTCCTCTCTCTGTGATCTCTTCTATTTCATGAAGGCCTCTCTTTTCAGCTACTTCTTTTGAGAACCAGAGCGGCCTCCTTTTCCTTTTATCTTTATTTACCATTTTAACAAAAAGGTTGGTTGCCCTTAAAGTATCTTCTTTCAGTTTTGCCCGCTATTTTTCTACATCCACCAGCTGTTCCCATCCCGCTAATGACTCCTTGAGGTATTGGTCCATCTTGGCAAAGTTAGTTTCCTAAAGTCTAAGACCCTCGCTTTTGAATGGATTTTATCAGCCTTAGTGCTAATACTGAACCACACCATCTGGTGATCACTGGATGCAAAATGATCTCCCTCTATAACATCAGAAACACTTTCACCATTGGTAAGCACCAAGTCCAGTATGGCCCCTTCATGTGTGGGGTCTGTTACCAATTGCCTGAATAGTTCTCCCTGTAGAGAATCCAGGATCTCCTTACTTCTAGATGACACCGCAGCAGGAATGTGCCAAACAATATCTGGCATATTGAAATCCCCTATCAGTAGCACTTCCCCTTTTCTGGCAATGCTGCGTATGTCTTCTATTAAATCTCCATCCACTTCTTCTCCCTGTGAGGGAGGTCTGTAGATCACGCCAATGCAAATAGATTTCTCTTTCACTCTTTCTAGTTTAACCCACAGTGCCTCCTCTCTCCCTTTTAAGCCCTGTATTTCCATAGCTTTAATATTATTTGTTACATATAATGCCACTCCTCCTCGCCTTCTTCCTACCCTGTCCTTTCTGAATAAAGTATAGCCTGGTATAGTTACAACTCAGTCATGGTTGTCCACGAACCATGTCTCTGTTACCATGTCTCTGTTACCACCATTAAATCCAAGTCAGCCTCTCCCATTAAAGCCTCGACATCTGGGATCTTATTTCCCATGCTACGGGCATTTATACACACTGCTTTTCCATATGTTGCCCCTTTTACCCATTTCTCTAAAGGTATTTAATGTTTCACTTACCTGGGGGCTTTCTTCACCCATCTCCAATGAATCTAGTTTAAAGCCCTCTTCAGTAGGTTAGCCAGTCTACTACTGAAGACATGTTGACCCTTCTTGGACGAGATGGACATCATCTCTGCTCTGCAACCCTTGAAACAGCATCCCATGGTCCAGGAAACCAAAACGCTCTCAATGACACCACCACATAGCAATGCATTTATCTCCAGGAAGCTAGCTTCTCTGCCTTCATCTTTATCCTGAACAGGGAGGATTGAAGAGATCACCACCTGCGCATCTATCTGCTTCACCCTCTGTCCCAGAGCCATGAAGTCACTCTTGATACACTCAGAGGGATACCTGGCAGTATCATTTGTGCTGACATGGATGAGCAACATCGGGTAATAGTCAATGGGCTTGATGAGACTCGGCAAACTCTCCGTAACATCTCTGATTTTGGCACCTGGCAGACAGCATACCTCTCAGGACATCAAGTCTGGTCGACAGATGGACACCTCAGTACCCCTCAGAAGAGAGTAACCAACTATCACTACCCTTCGCTTCCTAGTGGTCATTGATTCTGCAACTTTGAGATGCTTGAGCTCTTGTTCTTTCCTTTCCTGGGATGCCTCCACCTCCTCCACTTCCAGGGCTGCATAATAGTTCTTCAATTCAAGGTCTGGAGAAGTTGTATTGGTAATTCTGCAGGCCCTGGTGAATCACATCCAATTTTGGTTCTTCTGTAGGCTCTCATCTTCATCTCTGCTATAGAGCTTGGATGTTTCAAGAAGCATCTCATCAATGTACTTCTCGCTGTCTTGAATGCTCTTCAGCCTCGCCACCTCTTCACTGAGCTCCTCCACTTCTTTCCAGAGAGTTTCAGCATGCAGGTATCCTGCACATGGAACCGGTCCTATGTCTGGCATTGGGATGTCTGGACCAAGGCAGAAGCTGTAATGGGGCAACAGCTTTGGCAATACAGTTTTTCCCAGCCATTTGTTAAGTTGGTGGAGCTTTGTACCTGTTGAAACAAAAGAGAAAGAAACCTATCAAAGTACCAGCCTGTTTCTCAATTGTCCTTTCAGAGCTGGACATTGCTCTGCAAGCGGGGGCTGTCTGTTGGAGTAGTTCATTCTGTCAGTCAGTGCAAGCTCTGGGATCCCCCCCCCTCTTCCAGCGTCATCAAGGGGAGCTGTTTCTTTGGCATTTAAACTCCTACAGCTGTTATATGGATGCATGCCCGAAGGGGAACGCCCCTTTGGTGCCCCTTCAGGGACTGGGGGCATTTGCCCCTCCTGATTTTTTCCACTGGAGATGCCTAGAGGGCGTGGTAAGAGGATGTGTAAGGTAATGGAGAAAGACTCTGTGACAGCAGTTGACACCGAAGGATCGTGTCGGCCCAATGGACCAGCATGTGTGAGTGTTGGAAGACCTGAAACTTGGGTCAGAATTTCTGTGGCTTGATACGTCTACCTTTGTTAACGCGTCTTTATCTGGTGTCTCCCCGAGTTCCTTCGATAGGACACCACCTCTGAAGCCTGCTCCTTTGAATTGTGGCATGGGTGGGGAGGAGGTAATCACCTTGGTGAGCCCAGTAACAGCATCAATGAATGAAGTGTCTGAGGGCTGCCGCCGCTCCCCCCTCCCCCAGCCTCAGTGTTGGCTGTTTATTGTTAACTCCTATTCAGTTGGGTAAGCCTGAGGCCTTAGGTTTATTACCTTTGGCCTCTTCTGCTGATGTTTCCTTATTTGACATTTGGAAAGTGTTTTCTGAGACCAATGCTTTGTTATCTGGTTTTATTGATCAAACTGTGACGTTCTCAACAGGTTGTTACTAAGTCCCATGAGGTGGATATTAGGATTGCTGCTTGATCCCAGTGATTGGATGATGTGGATAAACCTTTGTGTTTATTGCAAGAGGGGTGGGGGGGGGGATCATGTGAGAGTGAAAAATAGTTGTGTTGCTTAAACAAATTGAAGCCCTAGAAAACACTCATCGGGCAAAGAATTTAAGGTTACTTAATTTTCCTAAGACGCAATTGCTGTCTCCATTAATATTTAGGAAATATTGCAAAGAGATTTTATTAATTTCTGATTTTGAGTCTATTGGGGTTTCTGATCTTTATTATCTGCCTACTCGATTAGTGACACGTGATGATGACATGTTGAGACACAATCTGATTGGATCTTACTGCTTTTTTGGAATCTTCTAATGAGGAGATCTCAGCTCGGGCAATGTTAATCATGCCCTTATCTGCTGTGGCTGATAAGGTTAAAATCTTGAGGGCTTATTTTTTGAAAAAGGATTTCCTGTATTTTGGATATAAGGGTTCTGTTTTTCCAGATGTGGCAAGGTCAACTCAGGTGCGGAGGAAGTCCTTCCTGCAGCTTAGACCTTGTGTCTTAGCTGCAGGGGGAGGGGGGGACTTTCTTTTTGCAGTTAAGTATGTGTTTACTGACCCTCTTCATTTGGAAAATCTTTTGACTAACAAGTAGAGTCTTACAAAGGTTTTGTGCTATGGTATATAATTGTTTAAAGTTTGTTTAGTGGTTTAGTTTTGGATTGTTCTGTAAGTTTTTGTTTGCTTCTGCTTGTTAGAAGTGATTGCCCTCCCTTAATGTGGCCTAGAAAACCTTTTCTTATCCTTTCTTTTGATTATGTATTTACTAAAAGGTGTTTTCATGGTGTTATGCTTGATGTGTATACCTATAAAATTTGCAATAAAAAAAATTGTTCTTTCAGAGAAAAAGCAATTAAGGTGAAGTTTTCCTTATCGTTAATTTCCTGTCCTGGAGTCCAGCTAGACCAGTCCAGACAAGTGGGTTAAGTCCCCCTGCCAGCAGATGTCAAGAGAGAGAAAGTAATGAGAACCAGAGTTGTGACCTCACTGCTGGTATATATCACAGCCACAGCCAAGGGTCTCCTCAGTACCCTTGTAAAAAGCAGTGGAAACAAGAACCCCTATCAGAGACCTCGGTTCTGCCACGGAAAAGTGTAGTTACTCACCTAGCAGGAAGTCAGTTCTAACATATGGGACTCCCCAGCTACCGAGGACCTGTAGGAAAAACCACAGCAGAGCTGTGAGTAGTTGCCAATGAAAGCCGAAGGCAGCCTGAGGACCTCAGGTCCATGGATGGCCACTCTCCCGGTAGCTGGAATAAAAAGGGTCAGAGGGCAGGAGTTGCTTAAACCCTGAACAGACTAAGGAGTATGGCCTGGCCGCAGGCACTGTCCCGACAGGACTCCCTCTCCAGGCAGTACTGCACCACAAAGGTGAGAGGAGGACCAGGTGGTGGCCCAGAAGATGTCTGTCAGTGGCACCGAGCACAGACTAGCAACAGACATCACCATCGCTCGGACATTGTGAGCCGTGACTTGGCAGTGCAGGGAAAGCCGAGCCTGGGCAAGAGGTGATGCAGTCCACCACCCAGATGGACAAGGTACACTTCGTGACCGCCAGCCCCAGGCAACTGGGATCATAGAAGATGAAGAACAGCCTGAATCTGCGGTGGTCCCGAGTCCGCTGCAGATAGAAAGAAAGAGCCTTCTTACAATCCAATGTATGGAGAATCGCCAACATCCGGTTGGTGTGGGGTTTCAGGAAGAAGGTGGGCAGCACTATTTCCTGGTTGAGGTGGTCATCCAAGATGACCTTCAGGAGGAACTTGGGGTGCATGCATAGAACCACCCTGTTCCGATAAAACTGCATATATGGCGTCTCAACCATCAGTGCCTAGAGCTTGCCGACTCTCCGAGCAGAGGTGAGTGCCACTAGGGAGAGAAGTGCCGCAGTGAGCAGGTAGCATAGGCTCAAAGGGCGGCTTGGCCAGCTGCATGAAAACTGCATGGAGGTCCTGGGATCGATCAGGTGATGACAGACAGTTGGCTTCGATATTCTGCTCCCCCACTATGTGCTGGGCTGAGAGAGCCTGTATGTGCCACTCCACCCAGGAAAACAGGAGAGCCATTTCCCCCGCTACACCATGGCACTTTGTGCCACCCTGGCGCTTGATATAAGTGACTGCTATGGCATTGTCTGAGAGGACTTGTAGCTCAAGAGAGCTAGCCAGATGGCTCGTGCTTTTAGCCAATTGATGGCCCAGTGGCCCTCCCTGGTCAACCACTGACCCTGCACCATGTATCCGAGGTAATGGGCTCCCCAGCCCAAGAGGCTGGCATTGATGGTTAGGAGAGTCCAAAAAGGTGCCTCAAGAGACATTTCTCTCATCAGGTTCCGTCAGTCTAGCCACCAGTGGAGACTAAGGCGAACTGCAGTAGGAAGCAGCAGTGGCACCCGATAGTTCTGTGACACAGGGGACCAATGAGAAAGAAGGGTTCGCTGGAGGGGATACATATGCGCCCGGGCCCAGGGTACCAGGTCCAAAGTCGCCGCCATCACTCCGAGCAGCTGCAGATAGTCCCAGACCATGGATGATGACAAACGGATGAACTGTTGCAGCTGCTGCCTTAGCTTGGTGCAGCATGTCTGTGAAAGGAAATCCTTGCCGGGGCGAGTGTCAAACCTTGCCCCAGAGAACTAGAGTGTTTGAGAGGACAGAAGACAGCTTTTGCTGTGGTTGATGACCAAGCCCAGTTTGTTCGAGGAGCTGGACAACCCTTCGCAATGCTGCTTATGTTTTCTTGGGAAACAGTTTTGTGGAAAGACTTGCCACAAATTAACCAGTCATTGAGATATGGATGGACGCAAATCCCTTCTCTGCGAAGAGCCGCTGCTAGGACCACCATTCTCTTGGAGAAGGTCTGAAGAGCTGTCGTGAGGCCGAATGGCAGGGCTGCAAATTGATAATGAGCTCTGAGAATGGCAAAGCAGAGAAACCATTGTCGAGGTGAATGGGAATGTGCAGGTAAGCTTCTGTGAGATTCAGAAAGGCAAGAAATTCTCCGGCATGGACAACCCGAATGATGGACCTGAGGGTCTCCATTCAGAAACGTGGAACCCAAAAGCTGCAGTTGATGCCCTGCAGATCCAGAATGGGTCTGAAGACCCTGTCCTTTTTGGGGATGATGAAATAATGGCTGTGCTCCCCGTCCTCTGGCGGCACCAAGACAAAGGCTCATAACCGTGTGAGATGCTGGAGGGTGTTGTGAAACAGCAGCTTGCTTTGGAGGATCTCTGCAGGGTGAGATGAGGAAAGCATCCCGGATGGGTCTGGCACAATCGAGGACATAGCCCTGATGAACGATATCCAGGACCCATCTGTCTGTGGTGATAAAGGCCCATTCGTAGTAAAAGTGCTGTAGGCACCCTCACACCTGCACTAATTCAGAATGGGCCCCCGTCCAGTCAACAGGATGAGTGGGCAGTGGCCTTACTGCCTGAGCTAGTGGCCTGAGTGTAGGGCTGGCAGCCCTGCCAAAAGGAATTGGACCGACTGGAAGGCGCAGAAGGAGCAGAGTACTGTCTGCCAGGGTGGTACTTCCAACGCAGAACCTTGAGCGTTGTAAGTTCCCAGCGGACGTTCTCTTGAAGGAATTCCTGGGCTTATCCTCAGGCAAATGCTGCGGCTTCACCTCCCCAAGGTCCTTCACCAGCTTTTCCAAGTCCGGGCCAAAAAGCAACCCGCCCTTGAAAGAGAGTCTAGCTAGCTGACCCTTACAGGCCGCATCAGCTGACCAATTGCGAAGCCAAAGCCAACATCAGGCAATGGTAACTGCTGCAACGCTCCAAGCAGAGAGGCGGAGCAGGTCATAAAAGGCATCTGCTAGGAAGGCTGACAAAGATTTCAGATGAACAGAAGTATCGTCCTTAGGTAACAGCTGAATCCAGCAGAGGAGTGCTCTGGCTCCCAAGCCACCACATGCGGACGCTTGGAGGGTGAGAGACACGGTAGAAAATGCTGCCTTGAGAAGACTGTCAGTCTTACAATCTTGGAGATCCCTGAGAGCAGTGCCCCCTTCAACAGGGATAGTGGTACCCTTTGTCACGGCTGTGATCAGCGCATCTACCTTAGGGAAACGCAGCCACTTACTCCAAGTCCAATGACAACCAGGAGTACATCTGCCCCAAATGACAGCCTTGCTTTAAAGGAGCATTGGGAGGCTTCCACTCCGCTACAACCATTTGCTGGAGTTCAGCTGGAAAGGGAAAGGTCTGTGCAGGCCGCTTGATTCCCGCTACGATGAGATCTGTTGAGAGAGGCTGTGATGGCTTGGGCGTTTCCAGGAGATGCAGTTCTTTAATGATCTGGGAAATGAGAACAGTGATCTCGTCCATTCGACAGAGCTGAACTACTGTGGAGCGAGATTCCTCTTCCATGGACGACAGCTCTCCCTCCTGTCTCAGAAGCAGAGCATGAAGAAGAGACAGGAGAAAGGACACCTAACTCCTCCCCCACAGTGGAGCCTTCCTCTTCCCAGCCAGGCTCCCTGAGGTTTCTAAGGGCAGCATCTATGCAGCACTGCTTGCGGTCCCCCACTGATTGAGAGGACCCAGGCTGCGGCGAAGTCAGGACCTGCCCTCCTTTCCAGAGGTTCCAAGCATGTTCAGGATCCATGAACAGCTGCTGTAGAAGTAGGATGGGAGGAGGACGCTCTGTTGTCTGAGAAGTGGAAACCGCCGAAGAATAGGGAGAGGCCCCCCCCCCCCCCCTAAGGGAGCGCAGCACCCATAGACCATAGGGACAGCTGAGGACCCTGAAGCAGCGAAGGATTCTCCTGGATGCGTCTCACAGGCGGAGCACAGCTGCTTAACCAAAAATCTGTGCTTCTTCCCACAGGCCAGGCACTTAGGTTCTGCAGTTGGCATGGCTGGGTGTTTCAAAATGGTGCCGGCTGAAGCAGCTGTCCCACTCAGAGAAAAGGTGCGAAAACGAAAGTACCACCAGGCGACAACGCAGCCACAGAGAGAAGGCCGCAGCTGCGAAAAACTCAGTTTGGTGCAGTGGTACCGGAGCCGCTGAGAGTGACAGAGACAATGTTGTTGCTGGCAGCAGGCAAACAGCTAACCGCTGAACTCAGCGTCCCCACCCATTGGGGGAAGGAAGAGACGCAACAGCCTGCAGTAGAGCTTCAGCAAGCAAGGCAGACTTAGGCAAAAAATAGAAATTACACATACCTGGTAATTGTAGTTCCTGGAGGGTCCAGTTTAGTCCTCCACATTCTGGTAGTGCACCTCCTCCTGCAGCCTGGAGACTGGACCAATCACAAACTTTCTGTATAATGTATGCAGACGGAGCTCCCAGAAGCCCCCAGTGAACTAGTAACAAAGCAGACTTAAAGAAGCAACACATGAGATTGTTATAAATACAAATTCTGAACAAAATGTAAAAACGATGCCCTTCATAACAACATGGACCCCCTCCCCAAACGAGGAAGCCAGAACGCTGCACAGCGCCGCTACCGACGCACCGCCAGAGAAAAAGAGTCAGAAAAAGACCCAAAGCTCTAGGCGAGAGACTGAAGAGCAGACCAAAGAGAAAAGAGAAAAGAGAAGAATATGCTGCTCCCAGACCGATTTGTCCGGAACAGTGCGCCGCAGTAGAAAACCTGATAATCGGGAGGGAAGGAGGACTAAACTGGACCCTCCAGGAACTACAATTACCAGGTATGTGTAATTTCTATTTCCTGAGCGGTCCTCCAGTTTAGTCCTCCACATTCGGGATGTAACAGAGCAGTTAACACCGGGCGGGACCTTTCCAACCGGCGCGCAGGACTGTCGGGTATATTCGTAGCACAAAAATAAGTTAGACTCTCTGTTGTTGTCTAGGGGAGATAGCTACCAATATACAGTCCGGAGTTCGGTAAGTTATTCTGGCAATGAGCCACGAAAGAATTCTGGTCTGCAGATATATATTAGACTTTATTATAGGCAACCAAATAGAAAAATATACACACACACATATCGCTAATTAGAAAAATGAGGTAGACATTTGTTATGGTACAGATGTACACTTGGACAACGTAAGAATTACAGACTAGTAAACCAGACGTCACTGATTCGCTCTGCACTTAGGAAAAGTAAGAAATATATTGCTAACCCCTTTGCCCTTCCAGGAGAGGAGAGATAAGCCGGTACCTTAGCTCCGTCGGCAGAGACAGCTTCGTCCAAGGATGCAGCTGTTAGCTAATGCCGGCTCCAGCCCCTTCAGAGGCGAGCCGCAGTAAGTCCGAACCGGAGGGATCAGTGAAAGTCTTATCTCAGACCTGTGAAGGACGGCCTAGCCCACACGTCTGGCGAAAGGCTCAGGAATCAGGTACGCAGTGCACAGCAGCAGGACCGGTGCAGAAGTCTATGTCCAGGTGGGGAGAAAAACCCCCAACTCCTTCTCTCACCGCTACTTAGAACTAGAACTTTTCCAGCGCAGAATGCAGAATTCTGTGTGTGAATCCTCCGTCATAGGTCCGGTGATTGGTTGGCAGCAGGCAGTCTGAGGTGTTCTCAGCGAATCAGAAGGTAGATGATGCGCAGCGTCTTGCAAACAAAGGAGCCATGGTAAAAGTCAGGCAGAAGCAACAGTATGTAACTTCTGGGCATGTACAAGTGTCCAAGGCCAGCCACGGACAATAGCCTCTGTATGCATGCACACTTAGAAACGCTGATCCAGCATTTGCTTGGAAGACAGGCTTATAGCTGAACACAGCAAAAGCGAAGTGAAGAATCCATCTTGTTTGGTGCAGTTTGGTTCAGGCCTGAGTTGTAGAGCAGGCCAGAGATTTGCATGTAGAATTGCAGGGGTACCAGCCCTACATCTCCCCCCCCTTGTAAGATGGAGGATGCTACAAGGGAGTACACTCCATCGTACAAAGCCTAACTAGCAGTACTACCGTGCAGGTCAGAACCAAATGACAAATGATTGACTAATGCATGAGAAGTGGATAATACTTCAAGCACAATATGCAGGAAAACAATACTGCATGAGGAATAATACAGTGAATACACTCAAGCAATAAAAGAAGTCAAAATCAAATGACATTGATACAGTCAAGTCAATTCAAACAAAATAATGCATGGTAACTTCAAACTCAAGAGTATATATAGTATCCAAACCAAAAATGCATATCAGTAATGCAATATAATGTGTTAGTGTAACACTAAGGTGAACACTCAAAAGTAATGAGAAGCCATGTGGAACTGTGTTAGTAAAATGAACACATGCTATCTATGAAAAAAAACCAACTCAATTAAGAGTAATGGATAACTTTCAAAGAAAATGGTGACACTTATTCAAAAGTGTGACGTTCCAGCAAATCCTGCAGACGCATGGCAGGCAGCAGAGGTGCAGGATGCATAGAGCGACGAAGAGCACGAATCTGTCTCTGTTGATACAAAGAGATAAGAAACTGGAGCACCAACAGAAAGAAAAGACCAGGCACAATGACATGGGACATAAAATCAGTTTGCAAAATGTCCACATCTCGTGAATCAAAGTTATAATCAGCAATGGCAAGGGCGTCCTGGTCAATGGACAGTTCAACTGTGTGAGAGTCCTTATAGTCCAAAAGATAGTTCAAGGCTGCAGTGAAGTCAATCTCATGACCTCGAAACACATCCAATATCTGGAGCTCTGTCGAAACAGGGTCAGCGTCAAGATAAAACAAGGAAACTCCACCAACATTAACAATGGAGTTCTTGGGAACATCAATCAAGCAAACATTGCAGGGTAGAGGAACTCTATTATGAATGTCATGTTTATTCATGGTGACCAGGAGTTCACTCAGAGGGGTGCTAACCAGCCAAACATTGTTGACAACAGCAACTTTCGTCTCTGAAAAGTCATCGAACTTGGTCATGGTAACTTTACATTGTTCTTTCACATTTGCAGCAGACAACCCACAAAGAGCTGTAGAAGTGTCCTTCAGGAAAGGTGTACCAGGACACAACCAATGCATGTCTTTAGAGCGTTGGCACATGCCAAGATTAGGCACCACGTATATTAGTGATGCGTGCAACAGACGATTCAAAATGCTTCTGTAAAACATGTTGGGGATCTAGGGACACAAAAACTTTCTGTGTGACAGTCTGGGACCGTGTAATCAGGAAACCAGGCGCATCCTGTAGCACGACACCAGAAAGAGGGCCAGGTTCAATCAATCTGGCAACCTCGGATCCCGCAAACATCAAAATCAGGAACAGGACCTTCAAAGTCCGAGACTCCATCTGTAAAAGAAAACAAACAGGCTATGCTGCCTGAAGGTTAGTATCACTCACTTCAGCAAGAGGTTCGTCAGGAAGGAACTTACTGGGATGACACGGTCTAAGCTGATTAATGCGTGCTGTAACATAACTCCACGGAAGGCCCGAGGTACCACCCATTGCACAATACCATGCTTACTCGTCCGTATCAACAGATCTTTCTGGAGATGGAACATGTCCTTGGAGATGTAGAGGATCCTCAGTTCCTCATCGTCCTGACAATCCTCCAGAGTTAATGGGTGTTCCTGGGGGTTCTGCAGAAAAAGGTAGAAACGTCCAAGAGTAGGATCTTGTTTCTGGGCTTGCACGAGGTCGAAATCTGTGCTCTCGCCACACCATTGTACCACAGGGGGCATGGTGGATAATTGAGCTTGGCGCCGGGTAACCGCCGTCACCATTTGAAGCCCATTGGTCTCGGGAGCCTCCAACTGCCAGAGGTCTCCAGAGACAGCACCCTCCTTGGCAAGCTGATCAGCTAGATCATTTCCAGTCTTGTCAGGATTATCAACACGGGAATGACCTTTCACTTTCTTCCAGGAGATGGTCATGTCATTTTCATGAGCTACCTCGTCCAAGGCCAGAATCAATCCGGCATGTTTGACAGGTTTCCCTTTGGAATTCAGCATATTGTTAGATTTCCAAATGGGTAAGTGGGAAACAAAATTCTGTCTGATGTAGTCTGAATCAGTACAGATGGTTAGGGTGTGAACCCCTCCCTGAGCAGCAGACTGGAGAGCTGCCAGGGCTGCAGCTAGCTCTGCATACTGATTAGTCTTGGTACCTAGACGGTACTTGAAGGGTTCACAAGGGTGGTTCTGGTTCCAAACCACACCTATACCTGCTACCAGTTCATGGTCAGGCTCTCGACGGTAAGCACAACCGTCCACATACACCTTGGGGTAGCCTTTACAGAGGTTCTCATCGTAAGGACGATGACGAGAAGGCTCAGGCAGACATGACTCCATTTCGGTGTCTAAATTACCCACTAAAGGTTCTCTGGCAGTGCAATCGTGCAATTCAGCCAGGCCCTGTGCGGCGGTATCCTTGCGGTTTTGAGCATACCTGACCTCCAGGGGCCAGCCCTGAAGTGCTAAGGTCCAGGAGACAATGCGACTGTTTGACACTTGTCCCGATTTAATCCGATCACTGCCTAGGAACTTGATGGGTTGGTGATGAGTCTCAACAACCAACCTCTCCCCTTGGATATAACTGCGGAAATATTGGAGGGCCCAGACTGTGGACAACAAGGACTTCTCACAGTCGGAGTATTTCTTCTCCACTTCCGTTAAAGCTTTGCTGGCATAGGCAATAACTTTCCTATCTGTGTCATGCATCTGGTACAGAACAGCACTCATAGAGTGATCGGTGAAACCTAGTTCCACGAAGAATTCTCTGCCACTCTCTGGATAGGCAAGACAGGGAGCTCGACTCAAAGCTGCCTTCAGCTCTTCTAGAGCTGCCTCTTGGTCGGGACTCCATACCCAAGGTTCATCTCTTTTGAGGAGTTTGACCAGGGGTCGGGAAATCTCCGCATATTGATCCACAAATTGGCGTGAATAATTGCAAATGCCCAAGAATGAGCGCAGCTCACTCACGTTGGTCGGACGTTTGAGTTGTTGCAAGGCCGCAATTCTCTTCCTTTGAGGTCGCAGTCCCTCAGCAGAAACTTCGTAACCCAAATAATTGAGGGATTTCCGGCACCATTGGCCCTTTGACAAGGACAGCTTTGCTCCTGCAGCTTTCAGTTGCTGGAAGACATGCTCTATTTCTTGCAAATGGTCAGTGAAACTGGTGTTCTTCACCAGTATGTCGTCGACATAGACGAGGGTGCCTCTTGTCTCAGCATCAGGCAAAGCCTTATGGAGGAAAATATTGAAGTCTGCTGGGGCATTCAAATAACCAAACGGTGTCCGATTCCAAGTATATTGTCGCCTACCGAAGGTAAAAGCCAGCTTATGCTGATCTTCTGGATGGACAGGTATAGTCCAAAATCCTGAGGCCAGATCCAGGCTTGTAAAGTACCTTGCACCCTTGATGGTGGCTAAGTTCTGTTCCAGATGTGCCATAGGCCATCTGGATAGAGGTACCTTTTTATTAAGCTGGCGATAGTCCAAAGCTAAGCGCCAGCTAGAGTCCTTCTTGATGACAGGCCACAGTGGGGCATTGTAAGTACTGTTGCATTGACGTATAATTCCCTTTTGTTCCAGGGAATTAATGATTTCCTGAACGGATTCATAGGAGGCCAATGGGATTTTATACTGCCTCACAAAGACAGGTTTACTGTGTGGATCCGTAGGAATACGGGTGACATGTAGGTCGGTGAGACCACAGTCATAGGTGTCAGTGGCGAACAGGTCCTTGTGACGGTACAGCAGTTCTTTTAATTGGGCCTTTTCTGACTCATCAGTGCAGGCGTCTGCTTCAGCAAGTTTTCCCGCAACCATTTCATCAAATCCCAGAACAGGTTTATTTGAGGGTATTTCAACCTTCTCCTCAATCTCATCTTGGAGAGAGGAGACCTGGATGGCTTGGACAGCATGGGGCTCCCCCCCCTGGTGGGTGAGGGAACTAACAGCCTCATCAAGTTTACTTGACAAAATCAGATGGTCAGACTCGAGGTCCACCTGAGAGGTCACAGCACTATGTGGCCAGACAAACTGTAAGGTGAGGAGGCCTCGGGGTGAGGATCGAACACACGCAGGGGTCCCCCCCCCCTTCACAGATGTTCCAGGAAACAGGGGCTTCCCCAATAATCTGGAGACTCAATTCCACACTTGGGAACGATTCTCCCACTAGGAATCCCAGGGGTTCGCCTTTCACAAGGTGAATGCGATCTGGATTTGGATTGGTGAGCAATAAGTGTAAAGAGGGAGCTGTGGCCTCCATGCAGGGTACGGGACCCATGGCTAGGCCCAGCTCCTCAAAACGGGAATTTGGACTGAAGAAGACCAAGTTGTCGGAGAACACATGTCCTCGGGTCACCTGTATCGGCAGGGGACAATCCTGTACCCTCCCAGGTATGTGGGTGTCTTCTGCACAGACCACTTCACAGACTTGAGGAATGGTCTGACCAGCCCGTAGGGATGGGCGGGCACCAGAGAAATCTACCGGATCTCCTTCCATCCTACTCCAGAGGATGTTGTTCACAAAATCCACATAAGTTCCCAGTCGAACAAGGCAATCTGAGCCTAAGGAGAGGGGCACCTCAAGTCCTCTGATGATGGAGAAGGTGTGCCGAAAACCTTTGACCCCAACTTGTAAGGGGAGATTGCAGTAGCCCATGAATGTCTTGAGCCCTTCCCCAGGCACTTGGAACGAAGTCTTCGCTCCCATTACCCAATCAAGGGTAAGCTGTTGTTTGAGCCGATAGAAAAGAGTCTCACTGATGAGGGAATGGTCACAGTGGGGTAATAGGTAGGCCCTTTCCTTTTGGGACATGCCCACCTGCACATATATAAAGGGACCTTTCTCAGCCGAGAATATGTCCGTCAGTCTCCTAGGGTGATCTAGGCAGGGATGGGATGGAGGAGGGGTTTGCACCTCACAACCTTCCACAGGTTCCTTCAGGAATATCTGCAGGCAGTCAGTATCAAGGACAATGTTAGCTACTGAACCCACTGCAATGGAAACCACGTCGCTGATGCCCTGATCCTCATCTCCAGCTCTTTCATACTGGAGCTGAAGGATTTGGGGATCAGCTGACCTCTGGAAATTAATCCTGATGGACTTGTTTGTGCGTTCCACCGAACAAGGACCACTGACTCTGCTGTCATGTTTTACCCTAGCATAAGGTATGGGATGTGTGACCTGTGTCCAGATCACTTCCTGGACGTAGTCCAGAATGGGGCGTAACCGTTTCAGGAGCTCATTGCCAATCAGGAATTCTTCCCCAGGGCACTTAGTAATGATTACAGGATGTTTCACCTGTAATTTTCCAATTTGGAGGTTAAGCCAGACTTGCCCCATAGACTCTATGGGCTGATTCCCATAAGCTGCGAGTGACAAATCACTGGGTGTGACGTGTAGGGTCCTGTGACTCCCCAAGGAAGCAGTGAGTCTATCAAAGAGACTCGAGGTAATCAGGGTAGCCTCAGAGGCTGAATCTATCAGGCCCTCACAGAGAAAAGCCTGCTGAATTGTAACAGGAACAGTGTACCTCTGTCCTTTTGGCTTGAGTTTACCCAGAAAGTACTTGTGCTTCCTGATGGTGTCAAAGGCTGGACCCTCGCTGTCCATGGCAGGACTGTCACTCTGTGTCCCTGGGGTGGCATCCACGGCTGGCTGCACCTGTGCAATAGTGACCTGTGGGACAGAAACAAAGTCGGTTAGTCATTCAGTCGCCTTAGAAGGGGAAGAGGAGTCAACCAGTTCCTCCTCTGACGTCTGATGCTTTGCTCGGGGCTTAGGAGACGCACTACTAGCAGGAGCCTCCTGTGAGGAGCTGAATGCAATGCTAGCCTTCATCATATCTGTCAGCTCGCTTATTCTCTTCTCCAGTTCCAGGTATTTGTCAAAACCGGGCTTTCTCTTCCAGTTCCGGTTCTGTGGAGTGAAACGCTGATTCCCAGAGCGCTGCTTAGACCCAGATGACTGGTTATTCTGGGGTGGCCTGGGAAGATTCTGTGGAACAGAAGGAGAAGAGTTATTTTCTAACGAAAGAGTGGATTTTACAGCACTAACACACTGTTTTGGCTCTCTGGCCTTGCTGGGAGCCCGTACTGTGCTGCCAGTATTGGTTGCTCTCATGTTGGGAACAGCTTCCCAAATCCACTCAGCATGTTCTATCACACGTGACAGGGGTTCGTGACGCTTGTCAGACATATAAGGCTTGATAGATGGAAGGAGCAACTGACAGTAAAGATTACGAAACTCCTGATGGTGTTCTATTGTTTCCCAAGAAGGGTCACTCTGGAAGAAAGTCTGCCTAAGTCTGTAAGCAAACTCTCGGGGGGTTTCATTTTCCTTATGAGTCATACTAAATGCTGCCTGCTTTGCAGCAATATCATCAGGGTATGGCCCATAATGTTTCTTTAGTGCCTGTTCAAAAATGACAATGTCCTTCTTTTCATCGTCTGCCATGGCCTGAATAAATTGCTGGCAAGGCACATCAAAAGACCATGGAAGATACAAAACCATGTCCTCCCCCCTGGTAATGTTCAGTGCCCGAAAGGCATCTTTGACAGCAGCTAAATGTTCATTTATGGTGGCATGACCAGTTTTCTCAAAAGGAGTGACCATGCTCCGCAAGGTCTTGATAATTTGCAATTGTGCGACAGAGGCACCTTCATTTGTGTGTTTTCCTTGCAGGACACGGGAGCATAGTGGATTTTGCGTCCCTTCAGCTCCCTCTGGTGGTCGCTGCTGGTACAGTTTGCCATCACTAGGGAGACTTCTCCCCCCCCCTCCACCGCTCCCTGTATGGGGAGGGGTCGAGAGTAGGGTGTTTCACTCCGCCCTGTTTCTCTCCTGTGCTCATGCGCTGATGGGAGAGAACTGACTCTGTTCTGGAAAAGCTGCCGTTCTACACTGGGCAGGGTTTCCAGTGGCAAACTGCCGTCATCTACCCTCTGGTACTTCGAGAAGCCTAGAGGGCTGAAATTATCCCTGTACTCTGTCTCAGTACCCTGAGCGGTGGACACACATGCCAATTCAAAACAGTCAGCTCTTAACTGCTGGATTTCTAGGTTAACTCTCTGCATTTCCTGCCCACATTCCTGACGTGCAGCAGCAAGCTGTCTCTCGAGACCAGCCGATTGCTGTTTCACTGCAATCAGAGCAGTCTCTGTCTCATTTAACTGAGCCATCAGAGCTCTCTCTCGCTGCGCATACAGAGCAGCGAAATCTGTTAGTCTCCTGGTCCGGGCGGCCAGTTCAGAGCTACAAACAGTCAGAAAGTGCACTTCTGTTTGATCCAAAGCATTCCGCTGCCTGAGAGCGGAAACCTGATCCGACCAGGTCTCTGTTTAAACCATCGTAAATCAGTAGCTGAGACTGTCTCTAAAACAAACACAGGGCACTGCTAGAGAATTCTCTAAGGCAGAGAGCCTGTAATCTGGGTTCTGTCGTCTGTCTCACAGACAATGCTCTCTGGCTTCAAAAACCGTAGCATAAACAGAAAGATTACACAAATTCTGAGAGGCACATTCAGAAATACTCATCCCGGACGAGCCCCCATATGTCGGGTATATTCGTAGCACAAAAAGAAGTTAGACTCTCTGTTGTTGTCTAGGGGAGATAACTACCAATATACAGCCCGGAGTTCGGTAAGTTATTCTGGCAATGAGCCACAAAAGAATTCTGGTCTGCAGATATATATTAGACTTTATTATAGGCAACCAAATAGAAAAATATACACACACACATATCGCTAATTAGAAAAATGAGGTAGACCTTTGTTATGGTACAGATGTACACTTGGACAACGTAAGAATTACAGACTAGTAAACCAGACGTCACTGATTCGCTCTGCACTTAGGAAAAGTAAGAAATATATTGCTACAGGACAGCCGAACCAAAACAAGAATCCCGAGCGGCCAACACATCCAAGCGATAGTGCTTACTGAAGGCATGTAACGTGGACCAAGTGGCCGCCTTACAAATCTCTACGGGCGGCACCAGGCAATGCTCCGCCCAGGACGTAGCCTGTGCCCTAGTGGAGTGGGCCCACAGCCCCTCCGGAACGGGACGATGGTGCAACAAATACGCGGACGCGATCGCATCCTTGATCCAACGAGCAATAGAGGCCTTAGCCGCCGCCTCCCCTTTTCGAACACCGCCAAACAGGACGAACAAGCCGACACCTTTAAGTAACGCCGAAGCACGCGACGCACATCGAGGCAGTGAAGCCCGTCGGCCAGGTTCTCAGGAACGCTAGGCAGAATCGGAAGAAAAACCGCCTGATTTAAATGAAAGGGCGAAACCACTTTGGGCAAAAAGGAAGGAACGGGCCGAAGGACCACGCGATCCGGAGTAAAAGACAAAAACGGTTCCCGGCATGAAAGCGCCTGGAGCTTGGAAATGGGCCGCGCAGAACAAATAGCAACAAGAAAAACCGTCTTTAGCGTGAGATCCTTAAGCGTCGCTCGACGAAGAGGCTCGAAAGGTTTGCGAGTCAAGGCACGCAACACGAGATTCAAATCCCACAAAGGAACGGCCACCCTCCGAGACGGCCGCAAGCGGAAAACTGCCTTGAGAAAACGCTGCACGTCCGGATGAGACCCCAGCGGACGACCCAGCACTTTACCTCTATAACAGGAGAGAGCCGCCAGCTGAACCTTCAGAGAACTGGCCGCCAGGCCCTTGTCAAAACCATCTTGTAGAAAACTCAAAACCACCGACACGGATACGATCGCTGCTCGAACACCCCGCCGGGAACACCAGTCCTCAAAGATTCTCCATACCCATACGTACGTGAGGGAGGTGGATGTTTTCCGCGCCTTGAGAAGAGTAGCAACCACCGCAGGGGAATAACCCCTCTTTCTCAACCGAGCCCTTTCAATGGCCATACCGTAAGCGAGAACTGACCCACCTGAGGCATCCGTAGCGGACCCTGAAGAAGCAGGTCCGGAAGCGAGGGCAGAGGCCAAGGATCGCCGTCGCGCAACCGAACCAGATCGGCATACCACGGGCGCCTGGGCCAATCCAGAGCAACCAACAACACCCGTCCCTGGTGACCCTCGATGCGCTGGACGACCCGACCGATGAGCGCCCACGGAGGAAAGACAAAGGAGCTGCGACTCCGGCCACGGCTGGATGAGAGCGTCGAGGCCCTCGGACATGCGTTCCCTCCTCTTGCTGAAGAAACGTCCCGTTTTTGCTGACTGGAAGGTCGCCATGAGATCCATGACAGGCGGGCCCCACCGCCGAACAATCTGAGCGTACACCTGCGGGTTCAGCTCCCACTCCCCTGGGTCTACCCGCACTCTGCTGAGAAAGTCCGCCATGACGTTTTCCTTTCCCGCTATATGCGCTGCCGAGATTGCCGGGAGACGGGTCTGTACCCAAGTGAACAAGGCTGTCGCCTCCGCTTCCAAGGCCACACTGCTGGTGCCCCCCTGCCGATTGATGTAGGCTACCGTCGTTGCATTGTCTGAGAGAATGCGAACCGGCCGCCCCATCACCAATCCCTCGAGGGCTAAGAGAGCGAACTGCACCGCTCGCAGCTCGAGACGGTTGATCGACCAAGAAGCCTCCAGGGGAGACCAGGTTCCCTGAGTGAACAGGTTTTCGCAGTGAGCTCCCCAGCCCGCCAGACTGGCATCCGTCGTGAAAGGTACCCAACGGGGCGGTTCCAGGGGAAGACCCCTCCGCAGGTTTCTGGAACACATCCACCAACGAAGAGACTGACGAACCGGTTGCGGGCAAGGCAAGCGCATGTTTAACGAGTCGAACTGGTTCGACCAGCGACGTAACAGAGCACTCTGGAGCGGACGCATATGGAACCTCGCCCAAGGCACCACCTCCAGGGTCGCCGCCATTGTGCCTAGAAGCCAGAGGTACCACCAAGCCGAGGGCGCAGGCATCCCCAGGAACAGACGAATGAGACCCTTCAAGGCCAGAATATGGCGCTCCGGCAAGCACACCAGTCCTCTCGCCGTGTCGAACCGAACCCCCAGATATTCGAGGTCTTGAGACGGCACCAGACGGCTCTTCTGATCGTTGACCACCCAGCCGAGGGAACGCAAGAGAGAAACCACTCGGGCCGTGACGTGCACACTCTCGTCGTTGGATTTCGCTCGAATCAACCAATCGTCGAGATAAGGATGAACGAGAATGCCTTCCTTTCGCAAGGCCGCCGCAACCACTACCATGACTTTTGTGAAGGTCCGAGGCGCTGTGGCTAGGCCAAACGGCAGGGCCCGAAATTGATAGTGCCCCCACGGGAATGCGAAACGGAGGAACTTCTGATGAGACTCCCGGATGAGAATGTGCAAATACGCCTCCGAAAGGTCGAGAGAAGTGAGAAATTCTCCTTGACGCACCGCCACGATAACTGATTTTAAAGTTTCCATCCGAAAGTGCGGAACCTTGAGGGCCCGGTTTCTGCCCTTGAGATCCAGAATTGGACGAAGGGACCCGTCCTTCTTTGGCACGACAAAATAGATGGAGTAGCGACCGACGCCGCGCTCGGAAGGAGGGACGGGAATCACCGCCCCCAGAGACAAGAGGCGGCGCAAGGTCAAGCGGATGGCCTGAGTCTTCTGGGCGCCCTTGCTGGGAGACAGAACAAAAGAATCTCGGAGAGGAAAGGCGAACTCCAGGGCATAACTCTCCTCGATAATCTCTAGCACCCACTGATCTGACGTGATTTGGGCCCAAGAAGGAAGAAAATCGCGTAAGCGACCCCCGATGACTAGAAGTCCCTCTGGGGCCCGCCTCGCTTCATTGCGGCTTGCGACTAAAGGAGAAAGTCGACGAAGAGGAGGTGCCAGAAAAACCTCGGCCGGCTCCTCGGAAGCCACGAAAACCTTGGGAACGGGAGCTAAAGCGACCACGCTGGGTCCCCCACAAACGGGAAGAACGAAATCTGCGAAAGTCCCGAAAGTCCCGAAAGCCGCGGGAGGGAGGCAAGGTTCTATTCAGCTTAGGCTTATCTTCCGGAAGCCTACCCCCTTTAGATTTTCCAAGGTCTTTAACCAATTCATCTAGCGCCTCCCCAAACAATAATTTGCCCTTGAAGGGCAACTTACTGAGACGAGACTTAGACGAACCATCAGCCGCCCAGTTACGCAACCAGATGGATCGGCGCGCCGACACCAAAGAAGCCATACTATTAGCCAAGGATCTAATTAAATCGTAATGAGCATCCGCCAAGTACGCCGAGCCCGATTCCAGCCGGGTCACCTCTAAGAGACCCTGCTCATCCAAACCCGAAGCTGAACGCAGGTGCTGAGCCCAACGCAAGCAGGCCCGGGCCACCCAAGCGCCACAAATAGAGGCTTGCAGCGACAAAGCATTGGTGTCAAAAGCTTGCTTCAACAAATTGTCCACTTTCTTATCTTGCGTGTCCTTCAAGGCCGCAGCGCCTTCGACGGGTATGGTGGTCTTCTTAGTCACAGCAGACACCGCCGCATCCACCCGCGGCATTTGAACAGCTCCTTGTCTTTATCGGCCAAAGGATAGAGGCGGTTCATAGTTCGAATTCCCTTCAAACTTGAATCCGGTTGATCCCATTCAGTTTGAATCATTTGCTCGACCACGCGGTGCACGGGAAATACCATCTGGGACTCCCGCACCGCCTGTATGAGAGGATCCTCCAAGGCGTCCTCCTCCGCTGGACGCGCAGCCGCTAGATTAAGGGCCTGAAGAGACTCTGTGATTAAGGGCACCAACTCCTCCCTGCGAAACACACGAATAATCCGTGCTTGATCCTCCGGCTCAGGGATCTCCCCGTCTTCTAATTCCTCCGCCTCAACTTCCTGATCAACATCCGCTTCCAAATCTGTGCAACTTAGGGCGTCCTGCTCAGGGTCACCGGACCTAAAACGTTTGGAAGCAGTCTGAGAAACGCGCCGGGGCTCCCCCGACGCAACGGAGGGAAGAGGCGCTGCCCAAGTCTCTGGAGGCTGGCCGGAGCGGCTTAAGCGAAAGGCCTGATGCATTAGAAGCACAAAGTCTGGGGAAAAGTCTATAGGAGAGTCAACCGCCGTAGCAGACAATACACCAGAATGACCAGTGGCATGGGGCGTAGGACCAGGCGGCCGAGAGCTCGGTGAGAGATCTCCCTCCGCCAGAACCGAAGGCCCTTCCGTTCCAGGAAGCTCCTTCAAGTCCATTTCAGGAGCTAAGCTAGGAGAGACCGAGTCGCAGCCCCGACAGAGGCCAGACTCCGCCCCTGCGGCCCTGCGCGAACCACAGATTACACACTGCGGTTTAGTAGGCATGCTCACCTGCAATCTGTGCCAGAAAGGCGCCCAGCGCAAAACCTTATGTCCAAAGGAAACGCCGAAGGAAGGAGGCCTGTGACAAAAGTGACAGCCAAAACGTTTTTTTTTTTTTTTTAAAGAAATAAAACACTGCCTAGGACCCTGAGGGTATCCCGAGTAAAATCGCCAGTGCCAGAAGCGGAAAAAATGCAAAGGGAAGCCGTGCACTACAGTTGAAACCGGCGGGAAAAAACCGGCACCGAGAAGCACAAAATGGCCGCCTACAGAATGCCCCCGCGCTGAAAAAAAAAAGGCGCAAAAATGAAAAACAAAGAAAGAAAAGGAAATTGAATAAAGGAAATAAACACAGGCAAGAGCAGAAGCCCCGAAAAAGAGGCACTCACCCCCGAGGCCAAAAATGTGGGCAGTCAACTCACCGCGGGAAGGAAATCGGGAGCGCGCTGGCAGGGCACAGTGAGGATGAAAGACTGAAAACAGCAGCAGTAAAAGAGCTGTCCGTGAAGGTAGGACTCTTCCCCGTGCAGTCTAGGGGAGAGTGCAAACCTAACCGGCAAGCAGACAACCTCGGCAGGGAAGGCAGGAGCCCAATGCAGGACTGGCTTCTCAAACCGGGAACAAGGCTGGATCAGCTGAGCCCCTTTTTTTTTTTTTTTTTTAAAGTTAAATTTAAAGGAACAGCTACTGAATTAAAGAAAAAGAAATAGACCCCCAAATGAAAAAGAATCTAGTGTTGCTCCTCCAGTAGTCACTGAGTGTGCCCAGCAGGCACACACGTCCTCAAGCTGCAAGGAGACTGGACTCACTGGGGGCTTCTGGGAGCTCCGTCTGCATACATTATACAGAAAGTTTGTGATTGGTCCAGTCTCCAGGCTGCAGGAGGAGGTGCACTACCCGAATGTGGAGGACTAAACTGGAGGACCGCTCAGGAACTAAGTTATGGCATAACAAAGAAAAAATAAATACAGAACAAAATAAAACAAAGGCAAGAGTCCTAGGGTCTCCCAAAGGGTCCTCTTGACCCAAAGCCCCCTCCAAGCTGTACTGGCCCTCATAACCAGGAGCTAGCCCACAAGCTGATCCAGTAGGCTGGGTGTCTCATATACCCCCGGGATCAAATTTGCACAGCATCCGGTGAAATTCAGAGGGCTAAAAGCCCACAAGGAGAGCGAAGTCCAACATTTACTGAGACAGAGAAAGTACTGAGGAGAGCCTTAGCTGTGGCATATACCAGCAATGAGGTCACACTTCTGATTGGCTCTCATTACATTCTCTGTCTCGACATCTGCTAGCAGGGGGACTTCACCCACTTCTCTGGACTGGAACCTCTTAAGTGTGTTCTAAATGTGCTGCTCTATAAAGCAAGAATACTCACATGGGGTGGGTGGGTGGGTGCTGGGGTGGGTATGGAGGGAACTAACATGTGATGAGGTGTCAGTGGCTTCAAATTGCTGGGAAAGATTAAAAGCAGAGTTTTAAACCTACACCACTAAAGGTAAGAAGTGTGTGACTTTTAAATTACTAGCTCTTTACCTGAGAGCTCTTAAAAGGGTTTTGGTACATTTTTAAAACAAAGTTACGTTCTTTTTTGTGTTTTAGTTCAAAGGGGGAAATGTTTCTTTAGTGGTGTAGGTTTAAAACTCTGCTTTTAGTCTAGTTTTCCCAGCTCTTTGAAGCCACTGACACCTCATCAGGAGTTAAGGGGCCCGATTAGCCTGTGAAAGAACTGAGAGCAGCTAAGGACTTCATAAAAGACCTCAGAGCCGTGAAGTATAGGCATTCCTAACAGAGGCTCTGCATTTCAAGCATAGGTAAGGAGTGTGTGGCTTTTAATTACTAGCTCTCTGCCTGAGAGCTCTTAAAAGGTTTTTAGTACATTTTTAAAACAAAGTTATATTCTTTTTGGTGCTTTAGTTCAAAAGGGGAAATATTTTCTTTAGCCCAAAGCCATTTCACTGGCCACCTTTTTTTAAGGAGATATTGGACATTAAGGGGTTGAACTGCAAGGGTGCCAATAATGGTGACCACACCTGTAAGTACCAATGGGGCCTATTTACTACCTATGAACCTGACTTGAATTAACATGTACAATGTTCATTGACTCGCCTGAGTTAACGAGGCCCCCTAGACTGTAAACCTTCTAAACCTCTGTTTCTCTTGCACCCTTTCATTCTCTGGTATGCTCCTCAATACAAAATACAGCCCCATTTGCATCCTGCACACCCTGCGAGTTCAGTGTAGCTCTTGCTGTCCCCTCAAGCAGCAGAAAGGAGTCTGAGACAGGCAAAGACACTGCTCTAGGGCAGGGGGGCACACTAGAAAATGAAAGGGTGCCAGAGAGAGTTAGAAGAACTTTGGATTTTTGGTTTATTTATTCATCTTTCCAAACCCCAGCTCAAGCTGAGTGACAGTTAAGAGACAGGAGACAGCACCTGCCACAGAGAGTTTAAAATCTAGGCACCTCATTAATGAAGGTGAGATTTTGGTTATCCACACCAAATCTGCAGGGTGGACAGAATACGGCTGTGTGATTTTTGTATTGATGCACATAAGTGCATGTTCTGCTAGGTCTGCGTGGAACTCTTAATTTTGTTTTAAATTAACAGTGGGCATACATGAGTAAAAATGCCACACTGGGTAAAGAACACAGCCCAGGCTTTGTATGCTATTGCCATGCTATAGTAAGTTTATCACCCACGCAACAAACCAAACCTTACTGCCATTTCATTGGTTCAACATTTATTAATAGTGCACACTCGATAATACAAAATAGCTTAAAAACAGGTCAGCAAAAAATAAGTACAAAACAGAAAGCAATTACAGAAATGTCTTGTTTATCTACACACAATTACAGTGATGGCTTTAATATATAGTAATATTTAATATATATGAGAGGTCTCCTCGCCCAGAGTCCTGTAAGTCAAATGAGACTTTTCAGTGCCCCTCACAGGCTTAGGGACAATGAGGGAGACTTTCAGGTCTCTCAGTCTTAGCGTGAGGCTTATGGGCCACAGGGGACTCTTCTGGGTCCCTCATGTAGTTTTTGACCAGCTCCCAAATCGTGGAAAAGCACAAGTGTGCATACTGTAAGGCTGAAAGCATAGCCCTGCAATGGAGGATCCCTGAGAGTCCCTTACCACCAAAACTCAAACTGCTGACAGATCTACTGCTAGCTGTCCATTTTAGAGTTCCCATCCCATGAATGGGGGGGCCCTGGAGCACCCTAGGAGCCGAGGCAGGGCAGCTCCTCACCAGAAGCACATGCATGTCTTCCTTGTCATTCAAAGAGCAGAGAAGAAAGAGCCAGAGGCCAGATCAGCTTGTTACGGTCTTTGTTTGCTGGGCTCCTCAGAAGGACAGAAAAGAGAAGGTGTGTACACTGGGGGGAGCTGTGCTCTGCTGTCACGGTATTCATACAGGAGTTCTGGAGGGGAAGGGGGCAGGGAAGGGAGGAGGGTCAATTCTTCCCTTTCTTCTTCTTGGGACGGCTCCTCCTTTTTGTCCTGGAGTCAATGAGCTGCTGAGACTGGCGCTTCAGGGTGGCCCGGGTCACAATGTCCCCATCATCATCTCCGCTGTCATCCTCTGAGGGGAAATCAGATGCAAAGAATGAGCACCCGCTCTCCCTGGTACATTCACCTTGCTGCCTGCGTTTCCCCCTCCCTGGCACACTCACCTTGCTGCATATATTTTCTTCTGCCTGGCACACTCACCTTGCTGCCTGCGTTTCCCCCTCCCAGGCACGCTCACCTTGCTGCCTGCGTTGCCCCCTCCCTGGCACGCTCACCTTGCTGCCTGCGTTTCCCCCTCCCTGGCACGCTCACCTTGCTGCCTGCGTTTCCCCCTCCCTGGCACGCTCACCTTGCTGCATGCGTTTCCCCCTCTCTGGTACACTCACCTTGCTGCATGCTTTTCCCCCTCCCTGGCATGCTCACCTTGCTGCATGCTTTTCCCCCTCCCAGGCACGCTCAGCACGGTGCATGCTTTTCCCCCTCCCTGGCACACTCACCTTGCTGCATGCGTTTCCCCCTCCCTGGCACACTCACCTTGCTGCATATATTTTCTTCTCCCTGGCACACTCACCTTGCTGCTTGCCGTTCCCCCTCCCTGGCACACTCACCTTGCTGCATATATTTTCTTCTGCCTGGTACACTCACCTTGCTGCATGCGTTTCCCCCTCCCTGGCACACTCACCTTGCTGCATATATTTTCTTCTGCCTGGTACACTCACCTTGCTGCATGCGTTTCCCCCTCCCTGGCATGCTCACCTTGCTGCATGCTTTCCCCCCTCCCTGGCACGCTCAGCACGGTGCACGCTTTTCCCCTTCCCTGGCACACTCACCTTGCTGCATGCGTTTCCCCCTCCCTGGCACACTCACCTTGCTGCATATATTTTCTTCTCCCTGGCACACTCACCTTGCTGCTTGCCGCTCCCCCTCCCTGGCACACTCACCTTGCTGCATGCGTTTCCCCCTCCCTGGTACACTCCCCTTGCTGCATATATTTTCTTCTGCCTGGTACACTCACCTTGCTGCATGTGTTTCCCCCTCCCTGGCACGCTCACCTTGCTGCATGCGTTGCCCCCTCTGGTACACTCACCTTGCTGCATGCTTTTCCCCCTCCCTGGCACGCTCAGCACGGTGCATGCTTTTCCCCCTCCCTGGCACACTCACCTTGCTGCATGCGTTTCCCCCTCCCTGGCACACTCACCTTGCTGCATATATTTTCTTCTCCCTGGCACACTCACCTTGCTGCTTGCCGTTCCCCCTCCCTGGCACACTCACCTTGCTGCATATATTTTCTTCTCCCTGGCACACTCACCTTGCTGCATGCGTTTCCCCCTCCCTGGTACACTCACCTTGCTGCATATATTTTCTTCTGCCTGGTACACTCACCTTGCTGCATGCGTTTCCCCCTCCCTGGCACACTCAACTTGCTGCATGCGTTTCCCCCTCCTTGCTGCATGCGTTTCCCCCTCCCTGGTACACTCACCTTGCTGCATATATTTTCTTCTCCCTGGCACACTCACCTTGCTGCTTGCCGTTCCCCCTCCCTGGCACACTCACCTTGCTGCATATATTTTCTTCTGCCTGGTACACTCACCTTGATGCCTGCGTTTCCCCCTCCCTGGCACACTCACCTTGCTGCCTGCGTTTCCCCCTCCCTGGCACACTCACCTTGCTGCATGCGTTTCCCCCTCCCTGGTACACTCACCTTGCTGAATATATTTTCTTCTCCCTGGCACACTCACCTTGCTGCTTGCCGTTCCCCCTCCCTGGCACACTCACCTTGCTGCTTGCCGTTCCCCCTCCCTGGCACACTCACCTTGCTGCTTGCCGTTCCCCCTCCCTGGCACACTCACCTTGCTGCATGCTTTCCCCCCTCCCTGGCACGCTCAGCACGGTGCATGCTTTTCCCCCTCCCCGGTACACTCAGCACGGTGCATGCTTTTCCCCCTCCCTGGCACACTCACCTTGCTGCATGCGTTTCCCCCTCCCTGGCACGCTCACCTTGCTGCATATATTTTCTTCTCCCTGGCACACTCACCTTGCTGCATGCGCTTCCCCCTCCCTGGCACGCTCACCTTGCTGCATGCATTCCCCCCTACCTGATAAACGTACCTGGGTATATAGGCTGTACTTGTTGTACAGGTATCTTGACCCGGACATTGTAGGATGGAAGCTTTCCCTCGATGGTAGCGTGGAACTGAAAAAGGAAGGGAAGCAGGTGACTGAAAGGGTGCAAGATAGGCAGAAGTGAGGGTAAGCTCAGAAACGGCTGGATGGGCAGTTCCTCCACTCTCTAGCCCACTTTTCCCAGATCGCGTCTGTTGGTCTGTCTTCTGCCTTTGTCCGCAGTACTAAAGCAGCACGACTGAGTAGAGTCTGACCATTAACTTGCCTCTATCTCAGCTTCACTGCCTTCTCTCTGGATGGGTGGCTGAAGCAGGGATGTCTAATAAGGAGAGCAATCGGAAAGAACTGTGAAAGTGAGAGTTTAAACAAGACGTCAGAGGGCCGCCGGCTGCAGAGAAAAGGACTGAGCATATTAGGCTGACTGGAAGGGAAAGGGTGGGCTTAGGACCCCAGTGACAGCGCAGAGTGCAAACAGATGCAGTCCTAGCACAAAACATGGGGTAGGGGCTTATGAGACCAGGCTGTTCGGGCAGAGCTCTGGGGCAGCAAAGAATTCCACTGAAAGTAAACAGCCGATTGGAGACCACCCACCCACAAAACCCAAATGTGCTTAAGGTCAGCAGAACAGAGGGCATCGGGACTATGGGATGCATCTGGGTGCTGGCCTTCCACTCACATCTTCCTCCTCCATCTGTTTCATGACCTCAGGCAGGTCTTCCTCTTCCAGGTCCTCCAGCAACACCTTCAACTTCTCCTCTGTGCTCGCAAGCAGGTCCAGCACATAATCGTCAGACCCCACAGGAGCTGGAGGGGGCCGGAGCTGGTTCTTTGGCTGCAAGGCAAGAGTTGATAAAAGTCCCCTAATTAATCTCTATGTTAGGGACTGGAACCCTGAACTCCCAGGAGGCGTGTGCTTCTGCCTGCTCCCTGTACTCTCCAGTGAGATTCGGATCTTCCCTGTGCATGGGAGGCCAGAGAGAAGCCGTCTGGCAGCAGTTCAAGCTGGTGACCAGGAGCTCCAGGGTTAGCGATGCTCAGCTGTGAGCAGTGAAAATACCGACATTATGTTCTGTATGATTCTTGCCATGTCCATGTTCACAATCGCTGCTCTCTAGAGATTTGACTTTATAGTGAATTACATGGCTGATATTAATCCACAGAATGGCAACAATTTGTTTTTAAAAAGCAGTTAGGTGGTCAGTGTTCACTGCTAACAGCTAAGGTCTGCTCAGCCTCCCCCACTGGGTGCGGTGAGATTGGGCTATAGAACATTCTCACTGTATTTCACCCAGGCTCTGCCAATGTCCAGCAGGAGCATCAATTTTAGAGATCTACATATGGGCAAAACGAGTGTCCTGCTCCTTCCCAACTGTGTGCAACTTTTACAAGTCAGTGCTCCTGACAATATCTCTCCCCCTCACCCAACATCAATCCCCTCCTCGCAGCAGACCTCTTACCCCCTACCCTCAGCTCCGACTGGGCTCTCTGCTATTCTACTTGCACTACCGTGAGATTACAGCTAGGGGTCACTGCTGCTTGCACTAGACTACCAGGAGGGGAGATTGGGGGGTGCTGGTTTCAATGCAGGTATACATGCTAACACAGAATTGTAAAATGGGGAATAGAAGTTGACAGTCTAGGCCTGCCAAAACCACAGCCCTTTACAACCTCCGCTTGGTGTGCATCACCTTCTAAAATCGCTATTTGCATGTGATGGACGCATATAAAGTTGCGTCCATAATAAGGGCCAGAAGTTATTAAAGGCATATGGTTGGGCAGACAAAGGAGGCTCCCACCAACCACTCTCATTTGGAAACTGGAGTTTCTGATGCAGTAACACAGGAGATGACAGCAGAAAATGACCAACTGACCATTCAACCTGACCTGTTATTCCTGCCCCACTGCTGCCAGCTGTAGCCAGTGAACAACTGCTGGGTATCATTTCGTTAGCCATCACTTTAGAATCAGATAAAGTGTAGTTACTCATCTTTAACAGGTGTTCTCCGGGGAAAGCAGGAATCAGTCCTCACATATGGGTGACGGAGTCCTCGCAGAAGCATCTCCCCAGCTTTCAAAGAAAGCCTTTGGGAGATGCCACCACACATGCATGGTTCCCTTCCCGCCCAAGGGTGCCATCTTACTCAGATGACATAGCTAGAGCAGACAAAAGAAGATGGCAATGGTGTACAGCAATTCCAAGGGGAGGAGGGAGGGTTGTGAGGACTGATTCCTGCTGTCTCTGGAGAACACCTGTTACAGGTGAGTAACTATGCTTTCTCCAGGAACAAGCAGGAAGTCAGTCCTCACATATGGTACTCCCTAACCACGGGCTACTGAGGACCCGTAGAAAAAAAACACGGCCCAGCCATGAGCAGCCGCAAGTGAATCTGAGGAAAGACTGAGGACTCCAGTGTCCAGGGAGAACCATGGCTCCGGTAGCATGAGCAAGAAGGATCAGAGGGCAGGAGTTACCTAAACCCCAAACAGATTATGGAGTATGGCCTGGCCGAAGGTATTGTCCCATTGGGACTCCCTCCCCAGGCAGTAGTGAGCTGCAAAGGTATGGACTGAGGACAAGGTGGTGGCCCGGCAGATGTCTGTCATAGGAATAGAGTGTAGGCTCACAACTGAGGTTGCCATAGCCCTGACCTTGTGCGCTGTGACCCGGCGTTCCAACGATAGCCCAGTCTGATCATAGGCAAAGGCCAACTGGGGTTGTGTGAAACAAAAAAGCTGTGAGGCTTTGCGGTGGCCCTGAGTACACTGGTACAGGTAGGACAGGGCCCTTTTGCAGTCCAGAGTATGGAGAACGGCTGCTGCCTTGCCAGCGTGGGGCCATGGAAAGAAGATGGGGGCACCACCTCTTGGTTGAGGTGGAAACCACCTTTGGAAGGAATTTAGGGTGGGTGCGAAGCATGACCCTATTCTTGTAGAACCTGGTGTAGGGTGGCTCGACCACCAAGGCCTGAAGCTAACTGACTCTGCAGGCAGAGGTGAGTGCCACCAGGAAGGTAACCTTCCAGGATTGGTTATCTGCCATTTGCATTACCTAAGGTTAGAAGGATGACTTGGTAAGCTGCATCAGAACCATGTTGAGATCCCATTCCGCCAGAGGCGGCCGGATTGGAGGTTCAGAGAGCAACAAGACCCACATGAATCGGGTAAGGAGAAATTTCACTTACCGTTAATTTCCTTTCCTGGAATACTGCTAGACCAGTCCAGAACCCACCCAATTGTCAGTGGCAGTATTACTGATGCAGAGCAGCCGACGTTTATTTTGCTCCAAAACCACCAACTGGAATATCAGTAATACTGCCACTGACAATTGGGTGGGTTCTGGACTGGTCTAACAGTATTCCAGGAAAGGAAATTAACGGTAAGTGAAATTTCTCCTTCCAGTTCATACTGCTAGACCGGTCCAGACAAGCGGGAAGTACCCAAGCTAACGACCCTCAGGGTGGGCAGAGAAAGCTGCTGACAGCACACCAACTCCAAAACGACTGTCCTCCCGTGCCTGAACATCCAAGCGATAATGCCGGACAAAAGTAGACAAGGAGAACCAAGTTGCCGCTTGACAAATATCAAGGGGAACCACAGGAGAACTTTCGGCCCAAGACATGGCTTGAGCCCCAGTAGAATGTGCTCGAAGACCTGCCGGAACCGGCTTGCCTTGAAGTATATATGCCGATTCTATGGCCCGACGGAGCCATCTGGCAATAGTTGACTTGGAGGCTGCTAGACCTTGGTGCGGTCCCGAAAAAAGAACAAAGATGGTCAGACTTGCAAAAGGAATTGGTGACTTTCAAATATCAAAGGAGAACCCTTTTGAGATCAACTGCTCGGAGACCTTTATGTTGACCCGAACATTGTTCCTTTGAGAAGGCAGGCAACAACAGAGGCTGATTGACATGAAAAGGAGTAATCACCTTAGGTAAAAATGAGGGAACAGTGCAAAGAGACACTCCTTCCGTGGAGAAAGACAGATAGGGATCTCTGCAAGAAAGAGCCTGCAGCTCGGAGATCCTACGAGCCGAGGTTATCGCCACTAAGAACACTGTTTTAAGTGTCAAATCTCGCAACACCTTTTTAGAGGTTCAAAGGGCTGAGCCATCAAGGGCTGAGGGACAACTGGATGGATAGGTGGACGTAGGAGTTAGCGTAGTTACTCACCTGTAACAGGTGTTCTCCAGGAGCAGCAGGAATCAGTCCTCACTTATGGGTGACGTCGGCGCCGACGGAGCCCTCGCGGAGCAATTTTCCCCAGCTTTCAAAGAAAGCCTTTGGGAATTGCAGCGCGCATGCGCGGTCGTCTTCCCGCCCGAAGGTGCCATCTTAGCCAGTCAGATGACATAGCTAAAAAAGACAGCATAAAAATTTGCAAAAAGAACATAAGCAGACGATTGCAACTCCAAGGGGAGGAGGGAGGGTAGTGAGGACTGATTCCTGCTGCTCCTGGAGAACACCTGTTACAGGTGAGTAACTACGCTTTCTCCAGGACCAAGCAGGAAGTCAGTCCTCACTTATGGGACTCCCAAGCTCAAGGCTACCGGAGACCCTAAGCACAAAAATGAGCTCCCTCTAGCTCAGCAGCACAGAAGGATAGAATCTTCGCTGAATTATCACCCACCGGTAGCCCACATCCGGGATGGAGGGTAGGAGTTGCTCAGACCTCAAAGAGATTACGGAGGACTGCCTGTCCGAAAGCACTGTCCCTACGGGACTCCCTCTCGAGACAGTAATGGACCGCAAAAGTCTGGCTCGAAGACCAAGTAGCGGCCCGGCAGATGTCTGCCAGCGGAACAGAGCGGAGGTAAGCCACTGACGTGGCCTTTGCCCGAACGCAATGAGCCGTGACTCGACTTTCTAAGGAGAGTCCGGCTGCCCCATAAGCCCAAGAGATACAGTCCGCAACCCAGATGGACAGAGTACGCTTGGAGACCGGGAGCCCCAATTTATTGGGGTCAAAAGACACAAAAAGCTGAGCAGCTTTACGGTGCTCCCGCGTACGGTCAAGGTAGAAGTTCAATGCCCTTCTACAGTCCAGGGTATGGAGGACCGTTTCAGCTCGGCTGGAGTGTGGTCTGGGAAAGAAGGTTGGAAGTACCACCTCCTGATTGATGTGAAAAGGGGAGACCACTTTAGGCAGAAATTTTGGGTGAGTCCGTAGGACTACCCTATTCTTGTAGAACCTAGTGTAAGGGGGATCAGACACGAGGGCCTGCAATTCACTTACGCGCCTAGCGGAAGTGAGGGCTATCAAGAACAGTGTTTTCCAAGACAGAAAACGTAGAGAACAGGTAGCCATAGGTTCAAAAGGCGGACAGGTGATCCGCTGCAAAACCACATTCAGGTCCCAGTCAGGCGCTGGCGGGCGCAGAGGTGGTTTAAGTAGAAGGAGACCTCGGAGAGAAACCTCGCTACGAGAGGGTCATTGGAGAGAGGTCTGCCGTCCACTGGCACATGATGTGCTGAAAGAGCACTGAGGTGAACTTTGACGGAGTTGGACTTAAGTCCCAGATTAGAGAGGTGCAGCAAGTACTGCAAGATCACCGACACCGGGCAGGAGAAGGGATCCTGAGACTGTTGGGTACACCAGACTGCAAAGCGACGCCATTTAAGGGCGTAGCATTTGCGGGTAGAAGGCCGTCGCGAAGCTAAGACGACCTCCTCCACCTCCGCCGGCAGGAGAAGGGGAGCAAGGACTACCCTCTCAGCAGCCAGGCCATAAGGTTGAGAGACCTGAGGTTGGGGTGCAGAAGGGACCCCTGATCCTGAGTGAGGAGATCCGGTTGTATCCCCAGAGGGATTGGGCCCTCCACCGCCAGTTGCAGCAGGAGTGGAAACCACGGCTGCCTGGGCCAGCGAGGGGCCACCAGGATCATGAAGGCTTTGTCTCGGAGAACCTTGAAAAGAGTCCGAGAGACCAGCGGGATGGGAGGGAAAGCGTACAGAAGGCTCCCCGACCACGAGATCAGAAAGGCGTCCGCCGCAACCCGAAGGGGGTGTGGCTGACGAGAGCAGAAGCGAGGAAGCTGCCGGTTGTGAGGACTGGCAAAGAGATCCACCGTGGGGAGACCCCACTTGAGGAAGAGCTTCTGAACTACCAAGGGATCCAGACGCCACTCGTGCGGCTGGAGGACCCTGCTGAGTTTGTCTGCAAGGCAATTTTCTTGGCCCGGGAGATAAACTGCCCTGAGGAGAATGCCGCGACTGACGGCCCAAGAGCAGAGCTTCTGTGCCTCCCGGCAGAGGAGGAAGGAGCCCGTGCCCCCCTGCTTGTTCACGTAGAACATGGCAACTTGATTGTCCGTCTGGACAAGGACGGACTGTTGGGAAGTCAGGTGGGAGAAGGCCTTGAGAGCGAGGCGGATCGCCCTGAGCTCCAGGAAGTTGATCTGCTGAGCAGACTCCCACGTGGTCCAGAGGCCCTGAGTACGTGCCTCTTGGCAATGTGCTCCCCAGCCCAGGAGGGATGCATCGGTGGTCAGCACCCGGGTCGGCTGAGGTGACTGGAAAGGCATTCCGAATATCAGGTTCGGCTGCCGGAGCCACCACCGGAGAGACGAGAGCAGCGGCTCGGAGACGCGCACTAGGTCTGCCAGGCCGCCTGTGGCTTGTCGCCACTGCTGGCGGAGACACCATTGAGCAGACCGCATGTTCAGGCGGGCATTGGGGGTCACATGGACGGTGGAAGCCATATGGCCAAGCAGTCTCAGGAAGCGCCTGGCGGAGACCAGGGGCTGGCTGCGAAAGCGGTCGGCTAGGTCCATGAGCCGTTGAGCCCTGTCGAGCGGTAGGTACGCTCGTGCCCGAGGAGTGTGCAGCCTTGCGCCGATGAACTCGAGATCCTGTGAGGGGAGCAAAGTGGACTTTGCGAAGTTTATGACAAAGCCCAAGTGCTGCAGCAGAGTCACCGTGCGGCACGTGGCGTTGGTGACCTCCTGAGCGGACGCTGCTCTGATGAGCCAGTCGTCAAGGTACGGAAAGACATAGAGGCCGTGAAGCCGGAGATGGGCCGCCACGACCGCGAGACATTTTGTGAAGACTCGCGGTGCGGAGGACAGGCCAAAGGGCAGTACCCTGTACTGGTAATGATTTCCTGCCACCACAAACCTTAGGTATTGGCGGTGGCTTGGGTGGATGAGGATGTGCGTGTAGGCATCCTTTAGATCCAAGGAGCATAGCCAATCTCCCTGCTGGAGGTAGGGCAGAAGGATTCCAAGGGTAAGCATTTTGAACTTCTCCCGCACAAGGAACTTGTTGAGGTTGCGCAAGTCCAGGATGGGTCTGAGGCCCCCTGTTCTCTTTGGTATCAGAAAATACCTTGAATAAAAGCCTTGACCTCTCAGGTGGTGGGGCACCGGTTCCACCGCCTGTTCCTGCAGAAGACCTGCTAACTCCTGAAGGAGCAACTCCCTGTGCAGAGGGGGGCGCGAAGGTTCTCCCGGAAAATAGGAGGGAGGGACCTGATGGAAGTGGAGAAGGTAGCCCTCTCGCACGACCTGAAGCACCCAGGCATCTGCGGTGATGCTGGACCACCTGTGGGCGAAGTGAACCAGCCGGCCTCCGGTGCTGGGAGGGACCAGCGGGGGGGAGAGGCTATGCTGAGCGAGTCAAAAACCCCCTCCCTGCTGAGCAGGGGCTGGTGGTGCAGGCTTGGGGGCTTGCTGCCTACGGGACCCGTTACCCCGTCCCTTGGCCTGCTGGCCCTGTTGGGGAGCTGCAGGGGCCTGATAATGGGGGTACTGTTTGTAGGCAGCCGCCTTCCTCGGGTAAAAGGACTTTTTTCCCGAGCCCTTCTTTTTCTGGGAAGGGGCGGAGGTCTTCCTAGAAAGCCTGGTCCTGGTGAGAGTCTCAGTCTCAATTTGTGCAGCCTTTTCCGCCATGGGCTTGCCAAAGAGGTTTTCGCCTCGGCAGGGGACATCGACCAACTTGTCCTGTACCCAGGGCTCAAGGTCCGACGACTGAAGCCAAGCCTGTCGGCGGGCACCGATGCCGGCTGCGGCCACTCTAGCCGAGGCCTCAAAGCCATCATAGGCTGCTCGGGACATGAACTTTGAGCATTCCCGAATGCCCGTGGACAAGGCTAGGAACCTCCGCAAGGGCTCCTCGGAGAGACCAGCGGAGAATCCGGCTAGCTCTTTAGCCAGATCCCGGAGATACATGCCCATGTAGAGCTGGTAAGTCTGGACACGACATGCGAGCATAGAGCCCTGGAAGCACTTCTTGCCAAGGCCATCCAGGTTACGGGCCTCCCTTCCAGGAGGCACCGAGGAGTGCATCTTCTGGCTCTTAAGACGATGCATGGCCGATTCCACTACCATGGAATGGTGTGGCAGCTGTGCCTTCTGAAAGCCAGGGCTCTTGCGGACCCGATAGATAGAATCGACCCGCTTGCTCAGGACCGGCGAGGAGGCCGGACTCTCCCACATGCGGAAGAGTAGTCGTTCCAGCATAGGAGGAACCGGCACAGTAAAGTGCTCCCTCGCGGGAGAGTCATACTGGAGGGCGTCGAGCTCTTCGGCTCGAGGCTCCTCCTCGGGATCCGCAGGGAAGGCCAAAGCCTTGGCCATATCCCTAACGAAGTCCGAGAACCGGGCATCCTCCGGGGGGGACTGCTTCCGAGGCTCGGACCCCGGTGAGTCCGATGGGACACACCGAGTCCGGAAAGAATCAGGTGACTCTTCCTCCTCAGACTCCCAGACCGACTCCGACGAGGACTCGGTGGGGTCGGCCCGGGCAGGGTGCGGCGCCAGCCGCCCCGACGTCGAGGGAGTCGGCGTCGGCGACCTCGGTCCCGAACGGGAGGCCGAGGGTGACCTCGACCGAGGATCGACTCGAGTTCTCATTGACTCGAGGATCGGCTCGGTCTCCGGGGTCGACTTGGACGTCGACGTCCCGGCGGTCGGGGCAGCGGCGCCAGCGAGGCCAGCGAGCAGTGCCCGCTGCTGGTCCATGAAGGCAGACAGTCTGCTCTCCAAGGCCGTCAACCTGAGTCCGAGCTCAGGTGACCCAGCAGCCCCCGACTCGGGCCCCGACGGCGTCGGGCCCGACGTCGGCTGTCGCGGAGGCGAGTCCAGAAGGACTACAGGACTTACCCGGGCAGGCATCTCCGACTCCAGGCGAGGTCGCTTCGGGAGATGTTCCTTCTCCAAGGACCCGGGGCGGCTGTCGGGGCTATGCGACCTGGCCCTCGCGGAGCCAGGAGCGTCCACCGACGCCGCCCTCGCGGGTTTTTCCTTCCGACGATGGTCCCCGGAGGGAGAACCCCGGTCGGAGGAGCTCCGGCGACGGTCCCGAGCTGGAGCCCTTTGACACGGAGGCCTCCGACGAGGTCCGGGTACGGCTGGGGTCAGCGAAGATTCTCTCGCGCTGATGCCGCCGACTTCTCAACGCCTTCGAGGACAGTTTGCTGCAGGGCCCACAGATCAGTTCCTCATGATCCGGGCCCAAGCAGCGGAGGCAAAAGTCGTGTGTGTCGGTTAGTGACATATTTCGGTCACACCGACCACACCGCTTAAAGCCACTGGCAGCCATCGGGGGAAAAAGGGCCCCTGCGAGGTCAAAGGACCGGGCTGCCAGGGAAAACGAAAATGAAAGCTGACTAAGTCAGAAAAACCGAAAAAACGCTAGAGGACTCGAGACCGGCGTCGCGAGTCCGGGCGGGAAAACGATCGGCGTCGAACCGAAAGAAAAAAGTATAAAAGAAAGAGGAAAATCAACTTTTTCGCGGGGACAAGACGGGGACGTCTGCAGGGCTCCGCGGAAAAAAGAAGACTGGCTAAGATGGCACCTTCGGGCGGGAAGACGACCGCGCATGCGCGCTGCAATTCCCAAAGGCTTTCTTTGAAAGCTGGGGAAAATTGCTCCGCGAGGGCTCCGTCGGCGCCGACGTCACCCATAAGTGAGGACTGACTTCCTGCTTGGTCCTGGAGAATAACTCCTTTGAGAAAACGTGACACATCGGAGTGGGACGCAATGGATCAACCATGAACCGGTCCCCTGTAACACGTCAAGGCAGATATCTGTACATGTAACGTTCCGAGAGCTAAGCCTTTGTCGAGGCCATCTTGAAGAAAGGTGAGAACGTCCAGGATTTCTGTTTTCCATGGAGAAAGACAATGTTGCTCACACCACGCTTCAAACACACACCACACCCTAGCATTTGCTACCGACATTGAGAATCTCCGGGCGTTGAGAAGTGTTGCCACTACTTTGGCAGAGTAACCTTTACGGACTAACCTACACCTTTCAAGAGCCAGGCTGTAAGCAAGTAGGGAGTCAGATCGTCCATAGAGATGGAACCTTGTTTGAGGAGTCCGAAGGGTGCTTCTAGTCGAACAGGAAACTCTCGAGATAACCTTATGAGATTGGCATACCAAGGCCTTCGGGGCCAATCTGGGGCCACTAGGATCACCGACCCCTGGTGTTCCCTGATCCATTGAAGGACTCTTCCGATCACTGCCCAAGGTGGAAACACATAAAGCAACCTGTGTTATGGCTATGGCTGCGCCAAGGCATCTATGCCGTGAGATCCTCGTGCTCTCCAGTGACTGAAGAATAATAGTACTTTGGCATTTGTCGCTGATGCCATGAGATCCATTTCTGGTCATCCCCATTTTTGAACTATCCTTTGGAAGGCCTCCTGGGCTAGTTCCCATTTGCCGGGATTGAGCGTATGCAGACTGAGAAAGTCCACTTTCACGTTGCTGATTCCCGCAATATGCTGCGCCGAGAGAGCTTGGAGGTGTCTTTCCACCCAAGGGAAGAGAAGAGACATCTCCTTTGACACCCCTGCACATTTGGTGCCACCTTGGTGGTTGAGGTAGGACACTGTAGTGGCGTTGTCGCACAAAAATCTGAACCGCTTGACCCTGGAGACAATACTGAAAAACTTTAGTAAGGCAAGGCGGGTTGCTCTTGCCTCGAGACGGTTGATCGTCCATGACGACTCGCACAACATCCATGTTCCTTGCATTGAATGGGTTTGACAGTGCGCTCCCCATCTGGTCAGGCTGGCGTCTGTAGTCAGCAAGATCCAGCGTGGACTCTCCAAGAGTACTCCCTTGAGGAGACTGCGTGATGACAGCCACCATTGCAGACTGCGCTAGACCTTCAGCTGTACCGGAAGTCGGATCTGATAGTCTTCCACTACTGGTGACCATCTTCACAGGAGAGCACGCTACAGACAGCGCATGTGCGTTCTAGCCCAAGGCACAAGCTCGATGGTGGTGGCCATAGACCCCAGGACTTGGAGATAATCCCATGCTCATGGAGCTCTTTGAGCCAGAAACCTTTGGATCTGAAAAGTCAGCTTGAGGAATCTTTCCTGAGTCAGGAATACATGCCCCTGATAGACTTTCTAGGGGCACGCTTCGATACCTATTTGTCGAGACGGGAGAAGACAGCTCTTGGGACGATTGATCACCCAACCAAGCTCCTGCAGGAATGACACTACTGTCGAGACAGTCTTGTAGGCTTCCTGGAGGGAGTCTGTGTGAATGAGCCAATCGTCTAAGTAAGGGTGTACTCTGACGCCCTGCTTGTGTAAGGCAGCTGCCATGACTACCATCACTTTTGAGAAGGTCCGAGGCGCCGAGGCGAGGCCGAAAAGCATAGCCCAAAATTGATAATGTTGTCCGAGGACTGCAATGCGGAGGAAGCGCTGGTGGTCATCTTGAATGGGAATATGAAAATACGCTTCCACTAAATCTAGGGAAGCCAGAAACTCCCCTCTGTGTACTGCTTGAATGATGGATCGCAGGGTCTCCATTCGGAAGTGCGGAACTCGAAGACTGCGATTGACGCCTTCGAGGTCTAGAATTGGCCAGAAGGAACCATCTTTCTTGGGCACCACGAAATAGATAGAATAGCAGCCTTGTCTTCTTTCCAACGGAGGGACCGGATGAATGGCTCTTAACAAAAGGAGTCTCTGCACCGTAGTTTGAATAGCTAATCATTTGTCCGATAAGCGTCCTGGAGAGACCAGGAAGGCGTCGTGAATGGGTCGGCAACATTCGAGAGCATAGCCGTGAGAAACTATGTCGAGGACCCATTGATCTGAAGTTATGCGTGCCCACTGCTGAGAAAAAAAAGAGCCAAATGCCGGCCAAGAGGCGTAGGCGTCTCGACTGGGCGTCTCATCCCGTCAGCAGGAAGGACAGGAGGTTCCCGTAAACTTTGCTGGGCCTGAATAGGAGTCAATTCCTTTGCGGGCTCCCCGAAAGGACTGCGATCTTTGTCCGAAGCGATTGGTAGGAGTGGATGAAGTACTTGGCTTAAAGGATCTGTATCTCCGAGAGTCGTGAGTTCTAGAAAATCGTCGAAAGCCTTGCAACCAAGACCCGCAACGGGAGAATGCCTTTGGCTTGTCCTCCGGCAAGCGTTGTGGTTTCACCTCCCCCAGATCTTTTACCAGTTTAATCGAGATCTTCGCCAAAGAGGAGTCTCTCTTTAAAAGGAAGTTTTGACAGCCGCGTCTTAGAAGCAACATCTGCTGCCCATTGACATAGCCAGAGCCATCTCCGAGCCACTGTCACCGCTGCTACGGAGCAAGCTGACAGCCGCAAGAGATCATAGAAGGCATCTGCCAGGAATGCAGCGAAGAATTCTAAACGAGCCAACTCGGGATCGTCTGGAAGCTGCTGAATCCATTGAAGGGAGGCCCACGCCGCTAGACCTCCACACACCGCTGCTTGAAGGGAAAGAGCGGATGACGAAAAACCCGTCTTCAGCAGACTCTCGACTTTCCGATCTTGCTGGTCGCGGAGTGCCGCTTCGCCCTCAACTGGAATTGTGGTATGCTTGGTGACCCCGGTCACTAATGCATCAACTTTCGGGTATTCCAAAACGATAATCGGTCGTTTATCGGAGTGCAATATTCAAATATACAAAAAAACCCCATCCATATTAATCCACAAAATTTGCTTCTCAAAAACTGCTTCAATGTTCATGACATACTTTGAAACAAACAAACACTACACGGAGAGTCTCAGTAACCACGGGCTCACAACAAAGGTGTAGGATAACATGTATCAAACACCAGCCCTCTTAACATCAATGACCCTCCGTGTAGGCCTGGGCTGACCACCATACACCTTCAATGGCGAATTACTTAACTTTCAAAAAAGTGTTGTTTCTCAAATAGGTGACCACCCCATTCCCCGACGCTTCAAATCAGAGCTCACAAGGCGTTTCACGATGACCCTTGTTTCATCAGGGGAAACACCAACTGTCAAACAAAAACAAACATTGAATAATTATTTATTATTTATTTATTTATTTATTTACATTCTCTTATATACTGCGCTTTTCTGCATCAGTGCGGTTTACATTGAACAAACTGAAATTACATTGAACAGGGCATTATAACTTGGAGATAACTATTTTACAGGGAACATGGGCTATGGAGGGTTAAGTGGCTTGCCCAAGACCACAAGGAGCACCTGTGGGACTAGAAACCCCAGTCCTTCAGGCCCAAGGTTGCTGTCCTCTAGTGGGATTTGAACCCCCGACCTTCCGGCCTGAAGTATCTTGCCCCAACCACTAGGCCACTCCTCCACTCCTAATTAAACTCGTAATTAAAAACTCTCCTAACCAAAGCATAACCCAACAACCACATATCTACCCCCATACTCACTCACAACACCGATTGGCAGAGCCGACATCAAACATGGGACCACAAAGTCTCCAACTTGTCTTAAACAGAACTGATCCAAGAAAACGCCACGCATGCGCTCTGCTCATACCGAGCCTGCCTTAAATACCATACCAACTTCCTACCAAACAAACACTCCAACCCTGACTAAATACACACATCCCCAGTCCAACTGTAGATTCAGGCCCTCAGGCACCACAGTGCACACCCGGAAGATCCATCGTTATTCACAAATCAACGACTGTTCCCTAGATTTACCCACCCTCCCGGTCAGCACCTGATCCATACAAAAACATCACAGATCAAAGCAATGGCCCAACTCTATACAGTGTGGAACCAAGGGAGCCTCCCGCACCAAACATCTAAGCCTGCTCCTGTGCTCAATCATGCGCTTGCGAAAAGGTACTCCCAATATACAATAACTGACATGGGCACATAATACCATAAACTACATACCTGACGGAAGAGCATCACAAACTCACTGTCAGCCGAAACTGCTGTGGCTTCCAGCGGCTGTGGAAGCAAAATGGGAGCTGACTGAGCCCTTTCTGCGGGTAGACCCGGCTGCAGGGACTCTAAGGAGGGAGGAGTTAAGGTGCTGAAGCCCCCAGCTGGCAGCGCAGTGGGTATGGAAGAAGAAGATTCTTTTGTATGCTGCATCCAGGAGGAACACAAGGTACTCACTGGGCTGCACAGAAGCTGAGGCTTGCAGGGAAATGCTTTAAAGATGCTGTAAAAATTATAACTGTGACTGGATGGCAAAAAATGTGATAGATTGATCCATTCCCAGCTACACAGGCTCTGTGGCAGAGGCTAGGAGCTGATTATAATGGGGAACTCCACTGATCTAAGGATCAGGAGCTCAGACCCTGCTGTATTGTCACTAACTATAGTTTAAAAACAATACCGCTATAAGAGAGGGGACCTGGGAAACTCAGAGAAACACCTCGTGTGCTCTGAGTGCATCCAGGTAAGAGACAGATTGTTTAAGAACATAAGAGCATAAGATATACCATACTGGGTCAGACCAAGGTCCATCAAGCCCAGTATCCTGTTTCCAATAGTGGCCAATCTAAGTCATATGTACCTAGCAGTTTCCCCAAGGGACACAGGTTCCACAATGCTTGTACTGGGTCAAGCACTGATATCCTGGGTCCCTTTTAATAATGGTTTATGGACCTTTCCTCCAGGAACTTGTCCAAACCTTTTTTTAAACCCAGCTACACTAACAGCTTCATCTGCTGGAGACAGAGAAAATACTGACTAGGACCACTAGAGGTACACCTATACCAAACCAGAGCCTGACCAATCACAGCTCTGGAGTTTTTTCTCTGTCTCCAACATCTGCTGGCAGGGGGACATAACCTGCTTGTCTGGACTGGTCTAGCAGTATGAACTGGAATGAGGGGCTGCACAGAAAGAGGCTTGCCCTCTATGGAGTGATGGTTCACAGACAGCACGCTCAGATGTACCCTGACTGAGTTGGACTTGAGTCCGGTCTGCGAGAGATGGAGCAAGTATTGCAGCATCGTATGCACCTGGCAGGAGAACGGCTCTACATGTTGCTCCGCACTTCATACCGAGAATCTGCGCCACTTGAAGGCATAGGCTCATCTCATGGAGTTCTTATGAGAGGCCAGGAGGACTTCTTCCACCTCCCTGGAAGAAGTGAAGGGTGCTAGGGTGACCCGTTCAGCAGCCATGCTGTTAGCGACAGGGACCCCAGGTTGGAGTGGAGGAACGAGCCCTCCTGAGTCAGCAGTCCTGGGGAACTCCCCAGAGGGACCGGAAGCACCATCGAGAGGCAGAATAAACAGGGGAAACCAAGGCTGTCTGGGCCACCAGGATCATGGAAGCCTTGTCCCATTGGACTTGAAGAGGGTCCGGGCAATCAGTGGTGTGGGAGGGAAGGCATACAGAAGGCCCTCCGATGACAAGATAAGGAAGGCACTCGCCACTATCCGGGACGGGTGCGGTTGGGGACTGCAGAAGCGGGGCAGCTGAGCATTGGCTGGGCTGGCAAAGAGGTCAAGACTTGGGGTTCCCCATAGTTGGAATAGCTGCTGAGCCACCCTGGGGTCTAGGCGCCACTCGTGCGGCTGGAGGACCCTGCTCAGTCTGTCTGCCAGGGCATTGTCCTGGCCCAGAAGGTATAGCGCCCTGAGGAGCATTCCCTGGCAAGTTGCGTATGAGCAGAGGGCTACTGCCTCCTGGCAGAGGTGCCGGGACCCCGTGCCCTCTTGTTTGTTCAGATGGAACATTGCGACCTGGTTGTCAGTTTGGACCAGCACTGACTGATGCTGCAGGCGGTGTTGGAAAGCCTTGATCACCAGAAAAATGGCTCTGAACTCTAGCAGGCTGATCTGCTGCTGGCTCTCTTTGAGAGACCAGGTGCCCTGCATGCGCAGTTCCTCGCAGTGGGCACCCCAGCCCAGTAGGGAGGCTAGGGCTTTGAGTGTTGAAAGGGCATACCCTTCTGCAGATGCTGTGCATCCTGCCACTAACTGAGTGACTCTGCTAGTTGACGGGACACCGAAACCCTGTCGTGGAGCCTGCCCGTGGCCAGTGTCCACTGTGAGTGCAGGCACCACTGAGCTGCCCACATATGGACCATATAGACTGTGGAAATCATGTGGCCAAGCAAGTGAAGCATGGACCGTGCCAACACAGCATGATGGTGGCTGTACCTCGGTCACCAGGATTCTGAGGCGATCCGCCCTGTCCATAGGTAGGAAGGCCATGGCTTGGAGGGTGTCCAGGTGAACCCCTATGAACTCCAGGTCCTGTGTTGGAGTGAGGTGGGATTTGGGGTGGTTTATCACAAACCCCAGATGTTGTAGGACCTTGATGGTGCAGGCCGTGGCCTGTTGCACCTCTGAGGTGCCAGTCATCCAGGTATGGGAAGACGAAGGCCCCTTGGAAATGGAGGTAGCAGGCCACCACTGCCAGGCATTTGATGAAGACTCCTGGTGCAAAGGCTAGGCCGAAGGGTAGTACCCTGTACTGGTAGTAGTCGCCCTGGACTATGAACCTTAGGTACTGCCTGGGACTGGGATGAATAAGGATGTAGGTATAAGCACCATTTAGGTCCAAGGAGCATAGCCAATCTCCCTGCTGGAGGTAGGGCAGCAATATTCCAAGAGAGCATTTTAAACTTTTCCCGCATCAGGAATTTGTTCAGGTTTCTCGAGTCCAGGATGGACCTTAGGACTCCTGTTCTTCTTGGGACCAGAAAGTAGCTGGAGTAGAATCCCTTTCCTTTTAGGTGGTGTGATGTGGGCTCCACAACCCTGTCCCCGAGAAGGCTTGCAAGTTCCTGAACAGCAGGGCCTGGTGCAGGGGAGTCCAAGGGGGCTCTCATGGAAAGAAAGGGGGAGGCATCTGGTTCAGATGAAGGAGGTAACCTTTCCTGACCACCTGAAGTGCCCAGGAATCAGTCAGTGGTGATGACAGCCCACCAGTGGACAAAATGAATCAGGCAATCCCCATCGGTAGCTTGTCGCCCATGGGCGGAGAGGCTATGTTCTGGGAGTCAAAACCCCAATCCAGTCTGGGCTGGATATGGTGTCTGGGGCTTAGGTTTACATGGGCCATGGCCTGCTCCCTTGTCCTGACAACCCTGCTGAAGGGTCTGGGGGGCCTGATATGGGGGATAACCTCGGTAAGGCTTGCCTTTCCGGTGGAGAGGCAGCCTTTTCCCCTGATGTTTTCTTCTTGGGAAGAGTGGATGTCTTCCTCGAGAGTCGAGTACTGGTAACATACTCTGTCTCTATCTCCGCCGCTTTGTCCTCCATTGGCTTGCACCAAAGCAAGGGACGTCGAGGAGTTTGTTCTGGACCCACTGCTCAAGGGCCAATGCCTGGAGCCTGGCCTGATGTCACGCACCAATGCCTGCGGTGGCCACCCTCGTGTTGGACTTGAAGCCGTCATAGGCCGCTTGAGAAATACTTTGAGCACTCCCCAACAGACTTTGTGAGGGTCTGGAAGCATTGGAGGTGGTCCCCACTGAGTCCTGCCAAGAAACCAGAGTTCCTTGGTTATTTCTTGGGGGTACATGCCTATATACAGCTGATATGTATACGGCATGCTAGCATCGATCCCTGGTAACATTTACACCTGAAGGCGTTGAGGGTGCGGGACTTCCTGCCTGGGGACACTGAAGAGTGAGTCTTTGGGCTTTTTTTGTTGACTCATGGCTGACTCGACCACCATGGAGGGGTGAGGGAGTTGCATCTTCCTGAAGCTGAGTCCTTGCTGCACCCGGTACATAGTGCCCAGGCCAGCTCACAATCGGCACCAATGCCGGCATTTCCCACATTCAAAGAAGGAGGCGCCTGAGGATGGAGGGGATGGGGGCCGTGACAGCCTCCTTGGGTGGGGCCTTGTATTGGAGATTTTCGAGTTCCTCCATATGAGGGTCCTCCTCCGACTCCATGGTGAGCGACAGCGCCTTTGCCATGTCCCAGACAAACTCAGGAACGAGGTGTCCTTGGGTAGGGAATGGCACCTCGATGCTGGCGGGGATGGATCCAAGGGGAGGTCATGGTGGGCTCGTGTCTCCGGGGAAGCCTAGTCTTGGGACTCCCAGTCCAAGTAGCCCATCGAGGACTCGAGGCCCAATGTCCTTAAGAGCGTCGCTGGATCTGGCCTTCAATAAACTGTGGCTGGGGCTTGGCCGGAGCCAGAGGCACTTGCCGGGGAGGATCTCGCTCGCAAGGATCTGGAACGGCATCCAGACCCTTGCCAAGGATCAGATTGAGGCACGGGCTCTCGAGGATCTCGTCAGTCCCTGTGATTTCGGTGTGTGCGTCAGCAGGGCTGGGCATTGACACTTGCTGCAGAGCAAGGAATGCAGAAACGCTGCGTTCCAATGCTATTATCCTGACTTCCCACTCAGGGGTTGTAGCCTTCGACACAGAGGCCGGGGTGACTGGCTCGGGTGTCGGGGAGGGAGTCCGATGGGACAAGCCTCGAGGGTCAAAGATCCATTGCCGGTGGCCTTGGTGTCTGTCCTGGGTACCTTGGCTGGCCGCTCCCACTCCAACTCCTTGGAAACCCAGACAGGTTTTGGCATGTGTGTTCCCTTCCCAGGAAGGGGTCCTCAAAGATTTCTTCTTTTTCTTATGCTCTCGCTCCCGGCAACCCTTATCGGAGTGTCTGTGTGCCCACTTGGGCACCGCAGGGGCTTTACGTGACTCCAAGGATCCATGCAGGGTCTTAGAGCACACGGCTACTGGGGATACCAGGGTTGACCTGCGGAAGATGTCATCCTGCTTCTGCTGGCGACTCTGGATGGCCTTAGACATCTTTTTGCACAGGGAGCACACCTCTGGGTCATGGTCGGCACCTAGACACTTGAGGCAACAGTCGTGCATTGGTAAGGGACGTTCTTGGAGCACCAATCACACTTTTTAAACCCAGTGGCCATTGGGGCAAAAAGGGCCCCAGCGAGGTCGAAGACCTTCAATGCAACCAGCAGTTAGAAAAGGCACGAAACTGTGCTGAATGAAAATACTGAACTAAACAGGTTCCGAGTCCCGAAACAAAAGCGATGGGGCTCGGACGCGGGAAAGGGACTGATGCTAATCGGATGATGCACAGAAGTGCATGAGAAAATCAACTTTTTTCTGGGGAAGACAGATGAATGTCTGTAGGGCTCAGCGGAAAAAGGGAGACTGAGTAAGATGGCACCCGTGGGCGGGAAGGGGACCACGCATGCATGGTGGCATCTCCAAAGGCTTTCTTTGAAAGCTGGGGAGATGCTTCTGCGAGGGTTCCATTGGCATCGACGTCACCCGTCTGTGAAGGCTGACTTCCTGCTTGTTCCTGGAGAAACATACAAATTGCACGCTTTGTTAAGCCTGAGCCCCTGTCATGTTTAACCAGAAAGTTCTGGAATGATCAAAATCCCTTCTAAGCTGCCACCCAGGCCACGTTACCCTTTGCGATAGGATCCCTAGTTGTGAAGAGGTGAGCTGGGAGAGACTGGATGGGCTTTAGAGTGGCCATGTGCTCTCCCCAGCTGCGTCCTTCGCACTTACAAGCTTGATGTGCTGCACTTTGCCAGCCAGGTGCTGTACTCCTGCCTTGGCCGCTGCCAGGATGCGGATTGCTCTGTCCATCTCCTCCTTCACTTTATCCCGTTCCTTCTGCTCATTCTTCAGGTGTGCTTCTAGCTTCTCCAGCATCTTCTGCCCACTGGCAAAGGGAAGAGAAAAGGCTTTGGAAGTGATGGTGGAGTGTCCGGAGGCGGGTTTCGAAGATAGAGGCTCCTCTGCCCGCCCCCCCCCCCCCCACCTCCCTAGAATTTCCTCTGCTTTAGTAAGGTGTAATTGAAGGGAGATTTAACAAGATCATTATGGAAATCCATGGCTACGTAGACGTTGTGGGGGGTGAAGGGTAAAGCCTTCCGGAATGTGGTGTTGATACCTCTCATTTGGGCTTTGCAGGGGGCAGCGGGATTATGGGCTTACCTGGAAAGTTTGGCCTCTCCTGAGTATTTCAGATCTTGGAATTCGGCCTCCAGGCGTTCCTTCTCTGCCTTCAGACTCACCAGCGTCTGCTCATTTTCTTCCTTCAGCTCCTCCAGATGACTGTGAGTTTCTCCCTGAGCTATGAACCTGTCCACCACGTCCTACATGCCGAGAGAGAGAGAAGAGGGCAACAAGATGGAATCCAAAACTCAGGTCTGGCACGAAACTGAAACGGCACTCAGGATCCATTAACTCTACTTTACAGAATGTAGGTATCGGCGTGCCATCTCCAAAACACCCCACCCCACTCTTATCGTTCTCTTCCTGATGCGTCCTGAAAACACAAGCTACTAAAGGTTTACAGAATAACCTCCCAGTCTTCCTTTGCTTACAAGCGCATTTCTATGTAAACATGGTGCAATCCTGGGCCCGCACTGGCCGTGCAAACGTCACCAGTATGCTGACCTGTATGTCCGTTACTGCAGTGGCATCTTTGATCCTCTGAAAGGCAATCTGGAATGATTTGATGGCCCTCTCTTCCTCCAGGTTCTCGCTGGTTTCATACTGGACATCCTCGTTCGCGTCTTCCGGCTGAATGATCATTCTCAATGCCTTGGAGCAGACAGAAAGATGTCTCAGTCACTGCATAGAGCAAGATGCACTACTACCCCTCCCCTTCGCCCTTCTTCCAGCCATAAGAGATGGAAGAATGCACCATATCAACAGGGGCGTTGAGCCCAGCATCCTGTCTCCAAAAGTGGCCAAGAAATCACAACTCAGTTGTGCATGAGAGACCCTCACCTCTCATCCGCCCCTAAGGAGCCCAACCCCACCTCTGCCTATAAAGGCCTCCATTCAATCTTCATACATAAAGGACCCTCCGCAAGACATCCTCACTCAAGGGATCACAACTCCACATTCATTGCTGAGCAACCCCCAACCTTACCATGAGCTACTGGAAAGTACAGATATTATTTATGATACAAGTCAACAACATTAAGTAGCTTACAGTAAAACATATGAAACAGTACACACCAATCATTAACAAACAATGAGAAATAGTAAAACAAATAATAAAAACAAACATACAAATAAACTGTCACTCATGAACCATTAAAAATACCCTCAGTCACTTATAACGCTGCTGGGATAAAACATTGGTGAGATGATGGGATATCGCCCTACCCCCCGCCCTCTATCTTTGTGGTCACTTGGAAATGAGGTAGACAAGCAGCAGGAAGAGGCGCGTTTACTTCTCTGCCACTTACCCGTCTATCTGCCCGTTCAGCTTGTAGCTTCCGTTCCTCCACCTGCCTCTTGAATTCATGAAGGATCTCATCTCGTTCCCTTCTCTCCCGGTACATTATCTCCTCATGACGCTGCAGTTCTGCCTAGAAAACGGAGGAAGACTCTTGTTAGCGGTGCCAAGCACTAGCATAACTTCAAATTAAGGGCCCCAAAGACAATTTCAGAAAGGATCCCCAGAGTTGAAGGAGAATCCACCTCAGAACCCAGAAGCGGTGAAACAAGGGGCCCATTCTTCCTTGGGCCCCCCCCTCCATGTCAGGAGCTGCTTGGGTGGACCTGATATCACTGGCATGAGCATTCTAGAGTATAGCATGTCCTAGTTCCCTTCCCTGTGAATCACTCACAGTTCAGGCCCTCCTCACCACCAAAAGATAAGTGACTTTGGTTCATGGCAGGACTGGGGCTAGAATCTAGGCGTCCTGGACTCCAAGCCCTAAACTTAAGGCCACTCTTCCATTTTTATGTAACACTTCCAGAAACGGAGAAGCAAGACTGAGCAAAACAGTGCGAAAGAGTGAAGGGAATAAAGGTGATTCCTCAAGGCCTCACTTAAATGCAGACGTTTTTGTGCATGGTCACTCTATAAGCTCTATGACCCACCCTGCCAGAGGCTTTCCCACCTTGAAGAACAGGCTGGCCAGTTCAGCTATGCTTCTGATCTAGTGACCACCATTCTCTACCACAACGTTTCAGTTGGCATGGCAAGCTGCTTCGTAAATGTGGTAATCTGTTTGCCTCCTGTCTCTCCTACCCGTGCCACATCCCGTGAGAGGTTGGCATCATGGTTCATCTGCTGTAACTCCTTCAGTTCATGCCTCTGTCGCAGGATTTCCACCTCCAGCAGGTCCAGCTGGTTCTGGAAGGTGAGGCTTTCTTCCTGAAGAGGGGGGTAAGCAAGGCTTTAGGATTCAGCAACACTCCCACCCTCCCCAGCAAACAATACCAACTGTGATGCAAACTTCTGAATGGTCAGAGCAAATTAGGATCACCACCTATCTGGGCTTTTTAGAACTAATTGTTCCAGTCCTGATTTTATGAATACCTGCTTCTCCAGTGCTAGGACTTATAGTTCTGATCTCCTTAAAGTAGAACTGCAAGTCCCAGCATGCAACTGGGAAATGGGAGCATAAAAGATGTACTGGATCGGTCCCAGGTCTGAACATCAGTATTTAGCTGCGATATAAGATACATTTGCTGTTTTTTGGGTTTGCTTCTGATGGAATGAATACACAGTGCCTTATCAGCACCTGGTTAACTCATATGCTAAGCTTACTCAGACCTATAATAGTCTTGCCCGTAAGGCTTCCCTCTCAAGGTCCAGCTAGAATCGCACGCCACAGGGGAAAGAAGCTGAAGGCAGACCTTACCTGCATGTGATCCTTCAGCTTCTGATAAACATTCATAATATACTCCGCCTCCTGAGATTTCAGCTGAGCCTTCTCCAGGCGATTTTCCAAGATACGGAGGGCCTAGTGAGGAACAGAAGCGGACCATTATTCCCTCCTCAATGGATATGACCTCTCTTATGGAGAAATTTGGTCTTACCTGCTAATTGTCTTTCCTTGAGTCCATTCAGACTAGTCCAAAATGTATGGGTTATGTCCACTATCCAGCAGATGGAGACCAAAACTCAAGAACTGTGAGATTTGGGCTATAGAAACAGAGAAATATGATGGGAGAAAAAGACAACATGGCCTATCTAGACAATGCCACAACAGTGGCTTATCTTAACAGGCAAGGGGGGGGGGGGGGGGGACAAAGTGTCTGGGGGTGGCTCTGGAGATGGCTCTCCTGTTCATGTGGGCAGAGCACAACCTACAGGAATTCTCGGTGCAGCACATTGCAGGAGTGGAGAACATCCAAGCAGACTTCCTTAGTTATTATGTACTGGACCCTAGTGAGTGGAAACTAGCTCCATGGGTATTCGTCCCACTATGGATCTAATGGCTACGTCCTCCAACTCCAAGACGGGTGCCTTCTTCAGTCGTCGGAAGGAGACAGGATCTCTGACTCGATACCCTAGTCCAGAGGTTCTCAACCCAGTCCTCTGGGACCCCCAGGCCAGTCAGGTTTTCAGGAAATCCACAATGAATATCATGAGACTGGAAACAGTGCATGCAGATCTATCTCATGATATTCATTGTGGATTTCCTGAAAACCTGACTGGCCTGGGGGTCCCAGAGGACTGGGTTGAGAACCTCTGGACTAGGGCATTGAATCCCAGCTCCTTCTGACGACTGAAAGTGCTGCCCGTCTTGGAGTTGGAGGACGTTGTCCGACAGCACCCAAAATGCACGACCTTGGAGAAGAGGTAGAAAATACCACAGAGCGAGATGCACCACACTTACTTTGAGGCGATTGATCGTCCAAGAGGCTTCGCTCTTGGACCAAGTCCCCTGAAGCGCTCTCCAGCCAACAAGGCTGGCGTCGGAAGTCAAAAGTGTTCAATGAGGAACTTCCAAGGAGTCGCCCTTCAGCAAGTGTTGGGGGGCAGAGCCATCATTGAAGACTGTGGCGCATTTCAGGAAGAAGAGGGAGTCGGACTTGATAATCCCAGCTAGACTGCACGGGGTGCTGAAATGGTGCCAAGGACTTATAGGTAATCCCACACCTTGGGAGTGAACAAGCGCTGAAAGGTTTGGAGCTGGATGCACAGCTTCCTGTCCCTGTCCTGGGTGAGAAAGACCTGTCCGGCCCTCGTGTCAAACTGAGAACCAAGGAACTTGAAAGGAGTTGGACGCAGACAGCTTTTGGCACAATTGATTACCCAGCTGAGGCTCTCCAGAAAGGTGACGACACGAGACGGCTGATAGCACCTCCTCATAAGACTTGGCTCAGATAAGCCAGTCATTCAAACAGAGATGTACCCTGATGCCTTGGCAGCAGAGGGAAGCTGCGACGATGACCATGACCTTTGAAAAGGTGTGAGGAGCTGTGGCAAGGCCAAAGGGCAGCGTGCTGGCCCAGGACCACAAAGTGCAGGTACCATTGATGATCCTCACGGATTCGGATATGAAAATATGCCTTCAAAAGATCCAAGTATGCCAGAAATTTTCCCGGTTGGATTGCCTGAATGACAGACTTCAGGGCTTCCATTTGGAATCAAGGCACAGGAAGACAGTGGTCGACTCCCTTGAGACCGAGAATCAGAAGGAAGGAGACATCTTTCTTGGGTACCACAAAATAGACGGAACGACCGGATCTCCTTTCTGATGGAGGAACTGGGAAGACTGCGTAGAGCTGAAGGATCTGCACTGCAGCCTTCTTGGCAGGCGAGACATGGGAAATGGGCATAGCAAGAACATGGGAAATGAGGAAGGTGTCTCTGATGTTCTTGGCCCAATTGAGGGCATATCTGTACATCGCTACAGCAAGTATCCATCTGTCTTGAGCTTATGTGGGTCCATTTGGGGGAGAAAAGATGCAGCTGCCTATGGAACCCCAGAATGGACCCCAAGCCCATCAGCAGGAGAACCGCACAGGCCTGAAAACTTGTTGGATGAGGAGAAATTGTCCCGTGAGCGACAGGGACCTTGAATGAACTGTGATTGTGAAGCAGATTTCTTCGAAGAAAAAACAGACTTTCCAGGCTCGGGGGGTTTTTTTTTGGAAGGAAGAAACTAACACCAATGTACAAAATAAAAAAGGGAAGGCAGGTAGCTAGTCAGGCTGACTGCTGCTCTTGAGGATCTGGAAGGCTGCACTACTCCTAATGAACAGAAGCACTTCCCCTCAGAAGTGCTTCAGTGATCCTCCTGATCCCGAGCACCTCTGGCAAGAAAACAGGGAGATCGGAAAAAGAAATACTAGAGAATACCTCCTGTGAACTCTGGATAAGCCCCCAAAGGGAGAAGTTACACTAATAGGGACTCTCACTCAGTGAGGCGTTAAGCTGAAGTCCACCATCTGCTGGAGACAGAGAAAGTACTGAAGTTGACCCCTAGGGGTGCCAGGTCACAAAGCTTCTAGTTCTTTCTCGTCTCCAACATCTGCTGGCAGGGGGAATATCCCACTAGTTTGGACTGGTCTAGCAGGATTCCAGGAAAGGAAATTAACAGTAAGTGAAATTTCGCCTTAGAGTTTCATATGCTGGGTGCTGAGCCATGTTGAAAGATCTGGTGCTGAAGGTGGCTGTTTGTGGCTTTTTGTTTGGTGAGGCGTAAAGCTAAGATTCCATTGCCCTCACTGGAGGACACAAGTGGGCAACACATTTTGGAAAACAAACCATGTCCGGGTGGGTCCTTAAGGATGAACCCTCCAGACAACTTTGATAACAAAATGTGAGCTGCGGCCCGAACCTTCAAAGAAGCCAGAGCCACCCCTTTCTTCTTCCCTTCATGAAGAAAGGATAGAATACTACATACAGAAGATTGAAGGGAGAGATACTTCTATCCAAACCAAGACACAAACTCTCCACACTCTGGCATACACCAGAGAAGTTGACCTCTTTTTTGCCTGCAAGACAGCAGTAACAACTTCTTCAAATCCAGAATGGGCCAAAAGATGCCCTTCTTCGGAACAAGAAAACAGATTGAACAACAATTTGTACCCTGCTTGTGAGCAGGGACAGGACCAATCACTTTCATGGTTCGGAGATTTGCAGGAGTAGAAAGCACTGTTGCCGTCTTGGCGGGGGCATGACAGGGAGATGGGGAAATTTTACTTAATTTCCTCTCCAGGAGTCCTGCTAGACTAGTGGGTTATCTCCCCCAAGCAGCAGATGGAGACAGAGGAAAAACAAAACAAAAAACCTAGAATAGTGCTGTGACATCACTAGCATTAAACCCAGTATAGCAAGGGGCATTTTCCAGTATTTTCATAACAGAGCAAATGGATCCTCCTGGAGAATCCTCTAAAGGGGTCCCGGAACTAGAACATGCTCATGAACATACAAGATTTTGAACGATATACTGAATCCATAAGAGCAGCAGCAGTCTATGAAGACAGAAGGTCCTGAGCAAACAAGGCAAGAATCTGGGCAGGTCATGGACTGGTCCAGCAGGACTTCAGGAAAGGAAATTGTTAAGTAAAATTTCACCTTCCAGATCTTCCTGCTAGACCAGTCCAGACAAATGGGAAGTACCAAAGCGGAAGTAAGGATGTGGTTGAAAACTACAGGCCGGTTAGTTTAACTTCGGTGGTGAGTAAATTAGTGGAAACGCTGCTGAAAGAGAAAATAGTGAGGTTTCTGGAGTCCAGAAGATTACAGGATCTGAGGCAGCATGGATTCACCAGAGGCAGGTCTTGTCAGACAAATCTGATTGATTTCTTTGACTGGGTGACCAGGGAGTTGGACCGAGGGAGAGCTCTAGATGTGGTGTATTTAGATTTCAGTAAAGCCTTTGACACTGTTCCTCACCGGCGACTTATAAACAAACTGAGCACCCTAGGGATGGACCCTAAAGCTACTGCTTGGGTTAGAAATTGGTTGGGTGGGAGGCGACAAAGAGTACAGGTAAATGGCGCTCACTCTGAGGAGAAGGATGTTACCAGTGGTGTGCCCCAGGGATCTGTCCTTGGTCCGATTCTTTTTAACATCTTTGTTAGTGATATAGCGGAAGGGCTGTCGGGTAAGGTTTGCCTCTTTGCGGATGATACCAAAATCTGCAATAGAGTAGACACCCAGGAAGGTGTAGATAGCATGAGGAGGGATCTAGCTAAGCTTGAAGAATGGTCTAGAATTTGGCAGCTGGGATTTAATGTTAAAAAATGTAAGGTCATGCATTTGGGCTGCAGCAATCCAAGGGAGCAATAGGTGGTGAAGTACTTTTGTCCACTAAAGAAGAGCGGGACCTAGGCGTGGTTGTGTCTGATGATCTTAAAGTAGCTAAACAGGTAGAAAAGGCGACGGCTAAAGCTAGAAGGATGCTTGGGTGCATACGGAGAGGAATGGCTAGCAGAAAAAAGGAGGTGATAATGCCTCTGTATAAGTCTTTGGTGCGACCTCATTTGGAGTATAGTGTGCAATTCTGGAGACCGCACCTTCAAAAGGATGTGAACAGGATGGAGTCGGTGCAGAGGGTGGCTACTAAAATGATTAGTGGGCTTCATTATAAAGCATATGAGGACAGACTTAAGGATCTTAATATGTACACCTTAGAGGAAAGGCGGGATAGAGGTGATATGATTGAGATGTTTAAATACCTCCGTGGCATAAATGTTCAGGGAGAGAGCCTCTTTCAATTGAAAGCAAGTTCTGCTACGAGGGGACATGGGATGAGGGTGAAGGGAGATAGATTCAGGAGTGATATGCGGAAATATTTCTTTACAGAAAGAGTAGTGGATCCATGGAATAGTCTCCCAGTGGAGGTGGTAGAGATGAGGACAGTAACTGAATTCAAAAAAGCATGGGACCAACACAGAGGATCTCTAAAGCTAAAAAGTGGACTGTTGTAGTTGTTGATATGGAAGGACAGACTAGATAGGCTATGTGGTCTTTTTCTGTCATCATGTTTCTATGTTTCTACTCCACTTCTGGGCGGCAAGACTTTGCAGCAGCAAGCACACGAGTACCAAAATGGGCTGCTGTCCTAGCTTGGACATCCAAGTGGTAATGCTTCCGAGGGTGGACAAGGAAGACCACGTCACTGCTCTATAAATATCCAGCGGCGACACATAGGACAATTTTGCTCAGGAAGAAGTCTGGGTATGAGCAGAATGGGCTTTCAACCTTGGTGGAACAGTTTTGCCCACTAGCAAATAGGCTCAAGAAATGGACTCTCTAATCAGGCCTTGGATGCCACTTGACCTTTGTAAAGACCGGCAAAGAAGACAAAGAGGTGATCCGAAATCCAGAAGGAGTTTGTGACCTCCAAGTATGTGAGTAACACCCTGCAAATATCCAAGAGATTCAGGTGCTTATACTTTCCAGAACATTGATCTACTGTAAATGATGGTAGAGACATTCTGATTGACACGGAAAGGCAAAACCACCTTGGGCAGAAAAGAGGGCAATGGCTGCAAGGCAATGCCTTCGGGTGAAAAGGACAAGGAGGGATTCCAACAGGAAAAGGCCTGTAACTTCAAGATGCGGCGTGCGGAGTCATGGCCGTCAAAATTATAGTTTTCAGAGACAAGCCCTTAAGTGTAGCTTGCTACAAAGACTCAAAAGGCGGTTATATGAGGGCCCAAAGAATGATGCTCAAATCTCAAGGGGAAACCATTGATCAACCAGAGGGTGCAATACTCAAACTCCCTTAAGAAAACATGCCACATCCTGGTGGCAAGTTAGAGAACAGACAGCTATGGGCCTCTGAAGAAGGAAAGTGCAGTGACCTATACCCTGAAGGAGCTCCAAACCAACCCCTTTGAGACCATCCTGCAGGAAAGTGAGCACAGAGGGCACCTGTGTCCGTGACACCATTTCTCAAAGAGATACCGGGCATAGACATAAGCCAACAAAATAGACCGGCGTCTGGCTGAAAGAGGGTTATTCTCTGTGGAATAACCCTTGCGTATTAGATGACGCCTCTCAAAGGCCAAGCCATAAGTGGCAAGGGAGCCACGTCTTCCATGAAGACCTGACTCCACTGAAGCAAGCCTCTGAGTTCTGGAGGTAGAGGAGAAGACAAGATTTGCATACCAGGGGCGCTGCGGCCAATCTGGAGCTACAAGTATCACCAGATGGGGATGGGTCTCTATTTTGTGAAGAACGTGGGCAATTAAAGGCCATGGGTGAAAGACATACAAGAGGGGAACTAGAGGCCACAACTGGACCAGCGCATCCACTCCCTTCTGCTGATGGAAATAGAGGAGAATCTGCATTGGGAGCTGTTGCCATGAAATCCATATGTGGACTCCCCCAGCGTTTCACAATGTAATCGAAGGCGTACAATGGCAGTGCCCATGTGCTCGGATCGAGGAGATGACGGCGTAGATAATCGGCCTGAAAATTCTTATTCCCCACAATGTGCTGTGTTCCGCCCAGGGGAACAAGAGCTGCATCCTGCGTGCCACCTCTAGACGTTTGGTGACACCCTAGCAATTGACATATGCTACCACCGTGGCATTGTCCAAAAGAATTCAAACAGCATGCCCCTGGAGTAGGCTGACAAAGTGTATCAGGGTCAAATGAATGACCTTCACCTCCAGACGAATGATGGCCCATTTGGACTCAAAGATACAGAGGAGAGCACACACACTCACAAGGGAGCAGCAGGAACAAAAGGAGCAAGGTATACCAACAGTGGTTGGTTTGAAAAGCTTTACTGTAGAAAACCCTGATGCGTTTCGGCTAACACCTTCTTCAGGGGATATGTGCCTCAGATAAAAAACATACAAAACATTTAACACAAGTAATTGCATCAGGGCATCAAAAAATGGTAACTATAAAATAAAATATTAAAACAGACACCAACCTTCCTTAACCCCAACGTTCCTTAATATTCCAACATTGAAGTAGATCACTAATTTAACAAAGGCAAACAGGCCTCAGAGAAATCTTACCCTTCACTTGGCGAATCGAATCACCATAGGGTTAGATGGAAAATTCAACATCACGGGCCAAAAGCCTTTCACTTTTTATTATATCAATTTAATTACACCAATTATCTATAATCGAATTATAGATGCCGAGAAAGTACATGCTTTAAATTGTATATCGGCAAAACAACTCGCCCCCTTCGCACACGGCTGACTGAGCATAAATACAGTATTTTGAAGGCGAAGCTAGAAACACCTTTTATTCAACATTGTCTTTTATGTGCTCATACATTTGCCGATTTTAAATGTACGGTGGTAGACTGTATCCCCGTTAACATTCGGGGAGGAGATCGGGGGAAGCTGCTGTTGCAGCAAGAACAGCGATGGATTTTTAATCTACATACACTTGCTCCACATGGACTCAATGATAAAATAGATTGGGCATTGTTTTTCTGATTGGCTTTTGTGGAATTCGGGGCGCACATTCCTTTTGTTTAGGATTGGTCAGGTTCAGCAGGAAATGACATCATCTTTTGACAGCGTATTAGAGTATAAAGGCTGGTCTTTAAATTGTGGTGTCAGGAATGGCCGTTTTCAGGTTGGAGGCATTTATTGTCCGTTAGAGTGTACCTTTGAGCTGTGGAGTTATAGTTATCGTGCTTGAGTCCACTGTCCCTGAAGAAGCCTATTAGGCGAAACAAAAGCTTTTGTTGGACTTTTAAGAACTTTCTCGGCATTGACTCTGCTTCTCCAAATTGAGGCTATTGGATTCTATATTAAAGAATTGAAAAAGTTTGTGCGGTCTTGATGACAAGCGTGTTCGGGAGATTTCAGCAGAACCTTAAGTTGAGTATGCTGTTTACATTTTTAATGTTATCATAACTTACTTTGAAAGGTTCTCCTTATTTTTTGTAGGTCACGGAGCCTCGTGTGAGGCCTGCTAGCACCCGTATTGGGCATTCCGTACACACTTTTCAGTTGTGTGATTAAGACAATGAACTTCTTTGAAATCCCGAAAAAGTACTTTTAGGTGATTTTTAATTAGGTTTAATTCGATTATAGATAATTGGTGTAATTAAATTGATATAATAAAAAGTGAAAGGCTTTTGGCCCATGATGTTGAATTTTCCATCTAACCCTATGGTGATTCGATTCGCCAAGTGAAGGGTAAGATTTCTCTGAGGCCTGTTTGCCTTTGTTAAATTAGTGATCTACTTCAATGTTGGAATATTAAGGAACGTTGGGGTTAAGGAAGGTTGGTGTCTGTTTTAATATTATATTTCCCTTCCTTGCAGTTGTTTTCTGGTTAACTATAAAATAAAACCATAACCATAATCATAGATATATAAACAAATCATAAAAACATATTAAAACAATGTAATTGAAAATTATATTAGCATAATCTTAGAATAGCAAATTGTTTCAGCAGCAAATGTGAAAAGAGGCTCTCGCATGTGAAACAAACAACAAAAATGAGTGTGTTTAAAACATTCTGTGCTATGGGAACAATAAAAGAGACAGGTACTAAACGATAAAAGATACAAAAAAACCCACACTCAATTGAGGGTAGAACATATGGTGAAATTAGACTTACCTGCTAATTTTCTTTCCATTAGGACCTACGGTCCAATCCAGTCTCCTGGGTTGTGTCCCTCTTTCAGCAGATGAAGACTGAGCACACTAGCTTTTGGTGATGTCACTACATACATGTCTGTGGTACCTGTCTATGATAGTATAAGCTGTGCTTGTTGTAGCTGCATACCTGTGTACCCGCCTGTGATAGTTTAACCTACTTGCCTATTTACCTACCGGCCCATAGGAGTCCCTTGACCGCAGACAACAGGGTAGATACCCAGAATGCCCCCCCTCCTCATTGCCATAGTTAGCTGTTACCTCCTCTTTGGATGGCTCAGCAGCACTATGGCTTTATCGCCTACCCACAATCACATACCAATCCTACAGAGCCATGGGAGGAGATGGTCAAGTGCTTCCCATCACAAGATAAAGGAAGATATTCGCACTCTCCACCCCCACTTACTACACGTCGCGCTTCAACATGCCAAGAAAGCCAAACAAGAGGAAAGCCCCCACCTCCAAAACCTAAAATGCGCCCTCATAAACGCACGCTCAATCCGCAAGAAATGGCCAGTTATCTCAGACATGATATCCCTCCATGACCTCGACATACTCCTGATCACAGAGATGTGGCTATCTAGCGCTGATACAGTCCTCCTCAACCAACTCTTACCCACCGACTTCTCAATACACACCTGCCATAGAGACAGCAAAAGAGGGGGCGGAGTACTCGTCCTCACCAAAACAGACCTCCAATTCCATCTGATCAATGCCTCTAGCACAATGCACCTCGATACAATCACCATAGCCAACAAGCAGTGCTCCATCAACCTACTGTACAGAGCCCCATCATCCTCCCCGATGACCTCTCAACAATAATCGACCTCGCCTGCAATGCCCTGAACCCACGCACCCCAAGCTGGCTACTAGGCAACTTTAACCTGCCAGCCCTGCAAGTCACATAAGCCTCAGCCTTCCTTGAAGCTCTCAAGGAACTAGGATACACGCAACTAGTCAACGAACCTACCCATGTGAAAGGAAACAAACTGGACCTGGTATTCGCCCCACTGACAGCCTTTGACTCAACCCACGACCCCATACTGTCCATTACCACAGTCCCCTGGTCAGACAACAAACTAATCAGATTGCAAATACCCGTGCTCAACCACTGCCACAAGAGCTCCAGAAGTCTGAGCAGCACCACCAGGGCACCACTACGAAGGTTCCGACCTTTTGACAAAGTAATTATCCTGAGTAAAACCCGCCCGCTCCTCTCCTTGACAGCACCCAGCCTCGATGAACTGATCTTCAGCTGCAATAATAGCCTCAGCTCCATTGCCCAACTCTCACCATCAAACAAGCCTCTGAGGAAACAACCCACTGCATTCTGGTACTCCACAGAACTGCGAACGTCACTCCTCCACCTAAGGAAGCTGGAAAGATGCTGGTGTCGATCACGCTCCTCTGAAGACCAGAGGGCATATAACCTTCACCTGACAAAACACTGCAAAGCAATAACAGAGAAAATGAGGCAATTCCACACCGACACCCTAAAATGATCACTAAGCAAACCACACGACTTGTTCAATCTTGTCAAGAACCTAACAAAAGAACCATCCCCTGATCAACCAAGCGAGATCCACCCTCAAGGATTCGCAGACTACCTGCAATCAAAATTATGCCAGACCAATAAGTCCACAGCACCCACCACTGCACACGAGCCACCCTACCCAACACCACTGACCACCTTCTCCACCCCATCCAAGAAGTACATTGAAGACACTACTGCTGTGATCAACACCACCACGGTACAAACTGACCCCTGCCCTGGCTTCTGGATAAAAGAGCTACGCAGCGAATTTAGCCCGTTCATAGCCAGACTCATGGACCAGTCATTTTCAACAGGCTCGTTCCCACAAAGCCTCAAACACATGTCCATCAGACCTCTGCTGAAAAACAACAAACTTGACCCCCAGAAGGTCGACTTGTACAGACCTATATCTAGTATACCACTACTAGTCAAGATAATTGAAAAAAGTCGTCCAACGCCAAATACAATACCACATTGAAACCGCTGGACCCCTGCCAACACGGATTCAGGGAATCCCATGGTGTTGAAACACTCCTCACCACCTTCTTCAGTAACACAATTGCTGGAATCGACAACACCCATCAAGGTTTTGTCCTCATCTTCATGGATATAGCCGCTGCATTTAACTCTGTAAGCCACGAGCTCCTCCTGGTGTGACTCAAGAAGGGTTATTTGTGACACAGCACTAAACTGGTGCAAATCATACCTGTCTGACAGATGGCAGCACGTATTATCCGGGGCTTCAACATCAGAACCTTTCCACAAGAGGCAGGGCGTTCCGCAGGGGTCCTCCCTCTCCGCCCTGATGTTCAACATATACATGCAGCCCATCTGTAACCTCATCCGATCATTCAATGTTGACTGCTTGATATATGCCGATGACATACTGCTCTACATGCCATTCAACTGACCAGCTGGACCTCTGCCTACTGACAGAGTGCTTTGATGCGGTGTCCAACTGGCTCCAGACTCAAACCCTCCGAATACAGCACAATAAAACAGATGTCCTTTTCATTACGAGGAACCAAAACTTCACCCATCCAGCCTACTTAAAGGTCAAGGAAGCGGAGCTGCTAACCAAATCCACAATCCGATACCTTGGAGTCACAATAGACCAACGCAGGGACATGAAAGAGCACATAAGCAACACAGTAAGAGCAGTCTACCACAAGATTCGGACACTCAGGCACTTACGCTCCTTGCTAGAGCCGGACAATCTATCAAGCACTGATTATCCCGCATTTCGGTTACACCAATGCAATTCTACAAGGGCTAAAGTGGTTCACATCATACATCTCAAACCGAATGCAACAGGTACAATTCAACGGCGAAAAAGCAGAAGCATTCTCTCAAACACAAGGTATACCACAAGGCTCTGCACTCTCAGCACTCCTTTTCAACGTATATATGCAACCACTATGCAAAATATTTACACAGCATAAAATCAACTACCACATTTATGCCGATGTTATTATGCTGTACACACAACTTGACACTGACAACCCGGACTACAGCTCACTCGAAACATGTCTTGGCGAGATGCAAAACTGGTTACAACAAAGCAGCATGACAATCAACCCCAAGAAAACTGAGGTGATGTATATCTCAAGGAAAGCAAATTTTGACCCACCTACATCTATAACCCTGTGCAACAACACTTATCAAACAAAGAAATAAATAAAATATCTAGGAGTTACATTTGACTGCGACCTAAAAATGGAAACTCACCTGCGCAAAACCAACAGGGCAGTCTTCTACAAACTGAGAACTCTACAACCCATACGGAATATTATTGATCCCCACGACTTCAGATCCGTTGCTCAAGCACTCATCATGCCACATTTCGACTATTGCAACGCCATTCTTCAAGGACTTCCTAAGAAAACCCTGAACATCCTTCAAATGGCACAAAATGTATCTGCCAGGATCATCATGAGGAAAAGTCTTATTGAACACATTACACCAGTACTAATTGAGCTACACTGGCTGCCCATAGCAGCCCGCACAAAATACAAAATACTGACGACCACCTTCAAACTCATCCACAGCATAGCACCATCCTTCCTCGACACCCTAATCAGATTGCAACCATCTAACAGAAACAGGAGAACCATCAATTCCAACACCCTCCACACTCCAACAGATATCAGATCAGTCAAAAAAATCACTAGTAACAGGGCTTTCTCATACACAGCACCGACACTATGGAACCAACTCCCACCTGACCTACAAGCCAGCATTGATCTAGCTGACTTTAGAAAGAAACTCAAAACCCACCTATTTCAAAGTCATTTCAACCTGTACTAAACTCGCATAAGGGGCAACTCCCCCACAGCACCCCAGAAAACCTGTAATGTATAAATGTACATATGTAAATTATTATCCCCTTAGCTTAGAAGTAGTTAATTTTCTGCGTGACGTGCTAACCTTTCGAATCTTTATGTACAAATCAAAATTATTCTGTCTTGATTTCGACAGCTTTCTCCATGTAATCTTCCCCGCTTCTGATCGCTGGAAGGAGCGGTATACAAATGCTTGCTAAATAAATAAAATAAATAAAGGGCTCCCGCAATCCACCCTGAATCCACTCCAGCTCGCAATGAATGCCGCGGCCAGAGTTCTACACGGTGCTTCCAGGAATGACCACGTGATACCCATCCTGAAAACATCTCCACTGGCTCCCCCCATCCACGGCAGACTCTCTTTTAAAACCCTATTACTGACTTTCAAGGCCATCAACAGGCTCTCCTCTGCCTCACTCACGGAGCTTATCCACACTACACCCTCTAACAGATCCAGAAGATCTGCAGCAGTCAACACATTGGTAATCCCGAAGGCAATAACCCAATGCACCCAGGCAACAGCAAACAGGGCATTCAGGTTCTGTGCGCCTAGATGCTGGAATGCCCTACCACCTAGCATACGGGCAATCTCCGACCTAACCCAATTTAGGAAGGCACTGAAGCACCACCTCTTCCTCAAACACTATCCGGATGACAGCTGTCACCCCTCGCCCGCCAACCCCAGTATGGAGGCAGTAGGAGAGGGGGCACAGTTAAAGTCACTCTGTTAATGCTGTTATCTGGATATGCTTGTGTAGTTGTAGCCCAGTGATGACAGCCAAAGTAGGCTAAGGGTAAACAATATTTTTATTGTTTGCACAGGGTTTCTTCCCCCAAGAACAGAGGTTAAATGATAACATAAGCGTAACAGAAAAAGTCCTGGATAACAGCTCTCCTGATACTTCTCAGGGCGTCATAAGCAGTCAGCTTCTCTTACTTCTTTCAATATTCCAAAACATCAATGTTCTTCATAACAGCAATACTTTTCCAACCTAAGCTTTCAATAAATAAACTTTCAATGTTGTGGTTTTTCTTGTCCACGTGTGCTTAAGATAATTCCTCCTAGCCTCTAAGGATAACAGCTGCTTCTTCCATAAGCCTGATCATTCTTCTGTGTAAACTTCTCCCAGAAGAATTCTATGTGCTCTTGAAGCTATCCCTTAGAGCTGGGTATTTAACTTGTGTTGGCAGTGAGACAAAACTCCTGTCTGCATCCAATCTCCAAAGTTAGACTTTTACAACAGCCTTAAAATATGGAATATGTTTAAGCTGTACTTTAAACTTCCCTTTGACAGATACCACATTCCATTTCTGAACTGCTACTATAAGACAATGGATTATCTGTCTGCATTGGTTCACCTTCACTATCTTGAGCTTCCTGGTTATAAGGCTCACTCGAGTCTAGTGATCTCAGGTGCTTGAGAAGGGTTTGTAACTGCTTCTCTCCCCTCTCTTTATGTATCCGGGGCTCTTGCAGGGATACCTGTTTATCAAGGTTCTTAAGGAGCTGAGAGTAGGGATTTCTCTCTCCCTTGGGTTGCCCCGGTTTTACTCTCTGGTGAGGAGGTATGTATTTCTTCAGAGAATGTTTTACAGGCTCTTTTAATATCTCCTGGTCATCAGAGTCTGTATCTAGGTTTGTGTCCCGGTGCTGCCAATTAGCAACGTGCTGAGGTGCAGCTGTGCTAGACTCTAACCTGCAGCTTCTGACACTTCCTCTGCAGTAAGGCAACACTTGTCTTTCGCACACTGGGAATTCCCTTCCACCCAGTTTCTCTCTTGTCTGTCTGGTCCCAGTGAAACTATCTGCAGAATTGCTTCTGTCCCTTTCAGACAAGGATTCCAAACTTTGCTTAAAAGGTTTATAAAAGTTTCTAACCTGCTTTGGCTTTGCTTGAGGGCTATTCCTTCCTGGCAGCACTTCCAACTGCCTTCCTCGAGACGTGGCTTTCTCTGAGCAAAGTGGCTGGCAACCGTCCAAATACTCAGTTCCCACCTGGTTCCACTTGCCTCCAGCTCTGTCTCCTCGGGATCTCCGGTCTCTGCCTGGACCTGGTTTCTTTATCCCTCTGGGAAGAATCTCTGACTCTAAGGCTGCATCTGATCCTTCTGAGTCCCTTTCTCCCGGCTGTGCCAAAGGTAAGCCTCTGCGTTGCTTTTCTCTCATTACTCAATCTCCTCTCCGTTCCTCCTTCTCTTTCTCCCCTTCCTTCCTCCACTCCTCCTCTGAAATTACCACTTCCTGGTTATGAGGAGTGCTTTGTCCAACCAGGCGTGAGTCCACCCCTTTCCCTGATAGGCTAGCTCTCCCTGTCAGCCTAGAGCTAGGGTGTGGCTCCCTTTCTCATCTCTCCTGCACTGAACCTTTGAGTGCTGAGCTTTTAACCCTTTCTTGACGTGTATCTCTGGCAGGTTCAGAGGAAAAAGTGTGTTTAAAACCCTTTTTCTTGTGCTCTGACAGCTCTGCCTTCTCACACAGCGCACCAACAGCCACCCCCTCCTCTAGTACCGCCACACCAATACACCCAGCACGCCATCCTCGACTATGCTTACTCTGTGAAATAGACTCGACGTGATTCCTATATGTAAATAGTTACCCCATTGTTACCCAAGTTTTAGCACCTGCTCATTGTAAATACAGAGCAGCTTTGTTGCACTGTATAAGTTTCTGTTACATGTAAACCGCACTGGTATACAAGAGACTTTAAATAAATAAATAAGGAGCCAGCTCTCCTCCCACCAAACCAGCATTCCTCTGTCAAAGCAGAACCTGAGAACCAAAAAAACACTGAAACAGAACTCACTATATATATTAAATTCCTTTATGGTGACGTAGAGCAGCCCTAGCTGACCAAGGCTACATCCAGAACCTTGAGCACCCGGAACCAAATCCTTCAACTTGTGCCAGACCGCTCCAACAAACACGAAGCTTAGCTCATTAAGAACATAAGATATGCCATACTGGGTCAGACCAAGGTCCATCAAGCCCAGTATTCTGTTTCCAACAGTGGCCAATCTAGGTCATATGTACCTAGCAGTTTCCCCAAGGGACACAGGTTCCACAATGCTTGTATTGGTTCAAGCATTGATATCCTGGGTCCCTTCTTAATAATGGTATATGGACCTTTCCTCCAGGAACTTGTCCAAACCTTTTTTAAACCCAGCTACACTAACAGCCTTTACTACATCCTCCGGTAACAAATTCCAGAGTTTGATTACACGTTGAGTGAAAAAATATTTTCTTTTATTAGTCTTAAATAGTTTACCCTGTAGCTTCATTGCATGTCCCCTAGTCTTTCTATATTCTGATAACGTAAACAATCGATCTACATTTACCCGTTCTACTCCGTTCATTAATTTATAGACTTCTATCATATCTCCCCTCAGCCGTCTCTTTTCCAGGTTAAAGAGCCCTAACCTTTTTAGCCTTTCTTCATAGGAGTATCCTTCCATCCCTTTACCATTTTGGTGGCTCTTCTGAGCCTTTTCTAAAATCGCTATATCCTTTTTAAGATACGGCGACCAGAATTGCACACAATATTCAAGGTGCGGTCTCACCATGGAACGATATAGAGGCATTATAATATCTTTTGTTTTATTTTCCATTCCTTTCCTTATCATACCTAGCATTCTATTTGCTCTCTTGGCCGCCGCTGCACACTGGGCCGAGGGTTTTAACATGGTATCCACAATGACGCCTAAATCTTTTTCCTGGGTGGTGGTTCCTAATGTGGAACCTTGCATCGTGTAACCATAGTTTGGGTTGTTCTTCCCTAGGTGCATAACCTTGCACTTGTCCACATTAAATTTCATCTGCCATTTTGATGCCCTGTCTTCCAATTTATCAAGATCCTCTTGCAATTTTTCACAATCCTCTTGGGTTTTAATAACTTTAAATAGTTTTGTGTCATCTGCAAATTTGATAACCTCACTCGTTATTCCACTTTCCAGGTCATTTATGAATATGTCAAAAAGCAGCGGACCCAGCACAGATCCCTGGGGTACACCACTATTCACCTTTCTCCATTGGGAAAATTGGCCATTTAGCCCTACCCTCTGCTTTCTATCTTTTAACCAGTTCCTGATCCACAATAGTACACTGCCTCCTATCCCATGACTCTTTAGTTTTGCCAAAAGTCTCTGATGAGGGATCTTGTCAAAGGCTTTCTGAAAGTCCAGATACACAATATCAACCGACTCACCTTTGTCCGCCTGTTTATTCACTCCTTCAAAAAACATAACAGATTAGTAAGACAAGATCTTCCTTGTCTAAAGCCATGTTGGCTGTCTCCCATTAGGTTGAGACTATCTACATGCTGAGTAATTTTATTCTTTATGATGGTTTCTACCATATTTCCTGGTACTGACGTCAGGCTCACCGGTCTGTAGTTTCCCGGATCACCCCTGGAACCCTTTTTAAAAATTGGTGTTACATTGGCGATCCTCCAATCTTCAGGTATTAGAGATGATTTTAATGATAGTTCACAGATTACTGATAGCAGGTCTGCAATCTCATATTTCAGTTCTTTCAATACCCTTGGATGTATACCATCCGGCCCAGGTGATTTGCTACTCTTCAGTTTATCTAATAGTTGTAAGACATCTTCCCGATGTATCGATATTTCCTTCAATTCTTCCGCACCTTTAAATACCATTTCAGTCATGGGTAACATCCCTACATCTTCCTCAGTAAAGACCGAAGCAAAGAATTCATTCAGTCTCTCCGCTATCGCCTTGTCGCCTCTTAGTGCTCCTTTAACCCCTTTATCATCTAATGGACCAACTAACTCTCTCACAGGTTTTTTGCTACGAATGTACTTGAAAAGGTCTTTATTTCGCGTTTTTGCTTCCGCAGCAAGCTTCTTCTCAAATTCTCTCTTTGCCTGCCTTATCTATGCCTTGCATTTGACTTGCCAGTGCTTGTGCTGTTTCCAGGTTTCGTCGTTTGGCTCTTTTTTCCATTTCCTGAAAGATGCTTTTTTGGCAACAGTCTCTCTGACCTCACCTTTAAACCATGCTGGCAGTTTTTTGGACTTCCTTCCACTTTTCTTAAAGCGTGGAATACAGCTGGTCTGGGCTTCCAAGATAGTATTTTTCAACAACACCCAAGCTTGATGTACGTCTTTAACCTTTGCAACTGCTCCTTTTAGTTTTTTCTTAACTGTTTTCCTCATTTTATCATAGTCTCCCTTTCGAAAGTTAAAAGGTAGTACTGTGGATTTCCTTACTATCCCTCCTCCACTAATTAAATCAAAGGCGATCATGCTATGATCACTATTGCCAAGTGGCCCCAACACCCTTATCTCTTGCACTAGATCTGGTGTTCCACTAAGAACTAGGTCTAATATGGCTTCCCCTCTGGTTGGTTCATGAGCCAGCTGCTCCAAGAAGCAGTCATTTATTTCATCTAGGAACTTTATCTCCCTAGCATGTCCTGACGTGACACTGACCCAGTTGATACCGGGGTAATTGAAATCACCCATTATTATTACGGCGCTGTAACTTTTGTTAGCTTCCTTGATTTCTTTGAGCATTTCATCATCCATTTGGTCATTCTGTCCAGGTGCTCGATAGTACACCCCCACTGCCATTGCCTTCCCCCTTTTATATGGAATTTCAATCCATATAGATTCTACAGCAGATTTTGTTTCCTGCAAAACTTTAATCCTTTCTGAGTCAATGCCCTCTCTAACATAGAGCGCAACCCCTCCACCAATTTGATCAGCTCTATCATTACGATATAGTTTGTACCACTGGTTGTCCTCCTTCCACCATGTCTCTGATATTCCAATCATATCTAACCTTTCATTTAGTGCTATATATTCTAACTCTCCCATCTTATTCTTTAGACTTGTAGCATTTGCATACAAGCATTTTAGAGAATGTATTTTATTCATGTTAATTTGGCTATTGTTAGACATGGGTAAATTGGGATCTTTAAGCTCTGTCTGCTCCATACTTGAGGGCATCACCCTTGAACCTGCCATCAGCCATCCCAGGCTTGCCATCTGACCAGAATGGGAGGGTTCTAGATTGGACTGTAGGTCTTAATGGAAAGAAAATTAGCAGGTAAATCTAATTTCACCTTCCATAGTGCCCCTACAGTCCAATTCAGACTCATGGGATGTACCAGAGCAGTACTTAAATACGGATAGGACCGGCAAGCCCAGCCACCAACACCCGCAAGCCAAAGCTGGCCTCCGAACTCACTTGTAAATCCAGCTTATAGTGACGCATGAAACTATGCAAGGATGCCCATGTAGCGGCCCTGCAAATATCTGCTGGGGCACCAATGCACACTCTGCCCAGGACACTGCCTGCTCTCTCGTGGAATGGGCTCGCAAGTCCTCTGGCACCTGCTTGCCCTTCAAGATGTAGGCCGACACGATGGCCTCCTTTAACCACCTGGCAATGGAGGCCTTTGATGCTGCCTCTCTTTTGCGAGGCCCGCCAAAAAGGACAAGCAAGTGATCCAACTTCCGAAAAGACTCAGTCACCTTCAAGTAGTGCCTTAGCACTCTCCTCACATTCCAGGACCGGAGTTGCCTACTCTTGTCTTTCGGGAAGATGGAGCACCACCGCCTGGTTAAGATGAAAAAGGCGAGACCACCTTGGGCAGGAAGGATGGTACCGTATGCAAGACAACCCTGTCCTTTGCTAGCACCAAAAGGGCTCCCTACACGAGAGCGCCTGGAGCTCCAAAATCCACCACGCCGAACAAATGTCTACCAGGAAAACCACTTTCAAGGTAAGATCCTTGAGGGATGCCGCAGCTAAAGGCTCAAAGTGAACTCCCTAGAGGACCCCAGCCCCAGGTTGAGATCCCAGGAAGGTACCCAGGATCTATGAGACGGCCTCAGAAGCTTAAATCGCCAGAAGAAAAAACGTCAGACATCCGGGTGTGCCACTATGGAGACGCCCTGCATATGCACCAAATAGCATGCTAATAGCAGCAATCTGCACCTTCAGGGAGTAATGCCAGACCACTGTCAAACCTGTCCTGAAGGAAGGCCAAGACATCCGCAACAGATGCCTGAAAAGGCCGTTGTTGCCGCTCATCACACCACGCCTCAAAAATCCTCCAGACTCGCACATTGGCTCATAACCTATCAGCATCCAAGACAAAACACATAGTAATCAAAGAAGAAGTTAGGTATCTGGGCATCACACTAGACAGCTCTGAACCTGAAATCCCACATAACCAAAACCGCAAACAAGGCCTATCAACGACTGAAAACAATCAGACAAATCAAACCAATGCTCCGTCAGGACCACTTCCGCACAGTGTGCCAAGCACTCATCACACCACTGCTTGATTATGGAAACTCACTATATCAAAGCCTTCCTCAGCAGACATTCCACCCACTACAGATGGTACAAAACAAACACCACAGCACGCATCATTACAGACACACCAAGGACTAAGCACATCACCCCCGTCCTACAACAAGTGCACTGGCTCCCAATGCTGGCAAGAGCTAAATACAAAACAATCATGATCATCTTCAAAGTCATTCACCATCTCTCAGCAGACGTACTCCAAAACGTTGTAAGAGATATAAGCAACAGACCAAGAAGAACCAATAACGACAACATGATCGGCACACCTGCAGGCTACCACAAAACCAAACAAACATCAAAAAGAGCACCATCACTACTGGCATCCACACTATGGAACTCCCTCCCAACAAGCCTGAGGGCACTAGATGACCTCATATACTTCTGCAAAGACCTCAAAACATTTTTATTTATAGAAACATGAGCATCCAGGCAACATCCCGTACCCATACTGAAATACTACTTCCACCGCCAACTAAGCATGCACCCATCCTATCCACACACACAAGTTTATCATACCACGTTATTAAATACCCTCATGTTAAATGTTACCTTCAATTGTACTGTCTAAATGCTGATAAGTAACCGTACTGTCTAAATGTTTACACGTACCCTAATGTTAAATGTAACCCTCCAATTGTGATGTGACGTGACCACCTTGATTGAAGGATAAGGTGGCAAACAAATCTGTCTAAATAAATAAAATAACCTTTCCATCTCAATGACACCCTCTCAAGAGCCAAGCCATAAGCAAGAATCGACCTACCTGAGGCATCTGCACTGGACCCTGCATCAGAAGGTCCAGCTACAGCGTGAGCCGCCATGGCTCATTTATCAGCAGTCTCATCAAATCCACATACCATGGTCTCCATAGCCAATCCAGAGCCACCAGAATCACTAGTCCCACATGCGCCTCTATCCGTTACAGAAGGCAACCGATAACAGCCACGAAGGGAAGGCATACAGCAGACCCTCTGTGGGCCAAGGCTGAGACAAAGCGTCAAGCCCTTCGGACATGTGTTCCTTGCATCTGCTGTAGAAGCGCTCAACCTTGGCATTTTCTGTTATCATGAGATCCAACACTGGCATTCCCCAGCGCTGAGTCAGCTGCCGGAAGACTGAACTCGCCAGGACCCACTCTCCTGGGTCCAACCAATGTCTACTCAGAAAATCAGTTTGCAAATTCTCCTTTCCAGCCACATGTGCTGCCAACAGCTGGGCGAGATTTGCCTCCACTCATCATAGTAGCAGAGCCACCTCCTCCGCCAACACTGAGCTGCTTGTCCCCCCCTTGTCGATTGATGTAGGTGACCATGGTTGCATTGTCCGACAACACATGGACCGCCCAATGTTGTAAGATGGAATTAGACTTACCTGCTAATTGTTGTTCCTGGAGTGGGACCAGTCTAGTCCCGGGACCTCTGGGTTCCCTATCTTATCCAGCAGCTTGGAGACTGAGAAACTTATTCTTCTGTGACATCATCAGTATATCTCTCCGGTGTCCGCCCCCATCCAACCAGTAACCTATTGACAAAGCAGACTCACCGGAGAAACAAGTAAGTATCTGGGTAATCAAATCAATAACAGACTCAGCATGAGTAATAGAGAAAGATTACGACCCCCCCAAGTAAAAGGTTGCAAAGAAAACTTGCGGCTAGGAGCAAACTCCAACCAAACCGCCGCAACATGCCCCTTCGCTGGCAGCGCAATGCAGCCCCCCTAACCAATGCTGGGTAGGCCGTGAACTATAAACCCAGCGACCGAGGCATCTACCAACTTCTCATATCTCTTCTTTTTTGAATTGTTTTTTTTTTTTTGGACTGTTCCCCTGAAACACAGCATCAACTCCAGGGAAAAAAACCCCAAAGGAAAATCTCTTACCTGTACCACGCGGAGCAAGTCCCCCGACCTGTTTGTCTAGGGACTCCGGGCGGGACACGGGACTAGACTGGTCCCACTCCAGGAACAACAATTAGCAGGTAAGTCTAATTCCATCTTCCTGATCGTGGCCCAGTCTAGTCCCGGGACCTCTGGGTCCTTACCAGAGCAGTGAACAAAGTTGTTAAGCATGGGAGGGTCCCAGCAAACCCGCCTGCAGGACTGCAGAACCAAAGGAAGTCTCCTCCGCTCGTTGCACATCCAGCCGATAGTGCTTCACGAAAGAGTTCAAGGAGGACCATGTCGCCGCCCGACAAATCTCCACCGGCGACACCAAACGTACCTCCGCCCAGGACGCCGCCTGCGCCCTTGTGGAATGGGCCCGCAACCCCTCCGGCACGGCCCTGCCACGTAAAATATAGGCTGACGCGATGGCCTCCTTAATCCAGCGCGCGATGGAAGCCTTGGACGCCACTTCCCCCTTCCGACGGCCCCCAAAGAGCACAAAAAGCCTGTCGGATTTTCGAAAACTCGCCGTGCACTTGAGATACTTCAACGCTCGCCGGACATCCAAGAGATGAAGCTTCCTCGAAAGAGGAGAATCCACACCACCGGCAAAGACCGGCAAGGAAATTTCCTGATTGAAATGGAAAGCCAAGAGCACCTTGGGCAGGAAGGCCGGGACCGGCCGTAAAACGACCTTAGAGGCCAAGAACGTCAGGAAGGGCTCCCGGCAGGAAAGCGCTTGTAGTTCCGAGACCCGCCTGGCCGAAGAAACTGCCATCAAGAATACCACTTTCAACGTGAGGTCCTTGAGCGACGAACGCGCCAAAGGCTCAAATGGCTCCCGCTCTAACGCCTCCAACACAAAGGGAAGATGCCACTTTGGAAAAACCGCTCGAGACGGAGGCCTAGCAAGCGACACCGCTTGGAGGAAGCGCCTCACATCCCGCTGTTCACCCAGCGGCTGACCAGCAACCCTGCCCCTGTAACAAGACAGGGCCGCCACCTGAACACGCAACGAGGCCGCCACTAGGCCCTTGTCGAAACCATCTTGCATAAACTCCAGGATGTGCGGGAGAGAAGCCTTAAGAGCCACAACGTTCCTATCCGCACACCACGCTTCAAAAACCCACCAGACACGGACATACGCCATTGAAGTAGAACGGCGTCTAGAATTCAGCAAGGTAGAAACAACCGCCGCCGAGTATCCCTGCGAACTCAGCCGCGCCCACTCAAGAGCCAGGCCGCAAGCGAGAACCGATCCACGTGAGGCATGAACAGAGGCCCCTGCGACAGCAAGTCCATTCGACCAGGGAGCCGCCACAGCTTCGCTACCAGCAACCGCACCAGGTCGCCGTACCAAGGTCGGCGTGGCCAATCCGGCGCTATCAGGATGACCTGACCGTGAAAGCGCTCCACTCTCTGCAGGACCTGCCGACCAGGACCCACAGAGGGAAGACATAAAGCAGCTGTCCCTCCGGCCAAGATTGAAGGAGAGCGTCCAGGCCTTCAGACATCCGCTCGCAGCGCCTGCTGAAGAAACGACTGCACTTTGCCGAGGCAAAGGTCGCCATGAGATCCATGACCGGTGTCCCCCACCGGCGGGTCAGCATCTCGAACACCTCGGGATGCAGAGTCCATTCCCCCGGGTCGACGCAGACCCGACTGAGAAAGTCGGCCTTGACATTGTTCACGCCGGCCACATGAGCCGCTGACAGATCGACGAGGTTCGCCTCCACCCAGGCGCACAGAACCTCGGCCTCTGCTTCTAGAGCCACGCTGCTGGTTCCCCCCTGCCGGTTGACAAAGGCGACCGCCGTGGCGTTGTCCGAGAGCACTCTCACCGCCTTTCCCGAGAGCCGCTGCCGAAACCCCAGCAGAGCCAGGTGAACCGCTCGTAGCTCCAAGAGATTGATCGTCCACTGCTGCTCCTGGGAACTCCAGGTGCCCTGCACGAAGCTGCCCTGACAATGAGCCTCCCAGTCCGACAAGCTGGCGTCCGTCATCACTGCCACCCACGCGGGGGTCTCGAGGGCTCTCCCCCGCTTGAGGGATTCGGGGAGTAACCACCAGAACAGGGCCTGACGGGTGTCCTCCGGACACTCCAACCTCCGGGACAAGGGATGCAATTGATGCGACCAGCGGCGAAGCAACGCCCTTTGCAAGGGCCTCATGTGAGCTCTCGCCCACGGTACCGTCTCTATCGTCGCCGCCATGGTGCCCAGCAACTGCAGGTAACGCCACGCCGAGGGGGCCCGCAGCCGCAGGAACCGTTCCACCATGCACCGCAAGCCGCTCGCACGCTGCTGCGTGAGAAACACCTTGCCCATGCTCGTATCGAAGCGGGCCCCCAGGTATTCCAGATTCTGGGAAGGCTGCAAACGGCTTTTGGACATATTGACAATCCACCCGAGGCTTTGCAAAAACTCCACCACGCAAGCCGTTACCCGCTCGCTCTCGACTCTGGACTTGGCCCGGATCAGCCAATCATCGAAATAAGGGTGCACCAGAATGCCCTCCTTGCGCAAAGCCGCAGCCACCACCACCATCACCTTGGTGAAGACCCGCGGCGCGGTCGCGAGCCCGAAAGGCAGCGTTTGGAACTGGGGGTAAATTGAAAGGCAATGTCAGGAAATATTTTTTCACTGAAAGGGTAGTGGATGCTTGGAATGCCCTCCCAATGGAAGTGGTAGGGGCGAACACGGTGACGGAATTCAAAAAGGCATGGGACAAACAGAGGATCCCTTTACAGAAATAGGATAAAAACAAAATAAACGGTACCATCTAACTTCTGAACCATATAACGTCTCAACAAATAGGGGTGTCCTACATGGAGTGGTGGGTTTACCCCTGAACAAGGATATGGGGAGGGGTGGCCTGCGCAGAGCGACAGGTGCACCTACTCTTGCCATCTTGCTGGGCAGACTGGATGGACCATGCTGGTCTTTATCTGCCGTCAACTACTATGTTACTATGATAATGACCGAAGGGCACCGCGAACCGGAGAAACTGGTGGTGATCCGGCCATACCGGGATATGGAGGTACGCCTCCGACAAGTCCAAAGAGGTGAGGTACTCCCCTTGCCGCACGGCTACTATGACAGAACGGAGAGTTTCCATGTGAAAATGCGACACCCGCAGGCAGCGATTGACCTTCTTGAGATCCAGAATTGGCCGGATGCCCCGTCTTTTTTCGGGACAATGAAATAGATGGAGTACCGACCGGAGCCGTACTGCTCTGGAGGTACGGGAACAATGGCTCTGAGATCCAAACAGCCTTTGTACCGTCACCCGCAGGGCCGCACATTTTGCGACGGACCGTCCGGGAGACTGCACAAACGCCTTCCGCACCGGATGCAAGAACTCGAGGGCGTAACCTTCCCGAATAACTTCGAGCACCCATTGATCTGAGGTGATTTGGGTCCAGGCAGGAAGAAACTCCCGCAGACGACCCCCCACGGGAACGAGGGACGGCTGGGCCCCCCTCATCTCATTGCGACTTCTTGAAATTAACAGAAGAGGAGGCGGAGGTGGCCCCGAAACCTCTTCCCGCTCCCCGGAAACCCCGGAATCCTTGGTTGCGGTAGGGAAACCGTCCCCGGGGGCTCGAAGAGAACCTTTGGAGGCGAAAACGGCGGACGTCCCTAAACGGACCCCGACCACCGGGATTCCCCCGAGCAGACTTGGGCTTGTCCTCCGGCAATCTGCCGCCCTTAGATTCTCCGAGATCTTTAACGAGCTTTTCCAAATCCTCCCCGAACAGAAGCCGTCCCTTAAAGGGTAGCTTACTTAACCGCGCCTTCGAGGAGGAATCCGCAGCCCAGTTCCTCAACCACAAGTACCTGCGGGCTGCCACCGCCGAAGCCATACTTTTAGAAAGACCCCGCATGAGGTCATATTGCGTATCTGCAAGATAGGCAGCACCGACTCCAGACGCGCAGCGTCCTCCGCTAAAGAACTGGACTGGTCCCCTGCACCTGTTGGGCCCAGCGGAGGCAGGCTCGCGCCACCCAAGCCCCACAGATAGCCGCCTGCAGGGAGACAGCATTGATGTCGAAGACCTGCCGCAAGAGCACATCTAACTTACGGTCTTGCACATCCTTGAGGGCAGCACTACCTTCCACCGGTATGGTGGTCTTCTTGGTGACAGCCGAGACGGCCGCGTTCACCTTGGGTGACCGGAAGACCTCCTTATCCTGGTCCAACAGGGGATACAAACGGCCCATAACCCGGGATCCCTTCAACGGAGCCTCCGGAACGCTCCACTCCTCCTGAATCATCTCGGTAAACACCCGATGTACTGGGAACGCCCACTGAGACCGCCGAAACACCTGCAGCAAAGGATCCTCAAGGGTGTCATCCTCCGCCGCCCCTGGGACTGGCATATTGAGCGCCTTCAGAGACTCGGCAACTCTTCTCTCCGAAACACCACCCTAGCCTGATCTTCCCGCTCAGAAATCTCCCCCTCTTCCAACTCCTCATCCAGAGCCACACTGGGACCTTCCTCATCGGACAACGGGTCCTCCGAGACCCCGGTAATGTCAGACAACGCCCTGTCGCTCCGCAGTCTCTTACTCGGAGGCGGGGGAGAGTGGAGTCTGGGGGAAGCAGAGCGCTTCCTCTCCCCCTCAGATCCCTGAGTCAGCAATGAGCTAACAGTGGACTGTTGCAAGAGAGCCACAAACTGCTGAGAAAAAATAGCTGACAGCTCCCTGGGCAACAGCACCTGCGAGGGGGGCGGGGGTAGGGCAGAAGACGGACCGGCCACAGGTTCTTCCGGCTCTCCGCCAATCCCTGGGACAGTTGGGGGCTCCAAGGCACCCCCCGAGGCTGTCCACCGGTGGAAGGGGCTGGTCCAACTCTCCAGTCTCCCCCACACAGGCCTTGCAGACCCCGCTATGAGAAGCCTTCTTAGCCCCACACACCACGCAAATGGGCTTAGAAGGCATGCTGAGAAAAAAAGAATAAAGCTCAAACTTTGAAGCAGAAATCCAGAAATGTCCCTCCGAACTAGCATGCGATTCCCCTGGAGCACTGACAGGCTGTGGAGAAAAAAAACACCCGCTCAAAGAAAACCCCGGGAAAGTGAAAACGAAGTCTAAATGAAATAAAAACTCTGTTCCTTCCCCCAAAGCAAAGCGCAGCAGGAGAAGAACCCTCCGGTCTCAGAAGAGACAGCGCTGCAGAGCCACCTCCCCCCAGGCCGCGCCGTCACCACACGGCTAGGCCCGACATGGAAAAAGCCCGCGCGAACTGCACGCAGCTGTAAATAAGCAGGAGGGCCCGACCGCGCTTACCTGCAGTAAGTGTTCCACAAGAAAAGCCGCGCCCCAGCGCCGGTCACAGAAGCAGAGGCCCGCGGATTGGGTGCACGGCACTCGCTATCGGTGCGTGTCCAGCCTGCTGATATGGCTCTACCGGCGGTGGAAATTAACAAGCGCACTCGCGGGCAAGTACCACCGCGTGGCGCTGAGTAGGTACGCTCCTCCAATGGGGAGTAACGGGACCAACTCGCCCAAAAAGTGAGGAAGAGCTGCAGCGCTGCCAGGACAGGTAACCCCTCTGAAGCAGGCTCAGCTAAATTCAGGCAGAGCAAGGAAGGGGGGGGGGGGGGAGGGAAGCAAGCTAACTCGTGCTGCAGCTGAAAGGACAGCACCTAGAAAAGAAAGGAAAAGAAAATATCTTTTAAAACTACAGAAACCAAATGGGAAGAATATAAAATTTCAAACTAAGCCAAAAACTCAATTGTTTCTCAAGTGAGCCCGAGATCCCCGGGCTCCCATCTATCCAGCTGCTTGGAGACTGAGGTAACTGGTTGGATGGGGGCGGACACCGGAGAGATATACTGATGATGTCACAGAAGAATACGTTTCTCAGTCTCCAAGCTGCTGGATAAGATAGGGAACTCAGAGGTCCCGGGACTAGACTGGGCCACGATCAGGAACAGGGATTGAAATTCAAGGAGAGCTAGGTGAACTGCTCTCATCTCCAGTCGATTGATGGACCACTGCATCTGGTCCGTCGACCAGGTACCCTGCGTGATTCTCTTCATACAATGTGCCCTCCAACTGGAGAGGCTGGTAGCGATTGTGAGAATCATCCACTGTGGTTGCTCCAGGGGCACACTTTTGCTAGACTGGCCCGCTAAAGGACAACTCTAGAGTACAGAGAAGCCAGTGTGACAATGCCTGCCGCTGAAGAGACCACAGAGAGCAGAGCCCTTTGCAGTGGGTGTATGTGGGTCCATGCCCAGGGCACCAACTCCAGTGTCAAAGCCATGGATCCCAGGACTTGCAGGTAAGACCACGCTGACTGATCTCTGAGCAGGGGCGGCCCAAGGGGGGTGCGGGGCCATGTGCTAAAATTAATTGCGGGGCCTCATTTGCATAGGGAGCCTCATTTGCATAAATACTTGCATAATGTTAACATGCATTTTTAGTAAACATGCTTCTTAATGAGTGTCTGGATAAAGAAAGACTAACAGATTTCTACGTTACTATATTCCAGTGCCAACCGCCAGGCCCATTAGGAAGTGCTATAAACACTGACCATTTAGAACCCATAGCAAATCCACCATATCATAACTGCACTACCAGGACTCACAAAGCACCAAACCCTACCTATCAAAAGGCAACACTGCAAATATTAAACCAATACATCTCAGAGAATACCAATGCATCTCCTACTGGGGAAAGAGAACAAGTGACATGGTCAAATAGAAACTACATGAACAGAATACCTCAGCTCGGTTAAAATGCAGAACATAGACCGTCACCAAAGAACAAGGGATCACAATTTAGAAATAGGAAGACAATAATTAAACTGGGAACCCCAAAAGCCAAACTTGGGATGTACAATAACACTGGAGAAATAAAACTATAAATTAATTTCCTCTTGTACTAAACAAAACACAAAAGATGTTAACGATGCACATTTCCTAGAGCTGATATATTCCAGTTAATAAATTCAAAATAAAAAAGTATTTTTCTACCTTTTGTTGTTTGGGCATTTTCTTTTTCAGTTGCAACTGCTCCAGTCACTTTCTTCTGGTTTCTTCGTGTCTTCTGCGAGCTATCCATTTTCCTTTCTTCTCTTTTAGATTTTTTTCCAAATTTTTTCTCTATATCTGCTTTAACATACTGATCTTTCCCCTTTTGCTCTTTCCCCCATTTCTTTCCTTATTGCTTTATCATCCACTCAAATTTCACCCTTCCATTCTCAATCTCCACTTACTCTTCCAATACCCGGCCCATCGTAGACTTTTCTTCCCTCCCACACAAAATATCTTTTCCCCTCTCCATTCTCATTCCCCATCCCTTTCTAGTCCTCACCCAAAATCAGCTCCCTTATAGTTCTAGACCCACCCAGCATCTGCCCCCTTCTAGTCCCAGTCTCCCAAGCTTCCACATCAGCCCATTTCCAGTCCTAGCCTCCTATATGCTGTTTTCCAGTTCCATTCCAACCCCCTATCAGCCCATTTCCACTCCAAGCTCCCCATCAGCCCACTTCCAGTCCTATTCCAGCCCCCATCAGCCCATTTCCAGTCCTATTCCAGCCCATCACCCATTTGCAGTCCACGTTCCCCCCCATCAGCCCATTTCTAGTTCTATCCTAGCTCCTCATCAGCCCATTTCCAGTCCTAGCCCCCCATATGCTCTTTTCCAGTTCCATTCCAGTCCCCCATCAGCCCATTTCCACTCCACGCTCCCCCATCAGCTAATTTCCAATCCTAGCCCCGTCAGCCCACTTCGCCCTATTCCAGCCCCCATCAGCCCATTTCCAGTCCTAATCCAGCTCTTCATCAGCCCATTTCCAGTCCAAGTCCCCCCCCCACCATCACAGCCCATTTCGTCCATTCCCCCCCCTCCACCATCACAGCCCATTTCCAGTTTCCCCCCCCCATCACAGCCCAATTGTAGTCCGTTCCCCCCATCACAGCCCATTTCCAGTCGTTCCCTCATCACAGCCCACTTGCAGTCCTCCCCCCCACAGCCCACTTGCAGTCCATTCCCCCCCCATCACAGCCCATTTCCAGTCCGTTTCCCCCCCATCACAGCCCATTTCCAGTCTGTTTCCCCCCCATCACAGCCCATTTCCAGTCCGTTTCCCCCCCATCACAGCCCATTTCCAGTCCGTTCCTCCCCCACCATCACAGCCCACTTGCAGTCCTCCCCCCCCCTACAGCCCAATTGCAGTCCATTCCCCCCCCATCGCAGCCCATTTAAAGTCCGTTCCCCCCATCATCACAGCCCATTTCCAGTCCGTTCTCCCCCCCATCACAGCCCATTTCCAGTCTGTTCTCCCCCCCATCACATCCCATCCAGTCCTAGCCCCCCCCCCCTCCGAAGAGCCCCACGCCGTCTAAGGGGCTGCAGAGGGAGCTGGGGAAGCCCGCGCGAGGCCCCGGATCCTTCTGCACAGCCCACCAGCGTGAAGAACCTTTACCTTCCCGCTGGCGGCTGTTTTAATGAAGCCGCAAATGCTGGGAAAGGTTAGAGGCAATGCCCTTTAACCTCTCACGGCATTCGCGGCTTCATTGAAACAGCCGTCAGCGTGAAGGTAAAGGCTCTTCATGCTGGCGGGTTGTGCAGAGGGAGCCGGGGCTTCTGCGGGCTTCCCCGGCTCCCTCTGCAGCCGTCCATTGAGCGAGAATGTGGTTCACGCGGGGCCCTGTGCGAACAACATTCTCGCTCAATGGACGGGCCGGCCCTGTCTCTGAGCCAAGAACCGCCGAATCTGTTCCTGCAGCTTCCTGCTTTGCTCCTCGGGCAAGAAAACCACCCCCCACTGGGTGTTGAAACAAGCTCCAAGATACAGGAGAGTTTGCAAGGGAGATAGATGGCTCTTTGCCAAATTCACCACCCAGCCGAGGCACTCGAGTAGCTGAAGGACTCGACGAGTAGCCTCTGTGCTCGGAGAATGACTCTGCCCAAATTAACCAGTCGTCCAGTTATGGGTGCACCAGCACGCCCTGCGTGTGAAGATACGCCGCTACCAAGATCATGGTATGCGGAGCCGTAGCAAGTCCAAAGGGAAGCGCCTGAAACTGGGTAACTGCAAACCACAGATACCGCTGATGTTCCGCCCAAATAGGCACATATAAGTAGACCAGTCCAAGGCGTGATAAAAGTGGAAAGACAGAGTCTTTATTACACCCTTGACAACCCAACACAGGCCGTGTTTTGTTACCCTTCGTCAGGGGTTTATCAGGCACAAACTAAAAACATAAACATATAAATACTTAAAATCATAAAAGAACAGACCACTAACAGCACAATCTGCAAATAAATAAATAAATAAAAATGATGAGAAACAAATAGGACTGTAAAAAATAAATAAATCATCCAAAAATAAGAGTAAAATATGTCATATACAATCAATGTAAAACAAACTGAACAATAATGCTCAAAAACATAAAAAAAGCATAAATACCTCTGTTGAAGGCCATTAAAAGTGATGGTCTTATACCATCCTGTAATAAGGCTTAAATAAGAAAACATTCACACTACGGAAGACATAAATAAATAAGGTTAAAAACAGATCAATTATGAACAATAAATTCATCAATATGCTAATCATAATGTAATTAGTAAAACTAGAAGGGATGGAGAGAGGACATAATAGAATAAGAATATCTCTCTCTATATATCATGAAATGCAGGAGTGAATCAGAGTAAAAGAACTGCAACTATAAGGGCTTAAGAACTACCAACAAAATTAAAAGTAGACATTGAACTATAAAAAATGTTCAAACTAACAAGCGGGGCATAGTCTATCAAAAATAAACCTGAGAGTCTATATGGACCTCCTTTGCATTGTCAAAACTATCATCAATAGACGTGTTTAGTACGTTAATGCATTTTGCCTTGTTTTGGACATAGCATTCATGACTATGCCCCACTTGTTATTTTGAACATTTTTTATAGTTCAATGTCTACTTTTAATTTTAATTTTGTTTGTAGTTCTTAAGCCCTTATAGTTGCCAGTTGATGTAGGAGACTGTGGTTGCATTGTCCGACATCACTCTGACTGCCCAATGTTGTACAAGGGGCTGAAACTCGAGGAGAGCCAGACGCACCGCCCTCATCTCCAGTTGACTGATGGACCACTGTGCCTGGTCCGGCAACCAGATGCCCTGCACTATTCTTGTTATACAATGCGCCTCCCAACCAGAAAGACTGGCATCTGTCATCTACTCTGGTTGTTTCAGAGGAACTCCCTTCACTAGACTGGTCTGATCCAACCACCATGTGAGACTGCCTCTCCTTTGGAGACGGGACAATGCTGCACGGAGCCCGTCGAGAGACGGAAAGGCTCCAACGGTTTCACAGGCAGAGCTGTGGTTCCCTAAGGAGACAGGGAGCCGCAGCTGCATTAGAAAGGAAGCGGTGAGTTTGCTGCTGCCAAGAAGCAGACTCTGCAGTGGCAGCAACTTGTGCTTTTTTTTTTTTTTTTTTTAATGGCAGAGTGAGGTGACCCCCGCGAAATCCTGTGGCAACCCACAGGTTCAGAATTGCTGCTTTAGAGGTTCCTGGACCCTTAGAGCCATGAGAGTCACTTTTGCAGTTGTAACGAAAGGAAGAATTTTTAGAAAGAAAATGTGACCGTTGCAAGTATATGGGACCTTCCTCAATGAATCTGCTGGAAAGGAACCCTTTGGCTTATCCTCTGGCAATCTTTGAGGCTTTTGCCTCTCCAAGTCTTTTACAATCTTCTCCAAGTCTTCTCCAAAAAGGAGCTTCTGGGGAGTTTACTGAGACGGGTTTTAGAGGCTGTCTGCAGAGCAGTAGCGCAGCCACAAGAGTATCCTGGCTTTCACAGACCCCCCCCCCCCCTTGCAAACTGGCTGTGTTCCTCTGAGAACAGTCAGAGATCTTGGCCTCGCCGTCCATCCACTGCAGGCAAGCCTAAGACGTGTAAGCACTGCAAAGAGCCACCTCGAAAATCTACTGCAATGCCAAGTCCAGCTTGTGATCCTGCAGATTCTTTAGCACCATACCACCCTCCATGGCAATAGCTTTCTTCGTGACTACTGCAACTAGGGCTTCAATATCTCTTTTGTTAATAGGGATTAAGATATGAGGCTTTTCCATGGCTTTGCCCAGTGCATTCCATTTAACCAAAGTGATACCCTAAAGAGCCTGCTGAACTGTGAAAGCCTAATAAGTTTTCTAATACCTTTCAAAACAGGATTTCCCCAAGGACTTAGCGACTGGCAACAGAGGATCTGCAAGACACAGGGGCCTCCACCGCTGGAGATATCACCGCTGAAAGCTTCTGTCGATAAACAAACATACCACAGTGGGATCATTCCCCTCCACCATGGAGAGTCCTCCCTCTTCCAAGACCTCAAAGACAGAAGGAGAAATTTCACTTACCATTAATTTCCTTTCCTGGAATCCTGCTAACTCAGTTCAGATAGGTGTGTTAAGTTCCCCTGCCAGCCGATGTTGGAGACAGAAAGTGCCAGAAGCTTCACCAACCAGGCTCTGGCATATAGAGAGGACCCCCTAGGTTTCACCCTCAGTATACCCCTGTAAAAGCAGAGGAAACCCACTGATAAATTCAAATTTAACCATCTAAAAATAACCCACTAGGGAACTGAAAGCACCAACTAGTGCCACTATGTACAGTATAATAAATCCTAAAGACTGGGCTAACTGGCACAGAAAGTATAGGGCAGACCAAACAGCTACAATTTCATGAAGGCTCTGCAGGTGAGGCTGACAAGTTGGCACAACTGTTGTTGAGAACGCAATGAGGGGAGGGTCCTGGACTGGTCTAGCAGGATTCCAGGAAAGGACATTAACAGTAAGTGAAATTTCTCCTTACACTACATCCTGCTAGACCAGTCCAGACAAGTGGGACGTACCAAAAGTGGGAAGAGACCGCCAAGGAGACAGCCGCCTGCACCATATTGGCCTCAAAATGCACTGAGGCCTGAGCTTGTTGATCGAGATGGTAGTGGCACACAAAGGTGAACGAGGACCAAGTGGCTGCCTGACAAATGTCGATAGGAGACCTGAAGCGACACCTTCCAAAGTAAAGGAGAGAAAAGGCTCTCTACAGGACAGGGCCTGCAGCTCTGATACCTGTCGGGCTGAAGTAATGATGGCCAGGAAGGCAGCCTTGAGCTTAAGTGTCTCAAAGGGGGCCTTCCCAAGGCTTCAGAGAATGGGAAAGGTCCCAAGGTGCAACAAGGGCATGCTGTGGAGGCTGGAGCGTGCACACTCAGAGGAGAAATCAACAGATATCAGGGTGAGAGGCGAGCGAACATTCCATGATGTAGTCACAACAGTACCACAGCTTGTACATGGAGGCGATCAAGGGCCAATCCCTTCTCAAACCCCTCCTGGAGAAACGCAAGGACCGGCGGTATCCTGACTCGCCAGGGCGAAAGATGTTGCCGAGCGCACCATGACTCAAAAAGGCACCATACTCTAGTCTAGATATATCTCATAGAAGTAGAGGGGCGCCGCACCTTGAGAAGGGACTCCATGACCCAACGAAAGTAGCCCTTGCGGACTAGGCGTCTCCTTTCAAGAGCCAAGCTGTAAGCGAGTAAGGAGCCAGGTTGTCCATCAGGATTGGTCCTGCCATAGCAGTCCCCGGCGAGCCCCGAGGGGGAGAGGCGATGCTACTTGCAGCTGAACTAGATTGGCATACCATGAGTGCTGCATCCAGTTGTTTGCCACGAGAATCACACAACCGGGGTGGGTCCCAATCCAGAGGAGACACTGCCTGATCGCTTATGGTGGGAAGAGGTAAAGGAGCAAACAATTGGCCAGGGTTGGGCCAGCACACTGAGCCATATTCCTTCCTGTGGCTGAAGGAGGGAACTTTGGTATTCTTTGCGGTGGCCATCAGGTGGACGTTGGGGCAGCACCAGGCCCACACTATGCACTGAAATTCCAAGGGAGTGAGCTCCCATTTGCTGGGGTCCAATGTATGATGACTGAGGAAGTTGGCCTGAACATTGTCCACTCCCGCAATATGTTGTGCTGATAGCGCCTGTAGATAGCTCTTGGCCCAAGGGAAGAGCAGATCCATTTCTCTGGCCATTCCTGGCACTGGTGCCACCCTGCCGGTTGAGTTAGGCCACTGTAGTAGCAGTGTCGCAGAGAACGTGAACTGCCTAATGGTGGTTCCGAGGTAGAAAGGCTTGCAGGGCCAGGCGGACCGTTCGCGCTTTGAGACGGTGGATCATCCACTGGGATTCCTGAGTGCTTCATGAACCCCAGGTTGTCTGTCCCAGACAATGTGCTCCCCAGCCTGGTGGCGTCTGTCGTGACGAGAACCCAGCGTGGTGCATCTAGGGGAACCCCTCGCATTATGTGGTTTGGACAGAGCCACCAGCGCAGGCTGGAGCGAACGTCTCTTTAGAGGTGGAGGCAAACATTGTACTTCTGGGAAACTGGTGACAAACGTGACAGAAAGGAATGCTGTAGAGGTCTCATGTGAACCCAAGCCCAGGGAACTAGTTTGATTGTGGCTGCCATGGACACCAGCAACTGAAGATAGTCCCAGATTAGTGGACAGCTCTGCAGCAGGAATGCCTGTAGCTAGTCGATCAACTTCCGGAACCAGTCTTCCCTCATGTAGACTCAGCCGTGCCAAGTATCAAAGCAGGCTCCCAGGAACTCCACAGATTGGGAGGGGCAGAGTTTGCTCTTGGCGTGATTGACCACCCAGCCGAGACTTTTGAGGAATGTCATGACTTTGTTCGATTAGCCAGTCACCCGGGTAAGGATGAACGCAAATTCTTTTTCCACAAGGCTGCCACCACTACTACCATGACCTTGGAGAAGATCCGTGGCACTGTCACCAGGCCAAACGGCAGCACACGGAACTGAAAATGATGGCCAAGCACTGTGAAATGAAGAAAGCGTTGTTGATCTTCACGGATCAGAATGTGGAGGTAAGCCTCCACCAGATTGAGAGAAGCCAAGAATTCCCCACTGCATACTGCTAGGATCATTGATCGAAGGGTCTCCATATGAAAATGAGGGACCCGGAGTGATTGACGCCTTTGAGGTCCAAAATGGGTGGAAAGGATCCATCCTTTTTTGGGAAGACAAAGTAAATGGAGTAATGGCTGAATCTGAATCCCCCGACAAGTAGCAACACATTCACCCTAACAACTGCACATACTCAGTTTGAACCAATATGTAAATAGTAGAGTCACCCCTTAACATATGTTGAATATATTTGTATATAGTTACCCTGTTCAAACCTGTACATAACCACCTGTTATATTGTAAGTCCAGTGCAAACCTCCTGCACTGGACAGATATGTTACATGTAAACCGCACTGATACTGAAGAGTGCGGTATATAGGAAAGTTAAATAAATCCTACCTCTGATAGAGGCACAGGACAAATGGCCCACAACTCTAACAGGTGATGAAGAGTGGACTGTATGACCACTCGCTTTGCACCTGACCCAGATGGGGAGACGAGAAAGGTGTCCTGGATGGTCTTGGCGCAGTCGAGCACATAGCCGTAGTGGACAATATTGAGGATCCACTGATCGGTGGCGATTTCCTCCCACTTGCATGCAAACAGGGCCAGGCGACCACCCACCAGTGGTGTCCCGGAGTGGGCCTGGAGACCGTCAGTGGGAGACATGGCCAAGGCTGGAGAACTTTGTGGGGGCAGAGTCGGAGTTCTTTGTCCTACGTACCCCCAAAAGGGCTGCAACTTGAAGACAGATCTGCTAGCAGAGTGCCCCGAAGTCCTTCCTGATCGGTAGGGTGAACATCTCAGAAACATGACCAAGAGGATGCAAAGGAAGATAACTGAGGGCTGGGATTAACTGAGTTAGACCTGTCCTCTGGTAACCATTGTGGCTTCACCTTCCCCAGGTCTTTAACCAGCTTCGAGGTCTTCTCCAAAGAGGAGCTTGCCCTTAAATGGAAACTTAGCCAGGTGTGCCTTTGAAACTGAATCTGCTGAGCAGTGTCAAAGCCAGAGCCAGCAGCAAGCCACTGTGAACACTGCTATGAACCGAGCTGCCAGGTGGAGCAGATCGTAAAAGGCATCTGCCAGAAAGGCAGTTACTGATTGTAAAGCAACAAAGTGGAGTCATCTGGCAGTAAATGGATCTAGTGTAGAAGGGCACGTGTGGCTAGCCTGCCACAGACAGAAGCCCGCAGATAGAGTGATGAGAAGGCAGTCTTGAGAAGGCCTTCAACCTTCCAATCTTGTTGGTCCCAAAGCGCTGCTCTTCCTTCCACAGGAAACATTGTGTGCTTGGTGATGGCGGTCACCAATGCATCAACCTTAGGATAGTGGAGCCACTTATCGAAGTCCTCTGGAGACCACAATAATGACGGCCCAAGCGCCAAGCCATGCGCAGGGACGCATCTGGTGAATCCCATTTGAGGGAAACCATCTGTTGCAACTCCCGAGGGAGCAGGAAGGCCTTTGAAGGCTTTTGGATGCCGTGAAGGATAGGGTCCGCCTGAGAAGACTGGGCTGCATCCTGGCCTGGTATATCAGAGAGGCGCAAGGCATCTACTGTCTATGTGATTAAGGCCACACGTTCCTCTTTGCAGAACAGGTGAACCATCTTGAGCCTCCTCTTGGTTCTGAGCCTGATCGTCCAAAGGGGACCATTCCCCATCTTCGCGGTCAGAAGAATGCGGACTGTCATCAGCTGAGAAATGATCTTGGACCTCTGACCAAGCCCCTAGAAGGATGTCCTCCCTCTGAAGGCGGAGGGCTGTCCCTAGGATGTTTCCGTTCAAGGCGAGCTGGCTCAGCCATGAGAGCGTATGGAGGGACCCCTGCCTGCGAGGTGGAAGGCACAGTCTTCCAAAGCTCCCAAGCCTGCTTGAAGAGGGTCATAAATTGGAATCTCTGATGCTTGTCCCAAAGTATTAGCTTGTTGAGGGAACAAAAGGGGCGGAGGGAGGGACTCCCCCGCATGAGAAGCTGGAGAACAGTCTCCTACGGGCAAAATGGACTGAGTAGTGGCCATAGGAGTACAGATGCCAGAGGTATCATGGCCAGCTTCCTCCAGAGTTGCTCGCGAAGATTCCTGTGTAGGCCTTGACAACTCCCCCAGGTGAATGATGCAGGCAGAGCACAGTCGGTTTGTCAAAACGCGGTGCTTCCTGCTACAGGCGATGCACCGCAGCAAGGATGAAAGCATCGTCACTGTCAGCTCTTTTCCTGCACAGCCTCGCTGATCCATGGCTGTTCTGGAGCAGGTAGAACCCTGGAGCTGTTTCCAAAATGGCTGCCACAGCGAACTGAAAGCTGTGCAGCAAACCCCAGCTCAAGAAAATGGCAGGAAGATGGAAGTGGGCGAGGCGCGAGTCAATTGAATGGTGGCAGGACTGAAGGAGCCTGTTCCGGTATGCGGAGGGATTTGGTCTGTAGAACACGGTCTGGAGACGACGACATTACTAGAGAGGGGGGGGGGAGGAGGCAAAACACTCACTGCGGTGCTTTCCCAGAGCCACCGAATGCCGACCTGCAGGTTTGCCAACTGAAAGCTGTTTAGTGCACACCAGGCTTAATAGTTTCCCTTTGGCAAAATCAAGAGGTACAGAGCAGGAGCTCCTCTGCTGCTACCGGCGGCACTGTCTGTGGAAATGTGCTCCACCGGCCCTCTTGACCAGGAGCTGCTTCCCTCCTCCTGCAAGAGCTACACTGGTCCTCCTGACCAGGAGCTTGGCTGGATAGTGCTGGGGCGCAGAAATCCCAGTAGGAAACTTCAGGGGAGACACCTCTTTTTCTCCATGAAGATGTTTGCAGCCCACTAAATCTCTACTGGCAGAGGATTTAAAGCACTAAGGAGTCTGGCTGCCAGGAGAAGAGACAGACATCCATCATCTGCTGGAGACACCTAGGGGAGCCTCTCTATATGCCAGAGCCTGGCAGCTAATGCACTCTCTCTGTCTCCAACATCTGCTGGCAGGGGGACTGGACTGGTCTAGCAGCATGTATTGGAAAACCTTTCATCAGTACTACTAGCTGAAACCCACCAGTCTGTGTCTGATTTTGAGACCTCACAGTGAGAGTCCCACTACACGCTCTCTTGGCCAGGGATCTCTAATCTCACAGTGGATGATGAGAGCTGTCCCTGCTTCACCAAAAATGCTTAGCGCATAAGTACTACAAAGTCTCTTGAGCCTGAGAATGCCATATTAATAGTCACAGAGGGCAACCCGGAGAGGCATGCTGCACTACAAGCCCATGGGGAGCTCAAGGAGGAAGCACAGCAACCCCAGCACAACCATCCTTGGCACTATCAGTGTCTGCCCAACTGCCACAGTGCTCCAGGGGCGCCTCACTATCCATGCTTGCAATTAAACTCAAAGGGGCTCCATGCTCCCCACAACAGGCAGTGCAGTGACGTGGAAGCCCACACAGGATCCCCCCCCTGCCTCAAGAACTTCCAACAGTTGAAGCTGCCCTGCTGACCAGGCCCAGAAGCCACAATGCAATGCCAGTGAGGGCTCCAGGAAACATTGTGGATCAGGCCTGCATGCCCTGGGCACACACTGTAGTAAGAAAAACTGGATTTCCCACCCACTTCTGTTTGTTTTCCCTAACAAGCAAGGAAAACAAACAAAGTGAATAAGAAATTTAAAAAAAATCACAAACAATGAAGATAATTACAAATAACTAAAAAATAATGGAGGAATGCTGGCTGGATCTAAGGGAGAGGATCCGCTTCAGGTATCATCTACAGATGGTTACCAAGTATCAAGTCTAGTTCCCCTCTGACCTCCAGCTCAAGTTCTCCAATTGGGCCAAGAACTCCCACATCCAGCTAAGCCAGTTGCAAGTTATGCTGGAGTAAGAGGGTCCATGGAACCACCGTTCACAGCTCTTGAATCTTTGCCTTCATCTGCTGGCTGTCAAACATAACCCATGCAACTCTGGACTGATCTAGTGGACAAGAGGAAAACTTGGTTTCCCAGAGAGGGTTTTGGCAAACAGCAAGGAGATAAGTCAGAAACTCAGGCAACTGGAGGAGCATCCATGAACAGAACCAAAGAAACCAAGCCGAATCAGATCAAATGGAGTACAGAGAAAGGGCCACTGATGACAGCCAGGGCTTGTATGATGAGCTTCTCGTATACTCCAACTTCTGGGGGACACGTGGCCCCCTGCTGCCCACATTCTATAATAAAACAATTTTAATGGTAGTTTTCAGGGCGCCTCTGCACTCTGTGGTGAAATCAGGTGCGGTACCACTAGGGAATCCCATGTGTTATTTGTGTAGACATGAGCCAATGAGGACCACTCTGGCTGGCCTACACCTAGACCACCTAGGGACACCTACAGGTAGCCCCAATGGCCCTCCGTGATTGGGAAGGGGTTTCAGGGGCAAGGGGGTCTCTTCAATCTGGATTGGGGGGGGGATGAACCACTCAACTGGGGCTTCAGGACACAAAGATCTATGTGGAGGGGGAATCGTTTGGGGAGACACATATTGGTGGTGCTGAAGGAGGGGGACCCTTGGTCCTCTAGCAAAAGTACAGCCCTCTAAGAACACGGCCAAGAGCCTCAGGCCCAGTGCTCCTGGTGGAAAAAATACCACAAGTTGTATTATTCCTTTGAATACTAATGAGGTGTTCTGCATGCATTTGCATCTCATTAATAATCAATTCGTGTTGTGGTGGCATATGTTACTGCCTTTAACGCACTTTAGTAGCTTCCCCTTAAACAAACAGCTCCGAACACTTGAGAAAGTAGAATGGGTGACAGTTGCAGCCCAAGCCCCAGCATGTTACACCTTATGTCCACGCCCAAGACACACATGAAGCCCCAGCATTAGGAGAGGTCCAGGAAAGACACAAGGGCTGGCAGAGCAGAACAGGGGCTGGGAGCCGTGGGCATAGCCAGCAGGAAGAAATGACAAAGCTGAGAAAAGTTCTTCTGCACAGCTCAGGGCCTTAGGAAAGCCAAAAGCAGCCTACCCTGCACCAAGCCATGGGCAAAGGCAAAAGAAATAACCTGCTGGGGTTCAGCGTCGCTCCCAGCACCTTCACTCTGCGGAGAGAAGGGAAACCATAAAACATCATGAGGCAGAAATTCTACCAAGAAAACTCTTCTCCGCTGCAGGAACAAAGCAGGGCAGGAGTGAGGTGCATTGGCGGAGCTGTGTAGTGGAACAGCAGGGGGTGCTGCAGGGCAGGAGTGAGGTGCATTGGCGGAGCTGTGTTGCCGTGGAGGGTCTCTGTACCGGAACAGCAGGGGGTGCTACAGAGCAGGAGTGAGGTGCATTGGCGGAGCTGTGTAGTGGAACAGCAGGGGGTGCTGCAGGGCAGGAGTGAGGTGCATTGGCGGAGCTGTGTAGTGGAACAGCAGGGGGTGCTGCAGGGCAGGAGTGAGGTGCGTTGGCGGAGCTGTGTAGTGGAACAGCAGGGGGTGCTGCAGGGCAGGAGTGAGGTGCGTTGGCGGAGCTGTGCTGTATCAGAATCCATCCTCTCTGTATTCTGCCTTCTCACCTGGGCCTCCTGGGAGGTGTCATTGTCCGGGTCTGGCAGACTCTGCGTTTCTTGCTGTCTCTGACTGTAGGTGAGATGCAGTTCCTCCAAGCGCTGTTTCCGCAGCAAGCTCTGGTGCTTCAGGGCATTCAGACGTTTGATCTTCTCACAGACCTTCTGGTCCATGATGTGGATGGCAGCCTTAAGAAACAGAAGGTAGACAAGAAAGCGTCGCTCACCATCTCCTCAAAGACAGAACGGGGGAGGAAGGAACAGCAGATAGAGGAGTGAAGCCAAGCAGTCAGTCTTACCGGCCCGCTCTTGCTCGCTATGGCCGCCTTCTCACTATCCCGGTTTTGAAAGGCTTCCTGAATAACCTTTTCATCGCCCTACCAAAGGAGGATACAGTGAGATCTGTTAATTCATGGCTCTCCTCAATAGTGCTTGGAATCCATGGGGGTCACAGTGCTGCGAATTCAATCTGACATAAGGAAGACTATTGACAAAAACATTGATAAATGGTTACTACACTGGTCAGTAACTGCACAAATCAAATTTAAAATGTGACTTTTCATATTCTGAGTACTGGGGCTTGAATACTCTGCTCCTGTTGTTGTAGTTGTTGATATGGAAGGACAGACTAGATAGGCCGTGTGCTCTTTTTCTGTTGTCATTTTTCTGTGTTTCCTTTGGCAGTTCCATGGCTGGAATCTGCTCCTCCCAGGCCCCTGTGGCCCAAGGTCAAAGTTTTCCTTTCTACAAGGGCACCAGTGCATTGGGCCCATCAGGCCCTCAGCTGAGGACATGCAATGATCTAAAAGACTTTAAAACAAATCTGAAAACGTATTTTGAAAGAACCATTTCCAGAATAAGACTTATCCACAACAACGTTTAACATCTGCACATTACCTTTAGTATAGAGGGCTCAGGGGATGGGCACAGGGATACAGAGCCTGTCAGCTCTAGGACTGGAGGGCTCAGGGGACAGACACAGGGAGACAGAGCCTGTCAGCTCTAGGACTGGGAGGCTCAGGGGATGGGCACAGGGATACAGAGCCTGTCACCTCTAGGACTGGAGGGCTCAGGGGATGGTATCAGGGCATGGGGATATAGGGCCTATCACCTTTAGTTTGCTGGGTGATAATGGCTGAAGTCTATTGCATGATTTCTGCACAGATCAGTAACAGCCATCATCCCCCCATGGGTCGAAGGATGAGGCTCAAGCTAGCGTTTCTGCTTTCCTTACCGCCAGAACCTGTGCCAGCCTCTTGTGCAGTTTCTTATTCTCCTGCCGTAGTCGTGAAATTGAATCTTTGTTCTTTTTGATTGTCCATTGGGAGCTTTCATAGAATGCCTTCTGGTCTCCATCTGAAAGAATCAAACCTTGGCTAAAATTGTACCTACAATGTGCTCTGACTTGGACATAATAATACATGTGTTTCCCATTTCCTTTAAGTCACTGGAGTGTGGACAAAGCACCCACAGTCCCGACACATTCAGATAATGGCTGATCCTGACTGCAGTATATGTCTGTTCAGCGGCACTATTTTATTTATTTAAACACAAATGCTAATGGACTGTTGGATTTTTGTCCATCTTTCCAAATAATGTTTGAGCAGTTTACCCCATTTTTAGAAATTCTGGAATATTAAGTCCCTGCCTCGAGGAGTTTACAATTTAAGCAACTATCCAATGCAATAGAAGTTAAAGTGACTTGTATGCATAGAACATAACAGTGGCTCTCGCTATGTTAGGGGTGGATGTTCATGTTTATTAAAAACTTTCTTAACCGCCCTTCACACAAGCAGCAGGGCTGTGTACAGTAAAAACAATATCAAGGAAAATGGAAAAGAAGTCATAAATCATAGGACAGAAACAGGTACATCCACACAGAGGGAGTAAATGGAATTACAGAAAGGAAAGTATTAGAGGTGAAAGGAGTTCTCCATGGACCAGCAGGATTGCGTCAGCCACACCTGGTGACGTCCTACGGGCGGCACCATCTGGAAGTACTCTCCAGAGCTCAGGTTTCTGAGCATGCCCAGGTAGCCCACCTCATGGGTCTGCCCTTTGCCCAGCCAGTCTTCTTTCTTCCGCCTTGCCAGCAAGACGGATCCTACTCTCCTCACCAACTCAACACTTAAACCTAAGACAACTTACATCACTCAACATGCCGAAACCGGGTTTTAAAAAATGCCCACGTTGCAGCAAGAATATGAGCAACTCGGATACACACAAAATCTGCGTATGTTGCTTGGGCCCCGGCCACAGCGTTGAAGACTGCCCCCGCTGCAGCTGCAAGTCGCCAAGAGCCCGCAAGTCCAGAGGACATACCCTGAAAGATTACCTTGCTGCCTCAGATATGCTTTCCTCCTGCTCTGTTGTACTGGCTCAGGATGTGCCCAACGGGGCCCCCACCCTCAGCCAGGCTACCGCCGACGCTCCTGCCACCCCGGCTTCTTCATTGACCCCGGCCTTGCCTACAATCGGACCCCGGGCCAACCAAAACCGTGAAGGAGGCTCCTCCCTTGCAACGGGACCTAGCCATGCTGCCGGCAAAGATGGCGCCGCCCGGAAGTCCTCCAGCAGGTCCTCCAGCTCCGCCCACTTGCATCTGATTCGCCAGGAAGCCAGAAGCCCAGGAGCCCTTGCTGCCTCGCATCGCGTTGACGTCACCGGCTCCTCCCACCGCCAGGCTCCGGCTCTACCCACTGGCGCTGAACGACAAAGTTCTAAAGCCCATGGCACCGACGGAGATTCAGCGCCAATCACACAAAGACTGCAACGGTGCCGACCGACGGCACCGCAATGGGCGCAGACGCCACAGCAGCACACGGAGATGCTACAGGGACTCCTCTGACAGCCCGAGCTCCAGCCCCGGACAACCTCAGCGCAAGAGGCACTGCACTGAACACCACCACTCCACCCGCAATCACAATAAGCATGGCAGACGCTCCACCTCCACCAGCTCGAGCAGCAGCACTGTTCCCAAAGGCAGAAGCAGGCAGAGCAGCTCCTGCAGTCACAGCTCCTCTGCTATCCTTAAACTGCTCACGCAGCTCCTACAGTGCGCACAACCTGCCACCGCTCCTACACCGCATACGACCGCCTCATGCTCTGGATCCCACCCAAGAAACACAATGGCCATGGACCACATTTCACTGCCACTCATGAAGTGGACCACGCTCTACCACAACAGGAAACTTCAAACCTCCCATCACCGTATAGCACGGCAGAAGAGCATGACATCGAAGCCATGGTCGGCTCTGCATCCAATGACCAAACCAAATCCACTGAACCGGAAGGCGCTCAAACCCCCTCCGGAAGACCTTACCTATCCAAAATTCCTAAACAGAGTCGCGAGCACTTTAGCCCTGACAGAGACGAACATAGCGGGTGAACCTGATCCTGAGGTCCTCAAATACCTCACCGCCCCAAAACCAGCCTTCGCACTGCCCGTACACCGCAAACTGCGGGATGATTACCTGGAAGTATGGCGGACCCCAGCCTCTGGCCGCCCATTTCCCAGAATACTGGACTCTAAATACCAGGTACAACCTATACCTGGCTTCGCCACACCACAACTGCCCCACCAGTCCATAGTGGTCTCCTCAGCTTTGAAGAGAAGCAAGTCATCTCGCACCCACTCCAACAATCCACCGGGTCGGGATCAGAAGCTACTCGACGACATAGGCAAAAAGTCTTCCAGGGGGCCATGCTCAATGCCAGAATCGCCGCACACCAGTTCCAGCACGTCCTTTTCCAGGACACCTGCATGGGAAACATAAGAAGTGCTATCTCGTCCCTTCCAAAGGAGACCCAAGCATCCATCTCTGACTCCCTCACAGGCATGTCAGAATGCAGTAAACACCTGGCCAGTACAGCCTTCGACTCCTTTGACACGGCCGTGAGAACCACAGGCACGGCTATCTCTGCCAGGAGGTGGGCATGGCTGCGAGCGTCCGGCCTACGCGACGACACCCATGATGGAATCGCTGATGCCCCCTGCTCAGGCGAATCACTCTTTGGGAAAAATGTTGCTGACACCGTCAACGACATGAGGGAATACTGCACTACCCTACAGACCCTGGCGGAGGAGGGCTTTGAACGCCGTAGTGGCCCCCAGCAACTACAGTTCCAGCAACTACAGTTCCAACAGGAAGTACCCCTCCCAAAAGTGGCCGGGGCCCAAGTACAAAACCAACTCCTTCCACGGATCCTCTTAATCAGAGCCAGTCACAGAGAGACCGTAAACAGAAGAAGAGCAACAACGTGCCAGCTGGCAAAGGAGGATCCTCCTTTTGACAAGCCCAGACGGGCGCCCACCCAGATAGGGGGCCACCTGTCACGATTCCTGCAGCAGTGGGAAAATATCTCCTCCGACTCTTGGGTCCTACGAGTCATTCACAGGGGATATTGCATACGCTTCCGTGAAGCACCTTACTAATGCATCAAACCATCCAGCAGCACCCCACCGCACCTACGCCTTCCCATGGCAGCAGAACTGGTTCACCTCCTAGCGTCACGCGCCATAGAGGAGGTCCCAAAGGCAGAGATCAACTCTGGCTTCTACTCCAGATACTTCCTCATCCCGAAGAGATCGGGCGGGATGCGTCCCATCCTAGACCTACGCAACCTGAACAAATTCATCACCAGGGAGAAATTCAGGATGTACTCCCTGAACTCCATCCTTCCCCTGATTCAAGCAGGCGACTGGTTGGCATCCCTGGATCTGCAAGAAGCCTACACGCACATCCTCATCCACAAGTCACACAGGAAATACCTCCACTTCCACGTGCTGGGACGCCATTACCAATACAGAGTCCTTCCCTTCGGCCTGTCATCTGCACCAAGAGTCTTCACAAAATGCGTAGCCGTTGCAGCAGCGCACCTCCGCAAACAAAGCATCTCTGTCTTCCCCTACCTGGACGACTGGCTCCTCACGGCACCCTCCGCCCAAGAGCTACAGGTCTCCTTGGGAAGGGCGATGGTCATGCTCTCCTCCCTGGGCTTTGTCATCAACTACAACAAGTCCCAGCTGCAACCCTCCCAGCGACTGGAATTCATAGGAGCAGTAATCGACACACGGGAATCAAAAGACTACCTCCCGGAACGCAGACTGCTCACCATCACCTCCCTGGCCACCACTGCAGCTACAGCGGAGAACTCCTCCGCACAGTCCCTCTTATGCTTCTTGGGGCACATGGTGACAACTACTTCAGTCCTGCCGAACGCGAGGATGAAGATGCGTCTGCTCCAGTGGCACCTGCGCTCCCACTGGAGCCAGCATTCCCAACCCCTCTCCACCCATGTACCGATGTCCCTCCACGTCAGGACCCATCTACGCTGGTGGACTATCCCTTCGAACCTTTCGAAAGGGAAGGACATTCATCAGCCCGTGCACCAGATGATCCTCACCACGGATGCCTCCAACACCGGCTGGGGGGGGCCCCCATCTCCTACAATTCAGTACCCAGGGAGCCTGGTCCAAGAGGGAACGACTGTTTCACATCAATCTCCTTGAGCTGAGAGCCATCAAGTATGCTCTCCTAGCCTTCCTCCCTCACCTACAAGGCAAGTCCATCCTTCTGCAAACGGACAATCAAGTGGCCATGTTCTACATCAACAAGCAGGGGGGAACCGGTTCCCGCCCCCTCTGCAAGGAAGCATTGACAATATGGTCCATAGCCTTGGAGAACCACTGCACGCTACGTGCCTCCTACCTGCCAGGAGATATGAACACCCTTGCAGACAAACTCAGCAGACAGCTGCAACCTCACGAATGGATGCTGTCCAGGGACGTCACCAACAGCCTCTTCCACCTATGGGGAACTCCGGCCATAGACCTCTTTGCCACGGAACAGAATGCCAAGTGCCCCCTGTTCTGTTCCAGGCATCCATCAACCAGGAGGCTAGTAGCGGATGCATTCGACGTGTGCTGGGGGGTGTGGTCTCTGGTGTACGCCTTCCCACCAACCCCGCTCATCCCAGCAACCCTACAGCGCATAGTCCAGGACAAGGCACACGCAATCTTAATCGTTCCCTACTGGCCTCGCCAGATGTGGTTCACCCTATTATCACGCCTGGCCCAAGGAAGCCCGATGCGCCTGCCCCCCAGACCGGATCTTCTGACCCAGAACTCGGGCAGCACGAGACACCCCAACCTCAAAGCCGTCACTCTCACTGCCTGGAGGTTGAAAGGTTGAGCCTCTCAGGATCTCCATCTACCTGTCGAAGTTCAGGACGTAGTCCTGGAAGCCAGGAGACCGTCCACCAGGAAATCCTATGGCCTCAAATGGAAAAGATTCAGCATCTGGTGTACAGCATGCAGCCTTAATCCCACCACATGCCCGATCGCCCAGATCCTACAATACCTCAACTCCCTGTCCAACCTCGGCCTCAAGACCCAATTCATCCGGGTCCACCTCTCCGCAATAGCGGCCTTCCATGCCCCAGAAGACGGAGCAAGTTCCATTGCGACGTTACCACTTACCTTGCGTTTCATGAAAGGACTTAACAATCTCAAGCCTCCGATCAGACCTCTGGTCCTGCCCAGGGACCTCAACTCTGTCCTGCAGCGTCTAACACAGGAGCCTTTCGAGCCAAATGAGTCTGCAGACATGAAATTCACATCCTGGAAAACCTTATTCCTAGTCGCCATAACATCCACCAGAAGGATCAGCGAGCTACAAGTACTGGTGGCACCACCATATACACAACTGCTTCAAGACCGTGCCTCACTGAGGACCAATCCTCAGTTTGTTCCCAAGGTCCCCTCTGCGTTCCACTTCAATCAGACCATTGAGCTCCCCTCTTTCTTCCCGGAGCCTCACTCATCAGCCGAAGAACGACGCCTACACACCTTAGACTGTCTCCAGGCCCTCAGAATCTACCTCCACAGGATGCTCCCCGTCCGAGCAGGTGACCAACTTTTCATCTCCTTCGACCCGAATAGGCCCAGGAGGCCCATCACAAAGAGAACCCTCTCCCACTGGGTGGCCGCCTGTGTCTCTTTCTGCCTTGATACTTCAAATGGAGAGGCCCCACCAAAAGTTGGACCACACAAGCTCAGAGTGTTGGCCACCTCCCTAGCCAACCTACGCTCAGTTCCACTCGCCGACATTTGCAAAGCAGCTACATGGTCATCACCACACACCTTCCAGAAGCACTACTGCCTGGACCTCAGAGAGAGCGAGGATGTGGCAGTGGGCAGAGCTGTCCTTGCCTCCACTGTGGAAGGAGCCAAGACCCCTTGAACACGAGACCGCATCAGAAGTATCCAAGCACGCGGATGACCCGTGACTGTTGTGTTTTCATCTAAATGACTTTAACCATAGTTGCACTATGTCACTTGCACGGTGTTTACACACATTGTTCGCACTTCATGTTGCACTATGTCATGGAAAAATTTGTTTGCACTGATTGCACCATTTACCTCATGTGATTGTTTGCACTGTTTGATTGCACTGTTCCACTGCACCTGCACCTTGTTACCATTAAACGTTATGCCCAGGCAACGACTCCATGTCTCTATATCCTTGCCTCCCTCCTCCACCTCTGCGCGCCTGGCGCAGCTAGAGAGGCACCAGGTGTGGCTGACGCAATCCTGCTGGTCCATGGAGAAAGCAAGGTTACTTACCTGTAACAGGGGTTCTCCGTGGACAGCAGGATAAGTCAGCCACACTATCCCACCCACCTCCTTGGAGGAGGTCGACTGTATGGGCTCGCCCCTAGCCGGCAAGGCTACCTAGGTACACACTGGCTGGGCTAGGGGCAGACCCATGAGGTGCGCTACCTGGGCATGCTCAGAAACATTTCCGCATGGCGCTGCCTGGATCCCAGACAAGCCCCCACAAAGATGTAAGATTTGGTCAGTTATTCTTCTGTAGGTCCTGGGTTCATTTCACTTCACAGAAGAAGGAGGGCTTGTAATAAGACAACCAAACAGGTGTGGCTTGGAGAAAGATTTTTTATGTAGAAATAGGCTTATTACATAGGTATTTAACAGAGGTATATAGTGATTGTTACAGAGCTGTTTCAGTGTGCATCAATGAATCTGTGTGTGCATGTGCATGTGTGAAGTGTGAGAGAGAGAGAGGCCAGAACATGTGAGTCATGGCAAGGGAGAGAGAGAGAGATAGCGGGGGAGGGGTGAAGGGAATTGATTATCAGAGCCTCCTGTCCTTCATGTCATGGTGAAAGAGAGAGAGAGAGAGAGAGAGGGGAAGTGTTTCTGTCCTTAGTGAATTGAATCCTCTCTAGCACTTCCCCTTGAGGTCTGCTAGCCACTCCCTTTAAGGTCTGCCATTCTTGATTTAGCAAGGAGGGGCTTCAGACAGGCCTTGGGGACTGAAATCACCAGGGGGTCAGAGTTAATCTCATCTTGTAAACTGTCCTATTACCTTTGGAGACTGAAATCACCAGAGTCCAAAGCTGCATGAAATGTATGCTGACAGACGTCACCAGGTGTGGCTGACTTATCCTGCTGTCCACGGAGAACCCGTTACAGGTAAGTAACCACGCTTTTCAGGGGAGCTAGAGGTTAAAGGCCAGATTAAAGAAGTAGGTCTTGAGATGGCACTAGCCTAAGAACAGAGAGATCTGCCCACTGGGGATCCTCTGGTTCTAGGCCCCAGTGTAAGACTCAGAGAAGATGAAGGTGACAAGACCTGAAACAGAGGAAGTGGAGGCCAACAACTGAACAGATTCCAGGCATGCATGGGACAGATGTGGAGGGTGGTGGTAGCAGGGAGGTTCGGAGGGACGGTAAAAGCCATGGAAGCAGATGATGGGAAGACAGTGGGGGTGGCGGATTTGTACACTTGTCTACCACAAGTGAAAGAATCTCAGCTGGGTAGACTAGGTAGGCCAATGCGATCTTTCTCTGTGATCATTTACTGCGTGACTATATGCATCAACTCTGCAGCTTTTAAGAAGTTGAGAAGTGCACTTGTAAATAATTCAGAAAAGCTTTATTTGAGCCCCAGGACAGGATTGTGCGGTTGTGCAAGTTTCCTTCCAGAATCAACTCTCTTGCTCCATCCCATTTCTTCACTTGCCTCAGGTCTATTTTGTTTTCTTAATAAATCTTACATCACTGAAGGCTGAGGTTGTGCCCTTGTAGCTTTAACTGGCAGTGGAAGACTGGAGAGCTGCACAGGGAGGGGGAGGGAAATCTAGACCATTTCCCTACTCTGAGCAATACTGCAATGTATGTACATGGGGGGGAGGGGGGGGAGAGGGTTAACCCATGACTTCCCTTCCCAGACCTTGCACACTCACCCCCCCCCATCCCGGGATCCCACAGCATCCCTTTATGCCACTAAAGCAGAGGAAGATGGGAGCAACACTGCTGCCCCATATCTCCCCTGTGGAGCAGCTTTAGATCGAGGGCCCTGTGGTGCAACTCCTCTTCAGCAGTTACTGAGCTTTGACGAGCAGGGATTGTCTCTTACATGTCGGTGCAGCGCTGCGTACGACTGGTGGCGCTATGTAAATGTTCAGTAGTGGTACTGGGAGGGCATCAGCTAAATTCAAATACAGACATGTTGGCTTTCATCGGGGTCCATCCCAGGATCTAACCTTAGGCTTTTCCAAGGTCACAGGAGCGGTGGTGGGATTCGAACCTGCACCCTCCAGCACGTTGCTCCTGCTCCCCGTCCTCTGCCACCCCGCCCTCTTCCCCTCTCACCCAGCAGCTGTATCTTGCGCTGCAGCTCGTTGATCTGCTCGTGGAGCGGGGGCAGGACCCCGCCCGCGCTGACGGTCACCGGCATGACGACCCCTCTTCCCGCCGGCCGCCCCCTGTCCCGCTCCTGCCGGCACCCCGCCGCGTCCCGCGCCACCGTCGCCTAGCAACGTCTCGCTCATGTCACCACGCCGCTTCGCGTCACCGCCGTCCCCTAGCGACGGGCAGCCCGCGTCGTCGCCGTCGCCCGGCAACGGCGTGCCCCCCGCCACGGGACGTCACCCAACCTCCTAATATGGAGCGCCGCGCCAAACATGGCCGCCGAGGTGTCCATTGTGCTCGGGATAGCTTCCGACGCTCTGCTGTAGCCGCCCACCTTAAACGGATATGACGTAGTGCCGCTTCCTCCCACTCCCGGCGGTGGACTGTTGGAGGTAAGGAAGCGGCGCGGGGATTGCAGGTGGTGTCGGCTGCTCGATCTAACGCTCTTGCTTTCTCTGTTTCCGTTCCCTCAGGAGGTGCTGCGAGGCTCCGAGACGATGCTGCTTCTACTGGTGCTGCTGGGTCCGGCCCTGCACTGCGCCTCCGCCGTGGAGGTGAAGAGGCCGCGGGGGGTCTCGTTGTCCAGTGAGTGTCTTCCGCCCCACCTTTATCACCACGAGAATTACCAAGAGGGAGGGGCTGCGCTGAGGCCGTCCCGCTGCATGCTGGGATTTGTAGTTCTCGGCCGCTTTTTTGCTCTTGGGCTCGATAAGGTGATGCTTCCGTACTCTCCCCAGCCGGGCTCTCGGGGCCCCCCCACGGAGTAGGAACATTTGTGCAGGTGCAAGGATAAGGCTAGCTTAGACCCAGGAGGTGAAAGTGCTTGTGGAGGTGTGCTATATGCAAGGCAGGACCAGGAGTCAAGAAAAGACTTGACAACACATTCTTTCTCTTGCAGGGAGAGCAGTCGCATCCGTGCACCTGTACAAAGCAAAGTTTAATATTTAAAAAGCACGATGTTATAGGATTTTTATTTTTATTTTATTTATTTAGACAGTTTTGTATACCGCCTTATCCTTCAATCAAAGCGGTCACAACACAATTGGGGGATACATTTAACACATGGGGATATGAGACACATACACTAATACTTACAGGGAACATGGGCAATGGAGGGTTAAGTGGCTTGCCCAAGACCACAAGGAGCATCTGTGGGACTAGAAACCCCAGTCCTTCCGGCCCAAGGTTGCTGTCCTCTAGTGGGATTTGAACCCCCGACCTTCCGGCCTGAAGTACCTTGCCCCAACCACTAGGCTACTCCTCCCTCCAAAATTCAGTCGGGGGGAAGACTGAAGGTTTGTCCAGAATGTCCAATGTCCCTGCACATATCTTAGACTGACTGCTATTGGACACTGTTAATGGAGGATCTTATGTACCAGTAGTCTCTTACACCAGTTCTTTGTGAATTTGGTTCTGCTGCCCCACGTAAGTCATCATGAAAGGTTAAGCTACTCATGATTTTCATCTAGTATGTCATTAGACCTGTAGTAGTTCCCTTTTTCTTGAGCTGCAAGGGGCAAACTTAGGCCAGGCTCAACCTTGCCACAGGGCTAATGCAAGGACATGAGGTGCCCTAGACAGACTTCATTCATGCAGCCCCTGCTCCTGTCCCCTCCCCATTGCCACTGCTCTTCTGGACCAGCAGCAGCAATGATTTGAAACAGCTCCACAGTGCTTAAGAACCTCTGGCGCTGCACTGCTGTTCCTGCTTTCATCCCGTTTGGGGCAGTCTTCTGTTTACATGGTGGCAGAAGCATTGGTCTAGTGGCTTCTGTCCCCATGCAAAGAGAGAAGGGCACCACAGCACCTGTTTCAAGTTGCTGCTGGCCCTGGAGAGGGACAGCAGAGGCTGATCGAGTGCCAACAGCACAAGGGTAGCCCATAAGTGTCTGCCTTGTTTGCCTAATAGTTCCACCAGCCCTTCTTTTGCTATAGCTCTGGAGTGTTGGGCTGGCCACTGTTTTATTTTCTGGTTGGGCCCAGTCAGTCCTTGTTTTTGCCATCTGTGTACGCTTGATTTTGCTCTTGTTTTGTAGGTGGTTTCCTGTACAGTTCATACTTATTTTTATTTATTTATTTACATTCTCTTATATACCGTGCTATTCTGCATTAGTGCGGTTTACATTGAACAAATTAAAATTACATTGAACAGGGCATTATAACTTGGAGATAACTATTTTACAGGGAACATGGGCTATGGAGGGTTAAGTGGCTTGCCCAAGACCACAAGGAGCACCTGTGGGACTAGAAACCCCAGTCCCTTCCGGCCCAAGGTTGCTGTCCTCTAGTGGGATTTGAACCCCCGACCTTCCGGCCTGAAGTACCTTGCCCCAACCACTAGGCCACTCCTCCACTCCAAACTTGCTTTCTCTCCCTTAATTTGGTGATATTCCTTTTACGATCCCTGAAATATGATTTTGCTTTTGTTGTGTTATGTGGTGATGGTTTATTCCTTTTTTTCCTGAGTTCTGCTCCATGGGTACTGGAGTACCTCATGTTATGGGGTTCTGAAACTTCTCCTTGAGGGTCACCCAATGTATTTTGATTTTCCCTGATAATCTAAACCTGTAAATTAGCACAATCTAGAGCTAAGGAAGGTGTTCTGCAAAGAAATGTAATCAGGAAGCTATAAGTAGTTCCCAGTTAGATTCCTCTGGATGAAAATGGGTCCCTGGCGACTGTTAATTTACGCCAGCTTTCATAAAATAAAAACCCAGAGATGGTTTTGATTGGCAGGCTGGATATGCCAACTACTACAATCCCTTCCTCTCCCTCAGATCCTTTTGTGCTTGTAACATACCTTTAGGAATTTGGATACTGTTCTCAACTCCACTGATAGGCTTTTTATGCATTCACCACTTTTTCCATAAATTAGTAGATTAAAGTGGTGGGGTAGGAGTGTGCTTAGGTCTGGGGAGGAAACACAGGCAAAATTAGATTTTCTAATCTATGCAGAACGTATTTGGAAATGTTCAGCTGCAAAGTGCCTGGCTGCTTTATGCCCCCTAGACCTTGCAAACAGTTTTCCTTTAGCTGGAGGGAGGGGGAGGGGGGGGAGGTTGTTACTGAACCAGTTTGCTCAATGGGGCCACCTGGAAAAACAGAGCAGTCCATACGCATGCATTTATATTCCACTACTGGCAGATGGAGACTTGGAGCTACTAGTTTGCTGATGTCGCCCCGTAAAGGGTCCTGTGCAGCCCCTGCCAGCCAGCATTCATCGCTGTGAGGTAACCTGGGTAGGTGGGCCTGGGGTTTCTTGAGGTTTGAAGTCAGTTCAGAGGGTCCCTGCGGTGTTCTGTCCTTTGTCTAGGTGGTATCTCCACAGAAAAGAAACTCCTTAGTGCCTGGAAGTGATGTCAAACAAAAAGGCCAGGATTTACTGAGGCTAATCCACAGGGCCTGGGAGTGCAAAACCCAGTGTTGCTGCCCCCCCACACCCCCTGCAGTAATGTTTGCTTAGCACAGGTGGCGCTCTCTGTTTCTGTCTCCAATATTTGAGGGTGGACCAGAGGAAGCAGAAAAAGTGGGCAGTCCGAGCAGCAGCAAAGTGTTCTCCAAAAACAGGAGAGTGTTTCAGTGCACCACTTGAGTAGCTTCTGGAGCTGTAGGCAGGCTGTGGAATGTGTTCAAGGGTAGTAGCGCATGATGAGAGGGGCAGGCGCTGCGCCACCTGTGGCTTGCATCAGTCCAGGGGGAAATGCCACTCGTGAAAAGGGGACAAGAGCTGCCCGTTCTACCAGGCAGAGCTAGGCTGTGGATACTCTGGATGGCAGCAAGGTCATGTTCTTGGTGGGAACTTCTACCATGTTGACTGCAGCTGCAGTTTCAGCCTGAAAAGCCCCAGCTTCTGAGTCTGATAGGTCCAGGGCTCAGAGGAGCTCAGGTACTGTTGGCCCTAGGGTAGGAGCTCACGCTGGGGATTGATTTCTCCCTGGAGCTTGTACTTTTGTCACATTAGGTGCTTTGCTTAGAAAGGAACCTGCTGCCTGTGGCCTCAGGAGGTGGTCAGTCAGCTTAAGGAGGCTCATGTGGCTTCCAAAAGGGCTCAAATTGAGCTTGAGGTGGAGTCGTTGGGTTTGGGGGCCTCTATAGGCCCTTTTACGAAACTGTGTGAGGGGCTGCAGATGACAGAGAATCTGTTTATTCAGCAGGGACAAGTTGGCATCCTGAGAGCTCAGGTGCAGTCTATGCCTGATGAATTCCCGGCAGTGTCATCCTAGAAGACCTTGAGGGTGGACACGTTGTATGACTTGATTTGAGCTTCAGCAAAAAAATATGGCTACATGGTAGCAGGGCATTGCCGTTTTGTGGTTACATAACTGGTCAGCAGATGCAACATCTAAGACTCAATTCAGCATGTTGCCCTTTAAGGGAGGATAGCTTTTTTGGTGAAGACATCTACATTTTAATGAAGGACCTGGGAAAGTGCAAGCTCCCGAGACTTACAAAAGATACCTCTGGGATTGGCTTGTTTAGTCACTGACAGAGCTCTTCAGAGATGCTGACCATACATCCGACTCATGACGGGAAGCTCCAGAGCAAGTGTCAGTTTCCTGTTCGTCCCTCCAGTCCAGACCAGTGAGTTATGTTCACCTACCAGCAGATGGAGACTGAGATCCACTGAACTTCGTTTGTCTATAAAAACTCTGTGCCTAGTACTTCCCCTTCCGGGAGCCCAAGAACCCCTCTTCTCCGCCAAAAACCATAACTCTACCAGCTACAGCATTGCACTTTCTCTTTGTTTTAACAGGAGAGGCAAGTAGCCAACTTCTTGGAACAAACATCCCATGAACTCAGCATTCCCAAATGGGAAGAAATGTTAAGAACAGCAGGAAAACAGCAGAAACCCCCTCCCACCAAGGGGAAAGATAAGAGTCCAGCACCCAAACTTCAGCTGCATCATTTAGCAATTCCTCATGCAGACATGAGGCAAAAAATACCAGCAGACTGCATCATTCTCGGTGGGTCCTGGACTGTACTGAAGGGATTCCAGGAAAGAAAATTAGCAGGTAAGGTCTAATTTCACCATCCTGTTCATCCATTCTAGATGCTTGAGACGTAACAAAGCAATATTAACGATGGGTAGGACCCAAGACCCCTGTCTGTAAAGTCCTTGTTCCAAAGACCGCATCCTGATGTGTCTGCATATCAAGCCAATAGTGACATATGAAGGGAAAACCAGGTCACCGCCTTACAGATGTCCTGAGGTAGAACAAGCCCAAATTCCACCCAAGATGAAGCCTGAACCCACATTGAATGTGCACGCAACCCTGCCGGAGCCGTACGGAAATGGCCCAAATACAGTGGGGGATAGAGGCCTTCGAGGCCGCTTCACCTTTTTCGTGGACTGATCCAAAAGCGCTGCATAACCTGCAGGTAACACTTGAAAGAACAGTGAACACAGAGAAAATGAAGGGTCCGCGAGTCTGGAGCCTCCTGAAAAACAGCCAGCATAACCACTTGATTAAAACGGCAAGAGGACACTACTTTTGGCAAAAAGGAAGGGACGGGACTAATAACCACATTCTCCTTGGAAAAAGGGCCCCCAACAGGACAGCCTGCAATTCCGAAATGTGGCACAGTGAGCAGATCACCACAAGGAGAACCACCTTCAAGATTAAAATGGGGTAACCCCTCCCAACAGCTCGAAAGACACCTCCGACAGCACCAAGAGAAGTAAATTCAGGTCCTAAGGAGGGACTACTGATCGAACCGGCGGCCGAATATGCTTGATCACCGAAAGAAACAGACCAAATCCGTGTGAGAGGCTAGGGACTGGCTCTGCACCCAGCCCCGGAAACACACCAGAGCCGCCACCTGTACCTTCAAGGAGTTCAGAGCCAGGCCCTTATCCAAGCTGACTTGTAAAAAGCCAGGATGGAAGGGAGAGGGGCCCCAAGCGGTCATATCTCCCTGCTCCTCCCATTAGTTCAAAAATGTGCCGAACTCGCACATAGTCCAGGGAGGTGGACTGACATCGTGGATATAGCAAAGTGTCCATCACCTGTGAATGGTATACCTGGCAGCTCAAACACCCCCTCTCGAGCCACCCCTTAAGCGAAATCAGTGTACTTCTGGCATCAGGATGGGCGCCTGGCTCAGCAGGCCATCCACCCCTGGAAGTGGAAGGGGGTCTGCCACCAGCAGACGCACCAGATCTGCATATCTTTGATGCTATGGCCATTTTGAGGCTACCAGGACCACTAGCACTGGATGAGACTCCACGTGCTGCAGAACCCTTCCAATCATTGATTAGGGAGGAACACATACAGAAGACGTATGTCAGGCCATGGTTGTACTAGAGCATCTATTCCCTCAGCTATGCACTCCCGGTGTTGACAAGAGATACCATGAGATCCATCTGGGCGTCTCCTAGTGACTTGCATGACCCCGAAGGCTAGGTCTGACGGGGCCTTCTCTCCCGGCTCCAGTAGGTTGCAACTCAAATAGTCTGCCTGTACGTTGTCCTTGCCTGCCACATGGGCTGCCGATGGCAACGTTGGGTGCTCCGCTAATCTCAGACGTGGAATTGCCTCTACCACCATCTGCAAACTTCTGGTGCCCGCTTGTTGGTTGTACACCACTGCCATCACATTGTCGGACAACACTTGAACTGCTCTGCCCTCCACCAGAGGTAGAAAGGCTGCAGGGCTAGAAACACCATTTGCGTGTTTGGTTCTGGAAAGGGAAATATCCTTCTTTCCAGTTGGTGGGTTGTTTCCCCTGAACTGGCTTCTTGGGATGTGGTGGGGGGTGTGTGTGTGGTTTTTTTTTTTTTTTTTTAAAGCAGAGTTCATAAATCTAGGGGGTGCTAAGTAGCATCTCTCTATAGAGAGCATCATTGAAGATCTTGGTGATTGTGGTGGTATGGGGGTTGAATGCAGAGCCATATGTTCTGGTTGCCTGCTGTGATTGGGTAGAAAGCCCTCTCTACATTACGTTCACGGTGTGTTGAACTAGACATTATTTTTATCCTCTCCAAATGAGTATATGCTTTTGGGTCAGTTTGGAGTTTTTCCTAAGGTCTTTCTCAGTGGATTGGTAGGGATCTTGTTAGATCCTTCATACCAGGACTGTGCACTTGCTTAGGCTGCCTGGTAGTGGTCAACTAGTTGGAATTCTGGCAAGTTGTTTGGAAACCCAAGAGCATCAGACACTAAGAAATTCCTTTCCTAGACTAGCTCAGATAGCAGTTTCCTCCTTTTTCTGCCACTAGGATATTGTATTGTTGGCCAGAGTTGCAATGGAGGTGGTGGTGGTGGCCACCTGTGTCTGGAAGCACATTGATTTGGAGGATTCCCAGGACAGTAGCAGTTTGGATAATACATTGCCTTGAAATGTGTAAGATTGAATCCTGGTTTGATAGAGTATAGTAAGTCCACTATGACAATGTGGCACACCACACTCTTTTTGGGATATGATGATGGTCAGTACATCATTCCTAACATTAAGATCCAGTGAAAATTATTTCAGGGAGATTCCCTGTTGCCACTTCTGTTTTGTGTGGCACTTTAATCCAGTGAGTACTTTCATCAATTCTTTGGGATTCAGGTTTAGCCTGAATGCTAAAGAAGGTAACCCAGAAACAACATCCCATCTGCTATTTGTAGACCATCTGAAAATCTACAGTTCCAGCGACCAACAATTAACAGAGCAACTCTGTGTGGTGAAAAGTTTTTCTGATCACATCAGGATGACTTTTGGCCTTGACAAGTGTACTAAGGCAACTTTTTAAACATTTTTTAGAAGAAAACTGAGCAAAACAGAAAACATCTCCCTGGCTGAGAGCTGTGACATCAAGGACCTTGAACAGGAAGACGTATATAAGTATCTCGGTGTAGAGGAAGGAATAACACTCGGGGAGGGGGGCTAGGTCTCATAGAGATTGATTTACACCTCTGAGGAGGAAACCACACAACTTCTTTCTTCCTCCAAATTACCTACCTGCAACTCTGATCCTGTTCTCAACCGTCTCCAAAGCCCCATCTCCTCCACGGTTGTCCCTTCCATCTCTCATATTCTCAACCTATCGCTCTTCACTACAACTGTCCCAGTAGCCTTCAATCATGCTGTGATTACACTTCTCCTTAAGAAACCCTCACTAGGCTTTACCTGTCCTTCTATCAACACATCACTCTCCTCACCTTAGTTTCTAAACTACTTGAACATGCGGTTCACTGCCGTTGCCTTGACTTTCTCTCCTCTCAAGCCCTCCTGGACCCTTTATAATCTGGCTTTCATCCTTTTTCTACTGAAATGGCTCTTGCCAAAGTCTCTAGTGACTTGTTCCTGGCAAAATCCAAGGGCCTTTACTCGATCCTCATCCTTGACCTTTCTGCTGCTGCATTTGACACTGACCACAACCTTCTCCTTGATACCCTGTCCAATTAAAGTTTGAATTTAAAACACAGAGGAGAGCTTTCTGGTTACATTTCATACCCAGCAGAGAGCTTGTAGTTTAAATTTAATAGTCACTCAGGGCCAAGTAACAGCAAGGTACTTTTAGTTTAAATTTAACACACAGAAGAGAGCTTTCTGGTTAAATTTAGTACCCAGCAGAGAGCTTGTAGTTTAAATTTCATAAGAAGTTAGAGCCTAACAGCAGCTAAGAGCTATCATTTAAATCAAATCAGAATTTAGCTTACCTCAGCAGCACAAGACAGGGTACTGTGTAGCAGCCCTCTTTTAATAAGTGTTATTTCCCTCCCTCCCTCCCCACACCCACCCTCCCCTGGGATAATCACAGCTTTATAGGTACTTACACATCTTAAAAGACAGGAGGTGCTTTTAGGTGAAACTCATTACCCAAATCAGTCATACACTAAGGACCTGAGATTAATTAAGCTTCAGGTGAACAAGGTATATTAAACGTATTAGGTACAGTTTTATTGGTATAAATACCCATAGCAACCCCTAGTAAGTAAGAACTTAAAGATCTAGACACAAACTTAAAACTAAAATGCAGACAGCAGTCCAGCAGCGGGATGGGGGCTTTCCAGTCTTTTGCATTGAGTGTCACATGTATGATTTTCTCCCAGTTGGTGAGAGGTCTTACGTGTGCACTAGGCACTTTTCTCTCAGGGAACAAGTCCGTTCTCTAGAGGCTAAAGTAGCAGACTTGGAAAACATAAGACAGACAGAGAGGTACATAGACAAGACCTACAGGGATATAGTCCTGAAGTCCCACCTCCAGTCTGGCAGCACCCCTGTTGCCATGGAGGTGAGAGGTCACGTGACAGGAGAGCATCACCCTGGTGTGGCAGGAAGTGATCCTGTAACTAGGACCTGTCCTCCAGGTGATGTAAAACCCTCTCGCACCGAGGAAGTTTCTCCAGGGCCATGTGCCCAAGAGGGAAGGGTTAGGACAGCCGTTATAGTTGGTGATTCGATCATTAGGCATGTAGATAGCTGGGTGGCTGGTGGACGTGAGGATCGCCTGGTAACATGCCTGCCTGGTGCGAAGGTAGCGGACCTCACGCGCCACCTAGATAAGGTCTTAGATAGTGCTGGGGAGGAGTCTGCTGTCTTGGTACATGTCGGTACCAATGACATAGGAAAATGTGGTAGGGAGGTTCTGGAGGCAAAATTTAGGCTTTTAGGTAGGAAGTTGAAATCCAGAACTTCCAGGGTAGCCTTCTCCGAAATGCTTCCTGTTCCACGCGCAGGACCCAAAAGGCAGGCAGAGCTCCAGAGTCTCAATGCGTGGATGTGACAATGGTGCAGAGATTAGGGTTTTGGATTTGTTAGGAACTGGGGAACATTCTGGGGAAAGGAGGGGCTCTTCCGAAGGGATGGGCTTCACCTTAACCGGGATGGAACCAGGCTGCTGGCATTAACCTTTAAAAAGGTGATAGAGCAGCTTTTAAACTAGATAGTAGGGGAAAGCTGACAGTCGCCCAAGATCGGATGGTTCGGAAGAATGTATCCTTGAAGGATACTACCAAAAGCAGAGAGGTTCCACAAAAGAGTAAAATAGCCCAAATGCCCTCAAGTATGGAGCAGACAGAGCTTAAAGATCCCAATTTACCCATGTCTAACAATAGCCAAATTAACATGAATAAAATACATTCTCTAAAATGCTTGTATGCAAATGCTAGAAGTCTAAAGAATAAGATGGGAGAGTTAGAATATATAGCACTAAATGAAAGGTTAGATATAATTAGAATATCAGAGACATGGTGGAAGGAGGACAACCAGTGGGACACTGTGATACCTGGTTACAAACTATATCGTAATGATAGAGCTGATCAAATTGGTGGAGGGGTTGTGCTCTGTTAGAGAGGGCATTGAGTCAGAAAGGATTAAAGTTTTGCAGGAAACACAATCTGCTGTAGAATCTATATGGATTGAAATTCCATATAAAAGGGGGAAGGCGATGGCAGTGGGGGTGTACTATCGAGCACCTGGCCAGAATGACCAAATGGATGATGAAATGCTCAAAGAAATCAAGGAAGCTAACAAAAGTTACAGCGCAGTAATAATAATGGGTGATTTCAATTACCCCGGTATCGACTGGGTCAGTGTCGCGTCAGGACATGCTGGGGAGATAAAGTTCCTAGATGAAATAAATGACTGCTTCTTGGAGCAGCTGGTTTATGAACCGACCAGAGGGGAAGCCATATTAGACCTAGTCCTTAGTGGAACACCAGATCTAGTGCAAGAGATAAGGGTGTTGGGGCCACTTGGCAATAGTGATCATAACATGATCGCCTTTGATTTAATTAGTGGAGGAGGGATAGTAAGGAAATCAACAGTACTACCTTTTAACTTTCGAAAAGGAGACTATGATAAAATGAGGAAAACAGTTAAGAAAAAACTAAAAGGAGCAGTTGCGAAGGTTAAAGACGTACATCAAGCTTGGGTGTTGTTGAAAAATACTATCTTGGAAGCCCAGACCAGCTGTATTCCACGCTTTAAGAAAAGTGGAAGGAAGTCCAAAAAACTGCCAGCATGGTTTAAAGGTGAGGTCAGAGAGGCTGTTGTTGCCAAAAAAGCATCTTTCAGGAAATGGAAAAAAGAGCCAAACGACAAAACCTGGAAACAGCACAAGCACTGGCAAGTCAAATGCAAGGCATTGATAAGGCAGGCAAAGAGAGAATTTGAGAAGAAGCTTGCTGCGGAAGCAAAAACGTGAAATAAAGACCTTTTCAAGTACATTCGTAGCAAAAAACCTGTGAGAGAGTCAGTTGGTCCATTAGATGATAAAGGGGTTAAAGGAGCACTAAGAGGCGACACGGCGATAGCGGAGACTGAATGAATTCTTTGCTTCGGTCTTTACTGAGGAAGATGTAGGGGTGTTACCCATGACTGAAGTGGTATTTAAAGGTGCGGAAGAATTGAAGGAAATATCGATACATCGGGAAGATGTCTTACAACTATTAGATAAACTGAAGAGTAGCAAATCACCTGGGCCGGATGGTATACATCCAAGGGTGTTGAGAGAACTGAAATATGAGATTGCAGAACTGCTTTCAGTAATCTGTGAACTATCATTAAAATCATCTCTAATACCTGAAGATTGGAGGATCGCCAATGTAACACCAATTTTAAAAAAGGGTTCCAGGGCTGATCCGGGAAACTACAGACCGGTGAGCCTGACGTCAGTACCGGGAAAAATGGTAGAAACCATCATAAAGAATAAAATTACTCAGCATGTAGATAGTCACAACCTAATGGGAGACAGCCAACATGGCTTTAGACAAGGAAGATATTGTCTTACTAATCTGTTATGTTTTTTTGAAGGCGTGAATAAACAGGTGGACAAAGGTGAGTTGGTTGATATTGTGTATCTGGACTTTCAGAAAGCCTTTGACAAGGTCCCTCATCAGAGACCTTTGGCAAAACTAAAGAGTCATGGGATAGGAGGCAGTGTACTATTGTGGATCAGGAACTGGTTAAAAGATAGAAAGCAGAGGGTAGGGCTAAATGGCCAATTTTCCCAATGGAGAAAGGTGAATAGTGGTGTACCCCAGGGATCGGTGCTGGGTCCGCTGCTTTTTGACATATTCATAAATGACCTGGAAAGTGGAATAACGAGTGAGGTTATCAAATTTGCAGATGACACAAAACTATTTAAAGTTGTTAAAACCCAAGAGGATTGTGAAAAATTGCAAGAGGATCTTGATAAATTGGAAGACTGGGCATCAAAATGACAGATGAAATTTAATGTGGACAAGTGCAAGGTTATGCACCTAGGGAAGAACAACCCAAACTATGGTTACACGATGCAAGGTTCCACATTAGGAACCACCACCCAGGAAAAAGATTTAGGCGTCATTGTGGATACCATGTTAAAACCCTCGGCCCAGTGTGCAGCGGCGGCCAAGAGAGCAAATAGAATGCTGGGTATGATAAGGAAAGGAATGGAAAATAAAACAAAAGATATTATAATGCCTCTATATCGTTCCATGGTGAGACCACACCTTGAATATTGTGTGCAATTCTGGTCGCCGTATCTTAAAAAGGATATAGCGATTTTAGAAAAGGTACAGAGAAGAGCCACCAAAATGGTAAAGGGGATGGAAGGATACTCCTATGAAGAAAGGCTAAAAAGGTTAGGGCTCTTTAACCTGGAAAAGAGACGGCTGAGGGGAGATATGATAGAAGTCTATAAATTAATGAACGGAGTGGAACGGGTAAACGTAGATCGATTTGTTTACATTATCAGAATATAGAAAGACTAGGGGACATGCAATGAAGCTACAAGGTAAACTATTTAAGACTAATAAAAGAAAATATTTTTTCACTCAACGTGTAATCAAACTCTGGAATTTGTTACCGGAGGATGTATTAAAGGCTGTTAGTGTAGCTGGGTTTAAAAAAGGTTTGGACAAGTTCCTGGAGGAAAGGTCCATAAACCATTATTAAAAGGGACCCAGGATATCAGTGCTTGACCCAGTACAAGCATTGTGGAACCTGTGTCCCTTGGGGAAACTGCTAGGTACGTATGACCTAGATTGGCCACTGTTGGAAACAGAATACTGGGCTTGATGGACCTTGGTCTGACCCAGTATGGCATATCTTATGTTCTTATGTTCTTGCTTGATTTTGAGGGTTCTGTGCTATCCTGGTTCTCCTCTCACATCACTCTTTCAGTGTTTGTTCTGGTAGATCCTCCTCTAGTGCTATCCCACTCTCAGTTGGTGTACATCAAAGATCTGTCATGGGTCTGCTCCTTTTCTCTCTCTATATCCACTCCCTTGGTGCACTCATCTCTTCCCATGGCTTTCAGTACCATCTTTACGCTGATGACTCCCAGATCTATCTCTCTACACCTGAAATCTCTCTGGCAATCCAGACCCAGATCTCTGCCTGCCTTTCTGACACTGCCGCTTGAAATTAAACATGGCCAAAACTGGACTGAGAAAGGAAAGAGGAGGGTTTAGGGGAAATATTAAGCAGTTCAGTTTTGGCCATGTTTAATTTCAAGCGGCAGTGTCAGAAAGGGCTCTCTACTCCCCTTTTTCCTCAGCTCGCAACCTTGGGGTTGTCTTTTTACTCCTTCTTCACACACATTCATCTGATAACTAAAACCTGCTGTTTTCTTTCTCTATATAACATCAACAAAATCCGCCCATTCCTTTATGAACACACTACTAAGACACTTATTCAATCTTTAGTCACCTCCCATCTAAACTATTGTAACCTACTCCTTGCTTGTCTCCCACTAAATCATCTCTCTCCCCTTCAGTCTGTTCAACACTCTGCTGCGCGGCTAATCTTCTGCCAGCCTCGTCATGCTCATATTACCCTTCAAGTCACTTCATTGGCTCCCTATCTGTTCCTCATCCAGTTCAAACTTCTCCTGCTGGTAAGTACATTCCTTTGCGTCCCTCTAGTCCAGTCCCGGAACTATAGAGTTGTGAACCTCCACCAGCAGCTTTAGAGACTGAAAGATGTCATCACTTTGATGTCACTGGTACAAGTAGGCAGGAACCGCCCCCAATCACGAGTACTTTTAGTCTCCAAGCAGCTTGGAGGTTCTGAGCCCGGGACTGGGTTCAGAGAGAGCAAATAAGCAGACTTATTTTTTTTTACTAATATTTTTTTTGATAATACTTTTTCCTTTTTCTTTATTTTAGATCTGCTGCTGCCAAGGTTCCCTTTTTTCTTGTCCCTTTCTTTGGCTCCCTTCCTCCTCTCCCCCCTCCCCCCTCCTTCACCGGGACGAGTGGTTTTTTGTTTTTAGACCCCCACCGTTTCAACAAGCATTTCAGCTTAGCCTCCCTGCTCCCGAACCCGGTCTCAAAAGGGTGAGGAGCAGGTGGAAGGCAGACAACAGGCAGCAGCAGGAGAGAAGCTGGTGACAGGCTCGGCAAGATTGGCCTCATTCACTGAGCACTCTGAGCACTGCAGCTGAAGCCGTGCTAGGGCTGAGCTGTGTGGTGCACTGTGTCTCCTCTTCCCCCCCCCCCCCTGCCTTCCTGCATGTTCGGAGGTACCTGGTCAGAGTGAGTACTGCCCTTTACCTGGGGTCTTGGGGGGGGTGCGGGCCTTGCACGGAGGACCTTTTTGGGGGGGGAACTGCAGGCACCGGGTGTTCTTGCCGTGTCTTTCAGCGGCGGGAAAATTGCTGGCGGCCATTTTGGGAGCCGCGGTTTTTTTTCTGTTTTCTCATCGTTGTTTTTTCTTTTGTTTCCTGCGTCTCTTAGGAACCTCGTTTTTGATTAAATTTGATGGGATTCTGCTAGTGGGGTCCTTCCTGAGTGGTTGCTGTGATTAAAATTAAAAAAAAAAAAGAAGTTAGCGATTTCCTAAACGGGGCTTTTTACTTCGTTTGAAGCTGCTCCCTCTGGGGAATTGCCTTGCTATGCCGGCTAAACCCCGCTGCCTCGTGTGTGGGGTGAAACACACTGAGGTGATGGAGACAGGGGTGTGTAGGCCCTGCTCCGTGGAAGCTGCAAGTCCTGGAGAAGCCTTTGGCAGAGGTGGCTGGGGAAGCAGCACCTGTTACCCAAGGGGAAGGGGAGGTTGGGCTGCCTTCTCTTGGGGCTCTGGAGGGGCCGGGCTCGTCGGGGCTCAGTCCTCCAGGAGCGGACGACCAACGGTCAGCCGGTGGGGTTGAGATCCCTCCAGATGTCTTCTCACTGATGCAGAGGGCGTTTGCCTTGCTGCAGCCTGCTGCGGGGACTCGGCTCCTTACGCCACAAGGGCAAAAGCGGACGGGGTCCAGGGTTACCTGAGATGAGGAGGAGGTTCCTCTCAAAAAGCTTCGGAAGGGAGGTGATGAGGCTTCTTCTTCTTCCTTTGGAATGGAAGGAGAGGTGACGGTGCAGGAGATGGATCTTGACGCCCCCTCCGAGGAAGAGTTAGAGGACGGGGAGTTGCCGGACGAGAAGCAGCGGAATAGAGTGGTCCGGGTGTTCGGAAGGAGGAGTTGCCAGCTTTGATTGCGGAAACCTTAAAAGCGTTGAACATGCCTGTGGGCGCCCCTGTGGCGGAGGACGCGCTGGAGGATCCGTTATTGCAGGCGGTGTGGGTCCCTCAGCGGGTCTTCCCGCTACATCGGGTATTTCGGGCTATGATTCAGGAAGAATGGGATTCGCCTGAATCCTCTTTGAGGGGGACCAGGAATCTGGCCCGCTTGTATCCGCTTTCGGACCAGGATAGAGAACTTTTTCGTTCTCCAAAGGTGGATGCGGCAGTGTCAGCGGTCACGAAGAAAACCACAATTCCGGTGGAAGGCGCCGCGGCATTGAGGGATGTACAGGATAGGAGGTTGGATACCTTGTTGAAGCAGGTGTTTGACGTGTCGGCCCTGTCCTTACAGGCCTTGGTGGTGGGTGGCGAGAGGCTGTTTGAGATGGTCCCAGCGCTTGCAGGGAGAGGCGCTGGAAGGGCAGGCAGAGGACGGAGCGTGCCTGGAATTGGGTGCGGCGTATCTGTCCGATATCCACTATGATCTTATTAGAGGGCTGGCTAAGGCTATGGCTTCGGTGGTGGCTGCTCGCCTTTATCTTTGGCTCCGGAACTGGTCGGCGGATGGTGCCTCCAATGCTCGGCTTAGTAAACTCCCCTTTCGGGGGAAACGTTTGTTTGGTGAGGACTTGGAGAAGTTGGTTAAGGATCTGGGGGAGTCCAAGGGGGGGGGCGCCTCCCGGAAGATAAGCCCAAGCAGAGCCGTTGTACATCTGGGGCCCGGGGTCTCTTGGGGACTTTTCGTCGGTTCCGATCCTCGTGCGTTCCCCTGCCCCAGCGGGGGCGGTTTCCTGCTCAGGGTCCAACATTTTGAGGGTTCAGGGGGGCAGGTAGAGGTTTTGCCTCCTTTCAATCCTCAAGCAATAAGAAGTCCCAATGAGATAAGGTGGACCCAGGTGGCGGAGGTCCCCGTGGGAGGACGGTTGCGGGGATTTCTCCCTGCCTGGGTCCAAATCACCTCAGATCGCTGGGTGTTGGAGGTCATTCGAGACGGCTATGCTCTGGAATTTCTCCGGCCCGTGCGGGACTCCTTTGTCCTTTCTCGGTGCGGGTCTCCGAGGAAGCTTCGCGCGGTCCAGGACACGTTGAGGCGGCTGCTGCAGCTCGGAGCGGTGGTTCCCGTCCCGGCAGGCCAACGCGGGTGCGGTCGATACTCGATCTATTTTGTAGTCCCGAAGAAAGAAGGCACCTATCGGCCAATTTTGGACTTAAAAAGGGTGAATCGTTGTCTTCGGATCACGCATTTCCGGATGGAGCCCTTGCGTTCCGTCATTGCGGCAGTCAGGAAGGGGGAGTTCTTGACAGCCTTAGACCTCACAGAGGCCTATCTTCATATTCCCGTGCATCCAGAGCATCAGAAGTACCTTTGGTTTGCAGTGCCGATGGGGCATTTCCAGTTTCAGGCGTTGCCTTTCGGGCTCGCGACGGCTCCTCGGACGTTCACCAAGATTATGGTGGTGGTTGCGGCAGCGCTGCGCAAGGAAGGGATTCTCGTGCATCCGTATTTGGACGATTGGTTGATTCGAGCGAAGTCCGAACAGGAAAGTGCAACGGCCACCGCTCGGGTGATAGCGTTTTTGGAGAGCCTAGGTTGGGTGGTCAATTTTGCGAAAAGCAAGCGGGTACCCTCTCAGACTCTGGAGTACCTGGGAGCGCGGTTCGAGACTCGGCGGGGCGCAGTCTTCCTGCCCAGCAGCAGGGCGAAGGCCTTGCAGGATCTCGTGCGAAACTTTCGGGGGCACCCTGCTCCAACGGCATGGCAGTATCTGCAGCTGCTGGGTACCATGGCGGTGACCATCGAAGTCGTCAGGTGGGCCAGGTTTCACATGCGGCCGCTCCAGAGTGCCCTGCTCAAGCGTTGGTCGCATCAGGCGGATGCGTTGTCTCAGCGGCTCGTGTGTCCTCCGGAGGTACGGCAGGAACTTCTTTGGTGGTTACAACCCGGAAATCTGGAGGGCGGTATGTCCCTGGAGACTCCATCCTGGGTATTGGTGACGACCGATGCCAGTCTCTCGGGATGGGGAGCGCACTGCGAAGGCAGGATGGCCCAGGGCCCGTGGTCACAGATAGAGCGGCAGTGGTCAATAAACCAATTAGAGATGCGTGCGGTATTTCTGGCACTTCAAGAGTTTCGGGGGCTCGTACACCAGAAAGCGGTACGGGTGCTGTCCGACAATGCGACGACGACGGCCTATATCAATCGTCAGGGCGGCACGGGGAGTCCGTCCTTGGAGGCAGAGGCATCTCGGCTGTTGCACTGGGCCGAAGGCAATCTCAGCGCGTTGTCGGCTCAGCACGTGACCGGCACCGACAATGTCCAGGCGGATTTTCTGAGTCGGCGCAGGGTAGACCCGGGGGAGTCGGCCCTGCATCCGGACGTTTTCACACTCCTGGTGCGCCGCTGGGGACTGCCGGTCATGGATCTGATGGCCACCTTCGAATCCGCAAGAGTCGCGCGGTTCTTCAGCAGGAGGAGAGAGCGGATGTCGGAAGGCTTGGATGAGCTGGCGCAGAGGTGGCCGCTGGAGGGGGCTCCTCTACGTTTTTCCTCCGTGGGCGCTGATCAGCAGGGTGATTCAGCATATAGATCAGCATCGAGGTCTGGTGGTGCTGGTTGCGCCCGACTGGCCTCGAAGACCGTGGTATGCAGATTTGATGCGGCTGCTGGTGGACAGGCTGTGGAGGCTCCCTCCTCAGGAGGATCTCTTGCTGCAGGGGCCACTTCGCATGCCGCAGGTGGGTAGATTCTCGCTTACGGCATGGCTCTTGAGCGGGCGCGGCTAAAGGATACTCTCCGGCGGTTGTGGCTACCTTGTTAGGCTCGCGGAGGCGGTCCACTTCTTTAGCATACATCCGTGTTTGGCGCGTTTTTGAAGCGTGGTGTGCGGATCGCGCTCTTCCGCCACTTCGGGCTTCCGTGCCGCAGATCCTGGCCTTTTTGCAGGACGGGGTTGAGAAGGGTCTCGCGGCTAGTTCCTTGCGAGTACAGCTGGCGGCGCTATCTTGTTATCGGGGGAAGGTGCAGGGTCAGGTGCTGGGTTCCCATGCCGATGTTCGAAGGTTTCTGCGTGCGGTGGTGTTGTTGCGTCCCCCGCGGCACGACTCGCTGCCTTCTTGGGATCTCAATTTGGTCTTGGAGGCCTTGGTTGCGGCGCCCTTTGAGCCCTTACGAGAGGCGTCACTTAAGGATTTGACGTTGAAGACTGTCTTTCTGGTAGCCATTTGTTCCGCCCGCAGGATTTGGGAGTTGCAGGCGTTGTCTTGTAGAGAGCCGTATTTGACTTTTGATAGCCACAGGGTGGTTTTACGCACGGTACCAGCATTTTTGCCGAAGGTGGTTTCGCCGTTCCATGTTAACCAGGTGGTGGCCCTTCCGGTGTTTTCGGCGGAGCGGTCTGGGCAGTCCGGCGGTCGGCTTCATCATCTCGACGTCCGTCGGGTGCTCAAGATGTACCTCCGCCGGACGATATCTTTCAGGAAATCGGATAGGTTGTTTGTCGCATTTGGCGGTCCGCGGAAAGGAGAGGCGGCATCAAAATCGTCCATTTCACGCTGGCTGAAGGAGGCTATTTCGTCGGCGTACCTGTTGCGTGGCAGGGAGGTGCCTAGTGGCCTTCGGGCGCATTCTACTAGAGCGCAGGCGGCGGCGTGGGCGGAGATTAGCCTGGTGCCAGTGGCAGACATTTGTAGGGCGGCAACTTGGTCCTCGTTGCATTCCTTTGCCAGGCACTACCGACTGGATGTCCAGGCGCAGAGGGATGGGCGTTTTGGTTCTGCGGTTCTTCAGGCTGGCCTCGCCGGTCCCTCCCGTTGATCTTCACTGCTCTGTTACATCCTCTATGGTTCCGGGACTGGACTAGAGGGACGCAAAGGAAGATTAAATTAGACTTACCTGCTAATTGTTGTTCCTTAAGGAACTCTAGTCCAGTCCCAGATCCCTCCCATTGGTGGCCTCGGCGTTCAGCCTGCAGTTGTTTTAGTGCAGAAGGATAGGTCATATGCCTGAATGACTGCAGGGGAGGCTTAGCGGTGACGGGGTACGAGTAAAGAAGGGACATCTCTTTTGGCGCTGCAGAGCCTCGAGAGCTCCAGAGAGTGTTTTCTTCTCTTTCTGGGGCTGGAGGTTTTTCTTTTCCTTTAAGTAACCACATTAAAATAAAAAACAAAAAAAACCCTACATAACCAATCAAAACTCACAGAAGGAACACGTTCCTGTTTCGATGGAGAAGAGGCGGTATTGGCGTCTTGGTACCGAATGCTGCTGCTTCTTCGGTAGTTTTAAGCTGTTCTTTGTTCGGGTCTCTGGCCTGCTTACTTTATTATCCCTGTTTCTACTTATTTGTTGCTCTGCCGAGTCTGCTTTGTCAATAGGTACTGGTGATTGGGGGCGGTTCCTGCCTACTTGTATCAGTGACATCAAAGTGATGGCTCTTTCATTCTCCAAAGCTGCTGGTGGAGGTTCACAACTCTATGGTTCCGGGACTGGACTAGAGTTCCTTAAGGAACAACAATTAGCAGGTAAGTCTAATTTACTCTTCACTCTGCAACTCCTTATTACTTTTCCTCTTTTATCTCTTCCTACACCCCTCCTCAGGAATTCCGCTCTTCTGGCAAATCGCTTCTATCTGTACCCTTCTATTGCTAACTCCAGACTTCACTCCTTTCACCTTGCTGCTCCTTATGGCTGGAACAAACTACCCGAGTCTATACGTCGGGTGTCGTTTCTGGCTCTTTTCAAATACAAGTTTTGCTTCGGTATTCAGATTTTGACTCACCTGATCTCCATTGCGTTTCCTTACCACTCCCCTTAGATGTATCCAGTGTCTACAGCTACTGTTGTCTGTCTTGACATCTTGCACAGATACCTGCATTATTCCTAGGTTCTTGGTTAGAACCGGAATCACAGGATTAAAACCAGTCCTAGACTGTGTTTTCCAATGAAGGATCCACTATATAATGATGATAAATTTCAGGTGATAGTAAATGTTCATTATGGAAAGCCAAAGATATAAACTGTAGCAAAATAGCCCAAATGGACTATGAGCAGTGTCTTGATCGAGTGGCAAGATGAATCCAAACAACTTTTGGGATCGTACTATTGGAAAGGTTAAAGAAAACAAGCAGGTGGGATTTTTAAATAAAAATGAAGAGGCATTTGGAAAACAACATCGTGGATATTGTAGAAAGGAAAAACAGATGTGGCAATGCCCGATGAGGGTCGACTGGCTGAAGAACAGCTGGAAAATCACAAAATGCCGTGATTTACAAACAGAAGTAGAAAGACTTTGGATGAAAGCATCAATGGTAATACCCATTGTGATCTGAGCTCTTGGAATGATACCGACTGGATTCCCAAAAGACTTGATGATGATGAATTGCCGTCGAGTCAAATTTGTCTCCTGGCGACCATTTTGTGAATCGCATGGAGAGGCAGAAGATCCTGAAGTACCAAGAGGTTCCTTCAGAGACTAAGAAAATGTGGCAGAAAGAGAGAAATATTTCCCATTGTATTGGGAGCCACAGGTTTGATAAAGAAGAATTTTTAAGCACATCTTGCAAACTACCCATACCTGTTACATTTTACGAACTCCAGAAGGAAACTTCTTTTGGCACGATGCAAGTACTACGCCAAGCATTAGCAGTAAATTTGAGGACTGAGATCATACTCCACATACCCTGGCTTAGAAGTGAGGTGCATGATTGTCATGGTATCCGTTAAACTAACTTATTTGGAGAAACTGCCCCAGATATGTTAATTTTGTGAGATCATGCTCAGAGTAAAGAAGGAAGGAAAAACTTGGTCTTGCCTGCTAATTTCTTCTTGAGTCTACCAAACCATTCCAGAGGTTGCCCTGAGTTTGTATTGCCTTCTGTTCTGTTCAGATGGGATAGGCTGCATTTCTCTCACTCTCTCTCGCACTCGCATATATGGAAGTTTCACCCTGTGCCCCCCCCCCTCCTCTGCTTTGCTAAAGAAAATATTGATGGATGTGATTGCATGACACTATATAGGGCAGAGCTCAAAAGTCTTTAATCTCTGTCACCGTCTGCTGGTCAATGGGCATAATCCACTTGTTCTGGACAAGTCTGGTAGACTTGAGGGAAAACATTAGCAGGTAAGACCAAAGTTTAATGGAGTCCCTCCAGAGCAGTACACTATTCCTGCTTCATCCACATCCCTCCAGACAGATTGTGACCATCCATCAGCAGCTGGAGACTGATCTTTAGTGATGTCACCCATAAGAACTGAGGACCTGCTTCCTCCTTCAGTATTTGTCTCCAGCAACTGGTGCACAGCCATACAGTAGTCTGTCTGGTCTGTTTTGTTGTTTTCTCACCTTGTTATAGTGTGGATTTTTTGGGGAACACAAAACTGACTCCTGGGCAGAGACGGGACTGCACACTATTAGATTGGGTTTGTTTTTTTATTTGCATTAGTTCAAGGACAAAGTCCCCATCTTGGCAGTCCCACTTGGAGCCCTTTAGTGGATCGAGGAGGCCTCTACAGGAGCACCATGAGCTGTTTGATCGGTGTCAGTGTCTCCTGCTGGCAGCGGAGAGCCTGGCCACTGTCTGCCTTGTTACTTCCGCAGTGAGTAATTTCTTGAGCGGTGCCTTTGTCCTTCCCGTTGCATGCCTTGCTGTCGCTGGGAGAGCTGGGGGGGAGGGTTGATCTAGAGCACGTGAACATGCCTTCATCTAAACTTACATGTGTTGCTTGCGGCACACATTGGAGCTTGCTCTCTCTCTGCTGGGCTGTTGCAAGGCCAGTGAGAGCCGGGAGCTGGAAGAGAGTCCACAGGCAGGTCCAGGGACACTCAGCTGAGCAATCGTGTACTTCTGGGTTGTCTTCTCAGGGGTAGTTTCTCCTAATGGGTTAGTTTTGCGCACACTATGACAGCTGTGAACCTCACTTCTAAGCCAGGGTATGTGGAACATGATCTTAATCTCTCAAATTTACTGCTAATGCTCAGCGTAATACTTGCATCGTGCCAAAGAGCGCCTCCTGCTGGAGTTCATAGGATGTATCATATATGGTTAGTTTGTCAAGATGTGCCTGGAAATTCTTCATCAGACCTGTGGCCCCCAGTACAATGGGAAATATTTCTGTATCTTTCTGCCACATTTTCTTGGTCTCTGATTGCGTTTCCTGGTGCTTCAGGATCTTCTGCCTCTCTACGCGATTCACAGAATAATCACTCTGTATTGACACTTCTATTATCAATGCCGTTCTGGTATTCTTCTCCTTTACCACTATGTCAGGTTTCCTGGCGTCCAGTTTCTTTTCCGTCGGAATGGGAAAGTCCCAGGTGATCATAACCTCTTCATTCTCTGTTTATTCTCTTAGGGCCATGATCCAGTGCTTTTCAGGGACTGTGATGTTATAGTGCTTACAGGGTTTCCAGCGGTAGGAAAATTCCCGTGTTCCTCCGGTGGTGGCCATTTGGCACCTTGTGTTAGTCTGCTGGCGGCCATTTCAGGGGAGCAAGCTGCACTGGCAGTCAGAGATGAGGTCTTAATGGAGCCAGTCAGGAGGGGAGAGCTGCTTCTTTTCACCATAATTTATCCTATTGCTCAATAGGACATACAAATTGGACAAGGATCAGGGCCTGGAGAAGGTCTTGGCAGCAGTGTGCATCCCAGGCTCTAAGAGGGGCCTGCAGCCCTCAAGAAAGCGTTCCCTGGCTAAATATTTGAGGCCAACAGGGGTCTCTGAGGAGGATAATCGGCTCTGATACCTCTGTGGGCGTGGAGGATCTGGGGGAGGGTCCTTCAACCACAGAGGAGGATTTTGTTGCTCTCGGAAGAGGAGGGGGAACTTCCTCCAGGAGAGGGCCCTCTATAGTCTAGATGTTCCGTAAAGAACTCCTCTTGACCATCATCTCGCAGTCCTTGGCAGCCTTGAATATCCCGAGGAGGAGTTCCTTGAGGATCCCTTGTTTAAAAGGCATGTACACTCCACAGAAATTCCCGGTTCACAAGGCCATTATGCAGATTGAAGCAGAGCGGGGACTCCGATTATACCCTCTCCTGCCGACGACGAAGCTGTTCCACACCCCGAAGGTGGATGTGCTGGTCACAGCAGTTATGAACAAGACAACCATTATGGTGGAGGGGGGGGGGATGGCCTTAAAGGATCCTCTGGGCTGGTGCCTCAAACCTTTATTGAAGCAAGCATTTTAGGTCAACGCTCTCTCCCTGCAAGCCTCTATTTGCGGAGCATATGTGGTGAGAGCCTGCATGCATTGGGTGCATACCCTGCCTGACCTCATCCATGAGGTGGGAGCAAAGAAAAGAAGCGGCAGATACACACCCAATAAACTTAAAAACTTTATTAAACCAAAGGGGTGGCCAAAACCCAACACAGACCGTGTTTCGTAATCACTTCATCAGGGGCTATCCAGGCACACTAAAAAAACAAATTATATAAATTAATAAAATCAAACTTAAAAACAATAAACATATGAAAATAGTGGGTTAAGAAAATAAAAATAAAAATGAGAATAGTAGTAAAAATAAAATTATAAACATTAATATACAATAAAAGCATAAAGGCCAAAATGGACTATATCAATGAACAGATATCTTAAGAACCTTAATAAAAATCATAAAGACCATATATAATCTAAATGTATCTAACATATTCGATTGACCAACCGCTCCATGAGTAAAATAACACATAAAATTCATTTATATACACATATATAATTGAATATGAAAATATGTATAATATAAATAAATAAATAATTAAAAATATGAACACTAATTGGAATACAAAAAATAATGAAATAACTAAAACATTTATAATTATAAAATACATTATACAAAATTGCACGATAAAATATAAAACACAACTATAGGCCATTGCGAAACAAGAAGGGATGAGGAGACTAAAAGAGTAGGACCAATCCAAAACTAATTGTGTAAATGCTGATTAAATCACATACTATAAAGATGGATATTACCTGTGGGTGTGAAGTACAAAGACTCCACCAGGTTCGATAGAAAAACTGGCAGATACTAATATCAGAATAGCTTCTAGAAAAAATAAAAATAAACCCATGACCCATACGCCACATTGAACAATAATGGAAGTTATGTTGGTTATTTAAAACAATATCTTGCATTGCAAAGGTAATAACAGATAAAATTATAAGTATGTTTACATTATTCATAAATTATCAAAAAACCATGGCTAATTGCACCCATAAAAATATAAATTATATATATTTATTTTAAAATATAAACGTGCTATCCCTCTTTAAAATTCATAATCATAAATATAACCAGTACTAAACCCGTACTCTAATTGAGTAAATTAAAATCATCTTTGTGAAGGGCTCAATGAACATTAATTTAAATATATTTCTGAAAAACTGTAAATATTACACTCATAAAAATGTATAAATAGATAAATAAATATGAAAAAATATTTCTTAATACTATACCTATTAAAAAACTCATGAGCAAAAACATGGTCAAAAATAGAGCTGGAAGGGCTCAATGAACATAATATAATTACATTGTTATATTTCTATAGTTATAAAACAGTAGGGGCTATAAATCTTGCCCTTATAAAATAAATATATTCTTTAATTTTAAAAGGTAAATGTTATACCCATAAAAATATAAATATATTACTTTATTTTTAAATATAAAAATTTTTAGAAAATTTTTAAGAATACTATACTCATTAAAAAAACCATGAGTATGAACATGACCTATGAAAGAACAAAAAAAGCTCAATAAACGTAATATGAATGTATAGTTGTATTATTTTAAAATATTAAAGGCTATAAATATTACCCTTATAAAAATAAATAAATAGATTCTTCTATTTTAAAATATAGAAGGTTTTGGATGCTATCCGCACTGAAAACTCATGAGCACAACCATAAACAATCATAAATAATACAACAATTAAATGAATGAGAATCATCATAAAAAAAGGCATAGTATATAGAATATATGAACAGAAGAAGGGGGGGTTTATCTAAAAAAATGTAGAAATCTTATATAAAATATAATATAAACAGAACAAACTCCCATCAGTTGTTAAAACTAATAAAAACGCATTAAACACCGTAAAACATAATGGAGATCTAAGTTGGAGTCCGCTTCGGACTACTTGGCAGATTTCTGCTATGATCTGGTGCATGCCTCCTCTAAGAGCATGGTGTTGGTCAAAACGTCTTGGCGTTTTCTCTGGTTGCATAGTTGGGTAGCTGATGTGTCATCCAAGATCAGATTCCAAATCATCCTGCTAGATCAGTCCAGATAAGCAGGTTTAGCTCCCCTACCAGCAGATGTTGGAGACGGAGAAAAAAACCACCAGAAGTTTGATTGGCTGAGCTGTACCCCTAGGGTTCACCCCCCAGTATTTTCTCTGTCTCCAGCAGATGATGGTGTCTATCCCTTTTTTCCTTCAGGAGTTTCTTTTTTTCTTTTTTTGTTGACTTTGCTGGATGCATCCAGGATGCACATGAGGTGCTCCTCTAGCCACAATTGAGTGCTGTGTTTTGGGTTGAACTCCTGGTCAGGAGGACCATGTGAGCTCCCCGCAGAGAGGGGGAAGCTGGCTTCAGGTCATGAGGATCTGCGGTGCCGGTAGCAGGGGGAGGCCTCAGATCTCAACAGCAGCCTTCTCCAGGGCCTTCAATAATTCTGCAGCCTGTCTCGGCATTTGCCCTGGCTCCCCTGCTCTGTTGCTGCCTGGGTCTGTGCACCCCCTCCCCCACTTGCTGCATGTTGCTCTCCTCTGCAGTGGAACAAGCCAGCTCTCGGGACAGCCTTGCTCGTGGCAGCGTCTGCTCTCGTCGGCAGTAGTGTTCTCGGGGTGCAGGACCTGAGGCTCTTCTTTCTGGCGCTCCCATCGGTGGCAGTACTCATTGCAGCGGCCATTTTATTTTTGCTGCTCTCAGCTACGCGGTAACAGCTGCAGCGGAAATTTTAGGGGGGAACTCTGTTTTGCCGTTCCCAGCTACTGGTGCTCCCAGCCACACGGTCTCTGCCGCAACAGACATTTTGAAGGTGAAACTTGCTGCTGTGACCTCTTAGGGGGGAGATCCATGCAGGGCTCCAGTCCGCCGGCATTTTTACCGCCCCGTGAAAGTTTTTTCTTCATCGGGATGCCTTTGCTGCAGAGGTGCATTGTGTGCAGCAGGAAGCACAGAGAGCTAAAGGATAGGATTTGCGCTGCATGCTCGGCTCACCCTGGTGAGACCTCTAGCACAATGCCCTATGCGCTTCAGGGCAAGGACAGCCCTCCCTTGGCATATCCACTCCCAGCAGACTCTAGGCTGGGTCCCCCTACAGTGGAATCTCTGGAGCCACCACTGTTAGTCCTGTCTTTAACCTCCGGTGAGGCATTCCCACTGTCTGCACCTCTGCAGGTCCCAGATGTCCAGCTGCTAGCCCTCTTCAAGCAGGCATGGACCCTCTGGCATTCAGACCCTTCTGTGGTTGGTTCGGAATCCTTTTCTGCTCATATCACACCACACTCTGCACCAGGGTCCTGAAAGCGTTCCAGAGGGAATGAGGCCCCCAAAGAAGGTAGCCGCCCACCCAAGGAGGTCTCGTGGGGTTCAGATACTTGGCCTATATGCCCAGAACATGGCGTCTCGTCTCTCTCCTTGGCAGACGACAGCATTGAAGCATCAGACTGCGAGGATGGGGAATAGTCCCCACCGGAGGCTTCAGCGGAGGGCCATGACGATACACAGGATATACGTCTATTTCGGAAATATGAATTGCCCGCATTGATTGCTCAAGTCATGGAGGCTCTACGCTTGTCAGATCTCCAGAGCAGCAATCCTCACAGTCTCTGACTCAGCCAGATCCCATTTTGCAGGGCATTCAGAAGCCCTCCAGAGCCTTTTCTTTTCCAGCGGAGCTTCAACAGATGGTGTCTCGGGAGTGGGACTCTCCAGATGCCTTCCTCCATACTGCCCTCCGCTTAGGCCAATACTACCTCTGGTCGCCGTCTGATCTGGAGAGGTGGCTCGCATATCCGAAAGTAGACGTGCTTGTGACCGGAGTTACGAAACACACTACCATTCCGGTAGAGGATGGTGTAGCGCTTCGGGACCAGCAAGACAGGAAGGTCGAGAGCCTTCTTGAGACTGCCTTTTCAGCTTCCATCCTGTCTCTCCAGGTGTCCGTTTGCGGGGGCCTGGTGGCCCTGGCTCTCTTGCAATGGATTCAGCGCCTGTCAGTGTATCCAGCTTTGGCTCCCCTGGAGTTAGTCACAGTGTTCATAAAAAAACGCATCCACTAAGATCTGCTCCGTCTTTCGGCTAGGTCAGTGGTGGCGGTCACCATGTCTCGTGGATGGCTTTGGCTTTGCCAGTGTTTGGCGGACTCTGCTTCTAAAATGCACCTCTCGAAGCTTCCGTTTAAAGGGAAGCTCCTATTCAGCGAGGTCCTTGACAAGCTCATCAAGGACCTGGGGGACGTTAGGCCCCAGCGTCTGCTGGAAGATAAGCTGAGGTCCTCCGCACACTGGTCTTCTCAGTGCTATGCTCCAACCACGTGGTGTACCTCCCAGATTTCGCGACTCCTGTCACTACTGCTCTGTAGGTCGTGGGCTTGGCTTCGTCAGGCTGCCATGGTCAGAAATTGCAGCCCTTTCAAGGCGCCCAGAGAGGGAACAAGTCCTACTCAGCAAAACCCAAGTTCTCCGGCTCCACGCGCTCTTCCCACTGACGGGGCGGGCTGGCCACCAGAAGCGCCTCCACCAATAGGGGGTTGGTTGGTGCTTTTTTTTCTCAGCAGTGGGCTCTCATTACCTCCGATCAATGGGTCCTCAACATTGTGTGTCAGGACTATGTGCTGGAATGTTGACGGCCCATTCACAAGACTTCTGGGGTGCCCCGCCAGGTGGAAAGACTAAAGAGGGCAGCCATTTCTGCCATGGTGTGGTGCCTCCTGCACACCATTCGACCGGTCCCCCTCTCGGAGAGAGGCTGCCGTTGTTACTCTATTTCATAGTAACCAAGAAGGACGGCTCCTTTCGCCCAATCCTAGATCCCAAGGGCGTCAACCACTGTCTTCAGGTACTGCACTTCTGGATGGAAACGCTTCGTTTGGTGATTCAAGCAGTATGCGGGGGGGGGGGGGGGAAGGGGTTCCTCGCCTCACTCGATCTGGTGCCAGCGTACTTTCATATTCCCATCCAGGATGACCAGCAGCATCTCCTCTGCTTTGCAGTCCTCAGACAGCACACTTCCAGTTCTGTTCTATGCCATTCAGCCTGGCCTCTGCTCCATGAATGTTTCCAAGAACATGGTGGTGGTGGCAGTGGCAGTGGCCCTGCACAAACGGGAAATTCATGTACACCCTTTTGGACGATTGGCTGATTTGAGCTGACTCCCTTTTGGAAGCTCGTCGGGCAGTGTCCCACCTGGTCTCCTTCCTAGAGTGTCTCGGCTGGGTGGTCAACCACTCTAAAAGTCATCTTCAGCTGTCCCGGCAACTAGAGTTCCTGGGAGTGCGATTTGACACTGGACTGGGCAGTCTTCCTAACACATGATCGGTTCCTCCAGGTTCTCGTCCCAGCTCAAGGAGTTTCTACTACAGAGAGCACTCCATGGGTCTGGGACTACCTCCAGGTTCTCAGCTCCATGGTGGTCACCATTGAGGTCGTACCATGGGCCAGAGCTCACATGAGAAACCTGCAGCAGTCTCTGCTCTCTTGCTGGTCCCTCAGTGTCGGAGAATTATGATGCTGGCTCCTGCTCCTCCCGTCAATGCGACGCAGCCTCCACTGGTGGCTGTCAGCTCCTCATCTCCTCAGAGGCATCCCCCTGGAGGTCCCTCGGTGGATTCTCTTGACCACCGATGCGAGTCTCTCCAGGTGGGGAGCTCAGTGCCAGACTCACTCAGTGCAAGGAACCTGGTCGCCTCGCGAAGCGTGCTGGTCCATCAACCATCTGGAGGCCCGGGCAGTTTGCCTGGCCTTATTGCACTTCCTACCTTTCCTCTGGGCCCAAGCGGTCCGCGTTCTCTCTGACAACGCGATGACGGTGGCCGATATCAACCATCAGGGAGGCCCGAAGTGTCTGGGAGTAGCCAGGGAGATGGCCCTCCTTTTTCCCTGGGCAGAGTTGCACCTGCAGGCCCTGTCGGCCCAACACAACATACAGGCAGATTTCCTAAGCTGTCATGTTCTTGATCCTGGAGAGTGGGAACTCGCCCCTTGAGCGATTCAATGGATTGTACTGGCATTAGGTCAGCTGATAATGGACCTCATGGTGTCGTCAGGGAACGCCAAGGTGCCAGTTGTCTTCAGTCGCATGAGGGAGCGCAGGTCTCGCGACTTGGATGCCCTGGTTCAACCGTGGCCGAGGGGGGGTTCTGCTGTATGTTTTTCCCCCGTGGGTTCTGATCAACAAAGTCCTCTGACTGGTCCAGGCACACCAGGGAGAAGTAATTCTGGTGGCCCCAGAGGCCATGGTATGCGGACCTCATCCATTTGGTACAGGCCCCCCTGCTGCACCTAGGAGCTTGCAGGGGCCTTTTGCATCAAAGTCCAATCACAATGGACAACCCAGCTCCCCACTCTTACAGCCTGGCTCTTGGATGCCGCCGTCTAAGCTGCAAGGAGTACTCACGTCGGGTAGTAGTGACTTTGCTTAAGGTGCACCACCCATCGACATTGCTGGCGTATACCAGAGTGTGGTGGGTCTTTGAGTTCTGGTGTGTGCATCGTCACCTCTTCCCATGGCGAACACACATCCCGGAGATCCTCGCCTTCCTTCAGGAAGGCCTGGCTGGCTCTCGGATCTCTTTGGGTTCATGTGGCAGCGTTGACTTGCTTTCATGGGCTGATGGGTGGTCGCTCCATCACTTCCCACGCTGATGTGGCCCGATTCCTCAGGGATGGCCAAGGTGATACGTCCAGTGGTCCATCTGCCGGTGCTGTCCTGGGATCTCTCCCTCGTCCTGAAGGCCTTGATGGGAGAGCCTTTTGAGCCGCTCAGACGGATCTCCTTGAAAGTTCTGACTCTCAAGGCAGCATTCTTCATAGCGATAACCTTGGCTCGGAGGGTCTCAGAGTTGCAAGCTCTTTCATGCCAGGATCCCTATCTCTCCTTCTTGGAGGAGGGGGTATGAATACGAGCGGTTCCTTCCTTTCTACCAAAGGTGTTTACGCCTTTTTATCTGAATCAGCTGATCTCTCTACCAGCCTTCTCTAAGGCTCAATGTACAGGCCCAAACAAGGGGCTCCGAGCACTGGATCTCAGCAGGATCCTCTGCAGGTATCTGAAGGTGACAAATTCCTTTCGTAGGTGTGATCACCTCTTTGTTCTGTTTGCTGGCCCTCGTAAGAGCCATGCGGCTTCCAAACCTACCCATCTCATGGTGGTTGCGGCAGGCCATTGAAGAATAAGTATATATCCACTGGGGGAAGCCTGTCTCCAAGCGCACTCTACGTGGGCTTAGGCAACGTTGTTGTTGGAGTGCTCTCGGGTTGATCCCCTAGACATTTGTAGGGCGGCTACGTGGTACTCCCTGTCCACCTTTGTACATCACTATCAGCTCGATCTCTAGGCACGAGGAGAAGCACAGTTTGGAGTTAAGGTTGTACTTCCCGCTTGTCTGGACTGGTCTAGCAGAATGATTTGGAAGGAGAAATTTTCACTTGCCATTAATTTCCTTTCCTGGAATCCTGCTAGATCAGTCCAGGGCCCACCCATTCTGTATCTGGTCGAGCGGTGGCCTTGAGGGGAAGCCAAGGCACATGTTGTAGGGCGCTGACTCCGTCACCTCCTTGTACATAGTTACATGGTTCCTGGTTATTCTTTTGGTGGTTGCTTTTTCGGAGAATACTGGAGGCGACCTCTAGGGGTACAGCTATATGTCTACCAGGACTCAGCCAATCGGGCTTCTGGTGTGTGTGTGTGTGTGTTTCTCTTTTTTTTTTTTTTTTCCCCCCTCTGTCTCTGGTAGGGGAGCTAAACCTGCTTGTCGGGACTGGTCTAGGAGAGACCAAGGGTGCTAGGCTGACGGAGGAGAAGCCTTGGGGTGGCAAATGGTGGCAACAGCAGCAGACTCGGGGTGGGGGGGGGGGAACGATTTTCATTGATTTCAAGTGGTGCACTTTGCTCCTTTGCAGTGGGGTCGCTTCCTGTGCCGTGGCCAGTCATTTTGGAATAGAGGGACAGCCCATGGCTACTACACAGGGTCCTCCACCTCCCGTTTAAAAGCCACAATGAAGCGAGGGGTACCTAGGAGATGGGAGAGCGCATCGGAGGGCACCTAAAGCATTTTTACCGCTCCTGGGTCCAAATCACTTTGGATCAGTGGATCCTAGAGATCATTCTCTAAGGGTGTGTATTTATTTATTTCACAACTCTTTTATACCGCTGTATCTATGTGTGCCAGCGGCTTACATAGAACTGATAGGAACATTAAATGGAACCTTAGCATAATAAACTGAATACAATTAAAACTATAGAACATTTGACAATGCAGCAGAATAACAACAGAAGGTGAACCTTGGTAACAAAGCTAATTGTATAAAGTAATATACAAATACGGACAGCAGGGAAGGAGATGGGGTTGCTCTGTGGACTATATGGATGATGTGCATGGCTAAGTGTCAGAGCCAAAGAATTCCAGGAAGAGTAGTGTCATTTAATTTCCTGCGAAAGTCTCCTATTTCTGCGAGGGAGCAAAGGTCTGGGGGTAGTGAGTTGAGGTGGGTGGAGCGTAGAAGAAGTGGAAAGCTCTTCTGAAGGTGGAGGCGCTGGTGCAGGTGATCGAGGGTAGGTACTGCGAGGAGGGAGTGGTTTGCAAGTCTGCGCAGTCTCTGGCATTGAGGCTTATCAAGCAGGGCATATAGGGAATCTGCAGAAAGTTGGAGGATTGTCCTGAAAACTGTTAGTGCGACCTTGTACCTAACTGTGCTGTGGATGGGGAGCCAGTGTAGTTGCTTTAGTATGGCATGCCCTGGAATTCCAGCTCCCGCTCTCAAATGCATTCATGGGGTCTCCTTGCAAAGCGCCGAGAAACATGCAGATGGTCAGTCTGCCTCTGGAGTGTCTTCTGGCGCTGGACGCCATAGTCCAGGTGCTGCCAGCAGACCAATGCGGCTCCAATTGATACTCCATTTATTTTGTGGTGCTCAAAAAGGAAGGCTCCTTTCAGCCCATTCTCAACCTCAAACACGTCAACGGGACCCTAAGAGTTCCCTACTTCCACATGGAGACATGGTGGCCGTACGAAAGGGAGAGTTCCTGACTGCTTTGGACCTCACTGAGGCATACTTGCACATTCCTATCCGCCCCAACCATCAGCAATTTCTTTTGTTTGCAACGGCCATGGGGCAGTTTCAGTTCCAGGCGTTGCCTTTTGGGTTGGCTGTGCACCCAGAACGTTAACCAGGGTGTAATGGTGGTAGCGGCTGCTGCCATTCTTACGGAGGGCTTTCTCATTTCACCTGTACTTGGACGATTGGCTCATTCGGGTGAAATCAACAGAGTCAGGAGGTGACTCATAGTAATATAGTATATGGCAGCAAATAAAGACTTCGCCGCATTTGCCATACCCTGGCAGATTTCAAGATTCATGCGTTTGATCTATGTGTAAGATTACAACAACGGGGCTACCCAAGAACGGTCATTGTCAAAGCAATGAAACGGGCATGTTATACCCATCGCGAATGGCTACTGGACCCACAATACTCTCGTGTTGATCCCAATTCCTCCAGTTCGACTGATTCGATTACGGGAATACTCCCCTTCATGGAACAGAGCGCGGCGGTTTTACAGATTCTACAACGCCACTGGTCTATTCTGCAGTCTTTTGACTGCTTTCAAAAACCTCTACGTTTGGCGTTTTCTAGAGGGAAGAATTTGGCTGATTGGTTAATGAAAACCTCTTTGGCAGAAGATCGTATCCATCGACCTCCAGTCATGCGTGGTCATTCTCCATGTGGATCTTGCCCTCATTGTACTACCACCTTATCGGGGGTGGATTGGCATTACCCTGGTCGCTCTCGGCCATTTAAGAGATCCTGGGATACTACATGTAGTTCTGTTTATGTAGTCTATATTCTCATATGCCCCTGTGCCTTGACCTATGTGGGCCGGACCACCCGTCCGGCAAAAGTTAGTCTATCGGAGCATGCCTCACGCTTACGTCATAAAGTTCTCACGGCCCCAATCGTACCTCATTGTATACAGTATAACCATACATTTGAAGCCCTACAGTGGTCAGTTATAGATCATGTCCCTGCGGATCCTCGTGGTGGTGACCATATAGTAAGGTTGCAAACATTGGAACAACGATGGATATTTACTCTAAACTCGGTCACACCACATGGACTAAATCAAGAGATTGAATGGATGAGTGTCATATGACAATGTTTCTCCGAAAACCAATCAGGACAGGGATTCCCCTGTCAGTGGGGTTTTTCCCGCCTCTGATTGGTCAGTTCCTTATATATTTGCTTCCGGTTTTAACGGCCCAAACAATTCAGCAGAACCTCAGCCGCGTTGACGGCGGTCTACATTGGTTTTCGTTGCCTATAATTTGGTAGTTTGGAAGCACTTGAAACAGGGTATCTCTACCCGAAACGTGCACGTCGTGCTGAAGTCCTTTTTGTAAGAGCGACGACTACTGGGAAGTTCAACGAAAGTTTTGAGATAAGTGTTATGGTAGAGGAACTTTAGATTTAAATAAAATAAAAGAAGCTAGCAGTCTGGAGGGGGGCTGGTTTCCCTCTGGCCCCTCCTACGGCATAGCTCCGACAAAAAGTTTAGTAATTTTTATTGTTATATAGGGAGGTGATATTTTAAGTGATTCTGGTATATATTTTCTCGAATTTGTTTCACTGGAGTGGGGGGGGGGGTGATTTTTTAGCAAATAAAGACCAGCATGGTCCATCTAGTCTGCCCAGTGAGGTGGCAAGAGTAGATGCACTGCCGTTCCATGCAGGTCACCCCTATTTGTTGAGATATAAGAGAGAGTTAAATTTATTTTGATTTTATCCCGTTGCTATAAAGGGATCCACTGTGTCTGTCCCATGCTATTTTGAATTTTGTCACTGTATTTGCTCCCACCCTTTCAGTGGAAAAGTATTTCTTGACATTGCCTTTCAGTTTACCCCCTTGCAGTTCATGTTATGCCCTCTAGTTTTACAGCTTCCCCATCTTTGAAAAAGGTTTGTTGATTCATTAATACCCTTTAAGTATTTAAAGATCTATATCATATCTCCCCTGTCCTCGTCTCCTCTAGCATATACGTATTTGTCTTCACGTCTCTCCTCATACGTCTTCTTGTGCTGGCTCCAAATCATTTTGGTCGCCTTCTTCTGAACAGTTTCCAATCGTTTTATACCCTTTTGTGAGATACGGTCTCTAAAACTCGACACAATATTCCAAGTGAGGCCTCACCAGTGACTTGTACAGTGGCATTAGTGGTAATTCCTCTCTGTATGCAACCCAGCATCCTTCTGGCTTTGGCCTCCGCCTTATCCCACTGTTTCACCACCTTAAGATCCTCCAGAAACAGTCACTCTGAGGTCCTTCTCCTGGTCCATGCATATCAACCTCTCACCCCCTAATGCATACAGTTCCCTTGGGTTTCTGCTTCCCAAGTGCATGACACTGCACTTTTTCACATTAAAATCTTAACTGCCAAGCATTAGACCATTTTTCCTCCTTTTGTAGATCTTTCCTCATGTTATCCACTCCCTCAGGGGAGTCTGCTCTGTTGCAAATTTTGGTGTCATCTGCAAACAGACAGACTTCCATTTAATCCTTCATCAATATCACTCACAAATATATTGGAGAGTACCAGTCCCAGGATCGATCCCTGGGGCATGCCACTAATCACCTTCCTTTCATCTGCGTGAATTCAGTTTACCATCACCGCTTACCATCTGTTGTCTGACAGTCAACTAATTTCTGATCCAGTTCACCACCTTGGGACCCATCCCCAGGCTGGGCCGTTCAGCTTATTGATGAGCCTGCTATGAGGAACAGTATTAAAGGCTTTGCTGAAATCTAGGTAGATTACATCCATCGCATGCCCTTGATCTAGTTCTCTGGCCACTCGGTCAAGGAAATCAATCAGATTTGTTTGGCATGATCGTCCTTTGGTAAAACCATATTGCCTTGGATCATGTAACCTGTTGGTTTCAAGAAAGTTCACTATTCTCTCTTTCAGGAGCGCCTCCATTACTTTTCACGCAACAGAGGTAAGGCTTACTGGCCTGTAGTTTTGTCACCTCTTCCCTATTACCACTTTTGTGAAGAGGTACCACATCAGCCCTTCTCCAGTCCTGTGGAACTTCTCCTTTCTCCAAGGATCTATTAAAAACATCCTTTAAAGACCCTGCAAGAACTTCTCTGAGCTCTTTCAGTATCCTTGGATGTATCCCATCTGATCCCATGGCCTTGTCCACTTTCAGTTTTGCAAGCTGTTCAAACGCATCATCTTCTGTGGATGATGTAGTATCTACTCCATTCCCATTTGTATATTTGTCAATCACAGGTGGTCCTTCTCCAGGATTTTCTTTAAGAAAATCAGAACAGAAGTATTTGTTTAGCATTTTTGTTTTTTCAATGTCACTTTCCACAAATCCATTATTGGCACTTTTGAGACGTGATTCCAGCTCTGATCTTCCTCTTCTGAATATATCTGATAAGTTTTCTCCACGCTTCAGAACTTTAGCCGTCTTTTCTTCTGCCTTTTATTTTGCTATCCTTATTTCTCTTTTTGTCTTTTTTAGCTTTATTCTGTTTTCTATGTTCCTCTGTTTGCAAACTTATGAATTTTATGAAAGCTGTGTTTTTTGCCTTTATTTGTGCAGTCATTTCTTTAGAGAACCAAATAGGATTCCTTTTCCTCTTGTTTTTACTTATTTTCCTTTCCTTATATATGTATCTGATGCCCCTTTTTATTGCCTCCTTTAGTTTAGCGCACTGCAGTTCCACTTCCCTTATCCCCTCCCACCCTGCCAACTTCTCCTTCAGGCACTTGGCCATTTTACTTAAGTCAGTGTTTTTGAAGTCTAGGACTTTGAGCTTGCTGTGATTGGACTCTGCCTTGGTTTTTATCTTATACCACACCATGTGATGATCATTGCTGCTCACATGGGCACCCACCTGGACATTCAACACACTATCACCATTTGTCTAAGGAATGCATCTTGGAAGGCATCCACAATTACTTTTTTTCCAGATTTGCAGTGATATCATTCCTGTAGATCCTCGGTTGGATCATCAACTCCGCCAAGAGCAAATTGACACCATCCCAGCAACTGGTGTATCTGGGGACCCATTTTGACACTGAGAACGGGCTAGTGTCATTACTGGAGGAGAGGATAGACAAGCTGCAGCGACTTCTACACAGGTTCTTGTGGATGGTGGAGCCCCTCAGCCTGGCATTACTTACAGATGTTGGGGCTAATGGCAGCAGCGCTGGACCTAGTACCCTGAGCCAGAGTACACATGCAGCCACTGCAGAGAGCGCTTCTCTTGAGGTGGTCGCCTCAGTTACACCCTTTATCCCACAGGCTTCAATGTCCAAGGGAGTGTCATTGGAAACCCCAGACTGGGTGGTAGTCACCATGGATGCCGATGTGTATGAGTGGGGAGCCTTTCCCAGGTTGCTCAAGGACAGTGATCAGCGCCAGGCAGTTGGTCTATCAATGCCAACAGTTCATGCCTCCGCTCGAAAATAAAGCGGTAAGAGTGTTCTCAGACAACGTCTCAGCTGTGGCATACATGAAGAGACAGGGATGCATGGGCAGCACAATTCTGGTAGCAGAAGTAGAGCTGATACTGCGGTGGGTCAAGTGGCACCTGCAGGTCTTATTGGCGGTGCATGTGGCTGGCAAGGACAACGTGCAGGCCAACTACTTGAGCAGAAATTGTTTGGACCTCACGGAATAATCCCCGGAGGACCCTGTGTGTTTGAGCATAGTGCATTACTGGGGTCAGCCTGTTCTGAATCTTACGGCATCCACGGTCTGTGCCAAGGCCAGTCAGTTTTACAGTCATCGGAAAGAGCCAGTGTCGGAGGGGTTAAATGTGCTAGCGCAACCATGGACCCGGGATGGACTTCTGTATGTCTTTCCACCTTGGGTCCTAATCGGTCTGTTCCTGCTGAGGATAGCGCAACATGAGGGTCGGGTGATTCTGGTGGTCCTGGACTGGCAGAGGAGACCTTGGTACACAAATTTGGTCCAGATGGCAGTGGACCAGCCATGGCGACTACTGGAGAAACATCTCTCTCAATGCCCTGTTCTGATGCCTCAGGTGGATCGATTTATCTCGCTTACGGCCAGGCTCTTGAGTGGGCACAGCTGACTAAGCGCAGTATGCCCCTGGGGCGATTGCCACTCTGAGGGCTCAAAAAAAGGTCTACTTCACTGTCCTATGTTTTGGATTTTGCAAGCTTGGAAGATTGGTGTGCGATTTGCAGCCTCTGGCCCTTGGGGGCATCTGTTGCAGACTACCTGGTGTTTTTGCAGGTGGGTCTTGAAAGAGCTTGCTCTGAACTTCCATGAAAGCGCAGGTGGCGGTGCTGGCCTGCTGTCAGAGCAAGGTGCATTGGGTCCCGTTGGTGTGTCATCCGAATGTCACTAAGTTTCTATGTGCGGTGAAGCAGGTCAGGCCTCAGGTGAGAGTGGTGGTTCCACCCTGGGATCTTAACCCCATGCTGTCTGTCTGGCGGTGCTTCCATTTGAGCTGCTGAGGGGCATCTCCTTGAAGGGTCTTACCTTTGAATGTTGCCTTCTTGGTGGCCATTTGCTCGGCCAGGCGCATTTCCGAACTGCAGGATCTCTAGGGGCAGTTTCTCCAAATTGGTACCATGACAGTCGTGAACCTCATTTCTAAGCTAGGGCAAGGGGAGTATAATCTCAGTCTCTCAAATTTTACTGCTAAAGCTTGGCATAGTATTTGCCTCGTGCCAAAGAGCCTCCTGCTGGAGTTCATAAGATATAACATGTATGGGTAGTTTGTCAAGATGTGCTTGGAAATTCTTCATTATCAAGCCGGAGGCACCCAACTCGATGGAAAATATTTCTGTATCTTTCTGCCTCATTTGGTCTTCGACTGCATTTCTGGTATTCCAGGATCTTTTGCCTCTCCATGTGATTCACACCTCTATTATCAATGCCATTCTGGTGTTTTTCTTCTTAACCGCTATATCTGGCTTCCCTTCATCCAGCTTTGTATTGGTCAGAATGGGAGTATCCCAGGTGATCATAACCACCTCCATTCTCTTTAGGAATACAATGATGTTGTATTGCTTGCAGAGTTTCCAATGGACGAGGCTCGCTGCTTTATGTCTTTCTGCCTTCACAGCCAGCTGTGAGCTGAGTTACCATTTCCAGGTCTGTCTTCCAGAATCGACATTTCCAAATCATCCTGCTAGACCAGTCCAGACAAGTGGGTTAAATCCCCCTGCCAGCTGATGTTGGAGACAGCGAATGCTACCAGAAGTCTGATTGGTTGAGCCCTAGTAGCTATACCCCTAGGGGGTCGCCTTTAGTATTTCTCTGTCTCCAGCAGATGATGGTGTTTTCCACTCTTCTCTAACTTCAGGTGGTTTTCTGGGACTGGAAGTCTCCAGTGCACACAAGAGGTGCCCCTCTGGAGTTTCCCAGCACCTTACTGAGGAGGTTGGACTCAGGTTTAGATAACCTGAGCAGTTTGCCTCAGGAGGCAGGACAGGTTCCCGGTCAAAAGGCCTGGGACAGCCTAGGTGCAGGGGAAGTCTTCCTTTCTTGTCTAAAGGCGGAAAGGCAAGCAACCATGGGGATAAGCAGGATTCCAGGAAAGGAAATTAACGGTAAGTGAAATTTCTCCATGTCGGTGTTGCCAGTTTTTTTTTTTTCAATGCTTGCTGTAAACAATCTCATCTGTGAGCTGCTGTCCTGGGCTGCAACTATCAACCTCTCATCCTTCGGTTTCAGTTCACCCCTCCTTAATCATTCATGTGTCCGTTCTTGATCGACAAAATTCCTGGAGTAACATTCTGTATTTCCCACTGTATTTGTGCATCTGCCATTTGTTTTTCCATGTTTTGTTGATCTAATTCCTTGAATTTTTTTTCCCCTCTTGTTTTACAAATTCTGTTACTTCCTTCCCTGTGCATGCTTGTGAGTTTTCACTCATTCCTTCTAGTCTTTGGAACACTTGTGAAAAGTTTGATGGAGACAGATTCTGGACGTTTACTCTCATATTTCAGCACTTTTTGCATATTTGGATCCAGTGATGCAGTGAAGTAGGCCTGGAGGCCAATTATGATAGCTCTGTATGTGTAATCAATCTTAGAGTCCTAGCCGTCCTTCAGCTCTAGGGATGTACAATCTTGGCATACACTGATTCTTGTAAATCACTTCATGGACATGGAGGAGTTTTCATGTTCACACATCCAGTTTTTCAAGATCTTTAACAGGCCAGTCCACAACCCCAAAGCTGTATGAAAGTACAGGAATTGCCAGCTGATTGATGACTTGCATCTTATTCCTTGATGTTAAAGCACTTTTCAGTAATGATTTTAATCTCCTGTAGTAGTCTTTACTGAACTTTTTCTCTTAGTAATTTCTGCTTGAGTGTTGTTCCTTCTACTCCGAGATTCTTATATCATGGTCCTGTTCGTGGTCCTTAATGTCACAGCCTTTAGCCAGGGAGATGTTTTCTGTTTTGCTCAATTTTCCACTAAAAAAGTTGCCTTAGCACATTTGTCAAGGCCAAAGGTCATCCTGATGTCATCAGAAAAACCTTTTACCACATGGCTGTAGGGAGCCATTTTTAGTGTTTTTCAAGGAGAGAATGGTCTTACGGCCGGTTCCTTCCAGTCTGCAGAAGGTGGTCTTGCTGTTCCAAGTCAAATCAGATGGTAATGCTTCCAGTGTTTGGGGCGACGGGAGCCGGGGCTGCTGACAGTTGGCTGCGTAAATTGGATGTCTGGAGGACCCTATGGTGCTATCTGCAGTGTACTCGGCCCTTTCTGAGGTCAGAGTGGTTGTTTGTCCTATTTGGTGCCCCATGTAAGGGGGAGCGGGTCTTGAAGGCACCCATATCATGATGGGTAAATGAGGCTATCAGGTCAGCATACCTCCTCAAGCATAGGGTATTTCCTGAGGGCCTATGTGCACATTCCACTGGAACTCAGGTTATATGCATGAGGTTATATGCATGTAAATATGCATATAACCTCACAATTATCATTATGCATGAGGTTATATGCATATAAATATGCATATAACTTCACAATTATGTATAATTCCAAATCAGTGTTATGTATATGTAAACAATTTAGACTACTGTTATATTTAAAGGATTGCTGTGACAAAAGTTTAATGTAAAACCGCTACTGATTGCTGGAAGAAGTGGTATACAAATGTAACCAAATAAATAAATAAAATCCTGGGCTGAGTTTAGTTTGGTACCATCAGTAAGAATTTCATTCAGCGACATGGTCATCTCTGCATGCCTTCGCCAGACATTAGCGCCTGGATATGCAGACTGACAGAAAGGCAAGATTGGCGAGCAGGTGTTACAGGCAGGGTTCATGGGTCAATCCCATCTGTAGCTACTGCTGCGGTATATCCCATCTATCTGGCCTGGACTGGAAGAACATGCATGAAGTTGAAATTAGGCCTTACCTGCTAATTTTCTTTCATGGAGTCCCTCCAGTCTAGGCCAGAACCCACCCAAGTCTGTCATAGTCGGGAGCTCACGGGGGACTGGTAGGCGAGTAGGCTCTTCCACAGTTCTGCAGTGGGGCTGCCTGTCCAGCTAGGACTAGAGGTCTCTTGCATCTTCATCACTGGGACTTGATTGCCAGAAGGATGAGTGTAAAAAGAGGAAAAAAAACCCAAGAAAATTAAAGAGGAGCTCAAACAATGGTTCCCTGCGCAGAGCGGTTTCGCTCTGGAGTGCTGAGGCAAAGGGAGAGGTCAGCTGTACTGTTTTGTTCCTTCCAGTTGGTAGTTGTGTAGTCTTGTCTCTTCTCGGGAGGAGCTGTTTGTTATTGTCATGGGAATACTGAAGGGAGGAGGATGGTCCTCCAGCTCTTATGTGAAACGTTACTAAAGATTTGCATAATCAGTCTCCAGCATCTGGTGGATAGTCACAACCCATCTGTCTGGCCTGGAATGGAGGAACTCTATGAAAGAAAATTAGCAGATAAGGTCCAATTTCACCTTCTGATACTGCTTATATGAAACAAAATAGATTCAAAGATTGAGGTTTAGGCCTGCTGATCTCAGGGGGGGGAGGGATGGGGAGGATGTTCGTGTGCAGAGGTTACTTGCCCTTGGTTGGAATGGTTCTCCCTCTAGTTTTTAGCAGCTTTGTTATGGAAATAGCAGAGGCTGCACAGGACCCTCTTTTACAGGGTGATGTTAGCGAGCTGGCAGAGGAGTCCAAATGCATGCATCTGGAGGGACTTGAGGAAAGAAAATTTAACAGGTAGGATGTAATTTCTCCATTGCAGCTTTGGAAGGCTGCCATTCACAGTTTCCTTATCGTCCCTCCAGTCCAGTCCCGACATATGGGTTCTCATGCCCTATCAGCAGCTTGGAGACTGATCACATTAACTTTGATGACCTCACAATACCAGCCCCAGTATCTCGGGCTCCAAGTAGCTGGAGAGGCATGATTCTGAAATTCAGATTCGCTGAAGGGACAGCTAAGAGAATACCTTTTTTTTTTTTGTTTTTGTTTTTACTTAGGGGCTTGTTTACAAAGCCGCGGTAGCGGTTTGCGATCGTAATCGGAGCCGCGGCCCCATTGAAATCAATGGGGCCGCGGCTCCGATTACGATCGCAAACCGCTACCGCGGCTTTGTAAACAAGCCCCTTAGTGTCTGCAGGGCAACTACAACTTGGTCTGGAATAAAGCCTTTATATAAAAAGAAAAAGACAGCTGAAAACCCTTCCTTTGGCTTTGGGGGGGGACAGCCTTAGCAATCTGAGCCCTTCTGATGGGGCGGGAGCAGCTCCCAATCCCTGGAGTGGGTGAGGAATCACTAGCTGCAACAGTGTCGCTCTTACCTCAGCTGCCGACACCAGTAAAGTGCTGGGTGCGCAGGTGGGAAAACCGTCGTTGAGGGGCTCCGCCACGGGTTCCTTTGCTTTCGGAGAGGGGTTTTCTGACTGACGCTGTGAATAGCAGGAGCCAGTGCCATATTAGTTTGCTCCATTGTGCTGAGAAGGTGGGAGAGAGATCCTGGGAGTGGGTTCGTATGCTGGGGCCTCATCCTACGTGTTTTTATTTTGTTTCTGTGCCTGGAGTGTGCTTCTGTAGTGCACTTTATTATTATTATTATTATTATTTTATTATTAAGAACTTCAACACCCCTTGAGTGAACAGGACTGGAAGAAGCAGCCTGCAGCACTGGTAACATTTGGGGCAGGTCTTCATCCTCTCTGTGGCAGGAGTAGGCCTTGGAGGTTGGTCAGCTTCCCAGAGGCATAGTATTCAGACAAAAGCCACGTGCTTGGCCTGTGGTTCCGCTGTAACTGTTTCCGCCACAGGGTTTTGTCATGACATGTTAAACAGTCCTGGTAGGTAGAGGACAGTGTATTGGAGGAGAAATCGGAAAGGACTGGGAAGGGGATGTCCTGGGGGGGGGGGGGGTGTCAAAATCTGCTTCCCAGGCGACAGAGGAGCACCCTTCCTCTGCGGCCCTACCGAGCTCAGCAGCTGGGCTGGGGGTTAAGGGGGACGACAGCCCCTTTTCACTGTTGTTGGAGATTCGGGGTAGAGGCAACAGTCCTCCCTATCCTTCCACATGCAAATTAGCAGACAACGAAAACCTCTTGGGGGGCACTCTTTCCAGAATTTGTGTTGCTCATACATACATAAGGCATTTTGTTTGAAGCAGCGGGAGGTTGATGTCTCTGTGGTGGCCAAAGAACGGGCTAAACAGCAAGGTTTGTCAGAAACAGTCTCCTCCAGGGTGTTGTATGTTGAACCTGGCTTTAGTCGTTGACATCTGGAGGTAGAACCATGGGAGGACACGTGTTTTTGTTAAACATTCTAATGAAGGTGATGACCCTGGAGTGGGGACGGGCCTAGAGGCACCTGAGCTTGAAGGCGAGATTCCTCAGGAGGACAACACTAGGATCCTATGTGACTTCCGTAAGGAGGAATTGGCTGCCCTTATCTCTCATTTGCTGTTAACCCTTAAGATGCCTCAAGAGGCGCGCCAGAGGAGGAGCCCTTAGAGGACCCTTTGTTAAAGGTGGTTCGGAAGTTGTAGACAGTGTTCTTGCTGCATCGAGTAATTAAGCAGATGTTTCAGGATGAATGGGATGTCCTGGAGGTGGGTCTTAAAGGGACACTGACTGTGGCTCGTTTTGTACCCGTTGCCAGATCAGGAACAGGAACAGCTGCGATTTCCCAGTGTGGATGCGGCAGTAACACAAGACTACAATTCTGGTGGAAGGTAGTACAGCCCTTAAGGATGTGCAGGATAGAAAGCTAGAGACTTTGTTTAAGCAGGCCTTTGAGGTCAATGCCCAGACTTTACAGGCAATCATCTGTGGGGCTTTTGTGGCCAGGGTTGTGTTGGACACAGGTGATCTTTGGAGAATGCAGGGGATTTGCAGCATCCTCCTCTAGAGGTGGCTAAGTTGGAGTCCAGGTCCGCCTACTAGCGAATGCCTTTTATGACCTTATTTCAGGGCTTGTCAGAAAGCATGGTCTCGACAATTGCCACCCAGCAGTACCTGTGATTATGGAATTGATTAGTGGACGTCACCTCGAAAGCACGTTTTGAGTAAACTTCCCTTTTAAGGGTAGGCTTTTGTTCGGTGAGGTCCTGGACAAGTTGGTTAAGGACGGGGGAGTTGAAAGGAGGAAGGCTCCCTGAGGATAAGCAGAAGCCAATTAGGTCAGTGGCCCCGGTGCTGGGTCAATCAAGGGACTTTTGACAATTCCGCGCAGTACACTTCGTGCCTTTGCATAGGGGCTGGTTTCCCTCTCGAGGGCAGGCCATTCGGGGTTTTCGCGGAACACATAGAGACTTCCATGCCTCTTCCTCCTCTGCAGCAAAGAAGCCACAGTGAAGCAAGGTGGGTCCAGGTGAGAGTTGTGCCTGTTGGGGGTCAGCTACAGGACGTATACTCACCTGGGTCCAGATTACCCCTGACGAGTGGGTGCTTGAGGTCGTTTGCAAGGGGTACGCCTTGGAATTTGCGCATCCTATCAGGGAGGCCTTTGTTCACTCCTATTGGGGAGGGACACTCTGGTGATTGCTGAAGATAGAAGCAGTGGTGGGGTCCCTACAGACCAATGTGTCTGTGGTCGATACCCCATATACTTCGTAGTGCCCAAGAAGGATGGTTCCTTCCATCCGATTCTAGATCTCAAACATGTCAAGTCATTGCCTAAAGTTGCCTTATTTTCACATGGAAATGCTGCGGTACATAATAGTGGCCGTCAGACAAGGAGAATTCCTGACATCACTTGATCTAAAGGAGGCTTATTTACACATTCACATTTGGTTAGAGCACTAATGATTTCTACGGTTCCTATGATCATGTCCAATTTTGAGCTTTGCCATTCGGGCTGGCGACTGTTCCCTGCACCTTCACCAAGGTCATTGTGGTGGTCGTAGTGGCGCTTCGTCATGAGGGAATTTTGGTGAATCCCTACCTGGACGACTGGCTCATACGGGTGAAATTCAAAGTCCAGAGCAAACGCCATGGAGAAAGTAGTTTCCTTTTCTGGATTGTCAATTTTGCCAAGAGCTGCCTACAGTCATCCCAGTACTTGGCTTACTTGGGGGCTGGGTTTCAGATGGACAAGGGCCAAGTGTCCTTGTCAGTTGACAGGATCCATATTCTGCAGAGGCAGGTCCATCTCAAGATGGAGACTCCCACTGCGTGGCAACATAAGAACATAAGATATGCCATACTGGGTCAGACCAAATTCCATCAAGCCCAGTATCCTGTTTCCAACAGTGGCCAATCTAGGTCATACGTACCTAGCGGTATCCCCAAGAGAACCAGGTTCCACAATGCTTGTATTGGGTCAAGCATTGATATCCTGGGTCCCTTTTTAGTAATGGTTTATGGACCTTTTCTCCAGGAACTTGTCCAAACCTTTTTTAAACCCAGCTACACTAACAGCCTTTACTACATCCTCCGGTAACAAATTCCAGAGTTTGATTACACGTTGAGTGAAAAAATATTTTCTCTTATTTGTCTTAAATAGTTTACCCTGTAGCTTCATTACATGTCCCCTAGTCTTTCTATATTCTGATAGCGTAAACAATTGATCTATGTTTACCCATTCCACTCCATTCATTAATTTATAGACCTCTATCATATCTCCCCTCAGTCGTCTCTTTTCCAGGTTGAAGAGCTCTAATCTTTGTAGCCTCTCTTCATAGGAGTAGCCTTCCATCCCCTTTACCATTTTGGTGGCTCTTCTCTGTACCTTTTCTAATAACGCTATATCCTTTTTAAGATACGGTGACCAGAATTGCACACAATATTCAAGGTGCGGTTGTACCATGGAACAATACAGAGGCATTATAATATCCTTTGTTTTATTTTCCATTCCTTTCCTTATGATACCTACATTCTATTTGCTTTCTTGGCTGCCGCTGCACACTGGGCGGGAGGGTTTTAACATGTTATCCACGATGACGCCTAAATCTTTTTCCTGGGTGGTAGTTCCCAATGTGGAACCTTGCATCGTGTAACCATAGTTTGGGTTGTTCTTCCCTAGGTGTATAACCTTGCACTTGTCCACATTAAATTTCATCTGCCATTTTGATGCCCAGTCTTCTAATTTATCAAGATCCTCTTGCAATTTTCCATAATCCTCTTGGGTTTTAACAACTTTAAATAGTTTTGTGTCATCTGCAAATTTGATAACCTCACTTGTTGTTCCACTTTCCAGGTCATTTATGAATATGTCAAAAAGCAGCGGACCCAGCACAGATCCCTGGGGTACACCACTATTCACCTTTCTCCATTGGGAAAATTGGCCATTTAGCCCTACCCTCTGCTTTCTATCTTTCAACCAGTTCCTGATCCACAATAGTACACTTCCTCCTATCCCATGACTCCTAAGTTTTGCCAAAAGTCTCTGATGAGGGACCTTGTCAAAGGCTTTCTGAAAGTCCAGATACACAATATCATATCTTTGTCCACCTGTTTATTCACTCCTTCAAAAAAAATAACAGATTAGACAAGATCTTCCTTGTCTAAAGCCATGTTGGCTGTCTCCCATTAGGTCATGACCAATGTTCCCTCTAATTTTCTGTAGGCTGTGTGCGCATAAAATATCAGCTGTGCAGCTTTTGAAGGAAGGTTAAATTTTTGTGCGGCACATAACGACACTCGGAGTTCTATACTTTAAAATTTGACTACACGTCACAATACAGTATGTACACCACATTGCACTAGATAATATTGTAGAACCTGTGAAAACCGTAAATACACAACTTTTAAATTTTAAGATGTCTGTGTTTTCTATCAGAATCAGAACTGTAATTTTTGTGCGCTCTGTTATAAAGTATGTGCGCTCGCTCAGCGAGGTGTGTGTGCGCGCACACGCTCACAGCTTAGAGGGAACAATGGTCATGACTATCTATCTACATGCTGAGTAATTTTATTCTTTATGACGGTTTCTACCATTTTTCCTGGTACTGATGTCAGGCTCACCGGTCTGTAGTTTCCCGGATCACCCCTGGAACCCTTTTTAAAAACTGGTGTTACATTGGCGATCTTCCAATCTTCAGGTATTAGAGATGATTTTAATGATAGTTCACAGATTACTAATAGCAGGTCTGCAATCTCTTATTTCAGTTCTTTCAACACCCTTGGATGTATACCATCCGGCCCAGGTGATTTGCTACTCTTCAGTTTATCTAATAGTTGTAATACATCTTCCCGATATATCGATATTTCCTTCAATTCTTCTGCACCTTTAAATACCACTTCAGTCATGGGTAACATCCCTACATCTTACTCAGTAAAGACCGAAGCAAAGAATTCATTCAGTCTCTCCGCTATTGCCTTGTCGCCTCTTAGTGCTCCTTTAACCCCTTTATCATCTAATGGACCAACTGACTCTCACAGGTTTTTTGCTACGAATGTACTTGAAAAGGTCTTTATTTCGCGTTTTTGCTTCCACAGCAAGTTTCTTCTCATTCTCCCTTTGCCTGCCTTATCAATGCTTTGCATTTAACTTGCCAGTGCTTGTGCTGTTTCCAGTTTTCGTCGTTTGGCTCTTTTTTTCCATTTCCTGAAAGATGCTTTTTTGGCAGCAACAGCCTCTCTGACCTCACCTTTAAACCATGCTGGCAGTTTTTTGGACTTTCTTCCGCTTTTCTTAATGCGTGGAATACAGCTGGTCTGGGCTTCCAGGATAGTATTTTTAAACATCCAAGCTTGATGTAAGTCTCTTTAACCTTTGCAACCGCTCCTTTTAATTTTTTCTTAACTATTTTCCTCATTTTATCATAGTCTCCCTTTTGAAAGTTAAAAGGTAGTACTGTGGATTTCCTTACTATCCCTCCTCCACTAATTAAATCAAACGCGATCATGCTATGATCACTATTGCCAAGTGGCCCCAACACCCTTATCTCCTGCACCAGATCTGGTGTTCCACTAAGGACTAGGTACAATATGGCTTCCCCTCTGGTCGGTTCATGAACTATCTGCTCCAAGAAGCAGTCATTTATTTCATCTAGGAACTTTATCTCCCTAGCATGTCCTGCCGTGACAGACCCAGTCGATACCGGGGTAATTGAAATCACCCATTATTATTACTGTGCTGTGACTTTTGTTAGCTTCCTTGATTTCTTTGATTATTTCATGATCCATTTGTTCATTCTGGCCAGACGGTCGATAGTACACCCCCACTGCCATCACCTTCACCTAAGAACATAAGATATGCCATTCTGGGTCAGACCAGTATGGCAGATCTTCAGCTGTTGGATTCTATGGCAGCAACAATAGAGTTGGCGCCCTGGGCATGGGCCCATATGAGACTGTTGTAGAGGATGATATTGCAGAGGTGGTCAGCTCAGCGCCTCCCGCTTATGTGGCTGCTGCCCTGCCTGGGCGACCAAACAAGCTCTTAGCAGGTATGCCCCTGGAGACCCCCGCTGGTTCTTTTCTTATCTTTCCCATCACTCTTTCAGTGTGTGTTCTGGTGGATCGTCCTCTACTGCTATCCCGCTCTTAGTTGGTGTACCCCAAGGATCTGTCTTAAATCTACTCCTTTTCTCTTTATGCCCATTCCCTTGGTGCATTCATATCTTTCCATGGCTTTCAGTACCATCTTTATGCTGTTGACGCCCAGATCTACCTCTCTACATCTGAAATCTCTCTGACTTTCCAAGCCAGAATCTGTGTGCCTTTTTGACATTTCTGCTTGGATGTCTCACCACCACTTGAAACTGAACATGGCCAAAACTGAGCTGCTTATTTTTTCCCTCTAAACCCTCCTCTGCCTTCCTCCTTTCTCAGTCTCTGTGGATAACTCTCTACTCACGGTTTTCTCAGCTCGCAACCTTAGGGTTGTCTTTGGCTCCTCTCTCCTTTTTCACACACATCCAACTGATAGCTAAAACCTGCTGTTTCTTTCTCTATAACATCAAAAAAATCCACCTATTCTTTTCCAAACACACTACTAAGACACTTATCTACTCTTTAGTCACCTCCCGTCTAGACTATTCTAATCTACTTCTTGTTGATCTCTCTCTGAATCATCTATCTCCCTTCAGTCTGTTCAACACTCTGCTATGCGGCTAATCTTTCGCCAGCCTCGTCATGCTCATATTACCCCTCTTCTCAAGTCACTTCATTGGCTCCCTATCTGTTTCCGTATCCTGTTCAAACTTCTCCTGCTGACCTATAAGTGCATTCCCTCTGCAGCAACTCACTATCTTTCCTTTCTTATCTCTTCCTACACTCCTCCTCGGAAATTCCGCTCTTTTGGCAAATCGCTTCTATCTGTGCCCTTCTCTTCTATTGCTAACTTCCAGACTTCGCTCCTTTCACCTTGCTACTCCTTATGCCTGGAACTACCTGAGTCTGTATGTCAGGCATCTTCTCTGACCCTTTTCAAATCCAGGCTGAAAATTCACCTCTTCACTGCCGCTTTCGGATCTTGACTCACCTGATCTCCTTTGTGTTTCATCACCATTCCCCCAGATGTATCCATGTCTTCAGCTATTGTGTTATATGTCTTGACTAGATTGCAAACTCTGATGAGCAGGGACAGTCTTTTGCCTATCTGTGCAGCACTGTGTTCGTCTTGTAGCACTATACAAATGTTCAGTAGTAGTAATAAATGCTATTCTCACGGGCTGGGGAGCACATTGCGAGACCCAGGTTGCACAAGACTCCTGGTCTATGGAGGAAAGGCATGGCCCATCAACCGTTTTTTGGAGTTGAGAGCAGTGTTTTTTGCCCTGCAGGAGTTCCAGGGCCGCCTTCAAGGAACGACAGTAAGAGTAATCTCAGACAATGCCACGACAGTAGCCTACATCAGTCGACAGGGGGACACCGGCAGCATTCAACTGAGAAACGAGGTTGTCCCATTGTTGCACTGGTTACAGGAAAACTTGAGACGCTTTCAGTGACACATGTGGCCAGCAAGGAGAATGTGATAGTGGACTACCTCAGTCAGTTTCAACTGGACCCCGACGAGTGGACTGTCAATGCAGGGGTCTTTGTTCAGTTGGTACGTTGTTGGGGTCAGTCGATCATGGACCTGAAGGCAACCTTCGAATCCGCAAAAGTGGTTCTGTTTTACAGCAGGAGAAAGCACATGTCAGAAGGGCTCAACGCATTGGTGCAGTCCTAGCCCGGGGGGGGAGGGGCACAATTCTTGTTCCATCATGGATGCTGATCTGCTGTGTGGTGCAACGAATCGAGACGCATCAGGGACTGGTGGTCCTCATGGCACCAGACTGGCTGCAGAGGCTGTGGTACACAGACCTGATTCAGTTGATGGTGGACCAGCCATGATGGTTGCCTCTCGCAGGGATCTGTGCCGGATCCTCGGAGCGATTCTCGTTTACGGCCTGGCTCTTGAGAGGGCTCGGCTGAAGAAACGTGGCTAATCGGCTGCAGTTATTACAACTTTGTTGAGGGCCTGTAAACACTCAATCTCCCTGTTGTGTGTCAAGTGTGGAGAGTCTTCGAGGCCTGGTGTGCAGACTGCCAGATGTTCTGCCCTTTCTGCAAGTGGGGTTGGAGCAGGGACTGGCGTGTAGTTCTCCATGAGTCCAGGTGGCGGTTTTGGCCTTTTACCACTATAAGATCTGGGGGGTTTCCCTGGCAGCTCCTCCTGATGTCATCCGTTTTCTAAGAGCAGCTGAGCAGCTTCGGCCTCTGAGGTTGCTTATACCTCCTTAGACCTCAATCTTGTGTTGGTGGAGGCACCTTTCAGACCACTGAACTCTTGTACTTTGAAGGATTTGACATTTAAGGCTGTGTTTTTGGTGGCCATTTGTTCGGCTAGAAGGATTTTGGAACTACAGGCACTGTCCTGCCGGGAGCCTTTTCTTTCTATTTCCAGGGAGAAGGTAGTGTTGAGACCGATGCCATTGTTTCTCCTGCAAGGTGATTTCAGCTTTTCATCTGAATTGGCTAGTATCTCTCCCAAAGTATTCCGAGGCAGTGGGGGCAAAAACAGATCCCCAGTTGCGCCTTCTCGATGTGCAATCATTTTGGAAGTCTGAGAACTTATTTGTCCTCTTTGGGGGACTGCAGAAAGGCGAGGCAGCATCTAAGGCGTCGATCTCCAGTTGGGTGAGGGAAGCCATTTCTTCAGCCTGCCTATTGAGGCGCAGAGTCTTGCCTGAAGATTTGTAGGCTCATTCGACCTGGGCTCAGATGTCATGGGTGGAAGCGAGCTTGGTTCTGCTAGCAGATATCTGCAGGGCAGTGACATGGTTGTACTTAAATACTTTTGTGAAACATTACCATCATACTTGGGCTGGTAGGTGGTGACATCTGCCTAAGTATAGCAAAGTTATCAAAGTTAGTATGATCAGTCTGTAAGCTGCTGGTGAGGGGTGAGAACTTGCATGTCAGGACTGGACTGCAGGTACTCAAGGAAAGACAATTAGCATATAAGGCCTAATTTCACCTTCCTGCAATCTACTCTTAGGAAAGTAACCATATATTGGCATTCTCCACCTACCAGACCGCCATTTCTATGATGAGCTGAAGCCGTTCACCTGTCTTGATGGTTCTCTGACAATTGCTTTTGACCGGGTCAACGATGATTACTGTGACTGTGCAGATGGCTCTGATGAACCAGGTGAGTGTTTGAGTGACTGGTGTAAAATGATCAGTTAGCTTCAGAACAGTCTTCTATGGGCACGTCAGTGCTGGTGTATAAGTCCACCATGCTTGGATTCCCAAACATGATCTCACCTGGGACCACTACTTTTCTCTTGAGATAAGCAGGAGTATGCAGGCACGTTCTGTTGGCGACGTCCCTGGCGGAGCCAAGTGCCCAGTCAGGGGTGCATAGCCCCGCTGTCTACGGAGAATCCTTATTGCAGATAAGCAACCACGCTTTGCCCTGGAATGCTCTCAGGCCATAAAGGATGAACTGTTGTGTATGCTTTCAAGGACGGAGGGCTTATGTCTGACCACAGCTGACCTGTTCCTCCTCGTGTTATATCTGTTCCAGGGACTGCTGCCTGTCCTAATGGCAAGTTCCACTGTACCAACGCTGGCTACCGGCCTCAGTACATACCATCTTCCCGGGTCAATGATGGCATCTGTGGTAAGATAAACTGGCTGAGGCTGTGCATGCTTGTGTGAATGGCAAACACCCCTCTTCCCAAACCTTCTAATCTTCTGGCCTAAGAACCCTCCCCTTCCCTCCTTCACAAAAGAGAGTTCAGTATATTTCACATCTAGCCTAAGCTCCAATCCCTTCACCATTGGGATTCCTTCTGAGGCACCTGGAAGGTGCTGCTGCCCCCCCCCCCTAGAACTGACTGACTTCTCTCTACCTTTCAGACTGTTGTGATACCACCGATGAATACAATAGTGGCCATGTCTGTGAGAATACGTGCAGGTAAAGCACTGCTCTTTTATCCAGTCATGAATTTAAAGCACCTCCTGTTCCCATATCACGTACCTCTGCACACTCATTTCTGCTCAGGGAGATGGGTCGAAAGGCGAGAGAGGCACTCCAACAAATGGCAGAGGTCGCAAAAGAAGGTTTCCATCTCAAACAGCTCCTGATCGAGGAGGCAAAGAAGGGACGCGAGGAGAAACAGGTGAGGATGGAGGGGTTTGGATTGACTTGAAAAGGGAAAGCGGGAACTGCTGGGGATAGAGCGAGGAGGGGGCATTTAATCTGTGCCAGTGCAGGTGAGGAGCTTATATGCCTGTGAAGGTCAGGACTAGGACTCAAAGTAAAAAGAGTTAATGTTTCAGCCGCAGGCGTGAGCTCCCTTCAAAGATTGGGTGTATATGACTAGCAGAAGTGTAAAACAACTCGTGCTCTTACTTTCAAAACTGGTGCAGAGCGGCTCTGTCCATGAGCAGTAGCAGAACTATTTTGGAGCTGGACTGTCCCCCTTTATCTTGATGTGTGCATTTTTTTCCTTTGCTGCGGGTCTTACCAGGGGAAACTGGCAGAGCTGCAGAATAGCAAGCAGTCCCTGGAGGATCAGGTGGAGGCCCTAAAAGTACTGAAGGAGGATGCTGAAGTGCCAGAACAAGAGGCTAAAGACCTTCACAAGAAAGCCTGGGAGGGTAACTTCCCCTTTTCCTTGCTAGACTAACCCCGCCCCCTGCATGCCTGATTTTACATGGAGCTCTGTGTGCTCTTTTTACAGAGCAACAGGCAGCTGAGCGAGCCGAGCACGAGAAGCTGCAGGCAGAGAGTGCATTCCAGGAGCTGGATCAGGACCACGATGGACTGTACGGGATCTTGTTATTCACATGAAACTTTTAATATTCCAGAGGGAGGGCTCTGAGTTCACAGCATTGGGGAGCAACATGTGGCACGTGCTAGCCATCTAAACTGTCTTTGGGGGGATATTTGGAAGGAATCTGCTCCCAAATGCAGCCTTCAGAAAAGCAACATTCACACCCCTTCGTTACTCTTAGATAGCACTGCACACATGCTGATTGGATCCTTTGTCACATAGTGCCGGGTAGTCGTTGCATGGCAGTCCAGTCCAACCTTCATCTGTTGCTGGTACGCACATGATACTATTTGCAGCTGCACCCACCTTTAATGTGCTTGTCACGACCGGGCATTGTGAAAGGTTGCCTGCTTATGCCAGCTCAATCCTTTTGTTTTTTTTTCAGGGTTTCGGTATCTGAGCTGCAGAGTCACCCGGAGCTGGACACGGAGGGTGACGGGAATGTGTCTGAGACAGAAGCAGAGGTAACGGGGTGGGCCAGTGGGAACGAGAACTGTGTTGGATCTCCAGTCAGTAGTATGATGCTCTCCTCTCTTGTCCCCTTCCCAGTCCTTTTTGGGAGATGTGCACCATGTGGACCTGCTGAGTTTCCAGGAGAGGGTGTGGCCAGTGATCCGAGGGAAGTACCAACCCAAGGTCAGTCTGAGAAGCAGCATGAGAGAACCAGATTCAGGTCAACAGTTTCTGAAGTCTGACTAAATGTCCAGTTGGGTGGCACAGGAGGGAATGATGGGGCTGAAGGAGTGATGCTGGGGGTGGGGAGGCATTGTCCACAGGGGGTGCACAATGATGGATGACTGCTTCCCTTACAGGCCTCAGATGACCTCTCCCCTGCCCCACCCCTTGAAGTCCTGCCGGAGGAGGGCATGGAATCTCGCCCTGAGATCCTCGATGAGGAGACGCATCCTGATGAAGAGGAGTATGATGAGGAAGATGAAGATGAGGGGGAAGAAGATGGGGCTGATGAAGAACCTAAGGTACATCACTGCTACCTCTCTCTCTAGCTTCCAAGGTGTAGGAGTCTTCAGTGCAGGGCAGAGCTGCTCCCTTATGGTAGGTAAGACCAAAGGTCCATCGGATTTGGCATCTTGTGTGGGACAGTGGCCAGAAACAGCCAACAGATTTTAATGGGAAGATCATTCCCTGCTGCTCACGAGTGGTGACACCAGAGTTTGCCTGACTGATTGCTAATGGATCTGTCCTACACAACCTTATCCAAACTCAGTATGTTCCCTGGCTGCAACTTTTCAACTAGCGAATAAAATAAGATGATTTTCCTCATCTTTGAGCCACTGGTGTCTTTAGCATGTGCTGAGAGCTGCGGCACCCTGAAGTTGGCTCTTGGGAGCAGGGCAATGGGAGGCTGTTCTTAGAGCAGGTGGCTGGAGAAGGCTGCAGGGTGCCCCGACTTAATGTAGCTGCCTTGTGTTTTCAAGGTACGACCTCCAAAACAAGCAGACAAGCGAGAAGAGGAGGCCGATGCACTGCCCCCATACAATGAGGCCACACAGGCACTGATAGACGGTAAGCCTCGGGCTGTATGCTGCATGTGTGCTAAGCTTTTGCCGTGCAGGGCAAACCCATGCCCTAAGGTCCCAAGCTGGGCTTGCGAGATAACCATGCTCTAGACTGTGCTAATGTCTGCCTTATTTTATACTGCTTTCTTATTTTAGTCAAAACATTATGCATTGTAACTTAAATTTAGTAATGTGCATTAAATGGGGACATTGATAACTTGGATTCCTTATCGACCCTTCAGTGCAGTCCCGTATACCTGTGGGCTGTCGCTCCCCTCCAGCAGCTTGGAGACTGAGCATGTCATCTTTTCATGACATCATCCAGGATAAGTAGCTGGCACCACCCTCCAGTATTTGTCTCCAAGCTGCTGGAGGGGTGATTCCCACAGGACTCACTGAAGAGACAATTAGGAATAGCAGGAAGTTGGGTTAAGGTGGATTAATGAAAGATTCAGAGAAATAAAGTATTTAAAAAAAAAAAAGACAAAGCGCGACTCCAGAAAAAGAGGGGCTCCAGGATTCTGAGGCAATAGAAGGCGCTGTGACTTGCCCAAGGCCACAAGGAGCGCTAGTGGGTATCAAACTCTAGTCTCTTGGTTCCCAAGCCAGTGCTTGAACCACTAGGTGGCTGCTCCTCTTCAGGTGTCCAGCCCAGTGCTATCTCCCTTTTATTTCCTCCAGTACAAATGGGAAAAAAAAAAAATATATATATATGGTAAAGACAACAAACAACTCTGGCAATACCCATCCTTGTTCCTCCCTCCTCCTGTTGCCTGTGTCTGGGATTCCTTGGGGAGCTGCAGGTTTTTCAGCCTTTTAATTGCTAAGGGGCAGGGGAAGGCCCAGCATCTGTGGCTGCCATGTGTGTTCAGATATGCCTGGGCACGCTGCGGCAGGTATCCTGAGCTCATGCAGGCTGCAACTAATTCAGATCCCAGCTATCTAGTGTCAGTAAGGGGCTCTTCAGACTTGTCTCTTTCTTTCAGTGGCAGAGAGAGCGCGGGAGAGATACGAGGAGGCGGCCAAGTCTCTAAAAGACATGGAGGATTCCATCAGGTGACTGCAAGAGACGACGCCTTAGCCCAGTGTGTGTGCGCCTGCCTTTGGTCTGCTCATTAGTGATAGTGGCAGTTTTAGGTTTTGTTGCGAGTTAACCTTTCGGAAATGTTAACCCCTTCTTCCCATTGTGCCAGTAGTCTTGCGTTTCTCCCTCCTGCAGTTACAAAAAGGAGAGAAGACCGCAGCCATCCTGCCATGTCTCCTGGTGATCTTGCACTGCATATTCTGTTGCCACCTTGCAGTTCCTGGCTTGAAGGGTGGTGAATGGGCAGTGAGAATCTTGTGGGGGGGGGGCACATGCAAAGGAATTAAGACAGCAGACCTGCTAAGTGGGATATTCAGTGGCCATACCAGTGAGTGCTGCTGAATATCGCCTTAGCCCACCGCTTAGCATCCACAGGTGAAGCAGGGGCAGCATCAAAGGTTAGCTGGTCAGCGGTAGTATTGAGCTGCTAACCAGTTAGGCCAACAAAAGCAGGTCTGAACTTAGCTAAGCTGGTTATCTGGCCAACAACTGAATATCTATGCTGAGCAGTCAGTCGGGCAGCACTGACTATCCAGTGATAAGTAGTGGCGGCCAGCTATTTTAAACACCCTGGCGGCGGCTGCTGCTGCTGAATAATCTCACCCCTCACCCACCCAATGTCCATGCCCCTCATTACAGTTTATGGTGCTGCAGTACCTGCCATGTGGCACTAGGTGATACCAAAGATACATTGTTGGTTTTGGAGTAATGTAGATGGTGGGCTACTTTCTTTGTCTTTCACAGCGGCATTGCGAGCACCTCGGTGCCTGCTGACCACATTGCTCTTTCCTCTTGCAGGGCTTTGGAGAAGGAGATCACGTTTGACTTTGGACCCCTGGGAGAGTTCGCCTATCTCTACAATCGGTGCTATGAGCTCACAACCAATGAGTAGGCTGCCCCTATCCTTCATCCTCCTCGAACTGTGGAGAAGGGGGGGATGCAGATTTTGATTCATTAAGATCACCTTATTATGGGATGTGCTGTGATGTCAGGGACTTTTTAAGATTCCTAAGAAGCTCCCTTAGCATGGCATGAGAGCTGGCTTTGCCTGCTGGCATGGTGATTTGGGTAACTCTCTCCTCATTACTTCTCCAGACGCATGGGGTTTACACGCTCCTAACAGCAGATTGAGACTGGGAGCCACTGGTTTGATGTCATCCTATTTAAGGATCTGCACAGCTCACAACCAACTAGTATTTCTCAGCCTCTAGTATTTAGTAGGTAAGGGTAAGTCTCTGTGTAGCTCTGACATGGGGAAGGGGGAAGACTAGCTTAGGGAGCAGAGACAAAGCTACCTGCTGAGAGAGAATAGTGAGGTGGAGTCTAGCAGATTACAGGATCTGAGGCAGCATGGATTCACCAGAGGCAGGTCTTGTCAGACAAATCTCATTGATTTCTTTGACTGGGTGAGCAAGAAGTTGGACTGAGGGATGCCATAGATGTGATGTATTTAGATTTCAGGAACGCCTTTGACACTGTTCTGCCTATGAACAAACAGCACCCAGGGATGGACCCTAAAGTTACTGCTTGGATTAGAAATTGGTTGGGTGGGAGGCGACAAAGAGTACAGGTAAATGGAGCTCACTCTGAGGAGAAGGATGTTATCAGTGGTGTGCTGCAGGGATCTGTCCTTGGTCCGATTCTTTTTAACATCTTTGTTCCTTTGCGTCCCTCTAGTCCAGTCCCGGAACCTTAGAGCTTAGAACGCCTTCCAGCAACCTTGGAGACTGAATGATGTCATCTTTTTTTCTGATGTCACCGATACAAGTAGGCTAACTCCACCCCCTTTCAACAGTATTTCAGTCTCCAAGCAGCTTTTGAGACATCTGAGCCTGTATCTGGGCTCAGTTGTAACAAACAAGTAGAGCTGAATTATTTATTTAGTTTGATTTGGCTTGTTTCAAATTTTGATTAGATTTTTCTCTTTTTGTTTTAAGAGCGTTGCTGCTGCTGAAGCTTCCTGCTGGGCTATTTTAATTTGTTTTGTTTTGCCTCCTCCCCATCTTTTAAACGATCAGAGGCTTAATAGTTTTAACGGATAGATCCTCCCTGCTCCCGAACCCGGTAAGAGGGGTGAGGAGCAGGTAGAGAGAAAGAGAAAAGAAGAGAAACCAAAAGATTTAGGCTGTGCACTGCCCTTAGATGTAAGGGATTCCAGGGCATTTTGTTTTCTCTGACGTTGGTGCCGAAGCCGCTGAACGGCTAAGCTCCAACGCATTGAACTTCTCCAGGACTTTAAGGTATGTGGGGGAAGGTACTGGTAATTAATTGTTTTTTGAATCCGCCTTGTTGCCGTTGATCATTTGGCCCGCGAGTGTTCAGCGCGCGGGTGTCCGGCGCGTGAGTGTTCAGCACGCGGGTGTTCGGCGCGCGGTTGTGCGGCGCGCAAGTGTTTGGCGTGCGGTTGTGCGGCGCGTGAGTGTTCGGCGCGCAATTTCTTCATTAGCTTATGCGGGAGTTATGCAGCAGTCTTTTTAATTGTGTTTTTTATTGTGTTTTTGACTTTAATTATTCTCTTTAGTTTGGGAAAATAATCCTTTTAAGGTACAGTCTTTTTAATTGTGTGTTTGACTTTTTATTATAGAATGCCGGCTAAGCCACAGTGTTTAGTTTGTGGCTCGCAGCGTGGAGAATTAATGGATTCGGGGGTGTGTAAGTCATGCACTTTGGAGCCCGATGGTGCAATCAAAGCCCAAGGAAGTTCCTTGGGTGTCCAGGTTGGTTTAACAGGGGAATTTGGTAATTCTCTGCCACCTGCTTTAAGTCCTGTGCGGACAGGGCCTGGGTCTTCTGCTGAGGTTGATGCTCTGGTGCTTCCATCTATGAGCACAGTAGATGTTCATTCTATTCCTCCTAATTTCTATTTGCTGATGTCTCAGGCCTTGGAGCTTCTGCAGCCTATGTTAGGGGTTTCTTCTCAAACTTCAAAGGGTATGAAGCGTACTGGGTCTGTTTGTCTACCCGAGGAGGACGCAGGGTTAGCAAAGATCAGTAAGCAGGCAGTAAATGATGATCTTCTCGAGGAAGTGTTGGAAGGTGCAGACGATGTAGATCAGTCCTCTGAGATGGAATTAGAGGAAGGAGAGTTGCCAGAAGAAGAACAATAAAGTAGAGTTGTGAGTATTTCGTAAAGAGGAGTTGCCTGCTTTGATTTCTGAGACTCTCAGGTCACTTAATATGCCTGCGGGGGATTCGGTAGCTGAAGAATCTTTGGAAGATCCACTTTTGCAGGCGGTGCGGAAGTCCCAGCGAGTTTTCCCAGTTCATAGAGTTTTTAAGTCTATGATTCAAGAGGAGTGGGACTGTCCTGAGGCAGCTTTTCGAGGTTCTAGATTTTTAACTCGTCTTTACCCTCTTTCAGATCAAGATAAGGAGCTTTTTCGCTCTCCTAAAGTGGATGCTGCGGTTTCAGCTGTAACCAAGAAGACTACGATTCCGGTTGAAGGAGCCGCTGCATTAAAGGATGTTCAGGACAGAAAATTAGACACTTTACTTAAGCAGGTGTTTGATGTTAGCGCCCTTTCCTTGCAAGCCTCGATTGCGGGGGCATGGGTCGCAAGAGGATGTTTGCGATGGTCGCAAAAGTTGCAGGTAGATCAGGTAAATGAGCAGTTAGAGGAGGTAACTCGGTTGGAATCGGGTGCTGCTTATTTATCGGACATCCATTATGATCTTATCAGAGCTCTGGCTAAGAGTATGGCCTCGGTTGTAGCGGCTCGAAGATACCTTTGGTTGCGTAACTGGTCAGCGGATGGTTCTTCTAAGGCTCGTCTTAGTAAGTTACCTTTTAGGGGTAAACCTTTGTTTGGTGAAGATTTGGAAAAGTTGGTTAAAGAACTAGGGGAGTCCAAGGGTGGTCGTCTGCCAGAGGATAAGCCGAGGCAGAGTCGAGGTGCTGGAGGCGCATGAGGAAATTCTAGAGAGTTTCATAGATTTCGGACGCCTCGTTTTAGCCAGCCCCAACGGGGAAGGTTCTCAGTACGGGATCAAGGATTTCGGAGTTTCCGGGGAGCCGGAAGAGGATTTTCTCAGTTTCAGGCCACAAAACTTAAGAAATCCCAATGAGATGAGACAGGCTCAGGCAGGGTTTATTCCCGTGGGAGGAAGGTTGAGGGATTTTTACCCTGCCTGGGTCAAGATTACCACAGATCAGTGGGTTTTAGAGATCATTCGAGAAGATTATGCTCTAGAGCTCCTTCGGCCCGTGTCAGACTCCTTTGTTCAATCTCCTTGCTGCACTCCACAAAGAGTGAATGCAGTCGCAGACACACTGCAGCTTCAGGCGGTAATTCCCGTTCCTGTGGAGCAGTGCGGTCTCGGTCGGTACTCCATCTATTTCGTAGTGCCAGAGAGAGGGCACTTTTCGGCCGATTCTAGATTTAAAAAGGGTAAATCGTTGTCTTCGGATTACCCATTTCAGAATGGAGTCGCTACGCTCTGTCATCGCGGCTGTGAAGGCAAACAAATTCTTAACCTCATTAGATCTGACAGAGGCGTATTTACATATCCCCGTGCGGAAAGATCATCAACGATTTCTGAGATTCGCTCTGCCCATGGGGCATTTTCAATTTCAGGCGATGCCCTTCGGATTGACTACAGCTCTGCGAACGTTTACCAAGGTTATGGTAGTGGTAGCGGCTGCCCTACGCAAGGAAGGGGTAAGAGTGCATACTTATCTAGACGACTGGCTGATTCGAGCAAAGTCAAGGCAGGAGAGTCTAATAGCCACCGTGCGGGTAGTACAGTTGATGGAGAGTCTTGGTTGGGTGGTCAATTTTGCAAAGAGCAAGTTGGAACCAACACAGTCTCTAGAATATTTAGGAGCATGTTTCGAAACAGCGAAAGCTGCAGTTTTTCTCCCAAGTCACAGAGTTCAAGGATTGAGGGAGATGGTCAGTCGGTTTCTAGCAAGACAGGCGCCGACAGCGTGGCATTATCTACAATTACTGGGTACAATGGCGGCCACGATCAAAGTGGTACCGTGGGCCAGAGCTCATATGCGAGCATTGCAGGGGGCTCTTCTGCAAAGATGGTCTCACCAGAAAGATGTGTTGACTCGGCACCTAATCTGTCCTCCAGAGGTTCGTCAGGATCTTCTCTGGTGGTTAGCGGAGGAGCATCTGGAGGCGGGTATGCCTCTAGAGCCTCCATCCTGGATTTTGCTAACGACGGATGCAAGCCTCACAGGTTGGGGGGCTCATCTCCAAGGCAGGTTTGTCCAAGGTCTCTGGTCACCAGAGGAACAAACTTGGTCCATCAACTGTCTAGAGATGAGAGCTGTGAGTTTGGCGTTGCGGGAATTTCAGAGTTATCTGAATCATGCAGCAGTAAGGGTGTTCTCTGACAATGCGACAACAGTCGCCTACATCAATCGCCAAGGAGGAACCGGCAGTCTGGCTCTGCAAACGGAGGCGAGTCAGCTTTTGAAGTGGGCAGAGCGCAATCTGTTAGCTCTTTCCGCTCAGCATGTCGCAGGAGTGGAAAATGTGGAAGCGGATTTTCTACGTCGTCGCAGAGTAGACCCAGGAGAGTGGCAGCTTCACCCAGAAGTGTTTGTGGTGTTGGTGCAACAATGGGGGATTCCCCTAATGGACCTGATGGCAACTTTCGAGTCGGCGCAGGTGTCATGTTTTTTCAGCCGAAGACGGTTGCGAATGTCCGAAGGCCTGGATCCTTTAGCACAGATATGGCCGGAAGACGGTCTCCTTTACGTGTTTCCTCCGTGGACTCTGATAGGGCGTGTACTTCAACGGGTGGAGCGACATCGAGGTCGGGTGTTGCTAATAGCGCCCAATTGGCCTCGAAGATCTTGGTATGCGGACCTAGTGCATCTGCTAGTGGATATGCCATGGAGGATTCCATTTCGAGAGGATCTTTTACAGCAAGGTCCATTACGCATGCCCCAGGTGGCTCGATTCTCGCTTACGGCTTGGCTCTTGAAAGGGCTAGGATGACTGCCAAGGGTTATTCGTCGGCGGTCATCTCTACTTTGCTGAAGGCACGAAGACGTTCAACCTCGCTGGCGTACATACGAGTGTGGAGAATTTTTGAGGCATGGTGTGCCGAACGGAATCTTAGGCCGTTAGGGGCCTCTGTGCCACAGATTCTTTCTTTTTTACAAGATGGTGTGGAAAGGAGTCTAGCGGCTAGTTCTTTGAGAGTGCAACTGGCAGCTATCTCATGTTATCGTGGTAGGATTCAGGGTCAGCTTTTAGGTTCTCACGTAGACATTCGTAGATTTTTAAGAGCCGTATTGCTTATGCGGCCTCCTAAACGTAATTTAATGCCTTAATGGGATTTAAATTTGGTTTTAGAGTCTCTAATGGGTCCACCTTTTGAGCCATTGGGAGTTTCGTCATTGAAGGATTTAACGTTGAAGATGGTTTTTCTTGTGGCAATCTGTTCTGCTAGAAGAATTTCGGAGTTGCAGGCTTTATCTTGTAAAGAGCCATATTTATCATTTTTTAATCTCAAGGTTGTATTACGTACAGTGCCAGCATTCTTACCGAAAGTGGTTTCAGTGTTTCATGTTAATCAGGTGGTCTCACTGCCTGTATTTTCAAAGAGCCAGAAAGATAAGCCAGGTCGTAGATTGCATCTTCTGGATGTTCGTAGAGTGTTGAAGTGGTATCTCCGCAGAACCGCTACTTTCAGGAAATCCGATAGATTGTTTGTGTCCTTTGGAGGTCCTCGTAAAGGAGAAGCGGCGGCAAAGTCTTCTATTTCTAGATGGCTAAAAGAAGCGATAGCATCGGCATACCTTCTTAAAGGAAAGGCGGTTCCGGTGGGTCTTCGAGCCCACTCAACCAGCGCGCACGCAGCGTCTTGGGCGGAGGTTAGTTTAGTTCCAGTAGGAGATATTTGTAGAGCGGCTACATGGTCGTCTTTATATTCTTTTGCTAAGCACTATCGGTTAGATGTGCAGGAAGCAGAAGATGGGCGTTTTGGTTCAGCGGTTCTTCAGGCTGGCCTTGCGGGTCCCTCCCATTAAGATTAACTACTCTGTTACATCCTCTAAGGTTCCGGGACTGGACTAGAGGGACGCAAAGGAAGACGAAATTAGACTTACCTGCTAATTGTTGTTCCTTGAGGAACTCTAGTCCAGTCCCGGATCCCTCCCAGTGTATTTCAAGGGGGTTTTTCATCAGCCTGAGTTTTGTTTTTTATTAAGTTGTTAGGAATTTAATTTTAAAGCTTTTAAAATTTTGCAAACATTTATATATAATTCAATGTTTCAGGATATTTTGTGGCAGCAGTGCTTTGTAAGCATGCAAAAAAAAAATTTATATATTTACGGTTTGTTGTTTTAAAGGTATTTTTTGCCTATTAATAGATTTTATTATCTACTTATTTGTTGCTCTGCTGAGTCTGCTTTGTCAATAGGTACTGTTGAAAGGGGGCGGAGTTAGCCTATTTGTATCGGTGGCATCAGAAAAAGATGACATCATTCAGTCTCCAAGGTTGCTGGAAGGCATTCTAAACTCTAAGGTTCCGGGACTGGACTAGAGTTCCTTAAGGAACAACAATTAGCAGGTAAGTCTAATTTCATCTTAGTGATATAGCGGAAGGGCTGTCAGGTAAGGTTTGCCTCTTTGCGGATGATACCAAAATCTGCAATAGAGTAGACACACAGGAAGGAGTAGATAACATGAGGAGGGATCTAACTAAGCTTGAAGGATAGTCGAATTTGGCAGCTGAGACTTAATGCTAAAAAATGCAAGATCATGCATTTGAGCTGCAAAAATCCACAGGAGCGATACAGTGTCGGGGTGAAGTACTTCTGTCCACAAAAGAACGACGGGACCTGGGCATAATTGTGTCTGACTATCTTAAAGTAGCTGAACAGGTAGAAAAGGCAACAGAGAGCCAGAAAAATGCTTGGGTGCATAGGGAGAGGAATGGCCAGCAGAAGAAAGGAGGTGATAGTGCCTCTGCATAAGTCTCTGGTGCGACCTCGTTTGGAGTATTGTGTGTAATTCTGGAGACCGCACCTTCAAAAGGATATAAACAGCTGGAATCAGTACCGAGGGTGTCTACTAAAATGGTTAGTGGTCTTCATTATAAAGCATATGAGGACAGACTTAAAGATCTTAATATGTTCACCTTAGAGGAAAGGCGGGATAGAGGAGGAGATATGATAGAAATGTTTAAATACCTTTTGTGGCATAAATGCACAGGAGAGCCTCTTTCGATTGAAAGCAAGCTCTGTTACGAGGGGACATAAGATGACGGTGAAAAGGGATTGACTTGGGAGTAATATGTAGAAATATTTCTTTATGGAAAGAGTGGTAGATGTGTGGAATAGTCTCTCAGTGGAGGTAGTAGAGACTAGAACAGTTTCTAAATTCAAAAACGCATGGGACAAATACAGAGGCTCTCTAAAAGTAAAAAGAGGACTATTGTAATTGATATGGAAGGGCAGACTAGATAGCTATATGGACTTTTTCTGCTGTCATGTTTCTATTATTCCCTTCCCTTCAGTGAGAAGGCTTGGACTAGCTGAGTTTGAATGGACAGAGTTCTTCCCCCTCACTCCAACACCATTCTGGGAGTGAGTCTGCAGGTCACCTGTCCCTCTCCCTACTCCTGTGAGGTCTGGGAGTCCTTGAAGCTGGTGGGTTGCTGCTCCAATAAAACTTTCAAGCACCAAAAGTAATCAAAAAAGAAATTACATGTCACCCCTACAGTCCAGTCCAGACATGTGGGTTGTCTTCCCCCATCAGCAGCTTGAGACTAAGCATGACATGTCTTTGGTGATGTTGCATTAGATGAGGCTCTGCACCAATTCCAGACCAGTATACTCAGTCTGCAGTTGCTGGTTAGGGGCTTCTGTGCACACTGACTTTTACTGAGGGGAGGGGTGGGGGGGGGAATTTGAAAAGAAAGGGAAAGAGGAGGTTGATACCTTGGGGAGGAGAGTATTACTGGCCAGAATTGCCACAAAATACAAAAAAAAAAACCCAAGACAGCAGGAGGAAATTGACCATGCCTCAACAGCTGCAGACTCAAAGGTGAAGCAAGGCTGTTGAGTCGGCCGGCTCTCACCTCAGCGTGAAGCTCCTGCAGTTCTCCCCCCCCCTCCTCCATCACAGCTGACATCATGCTGTCCATCGGATTGAATCCCAGGATCCCACAGCGTTGTCTGCATTTCTGTGAGGCAATTTGGTGTTTTTTCCTTCTCTCCCATCTGAGCATTGAGTGGGGTGGCCGTTTTCTCTTGTGGGGGGGGGGGGGGGGAACAACCCTGAGCAGGAAAGTCTTGCCGCCATTTGCTTTCATTTTGTGGTCATTGCTAGATGTGTTGTCATGCCTGGAGGAAAACAGCAATGTGTGGCCTGTGGCAGTTGGTGGTTTTTGCTGCAGCTGCGACAGGAGGGCTGCATAGCTGAGGAGATAATCCCCCACCACTGCACGAGCCATGGAAATAACTTACCGGCATCAAGAGATTCCCTTTCGATATGTCTTAACCTGCGATTTCGGTGGAAAACGCCACCATTTTGAGCAAGCCCGGAACACTGCGAGAGGATGGAAGTGCCCTGACGATGGCTCATTCTGCCGGTCCTGCCAGTGCACTTTTCCCCTGGCTTTGTTTTGTTCTTCCATCGAGCCTATTGTTTGAAATGAGGGCTAGAGAGTAAAACAGAGACTTGGGAGGCTCACAAACGAAGGGGTGACCCTTCTACTTTTGCTGTCTCAAGCAGGGACGGCTGATGTTGCAGATCTTATGTCCAAGCAGGGATGTCTAGATGTCAGACTTCGTAAGGAACAGGCATCCCTGCACTCGGAAGGCTCTGAGGACCCCTCTGGGCTCTGGACTGATTCAGGGGCAGTGGAGATCGAAGAAGGGGAGATCCCTCAAGGGGAGGACCCAAATATTGTTTAGGAATTCCACTGAGAGGAGCTGATGGTGCTGATTTGCATAGTCATTAGCAGCTCTGATTATATACCATATGACCCCATGTCTGGCGATGAGCTCTTGGAGGATGTGCTGTTGCAGGGAGTCAGGTCTGCCCAGATGGCCTTTCCAGTTCAGAGCCATCAAGAAGATGATAGAGGCTGAGTGGGACGCACTAGAGGCTGGCCTGAGGGGCACTCTGTCAATGGCACATTTGTACCCTTTACAGACAGGTGAAGGAGCTCCTTAAGCTCCCAAAGGTGGACGCATGATGTCGGTGGTCACCAAAAAGACAGTGTTGAAAGGATGTGCAAGATAGGAAGCTTGAGGTCCTGCTGAAGCAATCATTCAAGATTAATGTCTTGATGCTGCATGCTTTCATCTGTGGGGCCTACATGGCGCCAACATGCTGGTGTTGGACGCAGGGTCTCCTGGACTCCAGGACTCATCCCTGCTGAGAGGAAGGCACAGTGCTGGAATCCGGTCTGCATATTTGGCGGACAACTTTTATGACATGGTTCAGGCATCCACCAAGAGCATGGTGTCTGATAGCAGCTAGGCATTTCCTTTTGTGAAACTGGGCGGCAGATGTGTCATGCAAGATGTGCCTCAGTAAGCTCCCTTTCAAGGGAAAGCTCCTCTTTGGGGGAAGCATTGGAGAAACTAGTCAAGAACTTTGATACCAAAGGAGGGCAACTCTCCAAGGATGAGGCTCGAGGGGCCAAAGCGGCGGCATCAGCAAGGGGACAACCCCAAGATTTCTGGTATTTTCATGCTGTCTGTTTTTGGCCCCTATCAATGTGGCTGTCTTTCCCGACAGGGGTCAGTCGTTTTTGGATGTTGGGGGACTGGTCAAGGATACAGTGTTGGTACCTTGGTGGGTTCCAAGAAGCCACAGTGAAACAAAGGGGGTCAGTTGGGCTTGGTGCCGGTGGGGGGCTGGCTGCAGCATTTTTACTTTGACTTAGTCCAGGATACCTCTGACCAGTGGGTCCTAGAGGTAATACAAAAAAGGCTATGCTCTGGAGTTAGTGTGACCTATCCGAGAAGCATTCATGCACTCTTCTAGCAGAGTCTTGGTCAAGCGAAAGATGGTTCAGGACACCCTTCAGAAACTATTACAGCTACAAGCTGTGATGGAGGTACCTCTTGCTGAAAGTGGTCAAGGGTGTTACGCTATTTATTTTGTGGTGCCCAAAAATGAAAGCTCCTTTCAGCCTATTCTAGATCTCAAGCACATCAATAAGCCCTTACGAGTGCCTAATTTTCGCATGGAAATTTTCTGCTCTCTCATCATGGTGGTGCACCAGTTCGAGTTCTTCATGGTGCTTAACCTGATAGAGGCATATCCTCACGTTCCCATATGGCTGGACCATCAGAGGTTCCTGCGCTTTACTGTCACAATGGGCCAGTTTCAGGCGTTGCTATTCAGACTTGCCACCACTCCAAGAACATTCACAAAGGTTATGGTGGCAGCGGTGTTGCGCTGGGACAGGATCTTGATGACTAGATGACTGGCTAATCTGGGAAAAGTCAGCACAAGAAAGTGTCGAGGCCACACAAGTGGTCAAATTTTTCCAATGGCTGGGTTAGGTGATCAATTTCCCCAAGAGCAGTTTGGTGCCGTCTCAGGACCTCCTTCACCTAGGAGCCAGATTTCAGACACACATAAGACCTGATGTTGCTCCCCTTGGAGCAGGGGCAGGAACTGCAGGAGCAAGTTTGGTGCTTCCCCAGGATGTATGTACCATCAGCATGGCATTACCTCCAGCTACTGGGATCCATGGCAGCCATGCTGGAGTTGGTTCCATGGGCTTGGGCACACATGCAGTCATTGAAGAGAGCACTCTTGTCACGCTGGTTGCTACTCAAACCCCTGCTCTCGGGACAGTTATCTTGTCCACTGCAGACTCGGGTGTCCCTGAATTGGTGGTTACTTCGTGAAAAGCTCTTCTCAAGAATGCCTCTGGAGCCTCCCAAATGGGTGCTTATGACCACAGATTCCAGTCTCTCTCTGGCTGGGGTGCGCACCACAAAGCACAGATAGCCCAAGGGCGATGGTCTCCAGAGGAGGCCGCTTGGTCCATCAATCGTCTGGAGTTGCGGGCGGTATTTCTGGTTCCTCAATTCTTTTGCCCTCTTCTGCACAACAAGGCCATGAGCATTTTCTTGGACAACACCATGATTGTAGCCTACATCAGTCGTCAAAGGGGCACAGACAGCGTGGCTCTAGTGGATGAGTTGGAGCTGCTCCTGGTCTGGGCAGAAGTGAATCTCCTGGCACTCTCCACAGCACACATGGCGAGGAAAGAGAATGTGCAAGCTGACTTCCTTTATTTATTTTATTTATTTATTTATTTATTTAACTATTTCTTTTATACCGCCCCTTCCAGAGATCAAGGGCGGTTTACATATAACAGGTTAACAGTCTTGTACACAGTTTGTATACATTTTACATAGAACAATAGAATTCAACTATTTACATTGAACAGTAATATAAACTTTGTAGGTATTAAAACAAACACATCTAACTTTTTACAAATGTATATTTACAGTGTGTGGTGTGTGTGTTGTGTGGGTGAGATATTGGTGTAGGTGTTGGAATTTAGTTCCTTTTTATGTCGTCTTGGGGCGTGTGTGTGGAGGGGGGGCATGTGCTGAACCCAAGAGAGTGGACTCTGGATGCTGCCGTCTTCCACCGGATAGTGCGATGCTGGGACGAACCGGTCATTGACCTGATGGCCTTCATGTTGCTGGCTGAGGCTAACAGATTTTTCAGCAGGCAGAGAGAATGGCTGTCCGAGTGTCTGGATGCACTGGCACAGGCATGGTCAAGGGAGGGCCTTCTGTACATCTTTCCTCCCTGGGCGCTGATAGGGCGCCACCTTCAACTAAATGAATATTATGCTGGACTGCCTGAGGCATCCATAGTATGTGGATCTGATGTGACTGTTAATAGCTGCCCTGTGGCGCCTTCTGGCCGCACACATGCTGTTGTCTCAGGAGCCTATTCTCATGTCTCAGATGGATCGATTCTCGCTTATGGAAGAAAGGATATTTTCTCTAAGTTGGACCCTAAAGTTACTGATTGGGTTAGAAATTTGTTGAATGGGAGGTGATAAAGGGTATAGGTAAATGGAACTCGCTGAGGAGAAGGTGGTTACCAGTGGTGTGCCGCAGGGATCTGTCCTTGGTTCATTTCTTTTTAACATCTTTGTTAGTGATATCACTAACAAGGACTGTTAGGTAAGGTTCACTTATTTGTGGATGACGCCAAAATCTGCAGTACAGTAGGGGGGATCTAGCTAAGATTGAAGAATGGTCTAGAATTTAGCAGCTGAAATTTAATGTTAAAAAATGCCGGGTCATGCATTTGGGCTGCAAAAATCCAAGGGAATAGTACAGTTTGGGGGTGAAGTACTTCTGTCCACGAAAGAAGAGCAGGACCTGGATGTAATTGTTTCTGATAGTGGATAAACAGGTAGAAAGGCGACTGCGAAAGCCAAAAGGATGCTTGGGTGTTTTGGGAGAGGAATGGCCAGCAGAAAAAAGGAGGTGATAATGCCTCTGTATACTGTAAGTCTCTGCAACCTCGTTTGGAGTATTGTGTGCAATTCTGAAGACCACACCTTCAGAAGGATATAGGCAGGTTGGAGTCGGTGTAGAGGGTGGCTACTAAAATGGTTAGTGGCCTTCGTTATTCAGCATATGAGGACAGACTTAAAGATCTTAATATGTATACTTTAGAGGCAAGGCGGGATAGAGGTGATATGATAGAGACATTTAAATACCTCTGTAGCATAAATGCACAGGAGGGTCTTTTTCAATTGAAGGCAAGCTCTGCTATGAGGGGACATAGGATGAGAGTGAAAGGGAATAGACTCGGGAGTAATATGCGGAAATAGTTTTTTACGGAAAGAGTGGTAGATGCGTGGAATAGTCTCCCGGTGGTCACGAGGACAGTATCCGAATCTAAAAAAGCATGGGACAAACACAGGATCTCTAAAGGTAAAAAGAGAACTACTGTAGTTGATATGGAAGGGCAGACTAGATAGGCCATGTAGTCTTTTTCTGCCATCATGTTTCTAAGGGATTGCCACACTGTTGAGGGTGCACAAGCGCTCCACATCTCTAGCCAATGGCTGTGTTTGGTGAATTTTGAGGATTAGTGTGAGAACAGCGGCGGTAGGGCACTGTCTGCCTCTGTGCCTGATGTGCTGTTCTTTTTACAGGTTGGCTTGGATAAAGGCCTTGTGCTGAGTTCATTGAGGGTCCAGGTGGCTGTTCTGTGTTTATTGGGGGAGAGTGCAAGGGGTCTCTTGCCTCTCGCCTGGATGTGATTCGCTTTCTCCAGGTTGTCAAGCAGGTACTTCCTCCTGTTTGCCCGATTAATGCCACCGTGGGACTTTAATTTGGTGTTGTCAGCCCTAACGGGACCACCCTTTGAGCCTTTGCGAGAAGCTACACTGTAGGATCCATACCTTAAAGACCATATTTTTGGTGGCCATTTGTTCGGCATGACAGATTTCGGAGCTGTAGGCCTTGTTGTGCCCAGAGCCTTTTTTGCTCATCACTAGGGAAAAGGTGGTGGTACATTCGGTTCTTTCTTTTCTACCGAAGGTGGTATCTACATGTCACTTGAATCGAATGGTATCACGCCCATGTTCTGCTCCCTCAAAGACTGAGGAGACTCATCAGTTTACTGGGTATGCAGAGGCTGTTGCGCCTGTATCTGAAAAGAAATAAGCCATTTTGTCAGTTGGATCACCTCTTCATGTTTTTCGGGCCGCACAAGGGTGAAGCAGTGTTTGTGATGCAGAGGTTGAAAGAGGCGATTGCCTCAGTGTACTTGGTGACGTGCAGGGTATTGCCACAGGGTTTACATGTGCATTCTACCAAGGTACAGGCAGCCTCTTGGGCCAAGGTCAGCATGGTCCCTCCATTGCAATGTGGGCATTGCTCCATGCCTTTTGTACGCCATTAACATTTGGATATACAGGCCAGAAATGATGTGTGTTGCAGGCCGGGCTTGCATGTCCCGCCCTGGTCTGATTACTGCTATGGTACATGCCACACATCTAGATTGGACTGGACTGGACTGGAGGGATGATATGGAAGGAGAAATTAGGCCTTACTTGCTAATTTACTTTTCTTTCCTTGAATCCCTCTAGTCCAATCCAGGACCCGCTTGTCTTGTCTGTTTCAGTTGAGGGTGAGCCTGGCTCCGGAAGAGTCCATCTAGTAAAAGGAGTCGGGCATTTGGTTCGCCTTCTAGGATTCCAGCTGGTGTATGGTCTTGGTTGCAAGGGGCCCAAAGACACTAATGGAGTCCTGCTGATTTGATGGGAGGGTCTGTAAGTTTGTTGTCCTTGTTTCTGTTAAACTGTTGAATTGTAGTTGTGAGTCGTGTTTTGAATTGGTTTAAAAAAAAGGTGGGAAGCTCTTGCTAAGCTGCCTTTTGTAATGATACAAAGCTGCTGCTAGCTCCCTTGCTGCTTTGTCAGTCATATACTGGTCTTGAGATTGGTGCAGAGAGCCCTTTCTAGTGTGACATCATCAAAGATTTGTCATGCTCAGTCTCCAGCTGCTGTTGGGAAGAGACAACCCATACATCTGGACTGGAGGGATTCAAGGAAAGCAAGTAAGGCCTAATTTCTCCCTAATTGGTTTCCAGAGCAATCCTGCTAGGCCAGTCTAGACAAGCGGGTTATCTCCCCCAACCAGCAGGTGAAACAGAAAAAGAAAAGTGCCGTGACATCACTAGCATAATACCCAGCACAGCTAGGGGCACTCTCCAGTATTTTCTGTCTCAGCAGATAGTGGTGGTTCAGCACTGCTAACAATTCTCACTGCTGATGATCATCAGGAGGACATGAAGCAGTTCAGCAGTAGCATAGTCCTGGGGGGAGGGGGACCTCTGGCCAAAAGGGCCAGTTCAGTTGTCAGAGTCTTTTACTACTTCTACTACTGAGTATTTGTATAGCGCTACAAGACATACGCAGTGCTGCACAAACATGTAAGAGATGGTCCTGCTCATCAGAGCTTACAATCTAGTCAAGACAAACAACACAGAAGGTGTAGACATAGCAAAGAGGTGAGTTTTCAGCCTGGATTTGAAAAGGGCATACAGACACAGGTAGTTTGTTCCAGGCATAAGGTGCAGCAAGGTGAAAGGAGCGAAGTCTGGAGTTAGCAATAGAAGCAGTTTGCCAGGGTTTTCCACAGGGTTGCCTGGCCTGAATTCCCCTTGTCCCTTTTTGTTGTTTTCCTCTCTGTTTTTATATGTATGTGTGTGTGTGTGTGATATATATATATATATACACACACACGCTGCTTCTCTCTACATACATTATATAATGTGTGTGTGTATGTAATATATTATGCTGCTTTTCTCAATATATATATATATATATATATATATATATAATATATGTTGAGAGAAGCAGAACAGATGCTACTTTACTGCAGGGAGAATTAGATTGCGCTTGCACAGACCTGAGGCTTTAACCCATTCCTTAGCCCTCCCCTCCACTGTCTCTCCTGGCTTGAGGCATATTTGGACAGCAGAGCTCCTGAGCCTGCAGTTGAAGCCGTCAATTGTAAGTACTTGGTCTGCAGAGCTGTGGCTTCGTTTCTTTGGTTGGTGCTGTTAACTGCGCCGCCTTGGGGGTGCTTCAACATGATGTGGCCCAGTTCCCACCAAACAGCCTGCTGGGAGTAAGCACGTGTGTTGTCGGGATGCCGGCCTCTCACCCCTGCTGCTTGGGCTGCGGCAGGAGGCGTCACTATTTATTAGAACAGCTGTGCGCTGCTTATGCCACTGACCTGGGGGAGACCGCCACAACCCTCTCTGCAGATGGCTTGTCATCGTGGCTCTGTCTGTGAAATTGGGCAGCTGATGCGGCATCCAAGGGCAGGCTGGCTAGCTTTCCTTTTAAAGGGGCTCTCCTGTTTGGAGAGGAGTTGGAGAAGCTTCTGTTGCTAACTCTAGACTTCGCTCCTTTTTCCTTGCTGCTCTTTATGCCTGGAACAAACTTCCTGAGTCTGTATGTTAGGCGCCTTCTCTGGCCCTTTTAAAATCCAGGCTGAAAACGCACCGCTGCTGCTTTTGGATCTAGACTCACCTGATCTCCTTCATGTTTCCTTACCCTTTCCCCTAGATGTATCCCTTGTGTACAGTACTGTATTGTCTGTCTTGACTAGATTGTAAGCTCTGATGAGCAGGGACTATCTCTTACATGTCCACCACTGTGTACATCTTGTAGCACTATACAAATGTTCAGTAGTAGTTAAAGACTTGGGCGAGGTCAAGCCCCAATGTTTTCTGGAGGATAAGCCTAAGTCCTCGAAGTATCCCCCCTTCTGGATCCAGCTCTTCGTGCTCTGGTACCAACAGGGATCGCAGCCCTCTTCTTACCCGAGTTCTGGCAGCCACAGTCGGTCCTCTTGTGGGATGCGCCAGGCCCAGAGCTTTCCTGAAAGTCCACCTTCTCCTCCCGTGGGGGACCCGTCCTGAAATGCTGGAGATACAGAGGTGCCTGCAGCATTGTTGGCACGAGTGGGCCCAAGTAACATCAGATCACTGGGTCTTGGACGTCATCAGTCGGGGTTACACTTCAGAGCTCTCAAGGCCTGTTTGGGACAGGTTTATGGTATCCCCCTGTGGCCTCCGCTGTAACACGAGGCCATACGGGTGACGGTTCAGCGGTTGTTGCCCAGCCCCCCATCAAGCGGGGCTTAGGGGGTACATTTATTTTGTGGTCCCAAAGAAAGACTGGTCCTTTCGTCCCATGCTAGACCTCCAGGGCATCAATCACTGCCTGCAAATGCCCTGGTTTCAGATGGAGATGCTGTGCTCAGTCATTTAGTCCATGCGGCTGGGGGAGTTCCTGGCCTCGCTCAACCTCACAGAGGCATACTTGCATAGTCCCATTCGGTCAGAGCACCAGTGTTTTCTGACGTTTGCCTTCTGGGGCAACATTTCCAGTTCCAGGTGCTTCCTTCAGGCTGGCTACCGCCCCATGCACCTTCTCCAATGTTATGTTGGTCATGGCTGCAGCGCTTTGATGCGATGGCATCTGCTTTCACCCCTACCTGGATGACTGGCTGGTTCGAGCCAAGTCCCAGGGTGCAGCCAAGCGTTCTCTGAGGACGGCTGGGCTGGATTGTCAATCCCAGCAAGAGCTGTCTGAACCCAGCTCAAGACTGTGAGTTCTTTGGCAACCGATTCAACACTGCACAGGGCAAGGTTTTTCTCACGCAGACTCGGTGGCTCAAGTTTCACAGGCAATTTGGAGGCTTTCTTAACTCTCCCTCCCCTCGAGCCTGGGACTACTGCAGTTTTTCGGGGCGATGGCAGCCACCCTGGAATTGGTTCCCTAAGCCAGGGCACACTTGTATCAGCTGCAAAGGGCTCTGCTTGTGCATTGATCCCCCTGCCCCTAAGACTACTCAAGATGCCTGCCTCTTCCCTGCAGTGTCCAGCTCTCAGGTGCTGGGACTCCCCCAGCAATCTCTTACGTGGGGATTCCCCTGGAGACCCCTGCCTGGGGGGTGGTGACCACCGATGCCAGCCTGATGTATTGGGGCATCCCCTGTCTTTCTGGGACAGTCTGCCCAGGGCATGTGGTTGGAAAGGGAATCCAGGTGGGTGCCATTCGTCAAGAACTGGTATGGTTCTTACCCCTACTGGAAGGTCGGGCAGGCCGTCAAGGTTCTATTGGACAACACCATAGCCATAGCGTATATGAATAGCCAGGGGGGCACATAGTGTTCATTGTGGCCCATGAGATGCACCTGCTGTTCCCCTTGGCAGAAACCCACCTTCTGGCAATATCAGCTCAGTATATCACGGGAGAGGAAAATGTCCAGATGGACTTTCTCAGTTATCACCTCCTCAATCCCAGTGAGTAGGAATTGGCGTCATGGGCCTTTCATCATATAGTGCGGCACTGGGGTCACCTGGAGATGGATCTGATGGTGACCAGGAAGGTTCCCTCCTTCAGTCAGCATAAGGCAGCCAAGGCTTTGGGTGTGGACGCATTGATCCATCTGTGGCCGCGGTACTGACTCCTGTATGTCTTCCCTCCATGGTCCATTATTCCCCAGGTGCTCAGGCGGATAGATGGTACCCGAGCCTGATGATTCTTGTGGCTCCAGATTGGCCGTGACACCTGTGATACATGGATCTGATGCATCTGCAGGTGGTGCATTATCTGCCTTTGGGGAGCCACAGGGGCCTGCTGCTCCAAGGGCCCGTCCTCATGGATGATCTGGCTCCCTTCTGGTTTATGGCTTGGCTCTTGAGAGGCATCACTTAACGAGGAAGGGCTACTCTGTGGCGGTGGTGGACATTCTTTTGCAGGCATGACTGTTCTACTTCTCTGGCCTACGTCTGGGTCTCGTGGCTCTTTTGAGCATTGGTGCCACAAGCAAGGGCTCTCGCCTTGGAAGGCACAGCTTCCTTCCATGCTGTCATTTCTACAGGATGGGTTTCAGAAGGGTCTTGCGTGGAGCTCCCTGCGGGTGCAGGGCACAGCCCTCCCTGCATTCTGTGGGCCCGTTGCAGGGCATCCTCTAGCATGTCATTGGGATTTAGGCTGTTGTTTTGTGGGGCGTCCATTCATTGCACCCACTAGTGAGGCCAGCAGTGCCCCCATGGGATATAGCAGTCATCCTCCAGGTGCTTGTCTGTGCTGTTTGAGCCGCTGAAGCAGGCCATGATTAAGGACCTCACTTTGAAGGCTGTGTTTCTTGAAGCCATAACTTCAGCATATAGGATTTCCGAGTTGCAGGTGTTGTGGTGGTGCGACCCTTTCCTTGCCATCTCTGGAGAGGGCATTACCTTGTGACCGGAGCTTGCCTTCTTGCCCAAGATCCTTTCGCCATTTTATGTCAATCAGGTGATCTCCATGCCAGCTTTTCCCTGCAACCAGTGCACCAGCAAGGATCGGCACCTTTACTTTCTGGATGTCTATAGTGTCTTGCTCCGGTATCTGGAGCCCACAAATGCCTTTTGACTGTCCGATCATCTTTATGTCCCTCGTAGAGTGCAGGCAGCATCCAAGGCCACGTTGGACAATTGTCCTCATCTGTTGTGTTGTCTGTCTTGACTAGATTATAAGCTCTGATAAGCAGGGGCCATCGTCTACATGTCTGTACAGCGCTGCGTATGCCTTGTAGCACTATGCAAACAAGTAGTAATAGTAATCCTTGTGTGGCGCTAGATGTCCACTTCTAATGGCTCCTTGTGTGGCGCTAGATGGAGCGTCGGGGTTCCTCTGAGCGGGGGTCTCCTTCGCGGGAACAGCGCAGGAAGAAGAAACCCGTGAGGGTGGCGTCGGTAGACGCTCCTGGTTCCTCGAGGGTCAGGTCGCATAGCCCCGATAGCCGTCCCGGGTCTTCGGAGTCAGAGAGGCCTGCCAAGCAACCTTGTATCGAGATGGAGTCTCCTGGACACGTGAGTGCTGTAGTCCTCGTGGACTCTCCTCCAGGGGAGCCGACGGCGTCGGTGCCCGAGTCGGGGGCATGCTGGGTCTCCTGAGCTCGGACTCAGGTTGACGGCCTTGGAGAGCAGCCTCGCTGTCTTCATGGAACAGCAGCGGGCATTGATCGCCGGTCTCACCGGTGCATCTGCCCCGACCACCGGGACATCGACGTCCAAGTCGACCCCAGAGGCCGAGCCGATCCTCGAGTCCATGCGGGCTCGAGTCGATCCTCGGCCACGGTCTCCCTCGGCCTCCTGTTCGGGACCGAGGTCATCGACGCCGGTGCCCTCGGCGTCGGGGCGGAGGGCATTGATGCCCGCCCGACCAGAGCCGCTTGATACCTCTTCCGAGGAGTCGGGCTGGGAGACGGAGGACGAAGAGTCATCCGACACCTATCGGACTCAGTGTGTCCCATCGGACTCACTGGAGTCCGAACCTCGGAGACGATCCCCCACCGGAGGATACCCGGTTCTCGGACTTCGTGCGGGATATGGCCAAGGCCTTGGCATTCCCCGCGGATCCCGAGGAGGAGCCTCGAGCCGAAGAGCTCGAGGCCCTCCAGTATAACTCTCCCCCGAAGGAGGCCTTTATTGTACCGGCTGCTCTTCCGCATGTGGGAGACCCCGGCCTCGACGCCGGTGTTACGCAAGCGGGTCGATTCCATCTATCGAGTCTGCAAGAGCCCCGGGTTCCAAAAGGCACAATTACTGCACCACTCCATGGTTGTGGAATTGGCCATGCATCGACTGAAAAGTCAGAAGATGCACTCCTCGGTGCCTCCCGGCCAGGAGGCCCTGAACCTGGAGGCCCTCGGTAAGAAGTGCTTCCAGGGCTCTATGCTTGCTTGCCGTGTCCAGACATACCAGCTCTACATGGGCATGTACTTCCGAGACCTGGCAAAGGAGATTGCCGGGTTCTCTACTGGTCTCTCCGAGGAACCTTTGCAGAGGTTCCAGGCCTTGTCCACTGGTATTCGAGAGTGCTCGGTTTATCTCTCGAGCAGCCTATGATGGCTTTGAGGCTTCGGCCCGAATAGCCGGGGCCGGCATCGGTGCCCGCCGACAGGCTTGGCTACAGTCATCCGACCTCGAGCCATGGGTAGAGACAAGTTGGTCGATGTCCGCTGCCGAGGTGAAAACCTCTTTGGCAAGCCCATGGCTGAAAAGGCTGCAGAACTCGAGACCGAGACTCTGACCCGGACTAGGCTGTCCAGAAAAACCTCTGCCCCTTCTCAGAAAAAGAAGGGCTCGGGAAAAAAGACCTTTTACCCGAGGAAGTCATCTGCCTATAAACAATACCCTCATTATTAGGCCTCTGCAGCTCCCCAACAGGGTCAGCAGGCCAAGGGGCAGGGTCATGGGCCCCATAGGCAGAAGGGCCCCAAGCCACCAACACCAGCCCCTGCTCAGCAGGGTGGGGGTTTTTGACTCACAAGGCATAGCCTCTTCTCCTCAGCTGGCTCACATCAGCACAGGAGGCCGGCTGGCCCACTTTGCCCACAGGTGGTCAGCCGTCACATCAGATACCTGGGTGCTCCATATAGTCCAAAAGGGCTATCTTCTCCATTTTCACCAGGTACCTCCCTCCTATTTTCCAGGGGAGCCTCCAAGACTCCCTCTGCACAGGGACCTACTCCTTCAGGAGTTAGCAAGTCTGCTAAAGGAACAGGCTGTGGAACCGGTGCCCCACCACCTGAGAGGTCAAGGCTTTTATTCCAGGTACTTTCTGGTACCAAAAAGAACAGGAGGCCTCAGACCCATCCTAGACTTGCGCAACCTCAACAAGTTCCTGGAGAGGGAAAAGTTCAAGATGCTTACCTTTGGAATCCTGCTGCCCTACCTCCAGCAGGGAGATTGGCTATGCTCCTTAGATCTAAAGGATGCTTATACGCACATCCTCATTCATCCAGACCACAGGCAATATCTCAGATTTGTTGTGGGAGGAAACCACTGTCAGTACAGAGTACTACCCTTTGGCCTAACCTCTGCCCCCAGGGTGTTCACAAAGTGCCTGGCGGTGGTGGCGGCTTACCTAAGGCTTCAAGGTCTTTTTGTGTTCCCATACCTGGACGACTGGCTCATAAGGGGCCAGTCTTCCCAGGAGGCCATTCAAGCCACCCTTTGCACTGTGGCTCTGCTTCAGCACTTGGGGTTTGTCATAAACTTCGCAAAGTCCACTTTGCTCCCGTCCCAGAACTTGGAATTCATAGGAGCAAGGCTGGACACTCTTCAGGCGAAGGCTTTTCTGCCAGAGCCCACAGGTTGATGGATCTAGCCGGGCAGTTTCACAGCAATTCCCTGGTCTCCGCCAGGCAATTCCTGAGACTTCTCGGCCATATGGCTTCCACGATTCATGTAACCCCCAATGCCCGCCTGCACATGCGGCCTGTTCAGTGGAGCCTTCGCACTCGGTGGCATCAAGCCATGGGGAGCCTTGCAGACTCGGTAAGGATATCCACCCTGCTCGTCTCCTCTCTGCAATGGTGGCTTCATCTTCTGAATCTGGTACTCGGAGTGGTTTTTCAATCCCCTCCGCATTCTCAAGTGCTGACAACAGATGCTTCTCTTCTAGGTTGGGGAGCACATTGCCAAGGGGCATGTACTCAGGGTCTCTGGACCCCTTGGGAGGCTGCTCAGCAGATAAACTTCCTGGAGCTACGAGCGATACGCCTAGCTCTGAGAGCCTTCTCCCACCTCACGTCTCACCAGTCTGTACTGGTCCAGACGGACAATCAAGTTGCCATGTTCTACGTGAACAAACAAGGAGGCACAGGCTCCTTCCTTCTCTGTCAGGAGGCACAACGGCTGTGCTCTTGGGCTGTCAATCACGGAATCCTCCTCAAGGCGGTCTACCTCCCAGGTCAAGAAAATTACCTGGCGGACAGACTGAGCAGGATCCTGCAACCACATAAGTGGAGATTGAATCCGTTGGTGGTTCAGCAGATCTTTTTCAGGTGGGGCCTACCCACCATGGATCTTTTCGCCAGTCCTCTGAACCGGCAACTCCCGAGATTCTGTTCCAGGCAACCGCATCCTCTCAGAGTAGCAGCGGATGCGTTTCTGATTCCGTGGTCCCAAAGCCTACTGTATGCGTTTCCTCCCACGCCACTAGTGTCCCGAACACTGTTCAAGGTCCTCAAGGACGGGGCCTCAATGATTCTGATAGCCCCCAGGTGGCCGAGGCAACCGTGGTTTCCGCTTCTGCTGCAACTGGCGGTGGACACTCCTCTTCCTCTGAGGATTCAACACGATCTCCTGTCTCAGGAACAGGGATCTCTCTTGCACCCCAACCTCCAGTCCCTTCATCTGATGGCCTGGCTGCTGAAAAGGTAGTCCTGGCTCCCCTACTACTGCCTAGAGAGGTGGAAGACGTAGTCTTAGCCTCTAGACGGCAATCCACCAGGAAATCCTATGCTCTTAAGTGGCGTAGATTCTCCGCATGGTGTGCTGAGCACAGCGAGAATCCCTTCTCGTGCTTGGTAGCGGTAGTATTGCAATATTTGCTTTACCTCTCCAATCTAGGCCTTAAGTCCAACTCTGTCAGGGTTCACCTCAGTGCTCTCTCAGCGCACCACTCGCCGGTGGATGGCAGGCCTCTTTCCCACCACCCTTTGGTGGCTCGTTTTCTCAGAGGCCTCCTCCTGCTTAAGCCTCCTTTACGTCCACCAGCCCCTGAGTGGGATCTGAATGTGGTCTTACAGCGGATTACTTGTCCGCCATTTGAACCTATGGCTACCTGCCCTCTCCGTTTTCTCTCCTGGAAAACCTTGTTTCTGGTAGTTCTTACCTCTGCTAGGCGAGTAAGTGAGCTTCAGGCACTAGTGTCTGATCCCCCTTACACTAGGTTCTACAGGAATAGGGTAGTCTTACGGACTCACCCAAAGTTTCTCCCTAAGGTTGTCTCCCCTTTTCACCTCAATCAGGAGGTGGTTCTTCCGACCTTCTTTCCCAGGTCGCATGCCAACTGGGCTGAGGTGGTCCTGCATACCCTGGACTGTAGGAGGACATTTTCCTTCTACCTTGACCGTACGCGGGAGCATCGGAGGGCTGTTCAGCTCTTCGTTTCTTTTGACCCCCAATAGGTTGGGGTTACCTGTCTCCAAGCGTACTTTGTCCATATGGGTTGCTGACTGTATCGCCTGGGCTTATGGGGCAGCCGGCCTCTCATTGGAGGGTCGAGTCACGGCTCATCGTGTCAGGGCGAAGGCTGCGTCAGTGGCTCATCTCCGCTCTGTTCCGTTGGCAGACATCTGCCGGGCCGCTACTTGGTCTTCAAGCCAGACGTTTGCGGCCCATTACTGCCTTGAGAGGGAGTCCCGCAGGGACAGTGCTTTCGGACAGGCAATACTCCATAATCTCTTTGGGGTTTAGGCAACTCCTACCCTCCAGCCCTGGTGTTGGGCTACCGGTCGGGGGCGTTCTCAGAGAAGATTCCTTCCTTACGTACTGACGAGCTAGAGGGAGCTCATTTTTTCGGCTTGAGGTCTCCGGTAGCCTTAAGCTGGGGAGTCCCATATGTGAGGACTGACTTCCTGCTTGGTCCTGGAGAAAGAGTAGTTACTCACCTGTAACAGGTGTTCTCCAGGAGCAGCAGGAATCAGTCCTCACAACCCTCCCTCCTCCCCTTGGAGTTGCAGTCCTATGATTTATTTTTGCTAATTTTTTGCTGTCTTTTAGCTATGTCATCAGACTGAGCAAGATGGCACCCTTGGGCGGGAAGGGGACCGCGCATGCGCGCTGCAATTCCCAAAGGCTTTCTTTGAAAGCTGGGGAAATGCTCCGCACGGGGGCTCCGTCGGCGCCGACGTCACCCATATGTGAGGACTGATTCCTGCTGCTCCTGGAGAACACCTGTTATAGGTGAGTAACTACTCTTTCCAGTTGTTCTGCTTGTGGTTAGATGAAGTATAGTGACTGATCCTCACAATAGGCAGGTTTGTGTATTCTGAGTTGCTGGCTCTGGGTTAGAAATATAGAAACATGACATGGCCTATCCAGTCTGCCCTTCCGTACCAACTGCTAAGCTTTACAATCTCTTAGATATCCTCTGTTTGCCTCAGGCTTTCTTAAAGATGGATACAGGTCTCCTCCTCTCTAACACGTCACTGGAAGACTATTCCACGCATCTACCACTCTTTCCATAAAGAAATATTTCTGCAAATTACGTCTGAGTATCTTCTTTCACCTTCATCCTATGCCCCCTTGTTTCAAAACTCTCCCTCAGTTGAAAGAAGCTCTCCTCCTTGTGCATTTTATGCCAGAGGTATTTAAATGTCTCTATCATCTTCTCTCCCACCTTTCCTCCAAAGTATACATATGTCCCCTTATGACGAAGATCACTGACTGGCTGGTCTCTGTTGATCCCTCGCCCTCTTGCTTGGTGGAAGGGGGACAGATCATGCTTCCTTCCATTGCTTTGTTTATAGAAATACTGCTTCGCTGGATGCTGCATAAGTCCCTGTAGAGTATGACAACATCAAACCAGTGGTTCTTGTCGTCATCTGCTGGTAGGAGAACATAAAAACATGCACCTGGATAGATCTGTAGGGATTAGAGGAAAGAAAATTGGCAGGCAAGACATAATTTCTCCTCCTCCTCCTCCCCTCCAGGTATGTTTACAGGCTCTGCCCCTTTGACAGGGTAACTCAGAAGCCGAAGAATGGAGGAGCAGAAACAAATCTTGGGTAAGGGTCAAGGGGTTGTAGTCCTGCAGCTCAGAGCCTGCAAGAGAAGCATGAGCTGAGAACTGTGTCCTAAACATCCTCACAATGCAGTATCTATTGCTTTGCTTGTTTCTCTTCCCCCCCCTCCCCCAGCGTAAGTTTGCATAATATGTCTCTCTTGAGTAATACTGTCTAATAAGGAAAGTAACGTTCACCACTCACCACATTTCCTGTCTGCTGTTTTCTCTCATCCTTAGCACCTGGGGCTCATGGGCTGGCCCCAGCAATGATAAATTCAGCATCATGAGATATGAACATGGAACAAGCTGCTGGCAGGGACCCAACCGCTCCACTAATGTGAGTAGATGTGCAGATGTAGGTTCCATCACAAGTGCAGAAATGAGCTGGGCTCGTGCAGCCTCAGACACCTTGAGGTCTGTAGTCAATAGATTTGTTTAAGTAACATCTGGGAAGTATGGTTTAGTTTAGCTGAATATTAGATCCTTGCTAGCTGCGGCATATTGAGGCAAGCGATTTCTGCATTCCAGCAGTATCAGTCGTACTTGTGCACATTTTAAAAATAAATGGTTTTGAGCTTGCCGGGAGGGGAAGTAAGATGGCGGCAGGAAGGCACGTTAGCGTGAGGCTGCTCTGACTCTTTTCTCCTGAAATCTGGGCACCGCTCTTACCACCGTGTGAAATAGGGCGTAGGAAACAGAAGCAAGCCGATTTATTTTATTTTTATTTTTAATCAGTTTTGTATACCACCTCATACTTCAATCAAAGTGGTTAGCAACATAACTTGTGGGTCTACATTCAACAGGAGGGGGGACGACGGGACATACATATATCCTCAGGCTCGACTCTTTTGACCGTGCCTGGGCAAAGGACCTTGGATCTTTGTGGCTTCACTCCCGGCACAGGAACAGCATCTTGACAGGGCTGTCTTGTGAATTGTTGGCTCTGAGCGCATCGGGCATTTTGCTCTCTCCGGACCAGCGAACACTCCCCCTGTCACGACCTGGATGCAGGCTGGAGATGTGCTTCCCTCGAGCCTGCCGACAAGCATGCCGTCGCAGGGGAGCGAAGAGAGCGCTCCAGCAGCAGTGGCAATCTCTCTTGGTCCTGCAGCACAGCGAGGAGGAGCTGTGGGATCATCAGCATTCGATATGGAGGCATTGTTAGCAGGGTGTCGAGAGCTGTTGGTTTCCAGAGTTCGGGGGTTGATGAAACCAGCAGTAATAACAGTGGATATGCTTTGGGACGCTAGAGCGACTTTATACCCCCTAAGTTCCTTGGTGGGTTTTGTAAGTACTGAACTGTTACTAGTGAAAAGTAATTACTCTTTTTCCGGGAACAAGCAGGAAGTCAGCCCTCACATATGGGTGACATCGGCACCGAAGGAGCCCTCGTGGAAGCATCCCCCCAGTTTCAAAGAAAGCCTTTGGGAGATGCCACCACATATGCGTGGTCCCCTTCCCGCCCAAGGGTGCCATCTTGCTCAGTCTCCTTTTTTCCGCGGAGCTCTTCAGATGCTCATCTGGCTTGTCCCCGGAAAAAGTTGATTTTTTTTTTCTCTGAGTTTCATACTCACCTCCGGTATCACACCGGTACTCGTCCCACCACCTGACCTCGTTGCCTCGGCGTCGAGTTTGGGTTTATTCGTAATTTTTGTTCTTTGGCGTCTTTGCACCTTTTTTATCCAACTGGCAGCCCAGCGGATCTTCGACCTCACAGGGGTACGTTTTTCCCCTATGGCTACCAGTGGCTCTAAGAAGTGTGGTGCTCAAAAATTATGTCCTTGACCGACATACACAACTGCTAAACCATGACCCAGCAGCATGTGGTCTTTGCAAGAGGATGTCCAGCAAGGCCCTCAAGAGCCGCCAGCAGCAGCACGATACGTTTTTCCCCCTGAGTCCCCGATGCCTCTGAAGACCAGGGTCTTGTCTGAAGCCTTGATGCCTCAGGCAAATCCTTCCGAGCCCGAGCCTCTCTGTGGGCCTTCAGAAAGGGTCTCCCTCAAGGGAACCCAGGAAGAAGAAAAAATCCTTGAAGGCGGCGTCCTTGAATGGATCTGACCGGCTGAGTACACCCCCCCTCCCCCCGAGCCAGGTCCTACAGTCCGAGGCGCTCGTCCAGGGCTTTGGAGAAGGAGCAACCTGCAAAGGTACCCCTCGGAATGATTCGACCTTGGACCGGCCTCAGTCCCTATATATCATCCTCATCGAGGATTCCCCTTCGGGGGAGCCAGCGCCGGGCCAGATTCCCTTGGTGCCTGTGCCGAAAACTGCGGAGCCTTCTGGTTGGAGTCCAGAATGGTGGCCCTGGAGTGCAGTTTGTCTGCCTTCATGGACCAGCAGCGGGCGCTGTTGTCCAGCACGACTGGTTCCTCTGCCCTGACCACCGGGCCCTTAACATCGGAGACGCCCCCGGAGGCCAACGCGATCCTCAAGGTCCTTCGGCCTCGAGTTGATCCTTAGCTGAGGTCTCGATCCAACTCCCGCTTGACAGGACCGCGATCATCCCCAGCCAGTACGCAGGGCACCGGCCATGGAGCTTCGGGCCTCCTGAGGCCCGCAGAGCAACTGTTCTATGAATCCTCGACAGACTACTCCGAATGGGAGATGGAGGATGAGGAGTTTCCTGATACCCGTCTCCACCGCGACGTCCTATCCAACTCGCCAATCTCAGAGGCTCGACGGCAGTCTCCCGCCTGAGGATATGGGCTTCCTTGATTTTGTCAAGGACATGTCTAAGGCCCTGGTCACTCACAATGCCCATCCTGGAATGGCTGATGCTCCATATGTGGGAGACACCAGCGTCAGTGCCAGTGGTGAGCAAGTGGCTTGACTCGATGTATCGAGTCTGTCAGAACCCTGGCTTCCAGAAATCACAACTGCTGCATAACTCCATGGTGGTAGAGATGGCCATGCGTAGGCTGAAGAGCCAGAAAATGCACTCCTCTGTGCCCTTGGCAGGGAGGCCTACACCTTGGACGCCCTCAGCAGAAAGTGTTACCACTGCTCGATGTTCATCGTTCGCATCCAGGCCTACCAGCTGTACATGGACATGTACCTGAGAGACCTGGCAAAGCAACCCGCCGGGTTCTCAACTGGTCTCTCCAAGGAACCCCTGCAGCGGTTCAAGAACCTGGCTAAGGCCATTGGTGAGTGCTCCAAGTTTGTCTTGGACAGCCTATGACTGGTTCGAGTCAGTGGGTCGAGTAGCAGCGGCGGGCATTGGTGCACGACGCCAGGCTTGGCTACAGTCATCCGACCTCTAGCAGTGGGTTCAGGACAAATTGATCGATGTCCCATGCCAAGGAGAAAACCTCTTTGGCAAATTCATGACAGCAAGGCTGCCGAGCTGAAGACCAAGTTCATGACGAGGACCAGGCTCTCTTAAAATAAATAAATAACTAACTAAATTAAAAAATTACTGCCCCTCCCCAACAGAAGGGCTTGGGTAAAAAGCCTTTCTACCCGAGCAAAGGGGCAGCTTACAGAAACTACCCATCTTTTCAGGCCTCCCCAACAGGGTCAGCAGGCCAAGGGACATGGGCATGGCCCCTATAAGCAGAAGGCTCCCAAACCCCAGGCACCGGCTCCAGCCCAGTCAGGGGGAAGTTTTTGACTCCTTGGGCATAGCCTCTCTACCCCAAGAAGGTCAGCAGCCCACAGGGGGACATCTAGTCTACCATGCCCAGAGGTGGTTGACCACCACCACTGACTTCTGGGCACTGCGGGTGGTCAGGGAGGGTTTTCTCCTCCACCTAACACAAACACCTCCCCCTTACTTCCCAGGAGAGCCCCTCAGGTCTCCCCTCCACCAGGACCTTCTACTGAAGGAGTTAGCAGGTCTTCTCGGACAGAGCAGTGGAACTGGTGCCCTACCATCTCAAGGGCAAGGGGTTCTACTCCAGGTACTTTCTCGTCCCAAAGAGAACAGGGGGCCTAAGGCCCATCCTCGACCTGCGCAACCTCAACAAATTCCAGGTGAGGGAGACGTTCAAGATGCTCTCCCTTGGAACATTGCTGCCATACCTCCAGCATGGAGATTGGCTATGCTCCTTAGGCCTCAAGGATGCCTATACTATACCCACATCCTCATCCACCCCAACCACAGGCAGTACCCGCGGTTCATAGTTGGGGGCAGGCACTATCGGTACAGGGTGCTCCTTTTTGGCCTGGCTTCCACCCCGAGGGTCTTAAAAAAAATGCCTGGCAGTCATGGCCGCCTTCCTCCATCTCCAGGGAGTCTTTGTCGTCCCTTACCTGGATGACTGGCTCAAAGGGAGGCACGGCCTCAGAAGTGCAGCAAGCCACCGCTTGCATCATCCAGATTCTGCAACACTTGGGCTTTGTCATAAATTACTCCAAGTCTCACCTCCTTCCGACTCAATGTCTGGAGTTCATCGGTGCAAAGCTGGACACCCTCCAGTCAAAGGCCTTCCTGCTCAGGGACCGGGCCAATCGGCACGGGACATACAGCACCGTCCCTCGGTGCCCGCTCGGCTTCAACTGCATTTTCTCGGACACATGGCCTCCACGGTCCACATCACCCAGACGCTCGCCTCCCACATGAGACCGACACAGTGGTTTCTCCGGGACCAGTTGACTCAAGCCACAGGGTGTCTCTGAGACAATCTCAGCAACCCGCCAACTGGCGGACTCTCTGGTCTGGTGGCAGTCTCTTCAGTATCTTGAGGCAGGCATGTCTTTTCAGGCCCCAGGGTCCTCACTATGGATGCCTCTCTGCTCGGCTGGGGAGCACACTGCAAGGAGCTCTGCACTCAGGGCAGCTGGTCACTAGAAGAGAGTACCCAGCAGATCAATCTCCTGGAGCTGCGAGTGATATACTTAGCCCTGCGAGCTTTTGGCCACCGCCTGCATTACTAGTTGGTGCTGGTCCAGACAGACAACCAGGTGGTGATGTTCTATGTTAACAGGGGGGCACGGGGTCTCCTGCCCTCTGTCAGGAGGCAGTGGTCCTCGACTCGTATGCAGTCCAACAGGGTATCATCCTGCAAGTAGTATACCTACCAGGCCAGAACAACCTGCTGGCCGACAGGCTGAGCAGAGTCCTCTAGCTACACGAGTGGCAACTGGACCCCAGAATAGCCAGTCCGCTCTTCCAGATCTGGGGGAAGCCCGTGATGGACTTGTTCGCCAGCCCGACAACTTCCAGTTGCCCCGCTTCTGTTCCTGGCAGGCCCACCACTCCAGGATGGCAGCGGACGTGTTACTTGTATCATGGTCGGAGGGCCTCATGTACGCCTTCCCTCCCACGCTGCTGATCGCCAAAACTTTGTTCAGGACCCTTCACGACAGGGCATCGCTCATCCTGATAGCCCCTCAATGGCCCAGGCAACTGTGGTTCCCATTGCTCCTCCGCTTAACGGTGGAAACCCCCATTCCGTTGGGGACCTCTCTGGGACTCCTGTCTCAGGAGGGGGGGCTGTCTCCTGCACCCCAACCTGGGGTCCCTGTCACTGACAGCATGGCTGCTGAAAGGGTGACCCGAGCCCATTTCAACCTCTTGAGTGAGGTAGAGGAGATATTGCTGGCCTCTCAAAAGGCCTCTACTAGGAAAGCTTACGCCCTCAAATGGTGCAGGTTTTCGGCCTGATGTGCTGAACACGGGGCTGACCCGTTCTCCTGCCCTGTTAGGCTGGTATTACAGTACCTTCTCCACCTCTCACAATCCGGGCTCAAGTCTAACTCCGGGTGCACCTTTAGTGCCCTGGCAGCACACCACCACAGTGGATGGCAAGCCCCTCTCGGTTCAACCGTTGGTGACCCGTTTTCTTAGGGGTCTGCTCTTATCGAAGCCCCTGGCTCACCCTCTAGCAACTGAATGGGACGTCAACATGGTGTTGGAGCTGCTTACTCACCCATTCTTTGAGTCTCTGGTTACTTGCCGCCTCCGCTATCTTTCTTGAAAGGTGGTATTCCTGGTTGCACTCGCCTCCGCTCGTAGAGTTAGCAAGCTTCAGGCCTTGGTGGTGGAGGCGCCTTATACCAGGTTTTACAAGAACAGAGTGGTGCTTCGCACACACCCCAAGTTTCTTCTGAAGGTAGTATCACCCTTCCGTCTCAACCAGGAAGTAGTACTCTCCACCTTCTTTCTGAGACCTCACTCCAGTAGGGCAGAGACGGTCCTTCACACCTTGGACTGTAAGAGGGCTTTCTTTCTATATCCAACATACTCAGGGCCACTGCAAGGCTACTCCACTTTTCGTCTTGAAGGACTACAAAAGGGGACTGCTACTTCTGGAGAGAGACCTGCAAAGTATTTACTTCTGGGATTTTTTCTAAATCTTGGGGGGGGGGGGAAGGAGTTCTTTAGATAAAAGCTGATTAATCTGCAAACCCAGTGTATTTGTTAAATCAGTCAGGGCCTAGTAGCAGCAAAGAGCTTTCAGTTTAAATTTAGAACCCAAGACTCCCCTCTATCCAGGCCAGTGCTGTGGGACGTCCCCTGGAACTTGGTCACAGATTACCTTAGAAGCACAGGACAGAGTACTGTGTAGCAGCCAGCTTTTAATAAGTCTTTCCTTTCCTCCATTCCCAACACTCACCCACCCCGGAATAATTGTAGCTTAATAGGTGCATAAACCTCTCAAAGGAAAGAAGGTGCCTCATCAGGCATACATTAAGGACCTGAGATTAATTAGCTTCAGGTGAACGAAGTACATTAAATGTATTAAGTGTAGTTTTATTAATATAAGTATCCCTACCAACCCTTAAGTAAAGAACTTAGTTTTAAGGTTGTGTTTTGGTATTTAAGATGCAGACAGCAGTCCAGCAGCAAGAAGGGGGTTTTCCAGTCTTTTGCATCGAGTATCACATGTATGATATTCTCCCAGTTGGTGAGGGGTCTTATGTGTGCACTAAGTGCAAGGAGCTCTTTGCTCTCAGGGAACAAGTCCGATCTCTAGAGGTTAGAGTAGCAGACTTGGAGGACATAAGGAAGACAAAGGTACATAGATGGGACCTACAGGGATATAGTCCTGTAGTCCCTCTTCGCCCTCCAGCACCCTGGCTTCCATCAGCTCTCCCGGTGAGGGATCGAGCAGCCGGGGCACCAGAAAGCACCTCCCACGCCTCCCACTGCCCAATCGGGGCAGGCAACACCATATTCAAAGGAGGCCGATGTCGGGCGCGCCTGCGCCTGAGGGCCTTGCCAGAGGGCCCTTTGGCGTGGCCCTTAGGCAGTTGCCCAGGCAGATTAAAGGCCGGTTAATCCTGGACTCTCTAACAACGATCTAACAGCGTGAGCTCCCCCGAGGTTGAGCCCTCTCACCAACGACACAACCATAGCCTCAGCCATACTCCTACGATCTGACGGACACCAGCAAACAGACGCCACGCAACAGGATCCTGAACTAACATCTCTCTCTAGACAATTGTTTCCCCCTGTTATCTATCGCAAGTATAGCCTCACAAGTATAGCCACCGCATTTCATTGCTACTTAATTTCTTTACTGTTGCCAGTAGCCTTAATAGTGCTAATAACCATTACTGTTGCCAGTAACTTATCACTGCTTGTATATCTCTATACTGTTGCCAGTATACTCATTAGTGCTAGTCTCCATTGTACTGTTGCCAGTAATTTATCACTGTGATTGAATTAATATATTATTGCTTTAGCCTATTCACCGTAACATGGTTATATCATTATTTGCTATATTTAGTTTTTATCTCTTAGCAGACATCATCCAAAACACTTCAGCCTTATCACCCACACATAGCTACATCCCTATCCTGCATAACCTAGGAAGGAGAAACAGTAGCAACTTCCACCATACACAATCACATGCACATCATATCAGGCATTCGCACTTACTATATATTTCCATTAACAATTCCTTTAATCCGGAGTCTTAAACATTCATCTCCAAGACAACGTAAAATGTGCTCTCATCAACTCACGATCTATTCGAAAAAAAATGGCCAGCCATCACAGATCTTATCACCACTCAGAACCTTGATATCCTCATGGTCACAGAAACCTGGCTATCTGACACAGATTCCGTCATCATAAATCAACTCATCCCTCACGGCTATGTGATACACGCTTGTCACAGAAGCAACCGGAAAGGAGGAGGAGTCCTCATTCTTTCAAAAAGTAATCTCCAGCTCCAATCACTAGCCTCAATGAGTATCCAGCACATGGACACAATATCTATCGCTAACAAATATATTAACATAAATCTTATTTACAGAGCTCCTTCTTCACCTCCAGAAGATTTATCCAACATTATAGACCTTGCATGTAACCCTGGAAGCCCAAGCAAACCTAATTGGCTGATTGGAGATTTTAACCTCGCCTCATTGCAACCTAGTTACTCCGATACATTCCTCGATACCATGAAGGACCTTTGGTTATACCCAGCTGGTGAACTCTCCAACACACCTTAAGGGAAACGCCCTTGATCTCATCTTTGCCCCTCAATCTGAATTAATCGAGAATATTTGCCTATCATCCACACCAGTTCCATGGTCAGACCACAATGTGATCTCCTTCCAAATCCCATGCCAGCATACCCAAACTTCAACCAACCAAGCAAACTCAATCTCCTCAAGAGAAAAAACTTGTTTCAAATCCTTGGACAGAGATGATTTCCTCAACAACACTCTCCCAACACTCCGTCAACCAGCGCAGAACCTCGATGAAATGATCCATAGATGGAACTCCACCCTTACCTCTTGTTCACATCTACCTTCATCCAAAAAATCATCAGCATCCAACAAACAACCACGAAACAGAAAACCAGCCCCTTGGTTCTCTGCTGAACTACGTACGTCGCTTCAGCTTCTAAGAAGGCAAGAAAGAAAATGGCGCAAATCTCAATCCACATCTGACAAATCAGAGTATGAGAACATCCTGAAACAACACCGTGAAAAAGTCTACAAAAAAATTAGAGAGCACCACACGGAGACCCTCCTTAGATCATTAAATAAACCACGAGACCTCTTTAGCATTGCTAAAGCACTAACCAAGACACCTTCCTCCAACCAAACAGTGTCTATCCAACCCCAGTCATTCGCTGAGTACTTAAAACCACATCGTGCCTCCTCCCCCAGATACTTCAGCCATTGACAAAATTCACCTCTCCGACAGAAAAGTACATTGCTGACCTTATCACCAACCTCAACACCACTACGGCGCCAAATGATCCTTGTCCTGCCCATTGGATAAGATCGATGCGTGTAGAACTTAGCTCAACTCTAGTCTACATCATGGAACTCTCCTTCTCAACAGGAACATTCCCAGAAATACTGAAACAAACCTCCATACGACCTCTCTTGAAAAGCAACAAACTTGACCCAGCAAAGACAGACTCATACAGCCCGATTTCAAGTATACCCTATCTAGCCAAACTCATAGAGAAGGTGGTTCAAATGCAACTGCAACAACATATTGACATATCAGCCCCTCTTGACCCTTCTCAGCATGGATTCCGTGAGTCACATGGTGTAGAGCCTCTACTCACTATACTCATCAATACATTATCCAGAGGAATTGACAAAATTGAGAATGGGTTTGCCCTCATATTTCTTGATATAGCGGCTGCATTCGATTCTGTTAACCATGTACAACTCCTCTCCCACCTCCAGGAAAAGGGAATTCACGGCCTTGCCTGGGAATGGTGCAAATCCTATCTCATGAACCGCTGGCAACAAGTACGGATAGGTCCCTCAACATCAGAACCATTCCATCAGCAACAAGGAGTACCCCAAGGATCATCCCTGTCGGCTCTACTCTTTAACATTTATATGCAACCCATTTGTGATATCATCCATTCTTTTAACATCTCCAGTCTTATATATGCGGATGATGTTCTGATTTTTGCTCCAATTAAAATCAAGCAGCCAAACCTTACCCCACTTATTGAATGCTTCAATAGAATTACTGATTGGCTCCTGTCCCAAAATCTTCGCATACATTTTAAAAAAACTGAAGTCCTTTTCATAACCAGGAACAAAGACTTCTCTCCCCCTGCTTCATTGAAAGTCCGTGACGCTGAGCTCCCATGCAAGTCTGTAATACGATATCTGGGGATTACAATAGACCAGCAGCTTAACTTTAAAGAACATATAAAGAATACCACTAAGTCCATTTACAACAAAATACGGACACTAAGACATCTAAAACCTCTACTAGCACCAGACGATTTCAGAACAGTATTCCAGACACTAGTAATGCCACACTTTGATTATGCCAACATCATCCTACATGGACTCCCTAAGAACTCTCTCAATCCTCTTCAAATGGCAATGAACACAGCAGCCCGCGCTCTCTCTGGCATCTCTAGAAAAGAACACATAACTCCCATACTTATGGACCTACACTGGCTACCAGTACAATGCAGAGTAACTCACAAGGCATTAATCCTGTCATTTAAAGCAATTAACTGGATATCTTCCACATCCCTCTCATCACTCCTGACCAGTATCCCCACTAACAGACTAAGAAGATCAACAACCAACAATACGCTGTCTATACCACCTGAGTCCATCAAATGTACCCAAACAACTAGAAACAGAGCATTTACATTATATGCTCCTAAGTGCTGGAACAATCTCCCACCTCATATAAGATCAATTACTGACCTCTCGCAATTCAGAAAAGCGATTAAACATCACCTATTCTGCCTTTATTTTACCCACACTAACCTAGTACATTCACATCCAACACCTCTTCTCACCCACACAGCATCTGACATACCAACAACATAACCCCCAGAAGCAACAAGCAGTCAAGAAATCAGACGACGCATTGCTCTTGGCAGAATGGCTATGAAAGACCTAGATAAGATTCTCAAGAGCAGAGATGTCTGTCTCCATACAAAGATTCGACTTGTTCAAGCCATGGTATTTTCAATAACATCATATGGATGTGAAAGCTGGACAGTGAAAAAGACAGACAGGAAGAAAATTGATGCCTTTGAATTATGGTGCTGGCGGCGAATACTGTGTATACCATGGACTGCCCGAAGAACAAACCAGTCGGTACTAGAAGAGATCAAACCTAAGCTTTCTTTAGAAGCTCAGATGACAAGACTTCGACTTTCATACTTCGGACACATCATGCGAAGAGAGAGATCATTAGAGAAAGACATCATGTTTGGCAAGATAGAAGGTCAACGCAAAAGAGGAAGGCCAGCAATGAGATGGATTGCTACAATAACAGCAGCTACGGGTACCAGTCTGTCAACAATGAGCCGCCTGACTGAAGACCGAACACAATTTAGGATAGCTATCCAGAGGGTCGCCATGAGTCGACTCCGACTCGACGGCACTTAACAACAACAACAACCCCCAGTAACTTATAAAGAATACACCATCAAGAACATCACGATTACTACATTACGATTCTATTACATAATCTATCTATAAGCTCCTTTGTTTGAACTGTATATAGATACACTGTTATTTCCAAGTTACAATCCCTGTTATAATGTAAGCAAAAGATCTTGTTCTAATGCAAATGTTGTTACAATGTAAACCGCACTGATTCTAAATAGCGCGGTATATAAGAATTTGTAATAAATAATAAATAAATAAATACAGGGATATAGTCCTCTAGTCCCACCTCCAGTCTGCCAGTATCCCTGTTGCCATGGAGGAGAGAGGTCACGTGACAGAGCATCACCCTGGTGTGGCAGGAAGTGACCCTGTAGCTAGGACCTGTCCTCCAGGTGATGTAAAAACCTCTCGGCCATGGAGAAACTTCCTCGGTGCAGGTGCCCATGAGGAAAGGGTTAGGACGGTCGTTATAGTTGGTGATTCAATCATTAGGCATGTAGATAGCTGGGTGGCTGGTGGATGTGAGGATTGTCTGATAATATGCCTGCCTGGTATGAATGTAGCAGACCTCACGCGCCATCTAGACAAGGTCTTAGATAGTGCTGCGGAGGAGTCTGCTGTCTTGGTACATGTCGGTACCAGTGACTTAGGAAAATGTGGTAGGGAGGTTCTGGAGGCTAAATTTGGACAGTCGCCCAAGATTGCATGGTTCAGAACAATATATCCTTGACAGATACTACCAAAAAAATGAAGTTAGGGCACATCAGCAGAGAGGTTCCAATAAAGACTAAAGTAGCCCAAATGCCCTTGAGTACGGTGCAGACCGAGCTTGAAGATTCCAAATTACCCCTGTCTACTGATAGCCAGATTAATATGAATAAAATACAGTCTTTAAAATGCTTGTATGTAAATGCTAGAAGTCTAAAATATAAGATGGGAGAGTTAGAATATATAGCACTAAATGAGATGTTAGATTTTATTTAGACAGTTTCGTATACCGCCTTATCCTTCAATCAAAGCGGTCACAACACAAGTGGGGGATACATTTAACATGCGGGGATATGAGACACACACACTAATACTTACAGGGAACATGGGCAATGGAGGGTTAAGTGGCTTGCCCAAGACCACAAGGAGCACCTGTGGGACTAGAAACCCCAGTCAATATCATTGGTATCTCAGACATGGTGGAAGGAGGACAACCAGTGGGACACTGATACCTGGGTACAAACTATATCGTAATGATAGAACTGATGAAATTGGTGGAGGGGTTGCACTCTGGTAGAGAGGGCATTGAGTCACGAAGGATTAAAGTTTTGCAGATAGCAAAATTTTCTGTAGAATCTCTACGGATTGAAATTCCATGTAAAAAGGGGAAGGCGATGGCAGTGGGGGTGTACTATCAACCGCCTGGCCAGAATGAACAGATGGATGATGAAATGCTCAAAGAAATCGGGGAAGCTAACAAAAGCTTTCAATTATCCCGGTATCAACTGGGTCACTGTCATGGCAAGACATGCTAGGGAGATTGATTTATTTAACCAGTTTTCTATACTGCCTTATCCTTTAGATAAAATAAATGACTGCTGCTTAGAGCAGCTGGTTCATGATCCGGTCCAAAATGTCTTCCCTTCTGGTCTAGTCCTTAGTGGAACACCAGATCTGGTACATGAGATAAGGGTATTGGGGCCACTTGGCAATAGTGATCATAGCAAGATCGCGTTTGATTTAATTAATGGAGGCGGGATGGTAAGAAAATCCACAGTACTATTCTTTAACTTTCAAAAGGGAGACTATGATAAAATGAGGAAAATAGTTAAGATAAAACTAAAAGGAGCAGTTGCCGAGGTTAAAGATTTACATCAAGCTTGGGTGTTTAAAAATACTATCTTGGAAGCCCAGACCAGCTGTATTCCACGCTTTAAGAAAAGTAGAAGGAAGTCCAAAAAACTGCCAGCATGGTTTAAAGGTGAGATCAGAGAGGCCAATAACGCATCTTTCAGGAAATGGAAAAAAGAGCCAAATGATGAAAACTGGAAATAGCACAAGCACTGGCAAATTAGATGCAAGGCATTGATAAGGCAGGTAAAGAGAGAATTTGAGAAGAAGCTTGCTGTGGAAGCAAAAAGGTGTAATAAAGACTTTTTCAAGTACATTCGTAGCAAAAAACCTGTGAGAGGCAGGCAGAGTTCCGGAGTCTCAATGCGTGGATGAGACAGTGGTGCAAGAACGAGGGTTTTGGATTTGTTAGGAACCATTAGTTGGACCATTAGATGATAGAGGGATAAAAGGAGCACTAAGAGGGGGCAAGACCATAGTGGAGAGACTGAATGAAGTCTTTACTGAGGAAGATGTAGGGATGTTACCCATGACTGAAGTGGTATTTAAAGGTATACTGCAGAAGACTTGAAAGAAATTTTTTTTTATTTATTTAGACAGTTTTGTATACCGCCTTATCCTTCAATCAAAGCGGTCACAACACAATTGGGGGATACATTTAACACGCGGGGATATGAGACACATTCACTAATACTTACAGGGAACATGGGCAATGGAGGGTTAAGTGGCTTGCCCAAGACCACAAGGAGCATCTGTGGGACTAGAAACCCCAGTCCTTCCGGCCCAAGGTTGCTGTCCTCTAGTGGGATTTGAACCCCCGACCTTCCGGCCTGAAGTACCGTGCCCCAACCACTAGGCTACTCCTCCCTCAGGATACTGAGCTTCATGGACCTTGGTCTGACCCAGTATGGCATATCTTATGATCCCAGTAGGCTGAGAGAGGCGGTGACCAAAAATACACTGTCCACCTGGGTGGCGGACTGTATTGTCCTCGCCTATGAGCAGGCGGGGCTCCTGCTGAGTGGCCATGTCACGGCACACTGTGTCGGGGCCATGGTGGCCTCGATGGCAAACTTGCACTCTGTCCCGATGGTGGACATCTGCTGGGCTGCCACCTGGTCTTCCTTATTGTCCCTCCAGTCCAGTCCCGCACCACAGGGTAGTGCACCTCTTCCAGCAGCTTGGAGACTGAGCATGTCACAAACATGATGACCTCAGGGTACATAGGCAGCTGGCACCACCCACCAGCCCCAGTAATGCTCAGTCTCCAAGCAGCTGGAGAGGTGATCCTTGGTACAGGACTCACTGAAGGGACAACTAAGAGGATTCCTTTGTAATTTTCTTTATTTTAGTTCCTAATTTGTTTTTGTAGACACTTTTTGTTTTGGGTCTGTGGGTGCGAGATTGGCCTCTTCCCTCCCCTTCCCCTCTCCCCCCCCCCCCCCCCCCAGTGTGCTGAAGGCTTCAGAGTATCTGAAGGAAAAAAATAAACAGAAGCAGGCAGAGGGGGAGCTCAGAGGGCCGAGGAGTGCCTGTCGGTGAGCTGGGAGGCCGACACTGCTCCCGAAGCCGTTCTGTGGGTGAGGAGGGGTTTTCCAGGAGGGGGAGAGCAGCGTCGGGGGGCACAACAGGCTCTTCCCTCTCTCTCCTGCCCCCGTCGCAGTGCTGAAGCCGTGCTTCGGCTGAGCACTGCAGGCTGTCTGCAGTTCTCCAGGCTGGCAAAGGTCAGAGGGGGGCTGGTAGCTTGCGGGCACTTGTCACAAGGAGAGGAAAGGAGTTTTTTGCGGGAATGGACTGTGGCGTAGGCCCGGACAGGCCAGGAGGGCGGGCAGCACCATTTTATTTGAACAGGAAGTCGCGGTTCTTTGCCTGCTCTCGCAGTTTTCCCTCTTTGTTTTTTCTTTGGTTTTCTTTCTTTTAGTCGGGTTTTCTTTTCTACTCGGCATTATGGTGTGCCCCTTAACTTCTTGAGGGCGTGGGGGTGTTAGTTCAAAAAAACAAAACAAAACAAACCTAAAAGAATAGAGAGGCGAACATAGAAGGGGATTCTATAAGGAGGGGGGCTCTCTTTAGCGTGCTTCTCTTTCCAATAGTGGAGAGGCCATGCCGGCGAGGCCACAGTATGGAGCGTGTGGGGCACGCAGGAGCACGCTCTCTGCAGAAGATATATGCCGGGGGTGGCAGCCGAGATGCGCACGGCCGAGCAGACCACAATGGAGAACACCGGGGGATCAGAGTTGCCCGGTTCTCAGAGTTCCACTCCCTCTCCGCAGGGGGATGGGGGGGCTCAGGCTGAGCACACCAGTGTTACAGCATTGTCAGCAGGATTTGGGGACTCCAGGCCCTTCATCCTCGCAGGAGTTGGGTAATGGAGTACCTGGGGATTTTTCTCCTGAATTTGTGTAGTTGCTGCACCAGGCCTTTTGCCTCAAGCGGCAGCCCAAAGGCATGGGGCACAGCTCCAGTAAGAGAAGCTCCCCGGGGGCCGCACTGTGAGCAGGGGCGGACTTGGTGCTGGGACCAGCGAAGTGGCGCCTCTGCAAGGCTCCAGACGATGTGGGGTCCTTCTCCGAGTGGAAGATGGAACCTGCTTTGGAATTGGAGCATGAAGAGGGCGAGCTCCCTCAGGAGGATGAGTTCAGGGTGGTCCGGCTCTTCTGGAAGGAGGAGTTGACGATCCTCATAGCGGAGTTGCTTAAAATGTTGAATATGCTCTTGGCAGGGGCAGCCGAGGACGAGACTCAAGAAGATCCGATTCTGCAGGAGTTTCGCAAGCCGCAGAAAGTTTTCCCATTACATAGGGTCATTAAGCAAATGATTTTTGAAGAATGGGAGCTCCCGGAGACCGGGCTCAAAGGGGCGTCATGGCTCGGTCGTACCCATTGGCAGAGGAAGAGAAGGAGGAGTTCTGCTCCTTGAGGGTCAATGCGGCGGTGTAGACCGTGACAGAGAAGACCACCATTCCGGTGGAGAGGAGTGCAGCGCTCAAGAATGTCCAGGATCGCAAGCTGGACACTGTTGAAGCAGGCCTTTGATGTGAGTGCACTGTCTCTGCAGGCCTCGGCTTGCGAGGCGCTGGTGGCAGGTGCCTGCTTGCGGTGGGCGCAAAACATTCCCGAGGGGGCAGAGGGACTTCAAGATTCAGGGGCAGTGGCAAGGCCGATGCCTTTTATGACCTGGTTCGGTTTCTCTCTGGCCTCGGTGGTGGCGGCGTGTCGATACCTCTGGCTGTGGAATTGGTTGGTGGACGTGCCCTCGAAGGCCCGTTTGAGCAAGCTGCCGTTTAAAGGGAAGCAGCTGTTCAGAAGCTGGTGAAAGACTTGGGGGAATCCAAGGGTGGGTGCCTTCCCAAGGATAGGCCGAAGCAGAGTCGGTTGGCTGGAGCAGGCAGAGGGCAGCCCCGGGAGTTCCGGACAGTGAGATTTGCTCCTTACCAAAGGGGGTGCTTCTCTGCGAGGGCCACGACTTTTCGGTGGTTTCGAGGGTGGGGCAGAGGCTATTTGGGGTCTTCGGCCGCCTCTGCCCCAAAGAAACCACAATGAAGTGAGGGGGCCCAGGTGTGGGGGCAGCGCGTGGGCGGCCGTTTACGGGAGTTCTGCCCTGCCCTGCCCTGCGCAACGTCAGATCAGTGGGTGCTGCAGATGATCCGAGAGGGCTATGTGCTGGAGTTTGCTAGGCCTCTGGTGTCAGCCTTTGTTTGCTTCCCTCTGCAAGGCTCGGGCGAAGGTCCGGGCCATAAGACAGATGCTCAAGCGGCTACTAAATTTGCAGGCGGTGCCAGTACCAGGGGATCAGTGCGGATAAGGTCAATACTCCATTTATTTCATAGTTCCAAAGAAGGAAAGTGCTTTTTGCCCTATCCTAGACCTCAAGCATGTCAACAAGTGTCTGAGGGTCCCACGATTCCAGATGGAGACCCTCAGGTTGGTGATATTAGCCGTGCGAGAGAGAGAGTTCTTGACCTCGCTGGACCTGACGGAAGCGTACTTGCGTATTCCCATACACCCAGATCATCACCAGTACCTACGCTTCGCGGTTTCCTTGGGACATTTTCAGTTTCAGGCATTGATTTTAGCTTGGTGATGATGGCCCCACAGACCTTCACCAAGGTGATGGTCGTGGTGGCGGTGGCCTTGCAGTGCGAGGGCATATTAGTGCATCCGTATCTGGATGATTGGCTCATCCGGGCCAGGTTTGAGGCAGAAAGTGCGCAGGCCACAGCCCGGGCGGTTGACTGAGCAGTCTGGGGTGGATCATCAATGTCGGCAAGAGTCACCTGACCCCGTCCCAGGACCTCGAGTACCTTGGGATGCGCTTCGACACCAGAGGGGGCCACATGTTCCTAATGCAAAGGAGAGCGGAGGTGCTACGGTTGTTGGTGCATTAGCTTTTGCGAATGGCAAGGCCATTGGCATTGGCATTGTCTGCAGCTGTTGGGGACCATGGCGGTGATGTTCGACCTGGTTCCCTGGTGAGAGCCCACATATGGCCTTTGCAAAGATCGCTGTTGTGCCCCGGGTAGTCCTATCAGCGTCACCCCCTGTCCAGAACGTTGGTATGTCCGAGGGAGGTCGGTGTGGCCCTCCAGTGGTGGTTGACCGAGAGGAATCTGGCTGTGGGGATTCCCTTGGAGTCGCCGCGCTGGGTCCCTCTCACGACGGATGTCAGCCTTACAGGCTGGGGAACCCACTGCAAAGGGAGAGTGGTGCAGGGGCAGTGGTTGGCAGAGGAATGGACATGGTCCATAAATCGTTTGGAGATGAGGGCCTTTCGTCTAGCTCTGCGGGAGTTCCATTCACTGGTCAGTGGGAAGGCTGTGCGGATCTTCTCCGACAACACCACCACAGTGGCGTACGTCAACTGGCAGGGGGAATGGGCAGCGTCAAGCTGGAGAGAGGCGGAGCTTTTGCTAGGGTGGGCGGAGGCCTACCTGCAGGCCATCTCAGTTGCGCACGTGGCAGGCACAAAGAATGTCACAGCCGATTACTTTAGTCGCTTGCGACTGGATCCCGGAGAATGGCAACTGAACGAGTTGGAATTTGATCAGATTGTCTGCCAGTGGGGGGAGCCCGTCATGGATCTGATGACGTTTGCATCAGCTAAGGCGAGTCGGTTTTACAGTCGACAGAGAGAGAATGTCTGTCTGAGGGCTTGGATGCTCTTGTGCAGCGATGGCCCACCCAGGGGCTGCTCTGTCTTCCCTCCGTGGGCCCTCATCAGCCGAGTGGTACAGAGTGGAGGCTCATCAGGCGTTAGTGGTCCTAATTTCCCCGATTGGCTGAGATGGCCGTGGTATGCAGACTTGGTGCGCCTGAGGGTGGCCAACCCGTAGAGGCTTCAAAACAGACCAGATTTGTTGATATAGGAGCCATGCTGCAGGTGGATCGATTCTCGCTTACAGCATGGCTCTTGAGAGGACTCAGTTGACTAAGTGGGGTTATTCTGCACCAGTGATTTCCACACTCCTCAGAGCCCGCAAGAGGTCTCCGTCCTTGTTGTATGTCTGAGTTTGGAGAATTTTTGAGACCTGGTGCACTGAGAAGGGGTGCAGGCTGCTTGCGGCGGCGGTGCCAGACATGTTGGACTTCTTGCAGGCGAGGTTCAAGAAGGTACAGCTACTAATTGATATATAAGCTCCAATACTTTACCAAAGACTAACTTATCATTAAATTAGCATGCTTTAGCGATCAGGTCTCAAGAGTCAAACGTGGCTGTACACTGGACCTACTTGTATGGAGCAGTGAGACGCCCAATGACCTGTATATATCGCTATTTTTTAGAAACATTGATGTATCGCTTTATCTTTTTCTCTATTTTCTTAAAAAATAGCACCAACTGCACTGAGACTCTGAGACCTGATCGCTAAAGCATGCTAATTTAATGATAAGTTAGTCTTTGGTAAAGTATTGGAGCTTATATATTAATTAGTAGCTGTACAGCATAAAGCCCCGAAAAGTGATGCTAGTTCGTTTGTAGTAGAGGTTCAAGAAGGGCCTAGCCTGTGACTCTCTGAAGGTGCATCATGTTGTTGTGGCCGTATCCAGGGGGTTTCCTTGAACGCATCCAGATGTCGTGAGGTTCCTGCGGGCCGTGAAGCATTTTCACCCGTCGGCGAGGGCACCAATGCCATCTTGGGACCTCAATCTGGTGCTTTCGGCGCTGTCATATCAGCCTTTTAAGCTGCTAGCGGCATGCATCCGGAAAGATCTGACTGTGTTTTTGGTGGCAATCTGCTCGGCCAGAAGGATCTCGGAGCTCCAGGCGCTGTTGTGTAGGGAACCCTTTCTATCCTTCTCTAGGGAGTGTCATGAGGCTGGAGCTAGAGAAGAAATAGTGTTGAAAAAAACTCCTGATTTCCATGGAACTCAGAAAAGGCAGAGAGCGCAGTTCCAGCACAGCTCAGCCAGAGGGCGCATGAACAATTACACAGTACCTGAAGCAACGTGCTCTAGCATTGATCACATTAGTAACAAGCAGTTTCACCTGTCCTCAAACTCAGAACATGCAAACCAGAAATCCCTTTATAAAGGAAACCAGATGATTAGTGAAGGGGGAACAGGAGGAGGAGGAGGAACAGGAACAGGAAGAGGCAGAGGCAGGAGCAAGATCCAGAGAGGCGAGGTCAGAAGGACCGGCAGCAGGAGAAGGATTAGCAGCCGGAGCAGTGAGAGAAGCCTGGAACAGGAAGGCTTCCATGTGCAGCCAACTCAAGGAGACAGAATCCAAAAGAGGTATATTCAAAGGGATAAAGTCCAGAGAGGCCGAAGGTATTGGAACGGAGTCCAAAGCCAAGCAAACCAAAGAAGCAGCTTGCCTGTTGAAAGCAACCCTCCTAGCCCAAGTAAGTCTCCTATGTTAAACCAGAAAGGCACAAGGAAAGGAGATTCCTTCTACAGTGATACTTTTCCCAAGAAACACAGAGAGTGGAAATCCACGTCAGGTTTTCCTGATAACTCTGATTGTAGAGCAGTGCACAGAACAGCTTGTCAGCCTGAGAAGCTACGTCGCAAGCTGAGTCCTGGGTGTGGCAGCCTACAGAAGCTAAGGTATGAAAAGCCTTTAATTATAAGGGAAAGTTTAGGTGATGAAAACCTTATGCAAATAGATAAGCCTCAGAAAGTTAGAAGTAAAGCTAACCTTTTAAAAACACTTCCTAACTGTGTGCTAAGGAAGTTGTATGAGAAACAGAAGAACCCCTGTGAGGAGTTAACAGATACTGAAGACAGTCATAGCATTGAAGAAGGGAGTGACCCAGAGTCAATGGACTTTGATTGTGAAACCAGTGTTCCCATTCCTCAGAGTGCACCAATGGAATGTAACTTCTGTTCAAGAACTAGCTTGATTGCCTTGCTAGATGTATAGAGAAAAGAGAACTCTGCATATGGTGAAGTTGATAACCATTTGTTTCCTGATGTTAATTTCTGTTGATTTGAAAGAAGCCTTAACCCAGATAAACAGTTAATTGTGAAGCCTACAACCCTTAACTGTTTATATAACGGTGGAACCTTTTTGTTAGAGGAAAGAATTACTTTCATTTTCTTTTGTGTCTTATTGAACCTAAGCGTTGACCGGGGAAATAAAGCCTTATTACCCTACACTTTGGCGTAGATTGTTCTTTATAAGGAGTTCTGCACTACAAGGACCAGAAGCCTCTTGGTCCTTCAGCTCAACCACTCCTTAATATAAATTAAATGTCACCGGACGCCCTTATTTCCTACGCCAGTAGGGGCGCCTGGCGACAGGAGAAGGTTACCTTGTAAACGGTACTCGCTTTCCTGTCGAAAGTGGTGACTCCGTTCCACTTGAATCAGATGGTTACCCTACCAGTATTGGCAGGTTTGGCTGAGGAGGCGTGGGACCCACGTTTGCGCCTTCCGGACGTCAAGCTTTCTTTGCGGAGATATCTCTGAAGAGAACAGCTTCCTTTCGGAAGTCGGACAGGTTATTCATTCTGTTCGGAGGGCTGTGTAAGGGGGAGGTGGCGGCGGTGGCGAAGTCCTCCATCTCTCGGTGGATCAAGGACCCGATTGCGGCAGCTTATCTGTTGCGGCGCAAGAGGGTTCTGCAGGGCCTGCGGGCACATTCTACTAGGGCGCCGGCGGCCTCCTGGGCGGAGTGCAGTCTGGTTCCACCGGGAGAGATCTGTCGGGCAGCCACCTAGTCGTCTTTGTATTCGTTTGTGAAGCACTATCAGTTGGATGTGCAAGCGGCGGGAGATGCGAGATTTGGTGCAGCGGTCTTCCAGGCTGGGCTCGCAGGTCCCTCCTGTAGTTAGGTGGCTCTGTTACATCCTTGTGGTGTAGGACTGGACTGGAGAGACGATAAGGAAGGTGAAATTAGGCCTTACCTGCTAATTGGCTTTCATTGAGGATCTTCAGTCCAGTCCCGGGAACCCTCCCCTTTGTGATATTGTCTGCATGCCCGGCCTGGAAGAATGCCAGCTTATGTATGGGGCCTGTGGTTTAAGGAGTAGACACAGATGTGCTTGTGCTGGTTGCTCCTGGTATGGTGCTTGTCCCATCTGGTGGACGTGTGGTCAGGTAAGCTCCTTTTGGTTTGGAGGCTCCCATGGTTGGGGTGGGGGCCAGGAAGGGGGCTTCTTGGAATATGGGGGGTGGTTTCATTTTTGTTTTTTCTTCCTGGTTGGTTTATAGACGACTTAATTGTTGCTCCTGTGAGTCTGCTTTGTCAGTAGGTTACTGGGGCTGGTGGGTGGTGCCAGCTGCCTATGTACCCTGAAGTCATCAAATTTGTGACATGCTCAGTCTCTAAGCTGCTGGAAGAGATGCACTACCCTGTGGTTTGGGACTGGACTGGAGTTCCTCAAGGAAAGCCAATTAGCAGGTAAGGCCTAATTTTACCTTCAGTTCATACCTTTGCAGCCCATTACTGCCTGGAAAGAGAATCCTGATGGGACAGTGCCTGTGGTCAGACTGTGCTCCATAACCTTTTTGGGGTTTAGGCAACTCCTACCCTCCGACCCTTCTGTGTTCAAGCTACCAGAGTGCTTGTTTCATTGGACACGGGGGTCCTACAGTGGTCTGTGGATACAGGCTTAATTGCTGCTGCTTGTAATTACAGATAGGTCTACCCTCCTTGTTACCCTTGCCCTGGAGTCAGGTAAATCTTTAATTCTTAGGTTTTACTTTAAGAACTTTAATGAGGTTTTTCTAGGCTCTTGGGTTAGAATATTTCCAAATTTGTCCCATTTTTCCCAGATGAAGAGAGGAATTTCTGGGCCTTCAGTTAAAATTCCCTGTTAGACATTGTGTTTCCTACAAAGATAAAATGTACTTGTTCTTTGAGCCAGAAAAGGCCTAGAGTTCTTAGTTGCTAAGGACGAAGTTTACCCCTCATACGGCTGACAAGTCTCTACCTGCCTTGAACTTTTATTTTTCAGTTCGTTTTAGGCCAGTATTGTTGTGCCTCTGACTACTGCATTTTCCTGGTGCCCCTCTTTAATTACTTTACTTGTGGCTAATTTGAAATGGTTGTGTTCTCACCAATTGTTTTCTGATACTTTTTTTTTGTACTGATACCGTTATCTTTTCATTCATGTGACTACCTGGATGTGTATAAAGTAAATACTAATAAATTAAAAAAAAAAACCAAAACCACGGCTCTTACATAGTGTGACAGCTCCAGCTTTGACCCATGCAAGTCTCTCTCATCTTGCCCTTCCTCAGGTGAAGCTCTCTTGTGGTAAAGAGACTGTCGTAATATCCACAGCCGAGCCCAGTCGATGCGAGTATCTAATGGAGCTGGGTACTCCAGCAGCGTGCCAAGAGCCCCGTGAGCCGGACATCTCGGACCATGACGAGCTCTGAGGAGAAGCATGGTGGTAAGGCTTGTCTGTTTACCTTTAGAAAACTGTGCACTTGGATAGCAAAGGGGTAATTCTGTCAGGAGTACTGTCTCCCCTCATGATACTGCTCTTTCCCTCCCCTCTTAGGCTCTACAGCGCTTGCCTCCGAAGAGCCGGTTTTCTCAAGACATTGGCAGGGATCTAAAGCACACCTCTCCCGATCAAGAGGACAGCACTGTCTCACTGCTGCTTTCCCCTGCACAGCCCCTGCATTGGAAATGGATCCTCTCATTAGCCGTTTCGGGGGCAGTAGTGCATTCGTTGACCCTTGGTCAGGGACCAAAGAGCAGGATATGCAGAATGCTGCAGGTGGGGCCACCTCCTCGAATTTGTGGGGTTTGTTTGATATTTTTTTCCCGTTGATCCTCAATATTTCCTGCTGCTTGCCCATTGGGAAAAGGGGGCCTCCATGGCAAAGAGGGTCCAGTTTTTTGTACCAAGAGCTGGTACAGAGGAGAAGCCCTGTAGCATTGGCACTGCTCCAAAGATGCTGTTTTAAAAAGTTCTGTCACTTTTGTTGCCCATTGTCATTGACCAATTTTTTGTTTTTGGTTGGTTTGTTCTTTTTGTTCACAATCGTCTGCTGTGAAATCTACCCTGAATAAAATTTCCTAACACTTTCCAACCTTTCTTGCTTCTTTCTTTGAGTCTTCTGCATCCTACCAAGCCGGTGACCTTCACAAGTTGCAATGTGAACTTTTGTCCACCTTAATGTCTCTCCAATCTTTTAACACCTATTCTAGGATAAACCATCTGGTGCCATGCTATACAAAGCTGCTTATTGCCCTTTATTAATGTGAGATGCAAGGTCACCCCAGGGGTGCATGGCCAGCAGGAAATGGCACTTCTGAATTATCTTGCTCAATTAGTCCAGACAAGTGGCTTAAGTCCCCCTGCCAGCAGATGTTGAGACAGAGAAAGATACCAGAAGCTTGATATGGCTGTGCCCCTAGGGTTCGCCTTCAGTATGTCTCCAGCAGATGTGGTAGTTTCACTACTTCTCTTAACAGTTTTTTTTTTATTTTGCTTATCTGGAAAACTCTCTTAGCTGGAAGTCTCCAGGGCGCACAGGAGGTGCCCCTCTGGAGTTTCCAGCACAGCACCTGAACGGCAGGTAGAGGCTCCTTGGCCAGGAAGACCAGTGGAGCTTACCTCAGCGGTGGGGGCGGGCTCCTGGTCAGGAGGACGAGTGGAGTTCACCTCAGCGGTTGGGGCGGGCTCCTGGTCAGAAAGACCAGTGGAGCGTACCTCAGCAGTGGGGGCAGGATCCTGGTCAGGAGGACCAGTGGAGTTCACCTCAGCGGTGGGGGCGGGCTCCTGGTCAGGAGGACCATTGCAGCCTGGCAGCAGATAGAGCCTCGGTGGGACAACCTGTTACTGTGGCATAGCAAACGGCCTTAGTCTCATTGGACGAGTAAGGGAAACCGTCCTTATTTGGTGCCTTGGCTTTCCTGCTTCTCTCGGGTCACAGTAAGTGCTGTATACCCCTCTCCTCTCACCGTCATCCTTTGGGGCTTCCTGGTTTCTGTCAGCCGCTTCTATCTCCGCTACCGTTGCGGTCTGCTGCTCTGCTCTCGCCCGCATCTCACCTGTTGCCCTGCCTCCCATCCACTTCTGCTTGTTTCTCGGCTAATCAGTGTGTGTGCTGGCCATTTTGGGTGCTCAGCCTCGTGGTCTGCGGCAAGAGGGGGGAAGGACAGAGCACTTCTGCACATCCACGGCAACACAGGCAACAGCACAACTGATTTCCTCAGCGGGGGCAAACAGTGTAATTGTCCAGCTCAGTGGGGGAACAAAAATAAAAAATTTGTGCTTGTTCAGGTCAGCCGGCCACGCAGATTCCTGCAGCTGAAGCATTTCACTTGCATTTCCAAAAGGGGTTCTGTCTTACTATGCCCTCTTGCTCCAGCAATGCATAGTCTATAACCACAAATGCCAGGATTTAGAGGATCGGGTGTGCTCAGCTTGCTCAGCTCACCCAGGGGAATCATCCCATGCAGTGCAGCTGGCCCTCTCACACCCCCAATAAATCAGGGGCCTGTTGGTGGTTCATCCTCCCCTCTCTACACAGGGGGACTCCAGGGGCATTAATTCTGCTGAGGATGCTCTTTCCCCAGCCTACGGACCCTCCTGGTCAGGTGCTCCTGGACCAAGATTCCCAGTTTCTGTTGCTGTTCAAGCAAGCTTGGAACCTGTGGTGCTCGGATTCCTCAGGGAGGCCATCTGCCCAGAAGACATTGTCGGACTCGCCTTTGACATCAGAGGCCAGGAAATACCCTAGGGAGCATGTGACTCCCAAGGGCAAGGGCTGCCCGGCCAAGGCGGTATCATGGGCCTCGGGGGGATTGGACGGATATTCCTCCAGAGGACAGCCTGGAGGCCTCCAACTGAGAGGAGGGTGAGTGGTCTCCCTCAGAAGCCTCGACCGAAGTGCAAGATGTGTCACAGAATATACGTCTCTTCTGCAGGGAGGAGCTTCCAGCCTTCATTGTTCAGATCATGGAAGCCTTGTGCCTTTCGGATCTTCCTTAGCAGGAACCTGCACAGTCTAAGTCATAGGCTGATCCCATTTTAAGGAGGTATTCATCAGCCTTCTAGGGCCTTTCCTTTTCTGCTGGAACTCCAAAGCTGGTATCTTGGGAATGGGATTCGCCGGACGCCCCTTTATGGATGGCTCGGCGTTTGGGCGTTGCTATCTTTGGTCCCCAGCTGATCTCGAGCATTGCCTCGTGTATCAGAGGGTGAACACTCTGGTGTCGAGTAAGCACACGACTATTCCGGTAGAGGGCAGCATGGTTTTTTGAGATCAACAGGACCGGAAGATCAAGGGACTTCTCAAGACAGTCTTCCTCATCCTTGCTGGCACTACAGGCCTTAGTATGTGGAGAGCTAGCAGCCCGGACCCTCCTGTGTTGGATTCAGCACCTGCCCGAGGATCCCACACTGGCCCTCTTGGAATATGTCACTGCCGCCTTGGTGGATGCCTCTTATGATCTGCTACGCTTTTCTTCCAGATCAGTGGCCACTGTGACTGGCTTGCTGCTGGCTCTGGCTCTGGCTCTGGCTTTGGCAGTGGTCAGCAGACACAGCCTCGAAGGCATGGCTCACTAAGCTCCCTTTCAAGGGCAAGCTGCTCTTTGAGGAGGACCTCGACAAGCTCATCAAGGACCTTGGATGTGAAGCCCCAGCATCTCCCAGAGGATAAGCCTTGCACATCTTCCTGATGGTTGATTCAGCAGTTCTTTCGGTCATCCACCTCCCATTCCAGGTGGCGCGACTCCCGGCATTACCGGCCTGTTTTTGTCAGCCTTGTCAGGGCATTCTAGTCAGCGGGTGCAACTAGTCAGTGGGTGCAACCCTTTTGCAGCATTCATAAAGGGAAGGATGCCTATGTTGTCCCAACAAAATTCTCAGGATTCTCCTGAGCACCCCGCTGACAGGATGGCCTGCCCTGCCAGGACCCTACTGCTGCTGGGCAGAAGGCTGGCAGAGTTTTTCCAGGTAGTGGGCTGTCATAAACTTCAGATCAATGGGTCCTCGACATAGTCTGTCGGGGCACAGACAGTCAAGGGTATAAACCTATTTGGGATGCCTTCCTCGTTTCACCCTTTAGGTCGCCCAGGAATATCGTTGCTATACGGAATCCTCTGCAATGCCTCCTTCCCCTGCGGGCCATCCGGTCGGTAACACCTTCCGAGAGGTTCAAGACAGTACCTAGATTTCAGAGGTTAATCGGGCCCTGCGAGTCCCTCACGTTTGCATAGAAACACTGTGTGGTCCATCATCGAGGCAATCCGAGAGGGTGTGTTGCTAGCCACCCTCGACCTGTTGGATGAGTATTTCCACATTCCCATCCGAGAGGATCAACAGTGGTTCCTGCGTTTTGCAATCCTCGGTCAGCATTTCCAGTTCTGTGCTCTACTCTTCAGCCTGGCATCTGCCCCATGCACCTTCTCCAGGGTCGTGGTGGTGGTAGCGACTGCAGCCTTGAGGAAGCAGGGCATTAGAGTCCATCTTTACCAGGATGACTGGTTCATTCGAGCAGGGTCTTTCGACAAGGCAGGCCAGACTGTCTCCCACGTGGTTTCTTTCCTCGAGAGCCTTAGCTAGATGGTCAGTCATTCCAAGAGTTGCCCGCAGCCTTCTCAAATGATGGATTTTCTGGGGACCCGGTTTGATACCCTTCAGGGCAAGGTTTTTCTCATGCAGGAACGATTTTGAAAGTTGTGTGTGCAGCACTGCCTCTTCCTACTGCAGAGCAGTCCCAGGGTGTGGGTCTACCTTCAGATTCTCAGATCCATGGTGGCCACAGTCTGTTGTCCCATGGGTCCAAGTGCACATGCAAACTCTTCAACGGGCCCTGCTCTTCCACTGGTCCCCAGTTTCAGAGGATTACGATTGCAGACTACTGCTGTCTTGACTGGCGCACGACAGTCTTCTCTGATGGCTCTCATTGGATCCGCTTCTCCATGGCATCCCATTAGTGGATTCTCGTGATCACCGACGCAACTCTCGAGCTGGTCGCAACGGGAAGCTAGGTGGACGATCAACCGTCTGGAGGCCTGGGCGGCTCGCCTGGCCCTGTTCCAATTCCTAAGTCTCCTTTGCAATCAAGTGGTCCATGTCCTTTCCGACAATGCGACAGAAGTGTCCTATCTCAACCGACAGGGTGGCACCAAGTGTCCGGGAATAGCCCAGGAGATGGCCATCCTATTCCAATGGGCAGCAGATCGCCGGGATCGACAACATACAAGTGTACTTCCTCAACCATCACACCCTAGACCCAGGTGAATGGGAACGTGCCCCTTGGGCTTTTCAGAGAATTGTGTGTGCCTGGGGGGAGCCTGCGATGGATTTGATGGCATAAGCGACAAACGTAGAGACACATACGTTCTTCAGTCAGCGGAGGGAGTGCGAGTCACTGGGACTGGACGCCTTGGTGCAGTCATGGCCTCTCTCAAAGCTGCTGTACCTGTTTTCCTCCCTGGGCAATGATAGGTCGGGTTCTCCGGCAAATTGAGTCTCACCTAGGCATGGTGATCCTGGTGGCTACCGACTGTCCTTGGTGGCCATGGTATGCTGACCTTGTTTGCCTACTCCAGGTGTCACCCTTGGTGCTCAGATGTCACAAAAGGCTTCTCTGTCAGGGGCCAGTCACGCTGGAGGATCCAGCTACCTGCTCGCTTATGGCCTAGCTCTTGAGAGGAGTAGATTGACTCAGAAAGGCTACTTGGGATAGGTGCTGGCTACCCTTCTGCAGGCGCAGTGCCTCTCTACCCCCCCTGGTGTATGCAAGGGTTTGGCGCCTTTTTTTTTTTTTTTTTTGAAAGACAGTGCATTCGACAGCGCTTCTCTCCTTGGCATATGAATATTCCACAGGTGTTGGCATTCCTCCAAGAGCGCTTCAACAAAGGACTCTCACTCGGCTATCTCCAGGTACAGGTCGCTGTGCTGAACTGCTTCAGGGGGCCCACAGCGGGATGCTCGATTGCATCTCATGCCGTTGTTGGCAGGTTTCTCAAGGGCATGCGGGTGCGTCACCCTCCGGTCTGCCCGGTAGTTCCTCAATGGTATCTCTCCTTGGTCCTCAAATCCCTTTATGGGATCACCCTTTGAGCAATTCAAACGGATATCTCTTAGGAACTTGTCCCTCAAGACGGCATTCCTAGTTGACATCACCTCGGCATGGAGGGTCTCCGAGCTACAAGCTCTCTCATGTCAGGGCCCTTTCCTCTTCTCTATGGAAAGAGTGTCTCTGTGAGTGGTGCCTTCCTTCCGAAGGTTCTTACGTTCTTTCACATCAATTAGCCAATCTCGCTACCTGCCTTTTCCAAAGAGCAGTGTTCTGGGCCCGACATGAGCCTCCATGCCATAGACCTCAGTAGGATACTTCGGTGTTACCTCAAGGTTACAAATTACTTTTACAAGTCGGATCACCTCTTTGTTCTCTTTGTAGAGCCTTGGCAAGGCCTTGCAGCTTCTAAGGCCACCTTTGCCCACTGGCTCCGTCAGACCATTGAATCTGCAAGCCTCCTGCTTGGTAAGCAGGTGACTCAGGGTGCCCTCCACTCGGTCCCAGGCAATGTCATGGGTGGAGTGCTCGCAGGTCTCTCCCTTGGACATTTGTTGAGCGGCAACCTGATCCTCCTTGTCCACCTTTGTTCACCATTACTGCTTCCATTTCCAAGCACGGGATGCGGTGCGCTTTGGGGCCAGTTGTGGTGGCAGTGTCTGTCTCTTCCTGCCATGTGGTGGGTTAGCTTGGGTACTTCCCACTTGTCTGGACTGATCTAGCAGGATGACTCAGAAGGAGACATTTCACTTACTGTTAATTTCCTTTCCTGGAATCCTGCTAAACCAGTCAGGACTCTCCTGGACTGTATGTAGTAGAGCCACAGCTCCCATTCCTATGGGTCTGGTCTTTCAGCCACTATCGCCCCACAGAGGGGCCTTGTACATAGTTGGTGTCTTTTGCGCCTTATTGCTTGTCAGAGTATACTGAAGTCGACCCCCTAGGAGTACAGCCATATATCTATCATGGCTCAGCCAATCAAGCTTCTGGAGTTTTCTGTGTCTCCAACATCTGCTGGCAGGGGGACTTAACCCACTTGTCTGGACAGGTCTAGCAGGATTCCAGGAAAGGAAATTAATGGTAAGTAAAATTTCTCCTTGAGTTGCACTGCTGTGTTAGTGGGCCTGATTACCTGAGAGCAGCTGAGGCCTGCATAAAAGGCTCCAGAGCCCTGCCCTGTTGAGGCATCCCTAACAGGGGCTCTACAGGTCAAACAATGGTGTAAGGATTTGAGGGTTTATTTTTATTAAATTGCTAGCTCTCTGACTGGGAGCTCTTAAAAGGGTTTTTGTATATTTTTAAAGAAAAGTTACTTTAGTAGAAATTCCCTTGAGCAGAGTAGGTTGTTGAACTCTAGTAACCTTCTCAGCTTTTGGGAACTGCTGACACCTAATCAGGTGCTAGTTCCCTCCCTACCCACCCCGACTCCCACTCACCCCTAGTGAGCAGTCTTGCTTTATAGGGCACTCCCCATTTAACAAAAAGCACAGAGACTTGGACCAGCACATTTTGAATATAAAGAGATTTAACTGCTTTTTCTCTGAAAGGACAGCTGGGAAACAGGCTGGTACTTGGTAGATCTCTCTTGCTTTAACAGATACCTAAGCTCCACGAACAGAACAATGGCTGGGAAAAATCGTATCACTAAAGCTGTTGCCCCCGTTACAGCTTCTGCCTCTGTCCAGACAGAGGTCCTAATGCCAGTTGAAGGACCAGTTCCATGTGCAGGGTGCCTGCATGCTGAAGCTCTGAGGAAACAAGTGGAGGAACTCAGAGAGGAGGTGGTGAGGCTGAGGAGCATTCAAGACAGTGAGAAGTACATTGATGATATGCTTCTTGCAGCAACCAAGCTCTCCAGCAGAGGAGAAGATGGGTGCCAACAGAATGTCGATGGTTGGACACAAGTCACCAAGGCCTGCAAAATCACCAATTCAACTTCTCCAGCCCTTGAATTGAAGAACCATTATGCAGCTCTGGAAGTGGAGGAGGTGAAAGCATCCCTGGAAAGGGAAGAACCAGAGCTCAAGTACCCCAAAGTTGCAGAATCAGTGACCACAAGGAAGCGAAGAGTAGTGGTGGTTGGAGACTCTCTCTTCTGAGGGGTACTGAGGCGTCTATCTGCCGACCAGACTTGATGTCCAGAGAGGTATGCTGTCTACCTGGTGCCAAAATCCAAGATATTACAGAGTTTGCCGAGACTCATCAATCCCACTGACTATTACCCAATGTTGCTAATCCATGTTGGAACAAATGATACTGCCAGGTATCCCTCGGATCATATCAAAAGTGACTTCATGGCTCTGGGACAGAGGGTGAAGCAGTTAGGTGCACAGGTGGTGTTCTCTTAAATCCTCCCTGTTGAGGGTAAAGGCCAAGGCAAAGAGGCTCGCATCCTGGAGATGAATGCATGGCTGCGTGGATGGTGTCATGGACCGTTTTTGGTTTTCTAGACAATGGGATGCTGTTCCAAGGGTTGCAGAGCAGAGATGGCATCCATCTGTCCAAGAAAGGTCAGCGCGTCTTCAGTAGTAGACTGGCTAATCTATTGAAGAGGGCTTTAAACTAGATTCGTTGGGAATGGGTGAAGAAAGCCCCCAGGTAGGTGATACCCATTTCCATAAAGGTATTTAATGTAACAGGGCTAACATATGGAAAGCAGTGTGTATAAATGCCCGTAGCATGGGAAATAAGATCCCTGATGTTGAAGCTTTGGTGGGAGTGGCTGACTTGGATTTAGTGGCAGTTACAGAAACATGGTTCACAGAAAACCATGATTGGGATGTAACTATACCTGGCTATACTTTATTCAGAAAGGACAGGGTAGGAAGAAGGGGAGGAGGAGGAGTGGCACTATATATAAAAACTATTAAAGCTTTGGAATTATAGAGCTTAAAAGGGAGAGGAGACATTGTGGGTTAAACTAGAAAGAGGGAAAAATTAATCTATTTGCATTGGTGTGATATACAGACCTCCCTCACAAGAGGAAGAGGTGGACAGAGTTAATTGAAGACATACGCAGCATTGCTAGGAAAGGGGAAGTACTACTGATAGGAGATTTCAATATGCCAGATGTTGTTTGGCACATTCCTGCTGCAGTATCTAGAAGTAAGGAGATCCTGGATTCTCTACAGGGAGAACTATTCAGGCAATTGGTAACATACCCCACACGTGAAGGGGCCATACTGGACTTGGTGCTTACCAATGGTGAAAGTGTTTCTGATGTTGTAGTGGGAGATCATTTTGCATCCAGTGATCACCAGATGCTGTGGTTCAGTATTAGGACTTAGGGCTGTTAGAATCCATTCAAAGGTGAGGATCTTAGACTTTAGGAAGACAAACTTTGCCAAGATGGGCCAATACCTCAAGGAGTCGTTAGTGGGATGGGAACAGCTGGGGATGTAGAAAAACAGTGGGCAAAACTGAAAGGGGATATTTTAAGGGCAACCAACCTTTTTGTTAAAATGGTAAATAAAAGGAAAAGGAGACCGCTATGGTTTTTGAAAGAAGTAGCTGAAAAAGTGAAGAAAAAGAGGGAGGCCTTCATGAAATACAAGAGATCACAGAGAAAGGAAGACAGGCATCTATATTTGGAAAAACTTAGAGAAGCTAGCAAAGTAGTCAGGAAGGCAAAGATTCAAAAGGAGGAGGAAATAGCCAATGCAATAAAATGGGGGGATAAGACATTTTTCAAATATGTTAGTGAGAAGAGGAACGGCAAAAGTGGTATTGTCAGACTCAAGGGTGCAGGGGAGGAATATGTAGAAGCTGATAAGGATAAAGCGGAATTGCTTAAGAAATATTTCTGTTCTGTGTTCACAGATGAAGAACCAGGAACAGGACCTCAGAAAACACCCAAAGTAGACAAAGCGATGGGACCAGATGGGATACACCCTAGAATACTGAGGGAACTTGGGGATGTTCTAGCAGCTCACTGACTGACCTTTTCAATGCCTCGTTGGATTCGGGAGTAGTGCCAAAGGACTGGAGAGAGGCTCATGTGGTGCCTTTACACAAAAGCGGAAGTAAGGATGTGGTTGAAAACTACAGGCCGGTTAATTTAACTTCGGTGGTGAGTAAATTATTGGAAACACTGCTGAAAGAGAAAATAGTGAGGTTTCTGGAGTCCAGCGGATTACAGGATCCAAGGCAGCATGGATTCACCAGAGGCAGGTCTTGTCAGACAATCTGATTTCTTTGACTGGGTGACCAGGGAGTTGGACCGAGGGAGAGCCCTAGATGTGGTGTATTTGGATTTCAGTAAAGCCTTTGACACTGTTCCTCACAGGCGACTTATAAACAAACTGAGCACCCTAGGGATGGACCCTAAAGTTACTGCTTGGGTTAGAAATTGGTTGGGTGGGAGGTGACAGAGTACAGGTAAATGGAGCTCACTTTGAGGAGAAGGATGTTACCAGTGGTGTGTCGCAGGGATCTATCCTTGGTCTGATACTTTTTACATCTTTGTTAGTGATATAGCGGAAGGGCTGTCGGGTAAGGTTTGCCTCTTTGCGGATGATACCAAAATCTGCAATAGAGTAGACACCCAAGAAGGTGTAGATAACATGAGGAAGGATCTCGCTAACCTTGAAGAATGGTCTAGAATTTGGCAGCTGGGATTTAATGTTAAAATTGTAAGGTCATGCATTTGGGCTGCAGCAATCCAAGGGAGCAATATAGTATAGGGGGTGAAGTACTTTTGTCCACTAAAGAAGAGCGGGACCTAGGTGTGGTTATGTCTGATCTTAAAGTAGCTAAACAGGTAGAAAAGGTGACGGCAAAAGCTAGAAGGATGCTTGGGTGCATACGGAGAGGAATGGCTTGTTGAAAAATGGACGTGATAGTGCCTCTGTATAAGTCTTTGGTGCGACCTCATTTGGAGTATAGTGTGCAATTCTGGAGACCGCACCTTCAAAAGTATGTGAACAGGATGGAGTCGGTGCAGAGGGTGGCTACTAAAATGATTAGTGGTCTTCATTATAAAGCATATGAGGACAGACTTAAGGATCTTAATATGTACACCTTAGAGGAAAGGCGGGATAGAGTTGATATGATTGAGATGTTTAAATACATCCGTGGCATAAATGTTCAGAGAGAGAGCCTCTTTCAATTGAAAGCAAGTTCTGTTACGAGGGGACATGGGATGAGGGTGAAGGGGGATAGATTCAGGAGTGATATGTGGAAATATTTCTTTACGGAAAGAGTAGTGGATCCATGGAATAGTCTCCCAGTGGAGGTGATAGAGATGAGGACAGTAACTGAATTCAAAAAAGCATGGGACAAACAGAGGATCTCTAAAGGAAAAAAGGGGACTGTTGTAGTTGTTGATATGGAAGGACAGACTAGATAGGCCATGCGGTCTTTTTCTGTTATGTTTCTATGATTGCCAATGGAGTGAAGTAGCCTAGTTAACTGGGCCCCAGCCATGTCATAGAAACATTGCAGCAGAAAACGACCATTTCCATAGCGTCCCTCCAGTCCAGTCCAGACTCCTGGGTATTGTCCCCCTCCAGCAGATGGAGACTGAGAAAGCGTAGTTACTCACCTGTAACAGGTGTTCTCCAGGAGCAGCAGGAATCAGTCCTCACATATGGGTGACGTCGGCGCCGACGGAGCCCTCGCGGAGCAATTTTCCCCAGCTTTCAAAGAAAGCCTTTGGGAATTGCAGCGTGCATGCGCGGTCACCTTCCCGCCCAAGGGTGCCATCTTAGCCAGTCTGATGACATAGCTAAAAGACAGCATAAAAATTTGCAAAAAAAAAACGTAAGCAGATGATTGCAACTCCACGGGGAGGAGGGAGGGTTGTGAGGACGGATTCCTGCTGCTCCTGGAGAACACCTGTTACAGGTGAGTGAGTACGCTTTCTCCAGGACCAAGCAGGAAGTCAGTCCTCACATATGGGACTCCCAAGCTTAAGGCTACCGGAGACCCTAAGCAGAAAAATGAGCTACCTCTAGCTCAGCGGCACAGAAGGAAGGAATCTTCGCTGAATAATCACCCACCGGTAGCCCACATCCGGGATGGAGGGTAGGAGTTGCTCAAACCTCGAAGAGATTTCGGAGGACTGCCTGTCCGAAAGCACTGTCCCTGCGGGACTCCCTCTCGAGACAGTAATGGACCGCAAAAGTCTGGCTCGAAGACCAAGTAGCGGCCCGGCAGATGTCTGCCAGCGGAACAGAGCGGAGGTAAGCCACTGATGTAGCCTTCGCCCGAACACAATGAGCCGTGACTCACCTTTCTAAGGAGAGTCCGGCTGCCCCATAAGCCCAAGCGATACAGTCAGCAACCCAGATTGACAGAGTACGCTTGGAGACCGGGAGCCCCAATTTATTGGGGTCAAAAGACACAAAAAGCTGAGCAGCTTTATGGTGCTCCCGCGTACGGTCAAGGTAGAAGTTCAATGCCCTTCTACAGTCCAGGGTATGCAGGACTCGTTCAGCTCAGCTGGAGTGAGGCCTGGGAAAGAAGGTTGGAAGTACCACCTCCTGATTGATGTGAAAAGGGGAGACAACTTTTGGAAGACATTTTGGGTGAGTCCGTAGGACTACCCTATTTTTGTAGAACCGAGTGAAGGGAGGATCAGACACGAGGGCCTGCAATTCACTTACGCGTCTAGCGGAAGTGAGGGCTATCAGGAATAAGGTTTTCCACGAAAGAAAACGCAGAGAACAGGTAGCCATTGGTTCAAAAGGCGGACAGGTGATCCGCTGTAAAACCACATTCAGATCCCAGTCAGGTGCTGGCGGGCGCAGAGGTGGTTTAAGTAGAAGGAGACCTCGGAGAAACCGGGCTACGAGAGGGTCGCCGGAAAGAGGTCTGCCATCCACCGGCACATGGTGTGCTGAAAGAGCACTGAGGTGGACTTTGACGGAGTTGGACTTAAGTCCCAGATTAGAGAGGTAGAGCAGGTACTGCAAGATCACCGACACCGAGCAGGAGAAGGGATCCTGAGACTGCTGTACACACCAAACGGAAAAACGACGCCATTTAAGGGCGTAGCATTTGCGGGTAGAAGGTCGCCGAGAAGCTAGGACGACCTCTTCCACCTCTGCCGGCAGGAGAAGGGGAGCGAGGACTACCCTTTCAGCCGCCAGGCCATTAGGTTGAGAGATCTGAGGTTGGGGTGTAGCAGAGACCCCTGATCCTGTGTTAGGAGATCCAGTTGAAACCCCAGAGGGAACGGATCCTCTGCCGCTAATTGCAACAGTAGTGGGAACCACGGCTGTCTGGGCCAGCGAGGAGCCACCAGGATCATAGACGCTTTGTCCCGGAGAACCTTGAATAGAGTTCGGGAGACTAGCGGGATGGGAGGAAAAGCATAGAGAAGGCTTTCCGACCATGAGAGTAGAAAAGCATCTGCCGCTACCCGAAGGGGATGTGGCTGACGAGAGCAGAAGCGAGGAAGTTGCCGGTTGAGAGGACTGGCAAAGAGATCCATCGTGGGGAGGCCCCACTTCAGAAAGAGTTTCTGAACTACCAAGGGATCCAGACGCCACTCGTGCGGCTGGAGTATCCTGCTGAGTTTGTCCGCCAGGCAATTTTCTTGGCCTGGGAGATAAACTGCCTTGAGAAGAATGCCGTGACTGACGGCCCAAGAGCAGAGCTTCTGAGCTTCTCGGCAGAGAAGGAAGGAGCCCGTGCCCCCCTGCTTGTTCACGTAGAACATGGCAACTTGATTGTCCGTCTGGACAAGGATGGACTGGTGAGAAGTCAGGTGGGAGAAAGCCTTGAGCGCCAGACGAATTGCTCTGAGCTCCAGGAAGTTGATCTGTTGAGCAGACTCCCACGCGGTCCAGAGACCTTGAGTACATGCCCCCTGGCAATGTGCTCCCCAACCCAGGAGGGAAGCATCGGTCATCAGCACTTGAGCCGGCTGAGGCGACTGAAACGGCATTCCGAGCACCAGGTTCGGCCGATGAAGCCACCACTGTAGGGAAGAGGCCAGCGGCCCGGAGAGGCGCACTAAGTCAGCTAGTCCGCCGGTGGCTTGTTGCCACTGCTGGCGAAGGCACCATTGAGCCGGCCGCATATTCAGGCGAGCATTGGGGGTCACGTGGACGGTGGAAGCCATATGGCCGAGTAGTCTCAGGAAGCGCCTGGCGGAGACCAGGGACTGGCTGCGAAAACGGCCGGCTAGGTCCATGAGCCGTTGAGCCCTGTCGAGAGGCAGGAAAGCTCGAGCCTGAGGAGTGTGCAGTCTTGCGCCGATGAACTCGAGATCCTGTGAGGGGAGCAAAGTGGACTTTGCGAAGTTTATGACAAAGCCCAAGTACTGCAGAAGAGTCACCGTGTGGTGTGTGGCATTGGCGACTGCCGGAGCGGACGACGCTCTGATGAGCCAGTCGTCGAGGTACGGAAAGACATAGAGGCCGTGAAGCCTGAGATAGGCCGCCACCACCGCGGACATTTTGTGAAGACTCGCGGTGCGGAGGATAGGCCAAAGGGCAGTACTCTGTACTGGTAGTGATTTCCTACCACCACGAACCTTAGGTATTGGCGGTGGCTTGGGTGGATAAGGATGTGCGTGTAGGCATCCTTTAGAGCCAAGAAGCATAGCCAATCTCCCTGCTGGAGGTAGGGCAGAAGGATTCCAAGGGTAAGCATCTTGAACTTTTCCCGCACGAGGAACTTGTTGAGGTTGCGCAAGTCCAGGATGGGTCTGAGGCCTCCTGTCCTTTTTGGTATTAGGAAATACCTGGAATAAAAGCCTTGACCTCTCAGGTGGTGGGGCACCGGTTCCACAGCCTGTTCCTGAAGAAGACTTGCTAACTCCTGAAGGAGTAAGTCCCTGTGCAGAGGGAGTCGAGGAGGTTCTCCCGGAAAATAAGAGGGAGGGACCTGATGGAAGTGGAGAAGATATCCTTCTCGCACGACTTGAAGCACCCAGGCATCTGAAGTGATGTTGGACCACCTGTGGGCGAAGTGAACCAGCCGGCCTCCGGTGCTGGGAGGAACCAGCTGAGGGGGAGAGGTTATGCTGAGGAAGTCAAAAACCCCCACCCTGCTGAGCAGGGGCTGGTGGTGCAGGCTTGGGGGCTTGCTGCCTACGGGACCCGTTACCCCGTCCCTTGGCCTGTTGACCCTGTTGGGGAGCTGGAGGGGCCTGATATTGAGGGTAGTGTTTATAGGCAGCCGCCTTTCTCGGGTAAAAGGACTTCTTTCCCGAGCCCTTCTTTTTCTGGGAAGGGGCGGAGGTCTTCCTAGAAAGCCTGGTCCTGGTGAGAGTCTCCGTCTCGATTTGTGCAGCCTTTTCAGCCATGGGCTTGCCAAAGAGGTTCTCACCCCTGCAGGGGACATCGACCAACTTGTCCTGCACCCAAGGTTCAAGGTCAGACGACTGAAGCCAAGCCTGTCGGCGGGCACCGATGCCAGCTGCGGCCACACGAGCCGATGCTTCAAAGCCATCATAGGCTGCTCGGGACATGAATTTGGAGCATTCCCGAATACCAGTTGTCAAGGCTAGGAACCTCCGCAAAGGTTCCTCGGACAGTCCAGCGGAGAATCCGGCTAGCTCTTTAGCCAGGTCTCGGAGATACATGCCCATGTATAGCTGGTAGGTCTGGACACGACAAGCCAGCATAGAGCCCTGGAAACACTTCTTACCAAGGCCATCCAGGTTACGGGCCTCCCTGCCAGGAGGCACCGAGGAGTGCATTTTTTGGCTCTTAAGCCTATGCATGGCCGATTCCACTACCATGGAATGGTGTGGCAACTGTGCTTTTTAGAAGCCAGGACTCTTGCGGACTCCATAGATGGAATCGACCCGCTTGCTCAATACCGGCGACGAGGCCGGACTCTCCCACATGCGGAAGAGTAGTCGTTCCAGCATGGGAGGCACCGGTACAGTAAAGTGCTCCCGGGCGGGAGAGTCGTACTGAAGGGCGTCGAGCTCTTCGGCTCGAGGCTCCTCCTCTGGATCCGCAGGGAAGGCCAAAGCCTTGGCCATATCCCTGACGAAGTCCGAGAACCGGGCATTCTCCGGAGGGGACTGTTTCCGAGGTTCGGACTCAGGTGAGTCCGAGGGGACACACCGAGTCCGAAAGGAATCAGGTGACTCCTCCTCTTCAGACTCCCAGGCCGACTCCGAGGAGGAATCGGTGGGGTCGGCTCGGGCAGGCGGAGGCGTCGGCCGCCCCGACGCCGAGGGAGTCGGCGGCGACGACCTCGGTCCCGAACGGGAGGCCGAGGGTGACCTCGACCGAGGATCGACTCGAGTTCGCATGGACTCGAGGATCGGCTCGGTCTCCGGGGTCGACTTAGACGTCGACGTCCCGGCGGTCGGGGCAGCGGCGCCAGCGAGGCTAGCGATCAGTGCCCGCTGCTGGTCCGTGAAGGCAGATAGTCTGCTTTCCAAGGCCGTCAACCTGAGTCCGACCTCAGGTGACCCAGCAGCCCCCGACTCGGGGCCCGACGTCGGACCTCTCGGAGGCGAGTCCAGAAGGACCACAGGACTTACCCGAGCAGGCAACTCCGACTCCAGGCGAGGTCGCTTCGGGAGGTGCTCCTTCTCCAAAGACCCGGGACGGCTGTCGGGGCTATGCGACCTGGCCCTCGCGGAGCCAGGAGCGTCCACCGACGACGCCCTCGCGGGTTTTGTCTTCCGTCGATGGTCTCCGGAGGGAGAACCCCTGTCGGAGGAGCTTCGGCGATGGTCAGAGCTGGAGCCTCTGGATGCCGAGGCCTCCGACGAGGTCCGGGTACGGCTGGGGTCAGCGAAGATTCTATCCCGCTGATGCCGCCGACTCCTCAACGCTTTGGAGGACATTTTGCCACAGGCTCCACAGATCATTTCTTCATGATCCGGGCCCAGGCAGCGGAGGCAATTATCGTGTGTGTCAGTGAGTGACATATTTCTGTCACACTGACCACACCGCTTGAAACCACTGGCAGCCATCGGGGGAAAAAGGGCCCCTGCAAGGTCAAAGGACCGGGCTGCCAGTGAAAAACTGAAAACAAAACTGACCAAAAATCAGAAAAACCGAAAAATAAGAGAAGGACTCGCAACAGCGTCGCGAGTCCGGGCAGGAAAACGACCGGCGTCGAACCGAAGTGAAAAAAGAGAAAAACTCACGAAAATCAACTTTTTTAGCGGGGACACGACGGGTACGTCTGTAGGGCTCCGCGGAAAAAAGAAGACTGGCTAAGATGGCACCCTTGGGCGGGAAGGCGACCGCGCATGCGCGCTGCAATTCCCAAAGGCTTTCTTTGAAAGCTGGGGAAAATTGCTCCGCGAGGGCTCCGTCGGCGCCGACGTCACCCATATGTGAGGACTGACTTCCTGCTTGGTCCTGGAGAACTTCAAGCTTCTGTGATGTCACTACATAAGAGAGGCAGACTCCCTCCAGAAGCCAGTATTTCTCAGTCGCCAGCAGATTGGACAAGATCTGTGCAGTTTGGGCTGCACTTATTTTAGGATTGGATTGAATTTAAAAAAAAAAAAAAAAAAGCATAGATTAGCAAACCAAGGCAAAAAGGGAACTTGCTTGTATTGCGGTAAAGGAAATACCTCTCTTCTCTGACTGTTGGTCCGAGCTACCCTCCGGGGGCCTAAGCCATTCAGTTGGCAAGGATTACCATGGAAAAGGGGAGGAACAGAAGGACTCCTGGAAGAGACAGGTTTGTGTGCAGGCCCTTTATTGCCGGGCACCGCATTCAGTCGTGGCTGCGAGCAGCAGGGGTGGGGGAGAAGATGGAGAAAAGAGCAGCTTGAATGCTGATCAGCAGTGCTGAGTGGTTGCTACCAGGCATCAGGGTTTTGGCGTGGGGGCAGTGCTTTTAGAGTCCTCTGGCTTAATCCTTGTTGAAGCTTAGTGGTTCATCAGGGCTTAGGATTGGGAGCTCATACTTAGTTGAAACTTTGGATCACCACACCGAAGGCCGTATATGTGGCCTGAGGAAAACATGATTGTTGGCATTCAGTCTCTGCTGCGGCTGTGAATCGGAGGACCATGCTGTGGGAGAGAACATCCGGGGGACATTTCCTACAGGAAGTCCACTGTCTGGACAGCAAGAGACTCCTCTTTCAGTCATGGATTTCTCTCCTTCCCAGGCAGTGGTTCCTGCGGTTTTAGTGGGAACTGTGGTCATTTTAGAAAGCTCAAAGCTGCCATAAACTGTAGCCCCGGGAAGTCGGGATTCAGTTTCTGCTCCTTCCTGCAGGGCTTCAAATCACTCTAAGGGGAAGCAGGAGGCGCAGGGGCCACAAGGGGCAGTACCTTTTACCCCAAACTTTGTTTTTCTCCTTCACCAGTCCTACTGCCTGAAGCAGGGCCTAGGGGGAGGGGGGGGAAGGATCCACTTTGGCACCTCCACTCCTGGAGAAGGAGGTACAGCTTGGAACCTGGCAATCCTTAGCCCTCCCTGGGGGCCAGGAGAGCAGGTTGGGATACCGATGAGGTGTCAGAGGCCTCTACAGACTCTGAGGGCCCTCTGGTCTTGGTCTTGGTCAGGAACCTGTGGATGTCAAGCTGGAGGAAGGAGAGATTCCCTCAGGCAAGGACCCCCAGCATTTTTCATGTCTTCCAGCAAGAAGAGCTCACGGCCCTCATTGCACACTCGGTGGCGCTTGACATCCCGCAGCCCTCCAGGAGCAGGAGATCCCATTGGAGGATCCCCTCTTTCAGGGCATCAGATCTAGAGAGACTGGTTTTCCATCGGTCCTTAAAGCAAATGATGGAGTTTGAGTGGGAGGTGCTAGAAGCAGGCCTGAAAGGGGCGCAAGCTGTGGCTCGTTTATGCCCTATTCTTGCAGCTGAAAGAATTCTTAAAGGTGCCAAGAGTAGATGCGCTGGTCTCGGCGATCACCAAGAAAACCACTATCTTGGTTGAGGGTGGTGGTGCCCTTAAAGATGTGCAGCATAAGAGGTTGGAGACCTTGTTGAAGCAGGCATTAGAGGCTTGAAGCACCAAAGTGTTCACTTAAGTGTGCGGAGCCTATGTGGTGTGGGCTTGCTGGTGGTGGACTCAGGCTCCGCCGGAAGCAGAAGATAGAGGTCCAGCCCTTTGGTAGAGGTCTCGGAGTTGGCATCCGGATACACCTACCTGGCAGATGCCTTCTATGACCTCTTCTGCACCCCAGCCAAGAGTGCAGCTTCAGTGATAGCTGCTCGGTGTTTGCTGTGATTGCGCAATTGGAAGGCAGAGATGTTGTCTAAGGCACGGCTCGGCCAGCTTCCCTTTAAGGGGAAGCTGCTGTTTGGAGAGGGATTAGAGAAATTGATTAAGGATTTAGGCGAAACTAAGCCAAGCTGGCTTCCAGAAGATAAGCCTAAGAGCTTGAGGGATGACTCAGCTAGTCACAGACAGGCGAAGGATTTTTGTCATTTTTGGGTGGTCTGCTTCGCACCCTACCTCGGCAGTTGGTATGCTCTTTGAGGGCAGTCCTTTTGAAGTGGTCACAGAACCAGTCAAGGATACTCGGCAGGTGCAGGCTGTACATCAAACCAAAGAAAAATATATTTTCTGGTGCTGCTTTAATTTGCAGATCTTTCCAAACTGAAATCACAAATGCACTGTGAGAAAAACCTCACTCATTGGGATTATAAATCTCACTTTTTAGGTTGGGGTCGCCCTTGGCATCTCTGCAGTAGTGCATGTGCCCGTGGGAGCAGCCTGTCCCGTGGTTGAAGAACAAAAGCGAGTCCCGATCCCCTGCAATACTGCTGTATGCCTGTGGGCCGAAGAGCGTGGCCAGGAATAGTGCATGTGCCCATGGGAGCAGCCTGTCCTGCAAGCTGAAAATCACGGCCTGCAGTGCTGCTCTATGACCACAGGACAGGCTGCTCCCACAGGTCAATAAGGAGAGAGACTCGTGGCAAGTGCTGCGGGGATCAGACGCAGTACTTAGTTTTTATTCCAGCTAGGCATTTGCCCCTTTACTGCTATTTTCTTGTTACAGTATTTGTTTTGAATGAGAAATACTAGCATTTCATGAACAGAGTTCACAAAAGAGTTTTGGGAAAGGGGGGGGGGGGGGAGTGCAGCCTACCATTAATGGTAATGAGGGAGGGTGTGCCAGAGACCCTAGCACTGGCACAGATGGCTATGGTTGAGCAATTGGTCAGCTGCGAAGATGCACCTTACCAAATTCCCTTTCAAATTAAGGCTCCTCTTTGGAGGAGGGGTGGGGGGATGTCCTGGAGAAGCTGGTCAAGGATCGGGGTGAGCCTTGTTCACAGATTTCTATTCAACAGGTTTCAAGGGACCAGAGGTCCTATGTCCAGGAGCAAGCAGGAATGCAGTCTTCACACTTGGGTGACGGTACCGATGGAGCCCGCGTGGGAAAGCTCCGCAGCATCCAATTGGAAAGCCTTTGGGAGCAATCCACTGGCCTGCGTATCTGCCTTTCCAACTCCTCTCCTCAGTTCTTTTGTTTGCTGTAGAGCCAGCAGGTTGTGTCTTTTCTGTCACTGCCGAAAAACATTCTTTAATTTTGGTTAATTTCTGTGCTTTGATGCTGGTGCCTGTATCAACACCGGCCCCAATATTTCTTTTTCTTTGCAATGATTTTTTTTCCAATTTTGGTGGTTTTGACCATCAGCCTCGTCCTACTTTGTTTTTCCATCGTGATGAGAAAAATCAGTGGTTTCAAAAAATGTACCAAATAGTCTGGTACTATATCAGTCATAGATAAACATGACAGGTGTTTGAAATGTTTGAGCCCTGACCATGTTCCAAATGATTGTCCTTTGTCATCAAATGACAAAAAGAAGCCTAAAGAACAGGGCCAGACGATATGGTTCTCAACTCTCCTCAAAGTCCAAACACAAGACTAAGTCTAAAACATCGGCATCGAGAACCGATACTGATTCCAGAAGTAAGTCCCTTTATCTCCATTGAATCTCAATGAAAGGTGCGTCCAATGCTGACCGTCCTGCCAATCAGCCCTGGCGGGAGGCCCTGTCCTCCAAAGCACAAGAGGGGTTCCTGGACGGTCCCGAGGCATCAACCTCCAGAGAGATACTAGTTCCATGCTCTGGGATGGTGGCTCAAAGCCCCATATGGGACTCTACCCAGGCATCGGTCAGCTCCCTCAACAAGAGCATACTGGCTACCAAGAGGAGTTTGGCCACCCTCCTGGCCACCTCCGTACCAACGGTATCGATAGCTGCAGCAATGTAAGCGACAGCATCCTGTCAACAGCTGCCAGGGCCCATGCCTGCACTCGAAACTGCATCGGGGAGCTTCTCTCTCCGATGCCTCCTTTGGAACAGACATTGCCAGTACCCAACAGACTCCTGATGCCACACTGACCAAGCCTTGGTACCAACATCGATCCTTGACATCGGGGAAGTATTGAGATCAAGCACAAGATCATTGGTACTTTTGACTTTTTGTCAGACTTTGACTCTACTTCCTCCGATTCCGATAATGCTTCAGAGGACTCCTGAGAAAGCTGAGACATTCCTTTAGACCCATCCCCTCCTCATGAGTGGTGTCGATCCCCGCCAGAGGATATGTCTTTCTAAGACTTCATTAGGGACATGGCAACAGGTGTACAGATTACTGTGGCATCTGAGATGGAACCGAGGGCGGAGGAATTAGAAATCCTCCAATACCCCCATAATACCTAAAGAAGCTGCCACTTTACCGATACACTGCATCTTGCAAGATCTAATGCTCTGAATGTGGGAGACTCCTCTATCGGTTCCGCCCATCAGCAAATGACTCAATACTATGTACAGAGTTCTAGCATACCCAGGCCTTCAGAGGCCTCAACTCCCACACCACTCCATGGTGGTGGAATCGGCGATGTGCCACATCAAGAGTTCTAAAAATCACTCTTCATGCCTCTAGGCAAAGATTCAGAACTCTCTATACCTTTGACCATCGATGCTTTCAGGCATGCATGCTCGCCTCTAGAATTATCTCCTGCATGTTCCTCAAGGATGTATCCATGCATCTGGAGACATTTGCACCTCTCCGTCTTGAAGACAAACAAAATGCATTCCAAGCCCTGATCAGGCAGAATCAAAATAAATCAAAATTTCTTACCAGAGCATCTTTTGATGCCTTTGAGTCATCCAACAAAGCTTCAGCAGTCTGCATCGGTGCTCACAGGATGGCCTGGCTCCAGGCATTGGTTCTTGAACAAATTGACTAATATTCCCTGTTGTGGAGAGAATCTCTTTGGAAAGGGTTGGAGGGAAAAGGCCGGAGAAATTGAGACTGGGACTGATGATCTCACTCTCAAGTGCCTTTCAAGAACGACAGTGGACCCCTCTAAGAGGAGGACAAAGCCAAAGAAATCTTTCCATCCTAAGAAGAGATTATCCTTCTTATCCACTTGCAGCTGCTTACCAGCCTCAGCAGCACCAGCAGGGCCCTCGCCAACCCAAGAAGCCTAAAGCCACTAAACCCCAATCAGCTGCACAGCCACAACCAGCACCTAGTTTTTGACTCCTTCCTGGAGAGCATAGCCACTCTACCTCTGCTGGGTCCCCAACCACTACACATAGCAGGCAGACTCTGTTCTTATGCCCACAGGTGGCACCTCATAACAGAGCAGTGGACTTTCAACATTGTCCAAAGGGGCTATCTGCTTCATAGTAACATAGTAAATGACGGCAGATAATGACCAGTATCGTCCATCTAGTCTGCCCAGCAAGGTGGTAAGAGTAGGTGCATCTGCTGCTCCGTGCAGGTCACCCCTTCTCCATGCCTTTGTTTAGGGGTGAACCCACCGCTCCATGTAGATCTCCCCTATTTGTTCAGATTATAAGAGATAGTTATGTTTATTTTGATTTTATCCTGTTACTATAAAGGGATTCTCTGTGTCTGTCCTATGCCATTTTGAATTCTGTCACTATATTTGCCCCCATCACATCCATTGGGAGGGCATTCCAAGCATCCACCACCCTTTCAATGAAAAAGTATTTCCTGACATTGTCTTTCAGTTTACCCCCTTGCAGCTTCGTGTTATGCCCTCTAATTTTACAGCTTCCCTGTCTTTGGAAAAGGTTTGTTTGTTCATTAATACTCTTTAAGTACTTGAAGGTCTGAACCCCTGTCCCTCCTCTCCTCCAGAGTGTACATATTTAGGTCTTCAAGTCTCTTCTCATATGTCTTCTGATGCAGGCTCCAAATCATTTTGGTCACCGCCTTCTGAACTGTTTCCAGTCTTTTTATATCCTTTGCAAGATATGATCTCCAAAACTGAACACAATATTCCAAGTGAGGCCTCACCAGTGACTTGTACAGTGGCATTAGTACCTCTTCCTTTCTGCTGGTAATTCTTCTCTGTATGCAATCCAGCATCCTTCTGGCTTTTGCCACCGTCTTGTCACACTGTTTCGCCACCTTGAGATCCTCAGAAACAGTCACTCTGAGGTCCTTCTCCTGGTCCGTGCACACCAACCTCTCACCCCCTATCACATAACAATTCACTTGGATTTCTGCTTCGCCAAGTGCATGACACTGCACTTCTTCACATTAAATCTCAGCTACCAAATATTAGACCATTCTTCCAGCTTTTGTAGATCTTTCCTCATGTTCTCCACTCCCTCATGGGAGTCCACTATTACAAATTTTCATGTCATCTGCAAAAAGACAGATTTTTCCATTCAGTCCTTCAGCAATATCACTCACAAATACATTGAACAGTACCGGTCCAAGGACCGAATCCTAGGGCACACTGCTAATCACCTTCCTTTAATCTGAGTGAGTTCAAGTTACCATCACCTTCTGTCATCTGTCAGACAACCAATTTCTGATCCAGTTCACCACCTTGGGACCCATCCCCAAGCTGTTGAGCTTACTGAAGCCTCCTATGAGGAACATTATCAAAGGCTTTGCTGAAATCCAGGTAGATCACATCTATCGCATGCCCTTGATCTAATTCTCTGGTCACCCAGTCAAAGAACTCAATCAGATTTGTTTGGCAAGATCGTCCTTTGGTAAAACCATGTTGCCTCGCATCATGCAACCTGTTAGTTTCGAGAAAGTCCACTATTCGCTCCTTCAGGAGCACCTCCATTACTTTTCCTGCCACAGAGGTAAGGCTTACTTGGCCTGTAGTTTTTTCACTTCTCTATTACCACTTTTGTGAAGAGGAACCACATCAGCCCTTCTCCAGTCTTGTGGAACTTCTACTGTCTCCAAGGGTCTATTAAAAACATCCTTTAACGGCCCTGCAAGAACCTCTCTGAGCTCTCTCAGTATCCTGGGATGTGTCCCATCCGGTCCCATGGCCTTGTCCAGTTTGTTTTGCAAGCTGCTCTAACACATCATCTTCTGTGAATGGTGTGATATTTACTCCATTCCCATTTGTATATTTGTCAATCACAGGTGGTCTTTCTCCAGGATTTTTTTTTTTTAGTAAAAACAGAAGTATTTGATTTTTGCTGCTTCAATGTCACTTTCCACAAATCCATTCCCGGCACTTTTGAGTCTTGTGGTTCCACCTCTGATCTTCCTCCTCTCCCGAATATACCTGAAAAAAGTCTTGTCTCCACACTTCACATATTTAGCCATCTTTTCTTCTGCCTTGGATTTTGCTATCCTTATCCTTATTTCTCTTTTTGTCTCTTTTTGTTTGATCTTGTATTCTTTTCTGTGTTCCTCTGCAAACTTTTGAATTTTGTGAAAGCTGTGGTTTTTTGCCTTTATTTGTGCAGCCACTTCTTTGGAGAACCAAATAAGTTTCTTTTTCCTCTTGCTTTTATTTACTTTTTCCTTACATATGTATCTGTTGCCCCTCTTATTGCCTCCTTTTGTTCAGCCCACTGCAATTCCACTTCTCCTATCCCCTCCCACCCTGCCATCTCCTCCTTCAGGAACTTGACCATTTTACTGAAGTCAGTGTTTTTGAAGTCGGGACTTTGATTGGACTATGCCTTGGCTTTTATCTCAAACCATACTGTGTGGTGATCGCTGCTGCTCACCTGGGCACCCACCCGGATATTCGACACACTATCTCCTTTGGTAAGTACTAAATCCAGCATCAAGCTTTCCCTGGTTGGTTCTATCACCATTTATCTAATTAGTGCATCTTGGAAGGCATCCACAATTTTTTTACTTCTTTCCAGATTTGCAGAAGGAGTACTCCATTCCACATCGGGTAGAATAAAGTCCCCCAATATGATCACTTCCCCCTTCTTGGATGCCTTTGCAATATCAATCAATTCACTATTCATTTCTTTGGTTTGAGTTGGAGGCCTGTAGACTGCACCAGTATGGATGACAATGCCATTTCCTCTTTCCAACACAATCCACAGTGCTGCTTCTTTTCCCCACATCCCCTGCATTTCAGCAGCTTTAATATTGCTTTTGACATATAGGGCTACTCCTTCTCCTTTTCTACCTTCTCTATTTCTTCTAAATAGATTATAGCCATCTATGGCTATATCCATTTAAGCGACTCATTAAACCATGTTTCTGTAATGGCCACAATGTCCAAGTCCATTTCCACCATTAGGGCTTTCAGGTCAGGACCTTTGGCTAGGCTTCGAGCATTTGTGCTCATTGCTTTCCAGCATTTGTTGACTGGCTTGCCTGTATTTTGCATGCATTTTGTTTTAGATACCTCTTCCCACTTGGAATTGATGTGTGGGTTAATACTGCAGCTGTTTCCATTGTTATGTTTTTGCTGGGAGTGACAAACTGAATTTGTTTTCCATCCGTCACCCCCTATCCCTAGTTTAAATGCTTGTCCACATAATGTCTGAATTTTTCACTTAGGATCCTTTTCCCTGCGACAGAGAGGTGTAACCAATCTACGCAGTATAGCCTCTTGTTCCATCTCTTTCCTCAGTTGCTTCATTTCAAAAGCTTACCCTCACCACCTTCATAGGAGATTATTACAGAGACCCCCCTGCAGATAAATCTCCTATCAGAAGAGGATTCCACCCTGCTAGCTCAGGGTGCCATAGAAAGAGATCCTCTGCCCCAAGAGGGCATGGGCTTCTGTTCTCTAATTCCCAAGAAAACATCTTAGATCTAAGGGACTTAAACAAATTCCTCATTCGAGAACAATTCAAAATGATTTCCCTCAGAACACTCCTGCCATACCTTCAGAGAAATGACTGACTGTGTTCTCTAGACCTCAGGGAAGCATACACACATTTACTGATCTATCCTCATCACATTCAGTATCTGTTACAGCAGAATCGCTACCAATATCGGGGTGTTCCCCTTCGGCTTAGCCTCCACACCCTGAGTATTCACAAAGTGCATGGCAGTGGTTGCAACCTGTCTTCGGACTTTGGAGGTCTTCGTCTTCCCCTACTTAAGATGATTGGTTAATCAGGGGGGAATCCCCACAAGAGAGAAAACTCTCTTCATCGTACCATCACTGTGCTCCAGCAACTGGGATTCGCATTAAGCTTTCCCAAGTCGCACCTGGTGCTAACCTAGCAGCTCGAGTTCATCGGAACACTTCTGGACACTCACAGGCCGGAGCTTTCCTTCCCCTGGATCGCTCTACCCAGCTCATCGAGCTGACCCGCTTGTGTAACAGCTCGAGAGATGCTATGCCTTTTGGAGCCCATGGCCTTACACAGTCCATGTAATCCCTATGTCTGCCTGCACATGCGACAGGTCCAATGGACCCAGGCAACTGGGCATCTCCCAGACAAAATATGCACCATCCCTCCACTTCTCAACTCCCTTCACCGATGGTGCTCCCCTCAAAAACCTACTTGGGGCGGGGGGGGGGGGGGTCACCTTTTCATTTCCAAATGCTTCCACTCAATGCACCCTGACAACGGATGCTTCCAAGCTCAGTTGGGGAGCACATCTGAACAATCTAACCAAGGGCAGTGGACACACCAGGAATCTCTGTTAAAGATAAATCTCCTGGAACTACGTACACTTTTATAAATGCCCTTCTGGTTTTTTCAATCCCAACTCTCAGGCCAACAGGTCTTAGTCAGAATGGACAACCAGATGGCCATGTTCTATGTGGACAAGCAGGAAGGAATGGTATCTTATCCCCTGTGACAGGAAGCGCTTCACCTCTGGTCCTTCTCAATTGCACACCGCATTCACCCCAGAGTGGTGTATCTCCCAGGTGAACTCCATCTCCTTGGGGGCAGACTGAGCCATATACTATATCTACACAAGTGGATCCTCATTTGTGAAACAGCATCTTGGATCTTCCACCCAGGAGAATGCACAACTTCCACTGTAATGCTCCCAGCTTCCCTCACTGCACAGACAGGTGACTGATGCCTTCTTTCTCCACTGGGGACATTCCTGCCCATCCCCTTGATACCAAAGATCTGTTTAAACAACAGGCTGACAAGGGCTGCATGATTCTCATAGCTCCTTTTTGGCCCAGTCAGCTATGGTTTCTTCTGCTACTTCCACTAGCATAGATTCAACCTCTGTCTGGGACATTTATTTATTTATATTCTCTTATATACTGCACTATTCTGCATCAGTGCGGTTTACTTTGAACAAACTGAAATTACATTGAACAGGGCATTACAACTTGGAGATAACTATTTTACAGGGAACATGGGCTATGGAGGGTTAAGTGGCTTGCCCAAGACCACAAGGAGCACCTGTGGGACTAGAAACCCCAGTCCTTCCGACCCAAGGTTGCTGTCCTCTAGTGGGATTTGAACCCCCGACCTTCCGGCCTGAAGTACCTTGCCCCAACCACTAGGCTACTCCTCCACTCCACTCCATGTGCCCAACCTCCTATCTCTGGATTATGGGATGCTTCTCCATACCAATCCACAGGTCCTCCGCCTCACGGCCTGGCTTCAGAAAGCATAGTTTTTGCTGACCTCGACCTCCCACAACAGGTCAAAGATATCCTACTTGCATCACACAAACTCTACCAGATGTTCATATGCCTTCAAACGGCAGAGGTTCACACTCTGGTGATCCCCAAAGCAAATTGACCCCTCTACCTGCCTGGTGGAATTTCTAGTATACCATCTCCTCCACTTGTCCTCAGCAGGTCTCAAGACTAACTCCGTCAGAGTTCATCTCTGTTCTCTGGACACACAGCTTATTTCTAAGCACTCCTTGGTGCAACATTCTATGTGGGGTCTCCTCTACTGTCCAGGTTACTCATCAAACCACCACTGGTGATCTGGGACCTCAATGTAGTTCTAGGGCAACTTCTAAAACCTCCCTTTGCGCCTTTAGCCACCGCTTCATTCATGTTTCTCACATGGAAGCTACTCTTCTTCATCACTCTGACCTCACTCGCTGCATAATGAACTGCAAGCTTTAGTGGCAGATCCTGCATTCCATTTTGTTCCACCATGATAAGGTAGTCCTCTGTACCCGTCTGCACTTCCTTCTGAAAGTAGTTTCAGCCTTCCACCTGAACTAGTCGGTAATCTTACCGGTGGTCTTCCCAAAACCACATGCCTCTTGGGCCAAAGCAGCACTACACACTCTAGACTGTAAATGAGCGCTGGCTTACTACTTGGACAGAACCAAGGCTCACAGAAAATCCTCATAACTATTCATTTCCTTTGATCCAAGTCACTTTGGACTTCTAGTGACAAAGCACACCCTATCCAAGTAGATAGCGGACTGCATTTCTTTTGCCTATGTGCAGGTGGTACCCTCCCTGGAGGGTTATTTCATCCCACACAATGTGCAAGTCAGGCAACCTCAGTTCCATCTTCATTGACAAGATCTGTCAAACAGCTACCTGGTCCATCATTCATACTTTCGCTGCACACTACTGCCTAGACATGGGCTCCTGTCGGGATGCTGTCTTTGTCCAGGCTGTCCTCAGCACCTTTTTGGGACTTAAATGCAACTCCTACCCTCTGTCCTAGATGTCTTCCTGGCACCAGACTTCCATTAGAGGTGGTCTAGCCGACTGTGTTTGAGTCCAAAGGAGCCATATTGTATCCACACTCTTGACGCTGTCCTTTAGTCTTGGGGATACTAGGGCTACCCATTTCCAGTCTGGTACCTGGGAGCTAGTGGGTCCCATATGTGAAGACTGCATTCCTTCTTGTTTCTGTATATAGCATTGTTACTCACCTGTAACAGGTGATCTCTGGCAACAGCAGGAATCAGTCTTCACAACCCACCCTCTTCCCCTAATAGGCTATACTCCTCCCCCCCCCCCCTTCTATCTCTCAACTACAAACTCAACAGGAGAGGTGTTGGAATGCCATTGGGAGCAATCCACTGTGCCTGTGTATCTGCCTTCCCGCCTTCCCAATTGGACGCTGAGGAGTGTTCCCATGTAGGCTCCGTTGGTACCATCGTCACCCATATGTGAAGACTGATTCTTGCTGTTCCCAGAGATCACCTGTTAGAGGTGAATAACAATGCTTTAAACTACAGCACAAAGATTGGGGCCACCTTAGGGCAGGCAAGGGGTCTACCCCTGCATTCTCAACATATGTGCCAAATATGTCTTGAAGAAGCCATCCCTTTTGAGGAGGCCAGAGATCTTCTCTAACCCTTCTTCAGGAGGTCCAAAGAGCTCCCAGTGAGATACTGTGAGCCCTTCCAAGGTTCACCTTGTGCTGTTCTCAGATAGGATCAAGATAATCTCAGATTAATGGTCCTCAGGGTTATTCAGAAGGGCTAAACTCTGGGATTAATAGAACATTTCAACAATGTTTTTGTAGTGTCACCCTGTGGGTCTCCAGGCCAAGAGAGAAGCTGTTGAGGAAACCCTCCAGCAATTGATAATACCTATAAGAGCAAGGTCATGGTCACTACTCTATATTTTGTGGTCCCAAAGAAAGGGGATGGGTGGGTCCTTCAGACCAGGTTTTGATCTGAAGGGAGGCAAGGCAAAGCTGAGGGTTCCTCGCTTTCTCGTGGAAGCTTTTAAGGTCTGTCATTGTAGAGGTAAGGGTGGGTACATTTCTCATTTCCCTGGCTCTGAGGCCAACATCCATATTCTGTTTGTGTTCTTCACAATAAGTATCTCTGCTTCTGTGGCCTAGGCCAGCATTATTAATTTCGGTCCCTCTTCTGCATAGCCACAGTATCAGGGACCTTCTCAAAGGTTATGGTAGCAATTTGCTTTCCTGAACAAGCAAGGCATCTACATTTGTCTTTATCTGGATGATTGCCTGATCTGAACAGTCTCAGGAAGGTGCCAGGTCAGTCTGGAGGATCTGGGCTGGATGGTCAGCTGCACAAAGAGCAGCTTGGTTCTTTCCCAGGACCTACAGTACTTGTGAGCTCAGAAGGGTCTTTTGCCCCCTCAAGAAGGCAGTCAAGTTGCATTCGCGCTTCAGGGCTGGTTTTGCTCTTAACCGGTTTGCTTGCTGAAGGGGATGCCACTGAAGATAATCCAAGAGGGCGATTGTAACCACGGATGCCAGTCTCCTAGGATGGGGAGCCCACTTTTTGGGACGGTTCACTTAAGGGCATTGGCCAAAGGAAGAATTAGCCTGGTTCATCAAGCTGGAAGCAAGAGCAATCTGGAGAGGTTCTGTAACATCTGAGAAGAATGGTTCAGATATTCTGGACAGTGCCAGGGTGTACTCAAAGTAAGGCCCTGGCATCAGGGATTGCTGCCCTCTGCAGCTGCGTGGATATTCATTTTGACAGGTTTCAGGGTAGCTCACATTGCAAGCCTTGAGTGTACAAGCTAATTTTCTCAGGTGGAGCCTTCTCAACTGCAGTGAGTGGGAACTCAGTCTTTAAGTGTTCAGTCTCATTGTATAACCTTGGGGGCCCACTGGTGTTGAAGCTGATGGTGATGCATCAAAATGGCAAGACAGTCCGCTGCTTCATTTGCAGGAAGGACCCTCGGACAGTAGGGCTCAGTGCTTTTGCTTTGCTCAAACCATGGTTCCTGGAGAATCTGTTGTAGGTTTAGACTCATGTGGGGCTGGTCCCGCAGCCTTGATATGCTGACCTGCTCAGTGTCTCATCGGTTCTCTGCTTCTCCTTCCTGAGTCTCACAGCCACCCCTTCTGATGGAGAATTTGACGTCCTTCTCACTTACAACCTGCTCATTGAGAGGCATAAAAAGAGATTTGGCAGCAGTTGCTACTCTCTTTAAGGCTCATATCTTATCTGCTCTCTTGGCCTATGTTTGTTTTTTTAAGTTTTGGTTTTCTTCCAATTCCTTGGTGGCATGCAAAGCTGATGTGACCTCATGATTGTGGAGTTGGCGATGCAGAAGCAAAAGAGCCTAAAGTCTCACTCTTTGCTCTCCCCAGGTAGGGTGTCGAGAGCCCTTGACGCCCTGTGGCGTAAGGCCTATCGGGATTCCATGCTCGCTTGCCGTATCCAGGCATACCAACTCTATATGGGCATGTTCCTGCAGGACCTTGCCAAGGAGCTTGGCGGTTTTGTCGCAGGCCTCATGGACGAACCTCTCCTAAGGTTCCAAACCCTCCTCAAATCCATCGGGGAGTGTTCAAAGTACCTCTCCTGTGCCACAAATGATGGGTTTGAGTCTGGCGGCCGGCATCAGAGCCTAGCGCCAGGCATGGCTCCAGACCTGGAGCAGTGGGTCCAAGAGAAGCTCCTGGACATCCCTTGCCTTGGCGAACAATTGTTCGGCAAACCTATGGAGGACAATGCTGCTGAGATAGAAACAGAGTTTGTGACTCAAACTCGTCTCTCGCGCAAAACTTCCTCCCTCCCCAGGAAGAAGCAACAGCCTAAAAACCTGTTCTTCCAAAGAAAAGGGCTCCCTTACCAGGGTTACCCACCTCTGCACCAGCTTCCAGCATGCAGGGCAAGGGAGGTGCACATGGCCCAACCACCAGCACCACTCCATCCTACGCAGGGGTTTTGATGCCGTTGGCATAGCCTCTTGCCCCCCCTGGCAGCTCTTCTGCCAGTGGGGGGATGCCTGTCCCTGTTCACCCCATAGTGGGTGTCGATCACGTCGGACACCTGGGTCCTCCTGGTAATCAGAGATGGATACCGTCTCCGCCTGGACAAGCACCCTCCTCCCTTCTCCCCAGCAGAGCCTGCTCAGCTCCTCACGCACCAGACCTTCTTGTAGCAAGAACTGTCCAACCTCCTCCCCCAACCTGCACCCTATCCTCGACCTCAGAAACCTCAAGTTCCTGGTGCGGGAGAAGTTCAAAATGTTATTGTTTGGCATCCTGCTGCCCTTCCTTCAGCAGGACGATTGGCTATGCTCCTTGGACCTCAAGAATGCTTATGCCCACATCCTAGTTCACCCCAAGCACAGGCAATATCTGTGCTTCAGGGTGTAGGGGGAACACTACCAGTACAGAGTGCTTCCCTTCGGGCTTGTGTCCACTCTACGGGTTTTCACAAAGTGCCTCTCTGTAGCCGCCGCCTTCCTCAGGCGGTAGGGCATACCCGTCTTCTCCAGGACCAAGCAAGAAGTCAGTCCTCACATATGGGTGACGTTGGCACCGACGGAGCCCCCGTGCAGAGCATTTCCCCAGCTTTCAAAGAAAGCCTTTGGGAATGCAACGCGCCTGCGCGGCCCCCTTCCTGCCCAAGGGTGCCATCTTGCTCAGTCTTTCTTTTTCTGCGGAGCCCAACGGACGTGAGTTTGTGTCACCCAGGAAAAGTTGATTTTTTTTCTGAGATTTTCACATTTTGTCTTATCTGGTTCGATGCCGGTTCCCCCTTCCTGTCTGGGCTCGGTACACCGGTATCGAGTCCGGAGTTTTGATTTTCAGTTTTTGTCCTTTGTGATTGGCGTTTGCGCTCTTTTTGTGTTTTCACTGGTAGCCTGGTCCTTTGACCTTGCAGGGGCCCTTTTTCCCCCCGATGGCTGCCAGCGGGTTAAAGTATGATCGGTGCAAGAAACTTATGTCTCTCACCAACACACATGACTGCTGCCTCCGATGCCTCGGGCCCAACCATGACCTATTGGCTTGTGGCCCATGTGGCAGAATGTCGTCAAAGGCACTTCGAAGACATCAGCATCAACGTGAGCGAATTTTCTCTGACTCCACGTCCGGCTGGGCCCGGACTTCGTCAGAGGCCTCGACATCTCGGGAGTCCGACCCCGAGCGCTGTCGGGGTTCCTCTGAAAGGGAGTCTCCCACCCAGGAGCACAGAAGGAAGAAAAAGTTCGGGAGGGCGGCATCGGTGGAGGCTCCTGGTTCCTCGAGGGCCAGGTCGCGTAGCCCTGACCACTGCCCCGGGCTCTCGGAGTCTGAGAGGCCTTCCAATCTACCTCGTGTTGAGCCGGAGTCCCCAAGTCACGTAAGTGCAATTGTCCTGGAGGACTCTCCTCCGGGGGAGCCAACGTCGGGCCCGACGCCTTTGGGGGCCCAAGTCGGGGGCTGCTGAGTCTCCTGAGCTTGGACTCAGGTTGACGGCCTTGGAGAGCAGCTTGGCTGCCTTCATAGAACAGCAGCGGGTGCTGATCACCGGTCTGACCGGTGCATCTGCCCCGACCACCGGGACCTTGACGGCTAAGTTGACCCCAGAGACCGAGCCGATCCTTGAGCCAATGAAGTCTCGAGTCGATCCTCGGTCAAGGTCCCCCTCGAACTCCCGTGCGGGGCCGAGGTCAGCGTCGGGGCAGGTGGTTCTGTGGCCCACACGGCTGGAGCAGCTCAATTCCTCCTCAGAGGAGTTGGAGTGTGAGACGGAGGACGAGGAGTCCCCGGACACCTTCCAGACCCAGTCCGTCCCTTCGGACTCATTGGAGTCCGAGCCTCGGAGACAGTCTCTCCCCCCCCCATAGGATACCCGGTTCTCAGACTTCGTGAGGGACATGGCCAAAGCCTTAGCCTTCCCCGCAGACGCCGATGAGCTCGATGCCCTCCAGTATGATTTTCCTCAGAAGAAAGCCTTTACTGTACCGGTTTCTCAGATGCTGGAACGGCTGCTCTTCCTTATGTGGGAGGCACTGGCCTCGACACCGGTTCTTAGCAAACGGTCGATTCCATTTATCGAGTCTATAAGAGCCCTGGGTTCCAAAAATGCGCAGCTACCGCACCACTCCATGGTTGTGGGATCGGCTATGCACCGTCTGAAGAGTCAGAAGATGCACTCCTCGGTGCCCCCCAGCCGGGAGGCCCGGAACCTGGATGCCCTCGGTAGAAAGTGCTTCCAGGGCTCTATGCTATCTTGCCGTGTCCAGACCTACCAGCTGTACATGGGCATGTACCTACAAGACCTTGCAAAGGAGCTTGCCGGGTTCTCAGCTGGCCTCTCCAAGGAACCTTTGCAGAGGTTCAAGGCTTTGTCAACAGGGATTCGAGAGTGCTCAAAGTTTATTTCTCGAGCAGCCTATGATGGCTTCGAGGCTTCGGCCCGGGTAGCCGCGGCCGGCATCGGTGCATGCCGTCAGGCCTGGCTACAGTCATCAGACCTGGAGCCATGGGTGCAGGACAAGTTGGTCGATGTCCCTTGCCGAGGTGAAAACCTTTTCGGTAAGCCCATGACTGAAAAGGCTGCGGAAATAGAGACTGAGACTCTCACCAGGACAAGGCTGTCCAGGAAGACTTCTGCCCCTTCTCAGAAAAAGAAGGGCTCGGGAAAGAAGCCCTTTTTCCTGAGGAAGGGTGCTGCCTACAAATCCTACCCTCAATACCAGGCCTCTCCAGCTCCCCAACAGGGCCAGCAGGCCAAAGGGCAGGAGCAGGGGCCCCGTAGGCAGAAGACCCCCAGCATAGCCTCTTCTCCACAGCTGGCTCCACTCAGCACAGGAGCTCAGCTGACCCTGTATGCCTACAGATGGCCAGCCATCACAGGGGATACCTGGGTACTGAGCATAGTCCAGAAGGGCTACTTGCTCCACTTCCACCAGATACCCCCCTCCTACTTTCCAGGGAAGCCTCCAAGACTCCCTCTGCACAGAAACCACCTCCTTCAGGAGTTGGCAAGTCTTCTGAAGGAACAGCTGGTGGAACCGGTGACTCACCACCTGAAAGGGCAAGGCTTCTACTCCAGGTACTTCCTGGTACCAAAAAGGACAGGAGGCCTCCGGCCTATCCTAGACTTGCAAAACTTAAACAAGTTTATGGAGAGGGAAAAGTTCAAGATGCTTACCCTTGGGATACTGCTGCCCTACCTCCAGCAGAGAGATTGGCTGTGCTCCTTAGACCTAAGGGATGCTTATACTCACATTCTCATCCATCCAGACCACAGACAATATCTCAGATTTCTGGTGGGAGGAAACCATTTTCAGTACAGAGTACTTCCCTTTGGCCTAACTTCTGCCCCCAGAGTTTTCACCAAATGCCTGGCTGTGGTGGCGGCCTATCTCAGAAATCAGGGAATTTTTGTCTTCCCATACCTGGGTGACTGGCTCATCAGGGGTCAATCTCTCCAGGACGCCAGACAAGCCACTCTTCGCACTGTCTCTCTTCTTCAGCATCTGGGCTTTGTCAGAAACTACGCAAAGTCCACTTTGCTCCCCTCACAGAACCTAGAGTTTATAGGGGTAAGATTAGACACCCTGCAGGCAAGAGCGTACTTGCCTGAGGACAGGGCCCACAGACTGATGGACTTGGCCAACCAGTTCCAAAGCAATTCTCAGGTCTGCGCCAGACACTTCCTGCAGCTCCTGGGCCACATGGCATCCATGGTACATGTGACCCCTGAATGCCCGTCTGCACATGCGGGTTGCTCAGTGGTGCCTCAGAGCTCAGTGGGCACAAGCCACAGGTGACCTCCGAGACAGAGTAAAGGTGTCCAAACCACTCTTGGACTCCTTGCAGTGGTGGCTACATCTCCCAAACCTTCTCAGGGGGGTACCCTTTTAGGCCCCAGCACACACGAGAGTGCTGACGACTGATGCTTCCTTAAACGGCTGGGGTACACATTGCCAGGGCATGTGCACTCAGGGCCTCTGGTCTCCTCGGGAGGCATCACAGCAGATCAATCTTTTGGAGCTGTGAGCAATCCGCTTAGCTCTACAGACTTTTTCTCATGCCCTCTCTCACCAGTCTGTCTTATTTCAGACAGACAATCAGGTAGCAATGTTCTATGTGAACAAGCAAGGGAGCACAGGGTCCAGACTCCTATGTCAGGAAGTGCAGGCCCTATGCTCCTTTGCAGTCAAACATGGCATGTTTCTCAAAGCAGTTTATCTACCTGGTGAGGAGAACTTCTTGGCAGACAAACTAAGCAGGATTCTCCAGCCTCATGAATGGCAGTTGAATCCACTGGTGGTCCAGCAGATCTTTCTACGATGGGGACTTCCATCCATCGATCTCTTTGCAAGTCCACTGAACCGTCAGCTGCCCAGCTTTTGCTCCAGACAGCCATCTCCCCTGAGAATGGCAGCAGATGCGTTTCTGATCTCTTGGTCTACGGGCCTCCTGTCTGCGTTTCCTCCCATGCCCCTGGTGGCCCGAACTCTGTTCAGGATTCTACACGACAAGGCCTCGGTGATTCTGGTAGCCCTCAGATGGTCGAGGCAACCGTGGTTTCCACTTCTGCAGTTGGCGGTGGAAACTCCATTCCCTCTGGGGTTGCAACCCGATGTCTCAGGATCAGGGTTCCCTTCTGCAGCCCAATCTCAGATCCCTCAATCTGATAGCCTGGCTGCTGAAAGGATAGTGCTAGCTCCCTTACTTCTACCTAGGAAAGTTGAGGAGGTGGTCTTGGCCTCTAGGAGGCAGTCCACCAGAAAGTTCTATGCCCTCAAGTGGTGTAGGTTTTCAATATGGTGTGCTCAGTGCAATGAATATCCTTTCTCCTGCCTTGTGCCAGTAGTACTACAATACCTACTTCACCGGTTGGACCTAGGCCTTAAGTCCAACTCTGTTCGGGTCCACCTCAGTGCTCTATCAGCACACCACTCACCGGTGGAGGATCAGTCTCTGTCGGCTCATGCCTTGGTGTCCCGCTTCCTCAGAGGCCTGCTTCTGCTCAAACCTCCGATTTGTCCACCTGCCACTGAGTGGGATTTGAACGTGGTCTTCCAGCAACTTACTCGCCCACCGTTTGAGCAGATGGCTACATGCCATTTACGCGTCCTTTCTTGGAAGGCGCTCTTCCTGGTAGCTCTTACCTCGGCCAGACGTGTGAGTAAACTACAAGCTCTGGTTTCTGATAGACCATACACACGGTTCTATAGGAACAGGATGTTCCTACGGACCCATCCGAAGTTCCTTCCAAAAGTTGTCTCCTCCTTCCACCTCAACCAGGAGGTGGTTCTTCTGACATTCTTTCCCAGGCCGCATACCAGCCGGGCTGAAACAGTCTTGCATACCCTGGACTGTAAGAGGGCATTGTCCTTTTACATAGAACGTACGCGGGGGCACCAAAGGGCTACTCAGCTCTTCGTCTCCTTTGACCCTAATAAACTGGGGTTGCCTGTCTCCAAACATACCTTGTCCACTTGGGTAGCAGATTGTATCGCCTGTGTATATAAGGCAGCTGGCCTCTCCTTGCAGGGTCGAGTCACGCCCCACCATGTCAGGGCGAAAGCCGCGGCAGTAGCTCATCTCCGCTCTGTTCTGTTGGCAGACATCTGCGGTGCCGCTACTTGGTCTTCAAGCCAGACTTTTGCAGCCCACTACTGCCTCTAGAGAGAGTCCCGAAGGGACAGTGCTTTCGGATAGGCAGTACTATGTAATCTCTTTGAGGTTTAGGCAACTCCTACCCTCCGGCCCTTGTGTTGGACTACCGTACGGGGGTGTTCTCAGAGGATATTCTTATCACGAATGCTGAGGCTCTTGAGAGGGAGTCATTTTTTCAGCTTAGGATTCCTAGTAGCCTAGAGCTGGGGAGTCACATATGTGAGGACTGACTTCCTGCTTGGTCCTGGAGAAAGAGTAGTTACTCACCTGTAACAGGTGTTCTCCAGGAGCAGCAGGAATCAGTCCTCACGACCCTCCCTCCTCCCCTGGAGTTGCAATCATATATTTTGTTTTGTTTTTTTGCTGTCTTTTAGCTATGTCATCAGACTGAGCAAGATGGCACCCTTGGGCGGGAAGGGGATTGTGCAGGCGTGCTGCATTCCCAAAGACTTTGTTTGAAAGCTGGGGAAATGCTCCGCACGGGGGCTCCGTCAGTGCTGACGTCACCCATATGTGAGGACTGATTCCTGCTGCTCCTGGAGAACACCTGTTACAGGTGAGTAACTACTCTTACACACATCCTTATTCATGCAGGAGGTTTCTTTGATTCCTCTTTCAGGGAAGACATTACCAATACAGAATTCTACCCTTTGGCCTGGCTTCAGCCCCAAGAGTCTTCACGAAATTCATGGCAGTAGTAGCAGCAGCATTTCTAAGGACTCTAGGGATATTCATCTTCCCCTACTTAGACGACTGGCTGATCCGAGCACCAACAGCTCCACTCTTTCCTGCATGATACAAATCCTGCAATATTTGGGATTGGTCATAAATCTCCCAAAATCCCATCTCCCCCCTTCTCAGTCTCTAGAGTTTATAGGGGCTCTGCTAGATACACAGCAGTCAAGGGCTTTCCTGCCACAGCTCCGCTGTGCTCGAATAGTTCATCTGGCATCTCAAGCAGCTATGAAAGCTTTCCTGACTGCTCGAGAGATGCTTCAGTTGCTAGGGCATATGGCGTCCACGGTATGGTGAGCAGCCAAGTGGACCCTAGCCTCTCAGTGGACACAGGCATCAGGTCGTCTGGGGGGACAAAATCAGAAACTCTGCACACCTCATCTTGTCCTTCAGTGGTGAGAAACACTAGAAAACGTTCTCTTAGGGTCACCTTTCAGCAGCCACTGCACCAAGCTACCTTGACGACGGATGCATCCAAGTCAGGTTGAGGGGCTCATACAGACAATCCCTCCACTCAAGGTCTCTGGAACCAACAGGAGACTTGTCTTCACATAAATCTACTGGAACTCAGAGCCATTTTCTACGCTCTTTGAGTTTTTCAGGACCATCTGCACTACAGGACAGTCCTTGTCCAGATGGACAATCAGGTAGCCATGTTCTATGTGAAGAAGATGTGCAATGAAGCTCTACACCTCTGGTCCTTTGCAAGAGGCCTCCAGATTCACCTACTGGTGGTGTATCTCCCAGGCATATAGAATCTCCTGGCAGACAAACTCAGTTGAGTGCTGCTGCCACACGAGTGGTCTCCTCATTCAGAACAGATAGGTCTATATCTGGGGTTCCCCAGATTCAAGCAATTTGTAAGTCCTCAGAATACCAAACTTCCCTGACTCTGTTCCAGAATTCTGGCTTGGAACAGTCAGACAAGGGATGTTTTCCACCTCCACTGGGGTCAGGACTTCCTGTATGCCTACCCACCCATTCCCCATATTCCCAAGACTCTGTTCAAACTCCAGAGAGACAGGGGCCATATGATCCTCATAGCCCCATGCTGACCATGACAGATGTGGTATCCACTGCTTCTACATCTCTCTTAAGCAAGGCCTCTAGACTTGGGATGTGCTCCAGACTTTCTATCCCAGGAGAATGGGATGCTTTTGCACATGAATCTTCAGTCTTTACCCCTGAGGGTATGGTTGCTGAGAGCATAGAATTCCAGGATGTCAACCTCTCTCAACAGGTTAAGGATATCCTTTTGGCCTCGAGGAAACTTTCCACAAGGTGGGCTTATGCCTTTAAGTGGAAAAGGTTCTCTATTTGGTGTTCAAAGAAGGAACTTACTCCAGTAATGCCTCTACAGGAACTGAAAAAGGATTCTCTCTTCCATCGTTCATCTTCTGGTCTCAAGACTAATTCAGTAAGAGTCCACCTTAGTGCCATTGTGGCTTTCCACAAGCCCTTTGATGGACAACTTGTCTCCTCTCAGCCGCTTGTAGCGCAGTTTGAGGGGTTTACTCTTAACTAAGCCACCACCTGTGGCATTGGATTTAAATCTTGTCCTCAGACAGCTCATGAAGTCGCCCTTAGCTACTACATCCCTGAAGCTTTTTTCTTGGAAGGTAATCTTCCTAATTGCCCTCACCTCTGCAAGACGCATCAGTGAGCTACAAGCTTTAGTGGCTGATCCTCCTTACACAAGGTTCCACCATGATAAAGTAGTCATTAGGACTCATCCTCACTTTATGCCAAAGGTGGTTTCGCCTTTTCATTTAAACCAGTCGGTTTATCTTCCTGTCTTCTTCCCTAGGCCTCATGCCTCAAGTGCAGAAAGGAATCTTCACACTTTAGATTGTAAAAGAGCTTTAGTCTTTTACCTTCAGAGGATGAGGCAGCATAGAAAGGCTTCACAGCTTTTTGTTGCCTTTGGTAACACCAGGTGGCTGGAATCAGTATCCAAGAGAACACTCTCCAGGTGGACTGCAGACTGCATATCCTTTACCTATGAGAGTAAAGGACTTTCTCTCAAAGGTCATGTCACAGCTCATAATGTTAAGAGCAATGATTGCCTCTATGGCCAACCTTTGCTTGATGTCCATTGATGACATCTGCAATGCAGCCACTTGGTCCTCGGTCCACACTTTTGTGGCCCATTACTGCTTAGACAAGAACACCCATCGGGATGCCTCATTTGGCCAGGCTGTTCTCTAGCATCTCTTTCAGAATTAGAACAACTCCTACCCCGTCCTGGGTTTTGAAACCAGAGATCTGTGGGAGAAAGCATGACCCACCTCAGCCTGGGTTTAGCTGCTCTATGGGGTTATCTCCCTGGCATCTCTAAGCTTGGGAGTCCCCATATGTGAAGACTACATTCCTGTTTGCTCCTGGAGATAGCGTAGTTACTCACCTGTAACAGGTGATCTCTGAGAACAGCAGGAATTGAGTCTTCACTATCCACCCACCTCCCCTAGGAGTTGTATCTATCTCTCTTCTTTCCTTTTGTCTCAGCTACCAACCCAACTGAAGAGGGAGAGTTGGAAAGGTGGGACGGTAGCAAGGCAGCAGCGCAGGCACAGTGGGATGCTCCCAAAGGCTTTTCTATAGGACGGTGGGGAACGTTCCCCCACGGGCTCCGTCGGTGCCAACGATACCCATATGTGAAGACTCAATTCCTGCTGTTCCTGGAGCTTACCTGTTACAGGTGAGTAACTACGCTTTCTCCAGGACCAAGCAGGAAGTCAGTCCTCACTTATGGATGACGTCGGCGCCGACGGAGCCCTCGCGGAGCAATTTTCCCCAGCTTTCAAAGAAAGCCTTTGGGAATTGCAGCGCGCATGCGCGGTCGTCTTCCCGCCCGAAGGTGCCATCTTAGCCAGTCTTCTTTTTTCCGCGGAGCCCTACAGACGTCCCCGTCTTGTCCCCGCGAAAAAGTTGATTTTCTTCTTTATTTTATCCTTTTTTCTTTCGGTTCGACGCCGATCGTTTTCCCGCCCGGACTCGCGACGCCGGTCTCGAGTCCTCTTACCTTTTTTCGGTTTTTCTGACTTAGTCAGCTTTCGTTTTCGTTTTCCCTGGCAGCCCGGTCCTTTGACCTCGCAGGGGCCCTTTTTCCCCCGATGGCTGCCAGTGGGTTTAAGCGGTGTGGTCGGTGTGACCGAAATATGTCACTAACCGACACACACGACTTTTGCCTCCGCTGCCTGGGCCCGGATCATGAGGGACTGATCTGTGGGCCCTGCAGCAAACTGTCCTCAAAGGCGTTGAGAAGTCGGCGGCATCAGCGTGAGAGAATCTTCGCTGACCCCAGCCGTACCCGGAACTCGTCGGAGGCCTCCGTGTCGAAAGGCTCCAGCTCGGACCGTCGCCGGAGCTCCTCCGACCGGGGTTCTCCCTCCGGGGACCATCGTCGGAAGGAAAAACCCGCGAGGGCGGCGTCGGTGGACGCTCCTGGCTCCGCGAGGGCCAGGTCGCATAGCCCCGACAGCCGCCCCGGGTCCTTGGAGAAGGAACACATCCCGAAGCGACCTCGCCTGGAGTCGGAGATGCCTGCCCGGGTAAGTCCTGTGGTCCTTCTGGACTCGCCTCCGCGACAGCCGCCGTCGGGGCCCGAGTCGGGGGCTGCTGGGTCGCCTGAGCTCGGACTCAGGTTGACGGCCTTGGAGAGCAGACTGTCTGCCTTCATGGACCAGCAGAGGGCACTGCTCGCTGGCTTCGCTGGCGTCGCTGCCCCGACCGCCGGGACGTCGACGTCCAAGTCGACCCCGGAGACCGAGCCGATCCTCGAGTCGATGAGAACTCGAGTCGATCCTCGGTCGAGGTCGCCCTCGGCCTCCCGTTCGGGACCGAGGTCGCCGACGCCGACTCCCTCGGCGTCGGGGCGGCTGGCGCCGCACCCTGCCCGGGCCGACCCCACCGAGTCCTCGTCGGAGTCGGTCTGGGAGTCTGAGGAGGAAGAGTCACCTGATTCTTTCCGGACTCGGTGTGTCCCATCGGACTCACCGGAGTCCGAGTCTCGGAAGCAGTCCCCCCCGGAGGATGCCCGGTTCTCGGACTTCGTTAGGGATATGGCCAAGGCTTTGGCCTTCCCTGCGGATCCCGAGGAGGAGCCTCGAGCCGAAGAGCTCGACGCCCTCCAGTATGACTCTCCCGCGAGGGAACACTTTACTGTGCCGGTTCCTCCTATGCTGGAACGTCTACTCTTCCGCATGTGGGAGAGTCCGGCCTCCTCGCCGGTCCTGAGCAAGCGGGTCGATTCTATCTATCGGGTCCGCAAGAGCCCTGGCTTTCAAAAGGCGCAGCTGCCACACCATTCCATGGTAGTGGAATCGGCCATGCATCGTCTTAAGAGCCAGAAGATGCACTCCTCGGTGCCTCCTGGAAGGGAGGCCCGTAACCTGGATGGCCTTGGCAAGAAGTGCTTCCAGGGCTCTATGCTCGCATGTCGTGTCCAGACTTACCAGCTATACATGGGCATGTATCTCCGGGATCTGGCTAAAGAGCTAGCCGGATTCTCCGCTGGTCTCTCCGAGGAGCCCTTGCGGAGGTTCCTAGCCTTGTCCACGGGCATTCGGGAATGCTCAAAGTTCATGTCCCGAGCAGCCTATGATGGCTTTGAAGCCTCGGCTCGAGTGGCCGCAGCCGGCATCGGTGCCCGCCGACAGGCTTGGCTTCAGTCGTCCGACCTTGAGCCCTGGGTACAGGACAAGTTGGTCGATGTCCCCTGCCGAGGCGAAAACCTCTTTGGCAAGCCCATGGCGGAAAAGGCTGCACAAATTGAGACTGAGACTCTCACCAGGACCAGGCTTTCTAGGAAGACCTCCGCCCCTTCCCAGAAAAAGAAGGGCTCGGGGAAAAAGTCCTTTTACCCGAGGAAGGCGGCTGCCTACAAACAATACCCCCATTATCAGGCCCCTGCAGCTCCCCAACAGGGCCAGCAGGCCAAGGGACGGGGTAACGGGTCCCGTAGGCAGCAAGCCCCCAAGCCTGCACCACCAGCCCCTGCTCAGCAGGGTGGGGGCTTTTGACTCGCTCAGCATAGCCTCTCCCCCCCCGCTGGTCCCCCCCAGCACCGGAGGCCGGCTGGTTCACTTCGCCCACAGGTGGTCCAGCATCACCGCAGATGCCTGGGTGCTTCAGGTCGTGCGAGAAGGCTACCTTCTCCACTTCCATCAGGTCCCTCCCTCCTATTTTCCGGGAGAGCCTCCGCGCCCCCCTCTGCACAGGGAGTTGCTCCTTCAGGAGTTAGCAGGTCTTCGGCAGGATCAGGCGGTGGAACCGGTGCCACACCACCTGAGAGGTCAAGGCTTCTATTCAAGGTATTTTCTGATACCAAAGAGAACAGGGGGCCTCAGACCCATCCTGGACTTGCGCAACCTCAACAAGTTCCTTGTGCGGGAGAAGTTCAAAATGCTTACCCTTGGAATCCTTCTGCCCTACCTCCAGCAGGGAGATTGGCTATGCTCCTTGGATCTAAAGGATGCCTACACGCACATCCTCATCCACCCAAGCCACCGCCAGTACAGAGTACTGCCCTTTGGCCTGTCCTCCGCACCGCGAGTCTTCACAAAATGTCTCGCGGTCGTGGCGGCCCATCTCCGGCTTCACGGCCTCTATGTCTTTCCGTACCTCGACGACTGGCTCATCAGAGCAGCGTCCGCTCAGGAGGTCACCAACGCCACGTGCCGCACGGTGACTCTGCTGCAGCACTTGGGCTTTGTCATAAACTTCGCAAAGTCCACTTTGCTCCCCTCACAGGATTTCGAGTTCATCGGCGCAAGGCTGCACACTCCTCAGGCGCGAGCGTATCTACCGCTCGACAGGGCTCAGCGGCTCATGGACCTAGCCGACCGCTTTCGCAGCCAGCCCCTGGTCTCCGCCAGGCGCTTCCTGAGACTGCTCGGCCATATGGCTTCCACTGTCCATGTGACCCCCAATGCCCGCCTGAATATGCGGTCTGCTCAATGGTGTCTCCGCCGGCAGTGGCGACAGGCCACGGGCGGCCTCGCAGACCTAGTGCGCGTTTCCGAGCCGCTGATCTCGTCTCTCCGGTGGTGGCTCCGGCAGCCGAACCTGACATTCGGTATGCCCTTCCAGTCTCCTCAGCCGACCCGGGTGCTGACCACCGATGCATCCCTCCTGGGCTGGGGAGCGCATTGCCAAGAGGCGCGTACTCAGGGCCTCTGGACCACGTGGGAGTCTGCTCAGCAGATCAACTTCCTGGAGCTCCGGGCGATCCGCCTAGCTCTCAAGGCCTTCTCCCACCTGACTTCCCAACAGTCCGTCCTTGTCCAGACGGACAGTCAAGTTGCCATGTTCTACGTGAACAAACAGGGGGGCACGGGCTCCTTTCTCCTCTGCCGGGAGGCTCAGAAGCTCTGCTCTTGGGCCGTCAGTCACGGCATTCTCCTCAAGGCAGTTTATCTCCCGGGCCGAGACAATTGCCTTGCGGACAAACTCAGCAGGGTCCTCCAGCCGCACGAGTGGCGTCTGGATCCCTTGGTAGTTCAGAAGCTCTTCCTCAAGTGGGGCCTCCCCACGATGGATCTCTTTGCCAGTCCTCGCAACCGGCAGCTTCCTCGCTTCTGCTCTCGTCTGCCACACCCCCTTCGGGTTGCGGCGGACGCCTTTCTGATCTCATGGTCGGGGAGCCTTCTGTACGCTTTCCCTCCCATCCCGCTGGTCTCTCGGACTCTTTTCAAGGTTCTCCGAGACAAAGCCTTTTTGATCCTGGTGGCCCCTCGCTGGCCCAGACAGCCGTGGTTTCCGCTCCTGCTGCAACTGGCGGTGGAGGGTCCGGTCCCTCTGGGAGTACAACCGGATCTCCTCACTCAGGATCAGGGGTCCCTACTGCACCCCAACCTCAGGTCTCTCAACCTCATGGCCTGGCTGCTGAGAGGGTAGTCCTTGCTCCCCTTCTCCTGCCGGCGGAGGTGGAGGAGGTCGTCCTGGCTTCGCGACGCCCTTCTACCCGCAAATGCTACGCCCTTAAATGGCGTCGCTTTGCGGTCTGGTGTACCCAACAGTCTCAGGATCCCTTCTCCTGCCCGGTGTCGGTGATCTTGCAGTACTTGCTACACCTCTCTAATCTGGGACTTAAGTCCAACTCCGTCAAAGTTCACCTCAGTGCTCTTTCGGCACATCATGTGCCGGTGGACGGTAGACCTCTCTCCAGCGACCCTCTCGTAGCGAGGTTTCTCCGAGGTCTTCTTCTACTTAAACCACCTCTGCGCCCGCCAGCGCCGGACTGGGACCTGAATGTGGTTTTGCAGCGGATCACCTGTCCGCCTTTTGAACCCATGGCTACATGTTCTCTCCGTTTTCTGTCTTGGAAAACACTGTTCTTGATAGCCCTCACTTCCGCTAGGCGCGTAAGTGAATTGCAGGCCCTCGTGTCTGATCCCCCCTACACTCGGTTCTACAAGAATAGGGTAGTCCTACGGACTCACCCAAAGTTTCTGCCTAAAGTGGTCTCCCCTTTTCACATCAATCAGGAGGTGGTACTTCCAACCTTCTTTCCCAGACCACACTCCAGCCGAGCTGAGACGGTTCTCCATACCCTGGACTGTAGAAGGGCATTGAACTTCTACCTTGACCGTACGCGGGAGCACCGTAAAGCTGCTCAGCTTTTTGTGTCTTTTGACCCCAATAAATTGGGACTCCCGGTCTCCAAGCGTACTCTGTCCATCTGGGTTGCGGACTGTATCTCTTGGGCTTATGGGGCAGCCGGACTCGCCTTAGAAAGTCGAGTCACGGCTCATTGCGTTCGGGCAAAGGCCACGTCAGTGGCTTACCTCCGCTCTGTTCCGCTGGCAGACATCTGCCGGGCCGCTACTTGGTCGTCGAGCCAGACTTTTGCGGTCCATTACTGTCTCGAGAGGGAGTCCCGTAGGGACAGTGCTTTCGGACAGGCAGTCCTCCGTAATCTCTTTGAGGTCTGAGCAACTCCTACCCTCCATCCCGGATGTGGGCTACCGGTGGGTGATAATTCAGCGAAGATTCTATCCTTCTGTGCTGCTGAGCTAGAGGGAGCTCATTTTTGTGCTTAGGGTCTCCGGTAGCCTTGAGCTTGGGAGTCCCATAAGTGAGGACTGACTTCCTGCTTGGTCCTGGAGAAAGCGTAGTTACTCACCTGTAACAGGTGTTCTCCAGGAGCAGCAGGAATCAGTCCTCACTACCCTCCCTCCTTCCCTTGGAGTTGCAATCGTCTGCTTATGTTCTTTTTGCAAATTTTTATGCTGTCTTTTTAGCTATTTCATCTGACTGGCTAAGATGGCACCTTCGGGCGGGAAGACGACCGCGCATGCGCGCTGCAATTCCCAAAGGCTTTCTTTGAAAGCTGGGGAAAATTGCTCCGCGAGGGCTCCGTCGGCGCCGACGTCACCCATAAGTGAGGACTGATTCCTGCTGCTCCTGGAGAACACCTGTTACAGGTGAGTAACTACGCTTTCTGTCCATACTAACTGAACCCCTCTATTTAGAAGGGGTAAGCGCAGCTACCTGTCCTCATAGCTGAATGAAGGAACGGTCCCTTTCTGTTTTCACTTCCAGTCTTCAAGGGCTGCCAGGTTGTCAGGATCTTGCCACTGAAAAAGCTGGAGAGAGATGTTCCCGAGGGAGGGAGTGGGTATATAAATCTCTCATCTCATCACTAGAGTGATCCTGCAAACCTGGCTGTGGTGGCCCTTGAGGACTGGAAGGGAAGAGGTTATGGTTTAGGTAGTTGATATACCACTGTTTACATGTATGTATATACTAACAGGTACTTTTTATTCCCTAGGACTCACAGTCTGAAGTTCCCAACTCCAGTCCTGGAGGGCCAAACACCATTCAGGTTTTCAGGTTGTCCCCCATTGTATTCAAATGTATTTCATGCATATTCTTTAGGGACAGCCTGAAAACCTGAATGGTGTTTGGCCCTTCAGGACTAGAGTTGGGAACCTCTGGCTAAGTGGCTTGCCCAACCTCAATCCCTTGCCAGTGTCCTTCACGGATACACTGCTCTGAACTGCTCCTGGCTGCTAGCCAGCGTTGATGTGTACAGATAAGGATAGTGGCAGCAGCTTCCACCTGGCTGAAGCATAAGTGAGGAAATAAAATGGCTTTTCTCCAGCTCTCCTCCTCCCCTTGCTCAGCCTGTCTTGGAGGAGCTGGGGGTAGCAGGTCTTCGTAGGGCACTAAGGACTTTTGGTACTACTGCTTTCCCCAACTTCTTAGTGCTGGACTGGTGAAGATGGCTAGCACCCTTGGGCCATGCAGCCCCTCTGTTGCTGCACACATGCTTCCTTCTTTCTAGGAAAGTGCTCTTTTCTAACAGGGTTCCTCTGTTTTAGTTCAGCTTGTAACTATAAGCTATTCTACAAATCACCCTTGCGCCTTAGCCAGTGCAAAAGGGAAATCCTTTCCTTTCTCAACAGGAAAACAGTCCTCTTTTTCCTTGTAGCTGCCATCTTGTTCCTCCGCTGAGGCGGGGCTCCTTTTCTATGGAAAAAGGAAGGGACACATGTGCTCACACCCAGCCTGTAAGGTTCTGAACTTTTTTTTATTTTTCTGCAATGAAAAGTACAAATTAAACAATTCCATGTAAAAGTTGCTTACAGCTGTCTCGTCTGGACGCCCGGTAAGAAAGAAAGCTGAACAGTGCTCTAGGGGTGCTGGTGCTTCTGTTTCATTTTCAACACTTCAAAATGCATTAAAAAAAGAACTTTTCAACTATGAATGGTAGACTATAGTGTGACTTAGCCAGAAAGGACAGTGATGCTTCCCCCTTTCTCCTCTATGCCACACTCCCTGGAAGGAGAACAGCCAAAATTCCTCCACCTGCCAAATGATGCAATGGGGGACGGTCTCTTCCTTTTAGCTTTTTATTTTAAAAGCAGAAACTAAGACCCTCTCCCCATGCAAATATTTCAAGCATCTGCCACTCTTTGGTTCTCATGGCTGATTATCTGCTAGGGGTCTTGTCCCCTTCTCCCTGCCCCCTCCATCATTTGAATTTACCAGGCCACCACTGCAAGGAGCATGGACATTGGGTAGGGGGGGGGGGGGAGGCCCTCTTCCCCTGAAAGATAACCAAACAGCACCTCCTCAAGCCCCATTTTTCTGGGCACACTCTGTATGGTTTTTAAACTGTACTCATTACTCTTAAAACTAAAATGCATTTAAATGACCTGCACTGCCCTTCCACCGTCTGCCACTAAGTGATGGTGACGACCTATCTGGGCTGCTGGGAAGTAAATGATGAAGTCATCAACTGTGCTATTCTGATTTAACGATGAGCGAAGATAGGCAGGAATGCTCTCATTCTTCCTTGTCAACAACTCACACTTACTGCAGGAGTGCGGCTGCTATTGCAAAGATAATGTCCAGTGTTACAAAAGTGAGGGTAGCCCTGGGTTTGCTCCATATTTGGGCTGCTATGAATCAGAAGTACAGGGCTGTGCATGCAGTGGGGAGAAACTAAAACTGTTTTAGCAACTTGGACTTGACAAGGGCTAAATGGAAATTCTGGCTGCATAGGATCTACTCTTTATAACGCGAGGGCACGTGGGTAGGTAGACCTGGGCAATGGGGAGATGGAAAAAGAGCAAATCCATTATCCATAAATAATATAGTTTGAGACTATCATACACTTAAAGCTGATCCTGGTTACATAAAGTCTAACTGATTTTTTGGGGGGGGAGGTTGGGTTATGGGATTCTTCTTACTTGCTCCCTAGCTAATATTTATCCAGATCAGACAGGGCTGCTCTTGACAAAATAAAACTTTGGGAGGTCAGGACTCTGGTTCCTCTTCAGCCTGTGTGGAAAATGAGACCATTTTTACTTATTTTGGCATACTCTTAAACTCCTCTTCGATGCAGCTGGGAATGAGGCTGTGAGGCACCAGAGGGAGTTTAACAAGAAAACCCCACCCTGCATTCACAATGCATCAAAGGAAGGCAGGGGTTCAAAACAGCCCCTCTCCATTCAGGTTGCCAATCTGGGTAACAACGTAAATCAAATTCCCACTTTGAAGATCTTTTCTTCCTGCTAAATAAAATGGTGGAAGCATAGGATTGCAGGAGGTGCTTATGATGCCAGAGACCATGTGGAAAGAACATTTAGGAAGCCGGTATCAACTCCCACCAGAAAAATGAATTTAAAAGTTGATTAATTTACCAATATGTATGTTTGATTGGGGGGTACATGCAAGCCACTAAATTGTAGCTTTGGCTTAAAAAAATCAGAGGCAAACCCCCTTTAGGCAAGTATCTGATTCTCAGGAATATGGGGGGGGGGGGGGGGCACGATGGGCAGTAACTATTCCAGAAACCTGCTCAACAGGGAAGGAAATGTGTGATGGAGGCGTGGGGGAGCACAAATTAGCCCCATGTTAAAGGATGCATTTAACTTGCCCCTCACTCCCTTCTGTACAAGGGACAAGCCAAACAGCCTACGTCCGTTTCTTGTGTTTTCTTTACAGCGCTGCATATGCCTTGTAGCGCTATTATGTAAGTGATAAGTAGTACTTGTAAGACCCCTGCCAGATTTACCTCAAAGATCTTTCATTTGCATTGCAGGGGAGACCTCCCTGAATCTCATGAGATTTTGTGCATTTATTAATTAGCTGTATTAAAGCTTATATGTAATAGTTGAAGGTAGGTCAGACTATAAAAGGGGAAGAAAAGTCTGTTCTAATACTGCCATAAGTATGAAATAGAGACCTTTTTATTGTATGCCACTAGTGTAAGTATTGTCCTTGTAGACCCCACTTTGTGCAGCCAGGTCTATATACTTCTCAGGAATTCAGAGACAGCTCAAATAACACAGAGCTAACCTCTGAGGAGGCCATAGGGAAACTGCAATATATGTATGGATACTGCTTTCCCATTCCATTCTGGAAGGCTTAGATTACAATCCTAGCAAGTTCCCAGCCCATTGCCGTGATACCATGAGGACAGAGCACTGGGCAAGCAAATTACCTTGTAGAGGCCCTATTTAGATTACAAATTCACCCTACACAATCCCCTTTCCACACAGATCCAAGCAGAGAATATGTTTATATTTTAAGGTAAAATAGACCAATCCTACCAATATCTTTAAAATCACAGATGTGACTTTGAGCAAAAGTGTGCGTGCATTAACCAGGTTCATGTCCAGTAATGTGACCAGTGTGATCTATTTTCCAGTTCTCTAATTTTAACATCAGAAGATATCATGGCTTTATGAAAAAGAAGACATTAAAACATTTTTGAGAGTCAAATCTGATATCTGTGTGTTAAAATGAAAGCCTTGCCCTTCCTTTCCCGACAAGCAATCACTGTGAAAGGCTAAGACTACTATAAATAAATAAAGTGACCCCTGCCAGCTTAGGCAGGGTTTAAAGAAAAGTTCTTAACTAAAGTCATTCTGCAACCAGCTAGAGCACACATCCCACACATAGTGTTTTTTTTCTTTTAACTATACACCATAATTATTTTGTATTAATTTTTATTTAATTTTTTTTTAAATATTAATCAGTGCATTTTGCCTGTATGACAAACCTTTATCAAGGTCATCAAGTTCTCCAACCTTTTCTCTCTTTTGTTGTTGGTTGGTTTTTAAATATATATAAATAAATCTATAGGTATAGCCACTTCTTGTGAATTAAAAAAAAACCTTGCAATTAGGATGGAAACATAACATTATACACAAAAGGTACTCCTACAAAGCAGAATGATAAATATTTAAGTTAACAATAAGTTAAACTACAAGGAAGCTAAAACTTGCAAAAAAGTACAGAAAGAATAGTGACAAAACTTTTTTATGTTTGGGGTTTTTTGTCTGCTTTTGTGTCAGCTTTTTTTTGTTTTGTTCGTTTGTTTTTTATTTTGTGACAAAAGCTCCTACCTGGACTCCCACGAAAAAAAGTAACACACAGCAGAAACACGAATATCGCAAATCAGGACCATCTAGAAACTAAACTTGCTAAATAGGCAAACAAGTTCAAACTCAAACTAATCCTAAGCATTTCTAGAACAGTTTTTTTTTATTCCCCCTCTTTTCCAAAAAGAAAAGTGTTTTTTTATGATATAAGAGAAGGGAAAACACAAACTCATCAATTGAATAAATAACTCTCACGATCATAATAAAACCAGATCTGAGTTTTTTCATCCCCTCTGGGAGGGGAAAGGGATGGAAATGACTTTTGAAGTCGCTGAAGAAATAAAAAGTCAACAGGCAGACTAATTGAATAGCTCAGTGACTAGCTTTAGAGAACTACAAGCCCCCTCGGTCAGCATTTGGCACCGTCCTCAAGAAGGGAGCAGAGCTCAGCAAAGTTTAGTGCTGAAGATCTGATGTAGGGATGTGCATGGAAAATCTTGTTTTTCATTTCAGTTACAATTTTTTAGTTGGTTTTGTAATGTTTCTGCAAGCGCTAAATTGCTCTTTCATGCATTAAAATGTAGAAACAAGTGACAGCACATCCCCACTTCATGGTTCTCGCTTAGTCCATCAGAAGCCATCTTTATTAAATTTAGGCCACTATTTTAGTGAAGCAGTATAGGGCTTGTAATTTTTTCACCACCCCTTCCACTACCCTCCCCTCTTTTCTGCACCCCTTCTCTCTTCCACATTACCTTCTTTTGCTCTAGAATTTACACCAAAATCAACAAGGATGTCTAAATGATACACAATGCAGCACAAAGTACAGTCTCCTGCTTTCATGACAATGAAAGTAAAAGAAATAGGACGCGGTGGAATTCTAATGGGACTGCAGAACAAGGCGTCCCACATTCTCCTCCCCTCGCTGCTTATTGGTTTTGTAATAATTTTAGATTTCTCTGTGTTAGGTGAAACATCTTGGAAGATCCTAGGCCTCTTTCCATTTCCCATTCTCAGGTGGGGAAGGAGCTACAGCTGCTGCTGTGATGGGGTTTGAAAGAGTAAAGGAGGCCTGGATGCTACTTCTGGGTTTTTTTGGTTGTTTAATAATTTTGAAAAAAAAAAAACCTTTTTAATTTTAATGTTTTTTTTAAGTATACAATGGACTCTCCCTGCATTAATGTGCCATGACCTGTAGTAATAGCAGTTAATGGCCATGGATGTTGGGTCAATGAGAGAATCTTAATAGCCTGCTGCTTATGTAAAGAATGAGGTCCTGATATCCAGAGAGCCACGCAGCAGCCTGTTTGGATAGTGCCACAGACCACTTTGACACAGTATGGGTGGTAGGCAGAGGAAGGGTGGTACTAGCAACTAGCCGGATAGCAGAGGTATTCAGCTGCTCTCTGGATACTGTGTTCAGTCTGTCTGCATAATTTAGGAGAGGAAAAATATGCTGTGCAGAGAGTTACTGGCACTGACCCGAGGATCTGGATACTGGTGCTGATTCTCCAGCTGCTATTTACCCACCGCTGATGCTCTGATCAGGTTCTGAGATGTGAACAGCATGCTGGGATCAGAAGGGTTGAAATGACTTCCTTTATAGGATCTGAGGAGAGGGGAACACATCGTTGCCCTTTATGAACTGAAATGGAAAGATTCCATCAGCCTATAAGCAATGTGGCTAATCTGCTGGAAAGACAGAGGTATTGGGACAGATGTAGCCAGCTCTGGCCAGCCATTGCATATAAGGAGAGGCCAAGGTGCCCACAGCATACGTCCCACTTCCTTGCAGACTGCACCTTCCCTCCACCAACAAACATGGCGTCTAAGCTTTCATCCCTTGAGGCCTTAGATTTCCTTTTTCATCCACCATTTCCACCAAAGAATGGGGAAGACCGTACAAGAGAGACAGTGAGGCCAAGGCTGACTCTATGACATGCTAGGGCTTGTAGAAAAAGCCGGAGTCAGCAAGTCTGTGCATACTCTGTAAAACCAGGACCAACATGAATGGAATTAGCGACACCAGGGCAGGGCCTCTCGCATCTGTCCTGGTGATCCCTTTGTCAAATAGGTTGTCAGGAGCTCCAATCATATCTATATGGAAGATACAATTGCACGCACTGCAGGCCCAGTATATGAAAATTGACCTCTGACTTACTCATTGTGGAGATGCTGAAAACCTGACAGGTTTTAGGGTAATCAGGACAGACTGGGGAAGCCCTAAACTAACCAGGAATGAGCAGATTCCTCCTCCTGCCCCAGCCCCTTCAATCTGTGGTGTCCATAAATATTGCTGAGAGGCAGCCCCTTTGCCCTCTTCCTCCTGATCAACTGTGTCTTAAAGGTGTTGTTCCTGTCATCTGCACCAAACTAAGAAAATCGCACCATTCTATTAAAAAATAAAATTCTTTTACAAACATTTCTGATGTTAAACAGGGGTACTTAAAGGTGCTACTGTTCATCCCTCTCCTGTAAAAAAAAAAATAATAATAATAATAATTTGGATATTGATGTGCTTCAAAAATGTACCATAAATTGTTTTTTAAGATGCTGTATGAATAAACTGATTTGCACGTGCACGCATACACAGAGAAAAATAAAACCAAAGATCATTTGTGTTACTTTCAACTCTGCCTGATGTGTAAAGACCCTGCAAGCAGTCATGAACAGTAACGCAACAGAAAGACACTACCATCTTTCCTAATTAAGAAAGCTCAGTCCTGGTAGTGAATCTTGGGAACTTCAAGGGGGTGGGGGTCCTATTTTTAGTTTTTTTCTTTTCTTTTTTTTTTTGTTTGGTTTTTTTTTCCTCTTTTTTTGTGAAGTTCAAGAATGCAGTAAAAATTCTCAGCAAGGAAGGTCAGTATTCCCTTGTTTATAAAAATAGATTTTTTTTCTTTTGTTCTTTTTTTTCTATTTTTCCCTTTTTTTTTCTTTTTAACTTTTGTTTGGTTTTTCTTTTTAATTATGTATTGAATGTTGTTGTTTTTTTAAATCTGTCCTCAAAGAGAAAATCTCTTTGGTAAAGTTCACAAGTTATAAAAACATTGAAATAATCCTCCACGCATTTTGGCCAAAGGATTCCTTCCCTATGAATGTTTTGGGTTTCCCCTCTCCCACTTCTGTTCTCATTCATATGATCCAGTGGCTCCCATGGCCTGTAAGACTTGTTTCCCAGTCTCTAGCAGCAATCCCCAAGCCCGTCCTGGGAACCTCATAGCCATTTGGATTTACAGGAAATCCGTAGCATGCATAAGATCACTTTGCAAATGTTGGAGCCCCAGTTTTATGTAGATTTCCCTCCTGTATCTTCATGGTGGGTCTCCTAAAAGATGACCAGGACAGGTTAGGGTCCACAGATGCAATAAGGGTAGGGGTGGATTTCAAATCAGGACCTGTGCCCATGTCTTGGAGCAAACTGATCATATTATGGCCCACGGAAGCTCGTGAGGAGATTAGCAGAGAGGAAAGGGTGATGGCAACATTCATCTTTTCATATAGCTGTATATTAAGGTTTGTGGGCGTTTTTGTTTTTTAGCATGGAGATTTAAATTGGGGTTTCTGATAAGACTATGTTTGGGGAGGGATCATTATTGATCTGTGGTGTCACATGAAAAGTCCTATGCCTCTGCCAACCATAAGGAGAGTAGCAGTAACATCCCAGATGCTTCTACACCATCCTCCTTTGGGAGGATTTCAGCTGGTGCTGTGGCTTAGAAATTCTGCGTTTCATCTAATTTACTTTGGGAATTATTGCAGGTGTACTCTTACAACCATAAGAAGGGCCCTGTGGTCAATCTCTAAAGCGGAACTGGATTTGGTTTGACCCAAAGAAAGGTTGACAAGGATCTCTTGCATAAACCCTGCTCTATTTGGCTGCTTCACGCAAAGAGATTTTCTGTTCTTGATCTGAATGTGGGTTTGGTTCATCCTGCCTTTACCCTCATTGCCCTGCTTTTAAGAAAACCAGTGGATATCCAGTTCCGGCATGCAGGGGAACAGAGGTGAGCAGGGTAAACCTTGGAGTGCTGTAACTTGCTCTCCTTCATTCATTTAACAACTTGGATGGGGGGGGGGGGGGTTGTAATAAAGGAAAATCCAACAGAATTCTTTTTCCCCTTGAAGAGTAAAATATTAAATGTGAAAGAAAACCAGGTCTTTCTAGTTTCCATTTTTCTTTTTCAAATGGTGGCATCTATTTGGACAGCCAAGGCTGCATCCGGGCTTTCCCCCTTTCAGCCTGCTCCTCTTAACTTTCCATGTTAATCCTCCCAAACTGACCCTCAGAGAACAGGCTGTTATTCTTGCCACATCTTTTCTAAATGCTTACAGCTGTAGATTGACCATTTTCACTGGTTAAACATAAAAATAGCAATTCCAAAAAGAGAAAATTAAAAAACCCCCTAAAAAACCCCCGAAAGAATTAGGCCAGGCAGACAGGGTCAACTGCAGACCTTTGAGAGAAACATCTCCAAGGTGGAAATTTCAGAAGGAATCTCTTCTGTTGTGGACGCTATGGTTGGGAGTGTGCATGAATATGTGTCTATGTAATCTCCCTGTTTTTCCACAAAGGAGGAGATCAGCTAACACTGGCATCTAGGCAAGAGTGTCTCTCCCTTTTCCCCTCCACTAGCTGTTCATTTTCCTCAGCAAACAGCATACGCATATTTTCTTCCTTTTGGCTTTTAGATAGGGTGGGTCGTGCATATTTATTATACATATTCTGAAAACTAGACTGGTTGGTGGTCTTGAAGGACCAGATTTGGGGAACACCTAATCAGTACAAATTTCATGTTCTAAAGGGACTGGCATGTGTGTGAGTGTGTTTGCGTGCGTGTTTCCATTCTCGATTGCCTCTCTTGCTTCCCCCTCCCTTGATTTTTCTTTTTAAACTCTTGGCGGTGGCATCCCCACCCTCCCATGGCCCCTCACGCCTTGTGCTGCTTGCTGGTCTTGAAGGACACCTGGAGGACACGGTCACCTAGGCGGTAGCCATTGAGGCTAGCAATGGCCATGGCTGCCTCGTCATAGTTGGTCATAGTGACGAAACCGAAGCCTTTGCACTTGTTGGTGGTGAAGTCACGGATGACCTTGACATTGGTGACGGCTCCAAAGGGCCCGAAGAGCTGCCACAGGACACTCTCATCTGCCTCCGGTGATAGGTTGTAGACGAAGATGCACCAGCCAGCGCTGGAGGCTCCAGTCAGGTTGACCCCAGCTAGGCTGGTTACACTGTCGATGGTGATGGGCGAGAACCTGGTGATTAAGGAGAGAGGACTACTTTGGGTGTAATGCTGAAATTCAACCAATAGAGAACCAACAAGAAATATTTACAGGGGCTAAAGGAGAGCCTTGTGCAGCCTAATGGTATGTTAACATAGGATCCCACTACTGTTCTGGCTGTTTGAAGTTCTCTCTCACTGCATGACCTCACCTGATTTTAGTCAACCTTACAGGTTGCTATAGTCCATCTGTCATTGACCTCGTCAACCCAACATTTGCCAGGGACAGAGGAAGTCTACTCTGTACCTGTTTGCTAATATCATGGGCCATTTTAGCCTCGTCAAGCTGATGTCTGCCAGAGCTGGAGGGCTTCCACTCGCCACCCTTCAGTCAAACGTATGGGCTTTTTGTGTCAGTCAGGATTTTCATCTCTTAATCCAGAGCACATGGTGATAAGGGAAGTTTGAAATATCACCAATTGTTCTGACACACTCTATATATATCTTTTCTTCTTTGCCTTTCCTCTGTTCTCGAATTTGCTGAACAAATTATTTAAGCAATCTTTTTGTGGAAGACTCAAAAGATAGAAGATGAATACAAATTCTGATTCTGTAAGAACTGCATAGTTGGTTTGAATAATTTATCACAAAATGTCTGACGTGACTTTCAGATCTGTCTCCTCTTTCCTCAGCAGCCCTCCTCTTATTACAGAGTGAAGTGTTTCCTTATTAGCAGAAGAGGAGCTGGGAGCCCACCTTTTAGGGACCTGGAGCTCTACTGTTCACCCAGACCGCGCTGGGAGCAGGAGAACCCAGGGAATTCCTCTCTGCCCTCCAATAGAGGGTAGAGGAAGTCTGCTAGGGGTACAGTAGATACATTAAAGGAGACACTGTGGCTTGGTGGCCCAAAAACCAACAAGAAATTAATATTATAATAAGCTGAGTCCTCCAAAAGATTCCTTACAAGGAAAACAACAGAATCACCACCCTTTCAGTCTGCAATAATGACATGGTGTGCCTTGTAATAAATCACTTCTTTTCAGAGACTAGTTTAGTTTGCTAATTTTTAACAGTAAAGAGACCCTCAAATGCTCTGCAAAGCCCCTGCTATAGGGACACCCACTCCTTCTGCACAGTCGTTTTGTCTCACAGTGGAACATGTCACAGGAACACTCGGCCCTTCTGCACAGTCCCCTCATGTCAGAGCGAGATGTGTCACAGGAGCACTTGGCCCCTTCTGCACAGTCCCTTTGTCTCACAGTGGGATGTGTCACAGGAGCACTCGGCCCTTCTGCACAGTCCCCTCATGTCAGAGCGAGATGTGTCACAGGAGCACTTGGCCCCTTCTGCACAGTCCCTTTGTCTCACAGTGGGATGTGTCACAGGAGCACTCGGCTCCTTCTGCACAGTCCCTGCTTTGTCATAGCACACAGCTCTTCTGGCTACAGCTAATCTGTGTGACATACACCATGACAGTGCGTTCCTGAAAACAATATACAACAGTATCTCATTTTTCAGAGTTTTTTCATCATCACAACACACAACCAAACCAAAACGTTTACACCCTAGAAAAGTAAAGCCAAAAAAACACACCACAGAAAAAAGAAAAAAATAGATCAGAAGAATGAAAGTAAGCGAAAGGAATCCCAGGTTTTTCCATGCCGGCAAAAATGGGGAGGGGAACAAAATCAAAAAGTTAGTGAAAGAAAAGTAATAGCTTAACCTCCCTCCCCCAAAAGCTAAAATGTAAGAGGGGAGCTGGTAACCCGTACAGCAGGGGCCCTTCAACTGACACTTTGCTTTGCAGGAGAGACTGATCCAGGTCAGGTTATAACTCCCCTTCTTTCATTACCAGTACATGTTAGGATTTGTAATTCCTGCAATGAGGAGGTGACCTGACCTAGCTCAGCCTGTCCACTATGCCCCTTGGGGGTCATGTGCTCTGCAAATTTTGGCAGCCCATTTCCCATTTGTCGCCCCTGACTGCTGCTTGCTGGCTGTTTTGATACTTCGGGCCAGTCTTGTTTGCTGGTCTGGTCTCTCTTCCCTAAATCAGTTTAATGCCATTACAGATTTTGTGGGACATCCTAGGATGGCATTTTGGGCCTAATGGGATGCCTGGGTTCCAGTTCTGGTTCTGGATCCTAGTGCTGTCCAGCGCTGCTCTGACACTGGCAGCTGTCCATGCTTGTAACAATGACACTGGCCATGGGGCTGTGGAGAGCACTACTGCTTCAGGACATGTGGGAGGAAATGCGGAGAACACTAAATGCTATGCCCAAGGACAGCTGCATGGGGGGGTCACTAAGGACAGAGGCTGTGCGCAGTAAGAAGATTAAAGCAGGGAGGGGGGCTTCTAGTTCCCTGATGAAAGCTGGTTGGAAGGCAGTAAAGAGGAGGGGCCAGGTTTGAATATTCTCTGCAGAGAAGCCTGTTGGGAAGGAGTAAGACCAGAGAACAAATGACCGCAGAAGCAAATGTGTCAGCTTGCTCTGTAGACCTCATTATCTGTACGGATTACAGGCTCCGGCGTGGCGGGCGGGGCTTAGAGTTCTTATTTACCTCTTGACGCTGTACGCCATGTTTAACAAATTGTCGAGCCTGCGGAAGGAGAGGGAGATGAGAGGAAGGCCAGGGTTAGTACAGATCTTGCGCAGCAGGGCTCCTCACTCTTGCTGTAGTTAAGGAAAGGAAAAAGTGGGAGTGGGACCCCTTGCAGCAGCATGCACACCCCTCATACATGTGTGTCACAGATTTGGGTTTCTGTGCGGGGAGGGAGCCCACAGGACTCATACCAAACCGGTTATTTCAGTGCTAACACATGTTAGGAGCTGAGCCAGTGGTGTAAGAGACGGCAGGAGGAGTGCACCCGCACCTGCTCCTGTCTAAACAAAGGATCAGGGCACTAGGAATATTTTGGATCTTCAGTTTTTGATGAGCTCACAACCCATGAGGTCAGCAGCGGCTACTCCAACCATCAGGATTAAGACAGAGAAGAGCAGCCATAGTGGTGTGGCATGTGATGTGGTATAGTGAGAACGGAAACCACAATATTCCATGGGACCTGATGTATTGCCTACCCTTGGGTCCAAAATCCTTCCCTGATTTTGCTACGAACTGGGCTGGCAAGCGCGCGCATTCGGTCTCACCTGAATCTCTGTGTCTGGTGGTGTAGTGGTCCAGTGTACCGGCGTGCCGTGGTCTGGTAGAGGTGAGTGAGCAGCGCCTGGCCAGTCTTCTGACTGGGGTTGTTAGCAAACTTGACGGTGATGGGTTCGCTGGCTCCAAGAGGCTTCTGTCCATTCAAACCTTTGATGGCTTCCTCAGCCTCTATCCTTTTATCAAAACGGATGAAGCCCACGCCTCGTGACACACCTGCAAGGCAAGGAAACAAGCTCAGAGGTGCACAGCACATCCCATGGTACACCCAAACAGCTGGAAAGGAATATGCAATGGCTCTCGGGGTGCCCTCAGGACTATACAACCACCTGCAGTGAGACTATGCACAGCTCCTTCATGGACTCTCTCTGTGTGACCTCACAATATGCAATGGCTCTCGGGGCGTCCTCAGGACTATACAACCACCTGCAATGAGACTATGCACAGCTCCTTCATGGACTCTCTCTGTGTGACCTCACAATATGCAATGGCTCTCGGGGCGTCCTCAGGACTATACAACCACCTGCAGTGAGACTATGCACAGCTCCTTCATGGACTCTCTCTGTGTGACCTCACAATATGCAATGGCTCTCGGGGTGTCCTCAGGACTATACAACCACCTGCAATGAGACTATGCACAGCTCCTTCATGGACTCTCTCTGTGTGACCTCACAATATGCAATGGCTCTCGGGGCGTCCTCAGGACTATACAACCACCTGCAGTGAGACTATGCACAGCTCCTTCATGGACTCTCTCTGTGTGACCTCACAATATGCAATGGCTCTCGGGGCGTCCTCAGGACTATACAACCACCTGCAGTGAGACTATGCACAGCTCCTTCATGGACTCTCTCTGTGTGACCTCACAATATGCAATGGCTCTCGGGGCGTCCTCAGGACTATACAACCACCTGCAGTGAGACTATGCACAGCTCCTTCATGGACTCTCTCTGTGTGACCTCACAATATGCAATGGCTCTCGGGGCGTCCTCAGGACTATACAACCACCTGCAGTGAGACTATGCACAGCTCCTTCATGGACTCTCTCTGTGTGACCTCACAATGAGTCACTTCTTCTATTGACAAGCAAGACGAACCAGCCATACACTTGTATTACATCACCCGCAGCACCAGCAGGCTGGATCTCTCAGAGCTCAGAAAAGCTGAAGAGCTCTTTGCAAGCACAAGCAGCACCTCCTGCCTCTTGGTTTCCCCCAGTCTTATTTCTTTCATGCTACTACCTGGATGTGTGATCTTCTCTCATAAAAATTAGCCGCAAAATTATTTTAATTCATTCTTTCTTTTCCTAGTTCCCCCTTCCTCACTACAAACAAGTGAAAATGAATTGAAAAAATTAAGATATTAAAAAATAAAAAAATTAGTATGGCAGATCAAATTTTCCTTATGGCTGGCATCCAAAGTGGCTTTGAGCACTACCCATAGGAATGTAAAATGTCTATTATGGTCACTTCACCTGCTGCCAGTTTTGGGTCCTGAACATTATCCAAGTTGCAATCCCTTCCAAATAAAGGCAAGGCCAAGGCAGGTGAGCAATCCAGATCTGTGAAAGAAAGATGCACGAAATCTGTAGTAGAGCCAAGGAGTGAATCTGAGTGAAAGAAAACTCAATCTTGCAACATAAGTCTTGGCACAAGGATTTTCAGACCAAAGGTCTTCCTCAGTGCAGTTGGAACAAAATTATGAATGCCCATAAGCAAGGAAGGAGGGGAGGAAAGGAAGCCCTCCCTCCAACTACAGTATTACCCCTGCCTCAATTCTCCGCTTTAGGGTCAACCCCTCACTTTCACCACTTGACTCTAAGTAACCCTAACACAGGGCCTATGAGCTCTCACATACTAATAGGTCCTGGCCCTGTGACATCTATTCCTCAAAAAAGAGTTCCCATGGTGATAGGAGTCCATGCAAATAAGGGGGCAGGATGTCAGAGGGCCTATCAGTGCTTGCAGTTTGAGAGGCCCTGTGCTGAGGTGAATTGTAGGCAACAACTTGTTGCTTTGGGGTTGACAAATCTTCAACAACAATCCTGGATCAAGGTATTTGAAACCAGAAGCAGTTGCCTATGTTTAAATCTTGGCCTGGTCAAAGGACTGAAGCTCAAAGACAGCTGTCTGTACAGCACACACATCAACATAAAAGAACAATCCATTTCCTTATTGTCCCTCCAGTCCAGTCCCAACTTGTGGGTTGTCACGCCTCACCAGCAGCTTGGAGACTGAACATGTCAAATTCATGACATCAGCAGATACAGGCAGTTGGCACCACCTACCAGACCTAGTATCTGAGTCTCCAAGCAGTTGATGAGGTGTGATCTCATTGGTGAGACTCACTGGTGGGACAACTAAGTGGTTGAGCTTGCCCTAGCTATTGGTGTAAGGTTATTTTAGGAGCGGGTGATGGTGTCGGGGTGGGGGGAGGCAGGGGGTGTCCCATGTGGGGGATTCTGCTCCTTTAAATTTTGGTGAAAAAAGAGATAAGCTTTTAAAATAAAGCAGAACAAAAAAAATAAATAAATAAAAAAAAGAGGGCTCTGGGCAAAAGATCCCTTTTTGATTGAGGAGGGGGATTGCCTTGTCTAGAGTCGGGCTTTGCATCAGCTCCTGAATCCCCCCTGGGGCTGAGAAGCTACGCACTGGTGAGAGGTCAGTTATTTGCAGACTCTGGTGCATTCCCGTCGCTGCTGATGCCGCTGGAGGGCTGAGTCGACGGATGGAGAATTTGTGAGGCAAGTAAGTCTGTTCTTTTGTTTTTCTTTTCAGTTCAGTTTTTTTTTTGGCTTTTTCTTTACTTTCCAGCCCTCACGGCAGTCTGGGCTGTCGGGGTGCAGGAGGACAGTGGGGGGTGAGGGCCTTGCCGTGGCGAGCAGGAACAATGGCCATTTTATCTGTTGCATAGCGGGACTCGGTGAGGGGGCTACCGTGGAGATAATCAGACGCTGGAGGCTTCCTGTAACTTATTGTTTTTGGCCCCTAGTGCAGTAAAAAAAAAAGGTTGACAAAGGCAACAGGGCAAGTTTTCAGGCATTGCCTGCAAGAAGTCAGGGGGCAATGCCATCCAGCACCACCTTCCTGGCATATAGAACTTGAAAGGCTTCAGTCTCTGCAGAAGGCTTCTGCCATGGATGTGAGGAGGAAGTCCGCTCTGCGGAGGACGATCTTAGGGAGGAAAGGTTGGCAAAAGCACCCCCTTCGGATTCAGAGAGGCTCCCTGGGACATTTAAGGGGTGTCCGTCGCCTGTGAGGGTTGCAGGGATAGCAGCCCATCTTAAGGAGGCAGAGGGCACGAACTGTGCCAGTCCAGCAGCCGCAAGTAAGCGGATTCGATTTTCACAGCCCTCCACGTCGCAGCGTGAAAATGAGAAGGATTTCCAGGGGGTTTTCCCAGAATTTGTCCTAATAATGCACACAGCCCTCTGCCTGCAACAGTGGGTGGAGGGGGGTTGATGTCTCTGAAGGGGACTATGAGAGGACTCAGAAGCGAGACTTGGTCGTGACAGGCTCAGCCTCACTTGGGGGTGATGAGCCTGTGACCAGCCACCGGTGCTTGAACTTGGACCCTTGGGAAGAGACGGGGTCAGTCCAGTCGGAGATAGAGGACCCTGACCCAGTGGCTGGCTTGGGAAGGGAGTCAGCAGAGCTTGAAAAAGGAGAGATTCCCTAGGACGAGGAATCAAGTATTTTTGTGGGTCTTCCATAGGGAGGAGCTGTCAGCGTTGATCTCCCAATCCTTACAAACTATGAAAATGCCCATAGGTCGGACAGCAGAGGAAGATTCACTGGAAGACCCCTTATTCCAGGCAGTGTGGAAGACGCAGGCAGTGCTTCCGCTTCATCGGGTGATAAAGCAAATGGTTTAGGATGAATGGGAGGTCCCCAAGGCCGCATTGAAAAGGACGCAGACAATGGCTCAACTTTACCCACTGTCGGACCAGGACAGGGACATTTTATGATCTCCTAAGGTGGATGCAGTGGTCTCGGTGGTCACTAAGAAAACCACCATTCTGGTGGAGGGTAGCACAGCTGAAAGGTGTTTGCCAATCATGAACAAAATGTGCTCTACTGAAAAAACCCATCTGCATGCAGAGACTTTCAAATGTCTAATGACTGTAAAGTACAATTTTGAGTTGAGTTGCCCAGAATTTTTTTAGTTATCTTAGAGGAAATGTTGGTATTTTGAAGAAACTTTATTCTGTATAGATGTATTCTGTATAGTAGGCCTGATTGGCACATTTGTAAGTAAAATTAAGAGTAGTTACTCACCTGTAACAGGTGTTCTCCAGGAGCAGCAGGAATCAGTCCTCACATATGGGTGACATCAACGCCGACGGAGCCCTCGTGCAGAGCATTTCCCCAGCTTTCAAAGAAAGCCTTTGGGAATGCAGCACGCCTGCGTGGTCCCCTTCCCGCCCAAGGGTGCCATCTTGCTCAGTCTGATGACATAGCTTAAAGACAGCAAAAAACAAAATAAAGTATATGACTGCAACTCCAGGGGAGGAGGGAGAGTCGTGAAGGACAAGATGAGGCGTGCAGAGTTTCTGATTTTGTCCCCCAGACGACCTGATGCCTGTGTCCACTGAGAGGCTAGAGTCCACTGGGCTGCTCACCATACCGTGGATGCCATATGCCCTAGCAACTGAAGCATCTCTCGAAAAGTCAGGAAAGCTTTCATAGCTGCTTGAGATGCCAGATGAACTATTCGAGCACAGCGGAGCTGTGGCAGGAAAGCCCTTGACTGCTGTGTGTCTAGCAGAGCCCCTATGAACTCTAGAGACTGAGAAGGGGGGAGATGGGATTTTGGGAGATTTATGACCAATCCCAAATATTGCAGGATTTGTATCATGCAGGAAAGAGTGGAGCTGTTGGTGCTCGGATCAGCCAGTCGTCTAAGTAGGGGAAGATGAATATCCCTAGAGTCCTTAGAAATGCTGCTACTACTGCCATGCATTTCGTGAAGACTCTTGGGGCTGAAGCCAGGCCAAAGGGTAGAATTCTGTATTGGTAATGTCTTCCCTGAAAGAGGAATCAAAGAAACCTCCTGTGTTCTGCATGAATAAGGATATGTGTAAGAGTAGTTACTCACCTGTAACAGGTGTTCTCCAGGAGCAGCAGGAATCAGTCCTCACATAAGGGGTGACGTCGGCACTGACGGAGCCCCCGTGCGGAGCTTTTCCCCAGCTTTCAAACAAAGTCTTTGGGAATGCAGCACGCCTGCACGGTCCCCTTCCCGCCCAAAGGTGCCATCTTGCTCAGTCTGATGACATAGCTAAAAGACAGCAAAAAAACAAAACACCAAAATAAAGTATATGATTGCAACTCCAGGGGAGGAGGAAGGGTCGTGAGGACTGATTCCTGCTGCTCCTGGAGAACACCGGTTACAGGAGAGCAACTACTCTTTCTCCAGAACCAAGCAGGAAATCAGTCCTCACATATGGGACTCCCCAGCTCTAGGCTACCAGGAACCCTAAGCTGAAAAAATGGCTCCCTCTCAAGAGCCTCAGCATTCGTGATAAGAATATCCTCTGAGAACGCCCCCGTACGGTAGCCCAACACAAGGGCCGGAGGGTAGGAGTTGCCTAAACCTCAAAGAGATTGCGGAGTACCGCCTGTCCGAAAGCAGTGTCCCTTCGGGACTCTCTCTCAGTGCAGTAATGGGCTGCAAAGGTCTGGCTTGAAAACCAAGTAGCGGCCCGGCAGATGTTTGCCACGGAACAGAGCAGAGATGAGCTACTGACGCGGCTTTCGCCCTGACATGGTGGGCCGTGACTCGACCCTGCAAGGATAGGCCGGCTGCCTTGTACGCCCAGACGATACAATCTGCTACCCAAGTGGACAAGGTACGCTTGGAAACAGGCAATCCCAGTTTATTAGGGTCAAAGGAGACGAAGAGCTGAGTAGCCCTTCGGTGCCCCCGCGAACATTCTATGTAAAAGGACAACGCCCTCTTACAGTCCAGGGTATGCAAGACTGTTTCAGCCCAGCTGGTATGCGGCCTGGGAAAGAATGTCGGAAGAACCACCTCTTGGTTGATGTGAAAGGAGGAGACAACTTTTGGGAGGAACTTCGGATGGGTCCGTAAGACCACCCTGTTCCTATAGAACCGTGTGTACGGTCTATCAGAAACCAGAGCTTGTAGTTCACTCATATGTCTGGCCGAGGTAAGAGCTACCAGGAAGAGTGCCTTCCAAGAAAGGTAGCGTAAATGGCAAGTAGCCATCGGCTCAAACGGGTGGGCGAGTAAGTTGTTGCAAGACCACGTTCAAATCCCACTCAGTGGCAGGTGGACGAATTGGAGGCTTGAGCAAAAGCAGGCCTCTGAGGAAGTGGGACACCAAGGGGTGAACCGACAGAGAATGTCCCTCCACCGGTGAGTGGTGTGCTGATAGAGCACTGTGGTGGACCCGAACAGAGTTGGACTTAAGGCCTAGGTCTGACAGGTGAAGTAGGTATTGTAGTACTACTGGCACAAGGCAAGAGAAAGGATCTTCATTGCGCTGAGCACACCATATTGAGAACCTACGCCACTAGAGGGCATAGGACCTTCTGGTGGACTGCCTCCTAGAGGCCAAGACCACCTCCTCAACTTCCCTAGGTAGAAGTAAGGGAGATAGCACTATCCTTTCAGCAGTCAGGCCATCAGATTGAGGGATCTGAGATCGGGGTGCAGAAGGGAACCCTGATCATGAGACAGGAGATCGGGTTGCAACTCCAGAGAGAATGGGGTTTCCACTGCCAACTGCAGAAGAAGTGGAAACCACGGTTGCCTCGGCCATCTGGGGGCTACCAGAATCACCGAGGCCTTGTCCCGTAGAATCTTGAACAGAGTTCGGGCCACCAGGGGCATGGGAGGAAACACATACAGGAGGCCCGTAGACCAAGAGATCAGAAACGCATCTGCTGCCATTCTCAGGGCATGCGGCTGTCTGGAGCAAAACCTGGGCAGCTGACGGTTCAGTGGACTTGCAAAGAGATTGATGGATGGAAGTCCCCATCGTAGAAAGATCTGCTGGACCACCAGTGGATTCAACTGTCATTCGTGAGGCTGGAGAATCCTGCTTAGTTTGTCTGCCAAGAAGTTCTCCTCACCAGGTAGATAAACTGCTTTGAGAAACATGCCTTGTTTGACTGCAAAGGAGCAAAGGGCCTGCGCCTCCTGACATAGGGGTCTGGACCCTGTGCCCCGTTGCTTGTTCACATAGAACATTGCTACCTGATTGTCTGTCTGAACTAAGACAGACTGGTGAGAGAGGGCATGAGAAAAAGTCTATAGAGCCAAGCGGATTGCATGCAGCTCCAAAAGATTAATCTGCTGTGTGGCCTCCCGAGGAGACCAGAGGCCCTGAGTGCACGTGCCCTGGCAATGTGCACCCCAGCCCTTTAAGGAAGCATCGGTTGTCAGCACCCTTGTGTGTGCTGGGGCCTGAAAGGGTACCTCCCTGAGAAGGTTTGGGAGAAGTAGCCACCACTGCAAGGAGTCCGAGAGTGGTCTGGACACCTTTACTCTGACTCGGAGGTCGCCTGTGGCTTGCGCCCACTGAGCTCTGAGGCACCACTGAGCCGCCCGCATGTGCAGACGGGCATTCAGGGTCACATGTACCGTGGATGCCATGTGGCCCAGGAGCCGCAGAAAGTGCCAGGCGGAGACCTGAGAATTGCTTTGGAACTGGTTGGCCAAGTCCATCAGCCTGTGGGCCCTTCCTCGGGCAAGTAAGCTCTTGCCTGAAGGGTGTCTAATCTTGCCCCTATAAACTTTAGGTTGCCCGATGCCCAGATGCTGAAGAAGAGAGACAGTGCAAAGAGTGGCTTGTCTGGCCTCCTGGAGAGACCGACCACTGATGAGCCAGTCGTCCAGGTATGGGAAGACAGAAATTCCCTGATTTATGAGATAGGCCGCCACCACCGCTAGGCATTTGGTGAAAACCCTGGGGGCAGATGTTAGGCCAAAGGGAAGTACTCTGTACTGAAAATGGTTTCCTCCCACCACAAATCTGAGATGTGTAAGGATGTGGTTGAAAACTACAGGCCGGTTAGTTTAACTTCGGTGGTGAGTAAATTATTGGAAACGCTGCTGATAGAGAAAATATTGAGGTTTCTGGAGTCCAGCGGATTACAGGATCCGAGGCAGCATGGATTCACCAGAGGCAGGTCTTGTCAGACAAATCTGATTGATTTCTTTGACTGGGTGACCAGGGAGTTGGACCGAGGGAGAGCCCTAGATGTGGTGTATTTAGATTTCAGTAAAGCCTTTGACACTGTTCCTCACAGGCGACTTATAAACAAACGGAGCACCCTAAAGTTGCTGCTTGGGTTAGAAATTGGTTGGGTGGGAGATGACAAAGAGTACAAGTAAATGGAGCTCACTTTGAGGAGAAGGATGTTACCACTGGTGTGCCCCAGGGATCTGTCCTTGGTCTGATTCTTTTTAACATCTTTGTTAGTGATATAGCGGAAGGGCTGTCGAGTAAGGTTTGCCTCTTTGCGGATGATACCAAAATCTGCAATAGAGTAGACACCCAGGAAAGTGTAGATAACATGAGGAGGAACCTAGCTAAGCTTGAAGAATGGTCTAGAATTTGGGAGCTGGGATTTAATGTTAAAAAATGTAAGGTCATGCATTTGGGCTGCAGCAATCCAAGGGAGCAATATAGTATAGAGGGTGAAGTACTTTTGTCCACTAAAGAAGAGTGGGACCTAGGCGTGGTTGTGTCTGATGAACTTAAAGTAGCTAAACAGGTAGAAAAGGCGACGGCAAAAGCTAGAAGGATGCTTGGGTGCATACGGAGAGGAATGGCTAGCAGAAAAAAGGAGGTGATAATGCCTCTGTATAAGTCTTTGGTGCGACCTCATTTGGAGTATAGTGTGCAATTCTGGAGACCGCACCTTCAAAAGGATGTGAACAGGATGGAGTCGGTGCAGAGGGTGGCTACTAAAATGATTAGTGGTCTTCATTATAAAGCATATGAGGACAGACTGAAGGATCTTAATATGTACACCTTAGAGCAGGGGTCACCAACCTGCGGCCCGCGAGGGCCTTCCGTGCGGCCCGCGAGACTCTACCCCGGTGCGGCCCGCCAAGGCAAACTCACGGATTCCTTCATGTCAGCTCTCTCCCTTCTTCTGCAGCCGCGGCTCCCTGCCTCTTAGGGAACCGCGGCTGTGCTTGTAAAATCATCGCGGCTCCGTGCAGCATTGTCCCGCCTCTAAAGGAAGTTGTTTTACCACTTCCTTTAGAGGCGGGACAATGCTGCACGGAGCCGCGATGATTTTACAAGCACAGCCGCGGTTCCCTAAGAGGCAGGGAGCCGCGGCTGCAGAAGAAGGGAGAGAGCTGACATAAAATATAGGTATGAGCAGGTTTTTTTGGGGGGGGGGGGGGTGCGGCCCGCGGGTCTGCCGGTAGTCGGCTGTGCGGCCCGCGGCCCTCTGGAGGTTGGTGACCCCTGCCTTAGAGGAAAGGCGGGATAGAGGTGATATGATTGAGATGTTTAAATACCTCCGTGGCATAAAAGTTCAGGGAGAGAGCCTCTTTCAATTGAAAGCAAGTTCTGCTACGAGGGGACATGGGATGACGGTGAAGCGAGATAGATTCAGGAGTGATATGCGGAAATATTTCTTTACAGAAAGAGTAGTGGATCCATGGAATAGTCTCCCAGTGGAGGTGGTAGAGATGAGGATTGTAACTGAATTCAAAAAAGCATGGGACAAACACAGAGGATCTCTAAAGGTAAAAAGGGGACTGTTGTAGTTGTTGATATGGAAGGACAGACTAGACAGGCCATGTGGTCTTTTTCTGTCATCATATTTCTATGTTTCTATGTTTCTGTATTGTCTGTGGTCTGGATGGATGAGAATGTGAGTATATGTATCCTTTAGGTCTAAGGAGCATAGTCAATCACCCTGCTAGAGGTAGGGCAGCAGTATCCCAAGGGTAAGTATCTTGAACTTTTCCCTCTCCAGAAACTTGTTTAGGTTTCGCAAGTCTAGGATAGGCCGGAGGCCTCCTGTCCTTTTTGGTGCCAGAAAGTAACTGGAGTAGATGCCTTGCCCTTTCAGGTGGTGAGGCACCAGTTCCACCGCCTGTTCCTTTAGAAGACTTGCCAACTCCTGAAGGAGGAGGTTTCTGTGCAGAGGGAGTCTTGGAGGCTCCCCTGGAAAGTAGGAGGGGGGTATCTGGTGGAAGTGGAGCAAGTAGCCCTTTTGGACTATGCTGAGGACCCAGGTATCCCCTGTGATGGCTGGCGACCTGTAGGCGTACAGGGTCAGCCGACCTCCTGTGCTGAGTGGAGCCAGCTGTGGAGAAGAGGCTATGCTGTGGGAGTCAAAACCCCGGAGGAGAGTCTACGAGGACAACTGCACTTACGTGACTCGGGCAGTCCGGCTCCACACGAGGTAGCTTGGAAGGCCTCTCCAACTCCGAGAGCCCGGGGCGGCGGTCAGGGCTACACGACTTGGCCCTCGAGGAACCAGGAGCCTCCACCGACGCCGCCCTCATGAGCTTTTTCTTCCTTCTGTGCTCCTGGGAGGGAGACTCCCTTTCAGAGGCACCCTGATGGTGCTCGGTGTCGGACTCCCGAGATGTCGAGGCCTCTGACGAAGTCCGGGCCCGGCAGGACGCAGAGTCAGAGAAAATTCTCTCAAGTTGATGCTGACAGCTCTGAAGCACCTTCAATGACATTTTACCGCACGGGCCACAGGCCAGCGTGTCATGGTCAGGCCCGAGGCATCGGAGGCAGCAGTCATGTGTGTCGGTGAGAGACATAAGTTTCTTGCACCAATCACACTTTTTGAACCTGCTGGCAGCCATCAGGGGGAAAAAGGGCCCCTCCAAGGTCAAAAGATCGGGCTGCCAGTGAAAAGACAAAAAGAGTGCGAACGTTAGTCACGAAGGACAAAAACCGAAATCACAACTCCAGACTCGATACCAGTGTACTGAGCCCAGGCGGGAAGGGGAACCGGCATCGAACTGGATAAGACAACGCGAAAATTTCAGAAAAAAAATCAACTTTTCCCGGGTGACACAAACTCACGTCCATCGGGCTCCGCAGAAAAAGAAAGACTGAGCAAGATGGCACCCTTGGGCAGGAAGGGGACCACACAGGCGTGCTGCATTCCCAAAGGCTTTCCTTGAAAGCTGGGGAAATGCTCATCACAAGGGTTCCGTCAGCGCCGACGTCACCCATATGCGAGGACTGACTTCCTGCTTGGTCCTGGAGAATAAACCTAGCCTACCGATTCAAATTTTGGGTTAAAATTAAACTGTAATTATAAACATATATTTTATTTTCCTTAACTTTGAATCCTTCCGGCTTGATTGAGTGTCCCGTATTTGAACTTAGAAAAGATGATCAGGTTATCACAGCCTAGGCAACGAAGTTCCTGACCTGGAAGCCCCGATGGTGGAAATGGACTTGGACATTGTGGCCATTACAGAAACATGGTTTAGTGAATCTCATGAATGGGGTATTGCCGTACCTGGACATAATCTATTTAAGAGGGATAGAGAGGGCAGGAAAGGAGGAGTAGCAAACCTCTATGTCAAAAACAATATTAAAGCAGCTGAAATGCAGGGGACAGTGGATTGTTTTGGAAAGAGGAGATGGCACTGGTTTAGTTTACAGACCTCCAACTCAAATGGAAGGAATGGGCAGAGACTCTATCAGTGATATTGCAAATGTGGTAATGAAGGGAGTAGTGATTAAACAGAGTGACTTTAATCTACCAGACATGGATTGGAGTGTCCCTTCTGCAAATCTGGGAAGAAGTAGAAAGGTCATGAATGCCTTTTGAACGGTGATGGAATCCACCAGAGAAGGGTTGATACTGGATCTAGTACCAATGGAGACAGTGCATCTAATGTTCAGGTGGGGGCTCACTTGAGCAGCAGTTTTCATCACACAACATGGTTTGAGGTAAAATTCAAGGCAGAGCCCAATCATAGCAAACTCCGAAGTCCTAGTTTTCAAAAATGCTGAAGTCAGTAAAATGGAAAAGTACCTGGGGGAGGAGCTGGCAGGGTGGGAGGAGATAAGGGCAATGGACTAAACGCATAACAAGGGCAACAGATCTATATGTAAGGAAAGTTCATAAAAGCAAAAGGAAAAGGGAACGGATATGGTTCTCCAAAGAAGTGGCAAGAAAAGCAGCACTTACAGAATTCAAGAGGAACGCAGAATAAAGATAAGAGAGACAAAGAAAGAAAAAAAGATAGCAAAAGCAAACGCGGAAATAAAAATAGCTAATGATGTGGAGGAGTCAGCTAGTGGTTAGAGCAACAGCCTAGCACCCAAGCAATTGGGGTTTGATTCCCACTGGCACTCTTTGTGACCTTGGGCAAGTCACTTTACCCTCCATTGCCTCGGAAGAAAAGTCCCGGCAATCTACTTCCAGTGATACCTTGCCAAGAACACCCAGGGGCTGCTGGGTCACCAGGGGTCAGCATTAACGTGATGACACTAGAAAGATGTGAAGAAAAATGACAAGACTTTTTTCAGGTATATTGGGGAGAGGAGGAAGGACAGACGTGGAACTGCAAGACTGAAAAAAAGAGTAGAAATTCTAAACAAATACTTCTGTGTTTGCAAAAGAAAATCCTAGAGAAGGATGGCACGTTATTAACAAAGGTACTAATAGGAATGGAGTGGATACCAAACCATTCATGGAAAAAAAGTATTTATGAACAGCTTGAAAAGCTGAAAGTGGACAAGGCTGTGGGACTGGATGAGATACATCCCAGAGGGCTTCTGTTGGGATGTGTAAAGAAAATCTTTCATAGATTCTTGGAGATGGGGGAGGTTCAATGGGATTGGAGAAGGGCTGATGTGGTCCCTCTTCCAAAAAGTGGTAACAGAGAAGAAGTGGCCAACAATAGGCTGGTAAGCCTTAGCTCAATGGTGGGAAAAGTAATAGAGGCATAGACACTGCCGAAATAAAGAATAGTGAATGTTCTAGAATCCAATGGGTTGCAAGATCCAAGACAACATGGTTTAACCAAAGGAAGACTGTGTCAAATTATTCTGATTGATTTCTTTAACTGGGTGACCAGAGAACTAGGCGTGCAATGGATATAATCTACTTAGATTTCAACAAAGCCTTTGATACCGATCCTTAAAGAAGGCTTATGAATAAACTGAGCAGCCTGGGAATGACTCCCCAAGTGATTAACTGGATCAGAAATTGGTTGACTGACAGATTACAGAGGATAGTGATAAATGGAATGCTCCTTGTGGCCTTGGGCAAGTCCCTGTAAGTCCTTTGGGGCCAGGGAAATACCAACTGTACCTGATTGTAACTCGCCTTCAACTACTACTGGGAAGGAGTGAGCTAAGTACATAAATAAATAAATAAGAAAGATAAATCATTCAGAAAAAAGAAAGCCAAGTAGAGAGCTGCCTCAGGGATCAGTTATGTTCAATGTCTTTATGAGTGATATTGCCGAAGGGTTAAAAGGAAGTTCAACTTTTTGGAAATGACATGACGATTTGCAGCAGAGTGGACTCCTCAGAGGGAGTAGATAACATGAGAAAAGAAATCTAAAAAAATTAGAAGAACGGTGTAATGTTTCGCAGTTAAGATTTAATGCAAAGAGATGTTGAGTCAGAAATGCAAAGGAGCTGCATGCGATAGTGAGAGGCTGACACGCACAGACTGGGAGAGGAACTCTGAATGGTAGTGTCTCAGGATCTCAAGGTGGTGCCCAGAGCCAGAAGAATGCTGGGCTGCATAGAGAGGAAGAAGATATTAATGCACCTATACAACTCCATGGTGCAACTGCACCTTGAATATCATGTGCAATTCTGGTATCCATATCTTAAAAAGGATATAGCAGAATTAGAAAAGGTACAGAGAAGAGCCACCAAAATGGTAAAGGGGATGAAAGGATACCCCTATGAGGAAAGGCTTAAAAGGTTAGGGGTCTTCAACTTGGAAAAAAAAGATAGTTGACGGGTCTATAAAATAATGAGTGGAGTGGAATGGGTAAATGTAGATTGATTGTTTACTCCTTTAATATGTACAAAGACTAGGGGAACACAATAAAGCTACAATGTCGCACACTAATTGTAGAAAATATTTTTCACTCAACGTATAATCAAACTCTGAAATTCGTTATCAGAGGATGTAAAGCTTTTAATGTAGCTGGGTTTAAACGAGGTTTGGACAAGTTCTTGGAGGAAAAGTCCATAAACCATTATTAAAGTGGACTGGGGAAATCCAGCACTTTTGTCTGGGATAAGCTGCATGAAATCTGCCTATCTTTTGTGATCTGGATTAGCAACTATTGGAAACAGGATACTGGGCTTGATGGATCTTTGGTCTGATCCAATATGGTATATCTTATGTTCTATGAGACTTTATTCAGTCAGCGATTGAACTTCCCAAGTATGGTGCGTTATAAGAATTTGAATATTATCTGCAAAGAGGAATGGGCTGAACAGGACTGTATCAAGCTAGACTGTGTGACTAATGAATCTGGTGCCCCCTCCCTCTCCAGCTGCACACTCTCATCGGGCTTCCTGGAAGTCTACTGATGAAGTCACAGCCCCTTCCCTAGTTATGCCCGGTGTGGGCACACTGCTCACACTATGGTTGGTAAGGCCCTGGAACTGAATCCCAGTCTTTGACTGAGTGAAGCTAATGGAGCAAGAAATACGTTAAAAAGCAAAGGAGCCAGAATTAAGTGGCTAACTTTTAGAATGATAACCTTGAATGTACAGGGAAAAGCATTGCAGATCTGCCTTCTGACTCGTCTCTGTTTTGCTCAGGAATGTCCCTCCTCACTTATCCAGCATGTATTTGGAGAATACCAGAGATAGTTTCATTCACATTACAAGAAGAAAGAGAACCTTGATCCAACATCTTTGGGCTGCTACAGTACCCCAAAGCCCTGAAATCAATCTGGGCAGCCTTCATCCATAGACTTCTTCGGGAGCTGTAACTGAATGTAGCAGAGCTACATCTCCTGAGTGCCACTGGCAAGAGAGCTAGATCTTCTCCAGTGCAATTACTTCTCCACTCAGTGATATTAAAGAAAGTTGTACATTGCAAGGAGCACTCCAATACCAAACTTGGCAAGCAGCCTAGGATGCTATAGAATCTCAGTGAGGTGGTTCTTGGAGGAGCCATGCTCACTTTCAGAACTGCAGCTCAACAGTTGTATGTGGAGTGCACTGCAGAGCAATGTCTGCAGTCTATGAAATCACACACCAACATTCTTTGAGCAGAGGAATAATGCTGAGGAGCATAGTAAACACGTCTTAAGATCAACCTCTAGAGCATTTGACACATCCTCCAGGACTGGCCGTGGCAATATGACTGGCATGGTGCCAAGCTTAAGGTTTAAGAGAAGACGCATGAGAGCTTAGCAATGTCGTGCATAGGGAAACACCTTTTTGAAAGGAAGGTAAAAGAGGTGATGGGTTTAGCATTATCTTAGACCTTTTGCCATTGAGATCCTAGGCACAGGTGGCAGTGGCAGCCCCCTGGGACCTAGGCAAAGAGAAATGAGACAGCACACGCCTCGAATATGCGTTCAGTCAAAACTCTCTCCTGGTTTTGGAGCAGAAGCAGCATAACCAGGCTTTCGATAAATACCACAGACAATGTCAACCTGGTAGCACATCACAGGGGAGAAATGGGTGTCAAAGAGAGTAAGACAGGGTTATTGTGAAAGGGCCACTAGACCATCTACTGCATGCTCTAAACCAGTTGCAGACAGTTGTCCAGTCAACAGGAGAGAATTGTGCTGCCACTCACTTCTGTGTTTGTCCCATGCTTTCTTGAATTCAGATACTGTCCTCATCTCTACCACCTCCACTGGGAGACTATTCCACGGATCCACCACTCTTTCTGTAAAGAAATATTTCTGCATATCACTCCTGAATCTATCCCCTTTCACCTTCATCCTGTGTCCCCTCATTGCAGAGTTTTCTTTCGAATGAAAGAGGCTCTCCTCCTGTGCATTTATGCCACAGAGGTCTTTAAACATTTCTATAATATCTCCTGCCTTTCTTCCAAAGTATACATACTGAGATCCTTAAGTGTGTCCCTATATATCTTATGACGAAGACCACTAACCATTTTAGTAGCCACCCTCTGTACGGACTCCAGCATGTTTATATTCTTTTGAAGGTGCGGCCTCCAGAATTGCACACTATACTCCAAATGAGGTCGTACCAAAGACATATACAGAGGAACTATCACCTCCTTTCTTCTGCTGGCCATTCCTTTCCCTATGCACCCAAGCATCCTCCTAGCTTTCGCCGTCACCTTTTCTACCTGTTTAGCTACTTTAAGATCATCAGAAACAATCACCCCTAGGTTCCACTCTTCTTTAGTGGACAGAAGTACATCACTCCCTATACTATATCGCTCCCTTGGATAACTCTCACAAGCTTGTCACAGATGCACTGAGTTAGTTCAATAAAAATATTTCACCTACAACTTGTTTGGTGATCCTTACTTCATCAGGAGATAATTTCCTTCTATCAGAAAAGGCAACAAAACAAGATCAACCAGGGTTTCTGCTGCAAAGAAATCTGGGGCCTTGAAACACATTCTCTCTGAGGGAATAGCAAGGCAGTTCATTTTGAACTTATCTTTCCAATCCAGAATTTACAAGATTTGTTAGTTTCCTAGATCAGTGGTTCACCAGACCTTTGGGGGTCTATAAGAGAATTTGTGGGGGTCTGCAGGACACAAAAAAGAGAGAAAGACTGGTGGGGACTGGCTGGGAGGAAGAGAGACTGGGATATACCGGCTGAGGAAGGAAGCAAGAAAGAGACAAACTGGTGGGGACTGGCTGGATGGAGAAAGAAAGACAACCGATGGAGATAGGAAGGGAAGGGAGATAAAGAGGACTATTGAAGACAGGCTTGGCACTGAGGGGAGGGGGTCTAGGAAGAGTGCTAGGGATGAACTGGGGGTCTCTGAAGTTAATAAGGGGTTAATAAGTTAATAAGGTTAATAAGGGGTCCACACAACTAAGATATTTGGGAACCTCTGCCTTAGATCTTTAAGATGCCTCTTACTGATGTATTCATCCATACTTCCTTCTCCACAGGACATACCTTCAGCTCTTAATATAGAGCATCCACTATCAGTAGTTTTTCAGAATCTTTGTTTCTCCAGGAACAAGCAAGAAGTCAGTCCTCACATATGGGTGACATCGGTGTCTTAGGAGAAAGGCTCCCTCCTGCACCCCAATCTAGCGTTCCTGTCATTGACAGCTTGGCTGCTGAGAGGACAGCCTTGGCTCCTTTCAACTTCTTAGGGGAGGTGGAGGAGGTCCTTTTGGCCTCCCTTAAGACCTCCACCAGATGAGCCTACGCCTTCAAGTGGTGCAGGTTTTTGGTGTGGTGCACGGTGCGACGGGCAAACCCATTCTCATGCTCGGTGCAGCTAGTGCAGCAATATGTACTTCAATTGTCGCAATCCAGGCTCAAATCCAATTCCAACAGGGTACACCTATCGAAGGAAAGCCTCTCTCGATGCTTCCTCTTGTGACCCGCTTCCTGCAGGATCTCCTGTTGTCTAAGCACCCCCATCTGCCCACTAGCAGCAGAGTGGGACCTCAATGTGATGCTAGCACAGCTCATTGGGCCGCCATTCGAGCTCCTGCCACCTGAGGTATCTCTCATGGAAAGCCATCTTCCTGATGGCGCTCATATCCGTTTGCAGGGTCACTGTCCACCCTACACCAGGTTCTACAAAAACAGGGTTGTGTTCCGCACACACTCCAAATTCCTCCCGAAGGTGGTGTCCCCATTCCACCTCAGTCAGGAGGTGGTGCTCCCCACCTTCTTTCTGTGGCCTTATGCCAGCAGGGCGGCTGACCTCCAAACTCTGGATTGTAAGAGGGCCCTGTCCTTCTACCTTCAATGTACCCAGGTCCACCGCAAAGCTTCACAACCTTTTGTTTCCTATGACTCCAGTCAGCTGTGGGAAGCAGTGACCAAGTGGACTCTGGTGGACTGCATTGCCCTAACCTATGAACAACCTGGGCTCTCGCTGGAGTGCCAGGTCACAACATGCAGCGTCAGGTCCATGGCGGCCTCTATGGCAAGCCTGTGTTCCAACCTGATGATGGACATCTGCTGGGCCGCACCTAGTCTTCAGTCCACACCTTTGTAGCTCATTATATCCTGGAGAGGGAGTCCCAACGGGACAGCGCCTTCAGCCAGGTTGTACCCTCCAACCTTTCTGTGTTCAGACTACAGGAGTGTTGGCTTCTCACTGGACAATGGGGTCCTTCTGGAGTCTGTATCCTTGGACTCAATTGCTGCTGCTCACAGCTCTCCTTGGGGGCATCTGTGTTTTTCTAAGGGTTTTTGGTAGCCTGTAGCTAGGGAGTCCCATATGTGAGGACCGACTTCCTGCTTGTTCCTGGAGAAAGTGTAGTTACTCACCAATAACAGGTGTTCTCTGGGGACAGCAGAATCAGTCTTCACAACCCTCCCTCTTCCCCGTGGAGTTGCTTCTCATCAGTTTTGCCATCTTTAGCTATGTCATCTGACTGAGGCAAGATGGCAACCCTTGGGCGGGAAGGGGACCATGTATGTGTGGTGGCATTTCCCAAAGGCTTTCTTTGAAAACTGGGGAGATGCTTCCATAAGGCATCGATGTCATCCATATGAGGATTGGAGAACACTTGTTACAGGTGAGTATCTACATTTTTTCCTTCTCCGATGACTTGCTGGTAAAGGGCTCTTCTCCCCAAGAAGCCAGTCAGTCTTTTCAATCACCCATCTTCTCCAAGCTGTCGGGTGGGTCAGACATCACAAAATCAGCCCTGCAGTCATCTCAGAAGTACTTGATAGTCATCTGACAGGATAGCTGAACCAAAGAGCAGATACCCTGACAGGGATCACCAGAGGTCCGTTACAGAAATCAAGCTCCTAAGCCTGAATCCTTTTGGCTCTACTCAGTCACATGTAACATCCACTGTCTATGTAACTCTGCATGCATGACTGCCTGTGTCAGTTACGGTAGGCACTAAAATTCCATTGGGATCAGTTGACTCAGTTACTGATGCACTGCAAAGCAATAACTAGTTAAATTATTCCCTTCCTCTACTAGTAGGAAGTGTATGACAACCTTGTCAAAGAGCTTCCAACCACCTCTACATCAAGGGGTGACCAACATGTGATGGGAAGCTCACCTGCTGTCTCTTCACATAGAGCCATGGAAAGAGAAAACATTATCAATCAAACGTCTAGAGTTCAGAGCAATCTTCAGTGCTTTCAGTGCCTTTGGTGCTTTTTTGGGAAAGAGAATGTTGGTCCAGACAATCAAGTGAACAACATACTCTATGTAAAACAAGGAGGAACTGATCTTGCATCCCTGCAAGGAAACACTTCTCTATGATACACTTTCCAGGAGTGCATAATGTCATAGCAGACAAATAATCTACTGCTTGGAACCTCATGAATGGCCCTTGGAGCAGGACCAGGAGATACTAGAGTACTTTGATTTTTGGGGAGTCCCATCAACAGACCTCTTCATACTGGAAGATGAGAAGAAGCTTCCATGTTTCTACTTCAGAAGACCAAGCAACTTCAGCCTAGCATCAGAGGCTTTCACAATACACTGGAGAACCTCTTTGCCTAGCCTCCTATTCCTCTACCACCAAAAGCTTTACAGAAAGTCTCTCCCTAATCCTCATAATCCCAGCCTGCCCTTCTCAGATTTCTACTGGTCTTTATCTGCCGTCATTAACTATGTTTACTATAATTCTACCAGATAACCATCTGCACACAGCCACACCTGCTGGAGTTCCTTTCTCTGATCATCCAGAATCAAGCCAAAATTTGCCACCCAACCATCCACTTGTTAGCACTCAAAGCACTAATGTGTCTCTCCACCTTTCTTAGAAAATTGTATTCTATTTGGTAGTTTTCAGGATATATTCCAGGAAGTGCAGAAAATTCTCTGGGTGTTTAACACAGCAGGAGCTGAACCTGTACCTGCTCACCTAAACACCATCACACCTTTCTTCATCTGGCTTTTAGACCGTATCAGCAAAAGTGCAAGCCCTAGGATGAATAGAAAATTGGTTTCTCTGCACCCAGTGGTGGTGACTGAGTTCCTGAAAGGTTTGGAAAAGCAAAGCCCCTGCTCTGGAAATGGTGGGTTGCATGGGGTCTCAGATCATGAATCTCCAGTGGAAGTTTCTGTTCTGTAAAACAGTCCAGTGAGTGAGTTGCGAGCACTGGCCACTTCTTTGCCATGTCCAGTGTTCCTCTGCAATGGCACAGTACTTTGTACATATACAAAGGTGGTAATTTTTATATTCTTTCTGAGACCTCCTGCTCATTCAGGCAAGCAGATTCTGCACACATTGTTTGTAAGGGAATGCACATCACAAGTGTACAAAGCTTCTTATTTATTTTATTTATTTAACCAGTTTTCTATACTGCCTTATCCTTCAATCAAAGCAGTTTTACATTATTTAATTTCTACAAGCAAGTACTGGATACATTCCCTTGTTCCCAAAGGGCTCACAGTCGATGTGTACCTGAGGCAAGGAGTGCCTGTAGGACTAGAAGGTCCAGTCCCTCTGGCCTGAGATTGCTGTTTCCAGGTGGGACTTGAACCCCTGGCCCTCTGGCCTGAAGTACCATGTCCTAGCCACTAGGCCTGTCCTTCCCCTCCCCCTGTTATCTCTTTGGATCCTAGCAAGCTAAGAACTGCCAACTACATTTCTCACCATTATGATGTACCAGGATCGCAATTAAATGATGCAGGGTAGGAAGAAGGGGAGGAGGAGTGGCACTATATGTAAAAACTACTATTAAAGCTTTGGAATTACAGAGCTTAAAAGGGAGAGAGGAGGCATTGTGGGTTAAACTAGAAAGAGGGAAAGAGAAATCTATTTGCATTGGTGTGATATACAGACCTCCCTCACAAGAGGAAGAGGTGGACAGAGAGTTAATTAAAGACATACGCAGCATTGCTAGGAAAGGGGAAGTGCTACTGCTAGGAGATTTCAATATGCCAGATGTTGATTGGCACATTCCTGCTGTAGTATCATCTAGAAGTAAGGAGATCCTGGATTCTCTACAGGGAGAACTATTCAGGCAATTGGTAACAGACTTGGTGCTTACCAATGGTGAAAGTGTTTCTGATGTTGTAGTGGGAGATCATTTTGCATCCAGTGATCACCAGATGGTGTGGTTCAGTATTAGGACTAGGGCTGTTAGAATCCATTCCAAGGTGAAGATCTTAGACTTTAGGAAGACTAACTTTGCGAAGATGGGCCAATACCTCAGGGAGTCGTTAGTGGGATGGGAACAGCTGGGGGATGTAGAAAAACAGTGGGCAAAACTGAAAGGGGGTATTTTAAAGGCAACCAACCTTTTTGTTAAAATGATAAATAAAGGCAAAAGGAACAGGAGACCGCTATGGTTTTCGAAGGAAGTAGCTGAAAAACTGAAGAAAAAGAGGGAGGCCTTCATGAAATACAAGAGATCACAGAGAGAGGAAGACAGGCATCTGTATTTGGAGAAACTTAGAGAAGCTAGCAAAGTAGTCAAGAAGGCAAAGATTCAAAAGGAGGAGGAAATAGCCAATGCAATAAAATGGGGGGATAAGACATTTTTCAGATATATTAGTGAGAAGAGGAAGGGCAAAAGTGGTACTGTCAGACTCAAGGGTGCAGGGGGGGAATATGTAGAAGCTGATAAGGATAAAGCGGAATTGCTTAACAAATATTTTTGTTCTGTGTTCACAGATGAAGAACCAGGAGCAGGACCTCAGAAAACACCCACAAATAGGAACAGAAGCGAGGGACATCTTGAACAATTTTCAAAAGACTGTGTTCGTGAGAAACTAGCTCAACTTAAAGTAGACAAAGCGATGGGACCGGATGGGATACACCCTAGAAGGGAACTTGGGGACGTTCTAGCAACTCCACTGACTGACCTTTTCAATGCCTCGTTGGAGTCGGGAGTGGTGCCAAAGGACTGGAGAGAGGCTCATGTGGTGCCTTTACACAAAAGCGGAAGTAAGGATGTGGTTGAAAACTACAGGCCGGTTAGTTTAACTTCGGTGATGAGTAAATTATTGGAAACGCTGCTGAAAGAGAAAATAGTGAGGTTTCTGGAGTCCGGCGGATTACAGGATCCGAGGCAGCATGGATTCACCAGAGGCAGGTCTTGTCAGACAAATCTGATTGATTTCTTTGACTGGGTGACCAGGGAGTTGGACCGAGGGAGAGCTCTAGATGTGGTGTATTTAGATTTCAGTAAAGCCTTTGACACTGTTCCTCACAGGCGACTTATAAACAAACTGAGCACCCTAGGGATGGACCCTAAAGTTACTGCTTGGGTTAGAAATTGGTTGGGTGGGAGGCGACAAAGAGTACAAGTAAATGGAGCTCACTCTGAGGAGAAGGATGTTACCAGTGGTGTGCCCCAGGGATCTGTCCTTGGTCCGATTTCTTTTAACATCTTTGTTAGTGATACAGCGGAAGGGCTGTCGGGTAAGGTTTGCCTCTTTGCGGATGATATCAAAATCTGCAATAGAGTAGACACCCAGGAAGGTGTAGATAACATGAGGAGGGATCTAGCTAAGCTTGAAGAATGGTCTAAAATTTGGCAGCTGGGATTTAATGTTAAAAAATGTAAGGTCATGCATTTGGGCTGCAGCAATCCAAGGGAGCAATACAGTATAGGTGGTGAAGTACTTTTGTCCACTAAAGAAGAGCGGGACCTAGGCGTGGTTGTGTCTGATGATCTTAAAGTAGCTAAACAGGTAGAAAAGGCGACAGCAAAAGCTAGAAGGATGCTTGGGTGCATACGGAGAGGAATGGCTAGCAGAAAAAAGGAGGTGATAATGCCTCTGTATAAGTCTTTGGTGCGACCTCATTTGGAGTATGGTGTGCAATTCTGGAGACCGCACCTTCAAAAGGATGTGAACAGGATGGAGTCGGTGCAGAGGGTTGCTACTAAAATGATTAATGGGCTTCATTATAAAGCATATGAGGACAGACTTAAGGATCTTAATATGTACACCTTAGAGGAAAGGCGGGATAGAGGTGATATGATTGAGATGTTTAAATACCTCCGTGGCAACTAAGAGTTCTGCTACGAGGGGACATGGGATGAGGGTGAAGGGAGATAGATTCAGGAGTGATATGCGGAAATATTTCTTTACGGAAAGAGTAGTGGATCCATGGAATAGTCTCCCAGTGGAGGTGGTGGAGATGAGGACAGTAACTGAATTCAAAAAAGCATGGGACCAACACAGAGGATCTCTAAAGGTAAAAAGTGGACTGTTGTAGTTGTTGTTATGGAAGGACAGACTAGATGGGCCTTGTGGTCTTTTTCTGTCGTCATGTTTCTATGTTTCTAGTGAAAGAAGATTAGATCGGAGCCATGGCAACCTCAGCTGCATATCTGCACCCAGTTTCAACAGCGCAACATGCTCATACCCCACTACTGTCTAGACAAGTCCAGCAGACAGGCTTCACTAATTGAAAGTCAGCTCTCCCAAAAAGACCACATACCAGGTTGTCCTACAAGATCCACCATCAAATCCTAAAGTTATAAGGTGTCCCACTTGCATTACTGATTTTATTTATTTATTTACATTCTCTTATATACTGTGCTATTCTGCATCAGTGTGGTTTACATTGAACAAACTGAAATTACATTGAACAGGGCATTATAACTTGGAGATAACTATTTTACAGGGAACATGGGCTTTGGAGGGTTAAGTGGCTTGCCCAAGACCACAAGGAGCACCTGTGGGACTAGAAACCCCAGTCTTTCCGGCCCAGGGTTGCTGTCCTCTAGTGGGATTTGAACACCCGATTTGCCTCGATATTCTCTCTTCTCATGCCCTCCTGGATCCTTTACAGTCTGGCTTTCGTCCTTTACATTCTACTAAAACAGCTCTTGCCAAAGTCTCCAGCGACTTGTTCCTGGCAAAATCCAAGGGCCTTTACTCAGTCCTCATCCTTCTTGACCTCTCTGCTGCTTTTGATACCATTGACCACAAGCTTCTCCTCGATGCCCTGTCCTCGCTTGGTTTTAAGTGCTCTGCGCTATCTTGGTTCTCTTCTTCTCTGTCCCAATGCTCTTTCAGCTTTTGTTCTGGTGGATCCTCCTCTGCTGCTGTCCCACTCTCAGTTAGTGTACCCTAAGGATCTGTCTTGGGTCCACTCCTTTTCTCTCTCTATACCCATTCCCTTGATGCGCTTATCTCTTTCCATGGCTTCAGTACCATATTTACACTGATGACTCCCAGATCTACCTTTCTGACATTGCTGCTTGGATGTCTCATCGCCACTTGAAATTGAACACAGCCAAAACTGAGCTTCTTGTTTTTCCCCCTAAACCGTTCTCTCCCCCCTTCCTCCTTTCTCAGTCTCTGTGGATAACGCTCTACTCCTCCGTTTTCTTGGCTCGCAACCTTGGGTCTGTGGGATACTTGGTTGAAGATTCGGGGGGGGGGGCAGTAGTTTTTGCGGCAAGCTGTCCTCCCCAGTATTCTCAGTGGTGAGGGCTGCTTGGCTGGATGACCACTGTTTGAAGCAGTCAGTGAGGAACTGAAGCAGGTCCTTGGGTCTTTCTGCAGGAGAGGCAGAGGATAAGGGTGGGGTATCCCGGGTCGGGGTTCCACTCAAAGGCCTCTCTCCTTCAAAGGATCGCTGCTGCTGCAGCAGGCTGGAGGGCTGCAGCGGGCTGGAGGGGACTGAAGAAGATCCCGCAGAGGAGGGGGTGTACCTGTGCCTTCCAGGACTGGAACTGCTGCTGTTGTGCTGATTGCTCCGGTCCCAATGATGTCTTCTGCGTCTGTGTCTGACAGAGGGGCTTCTTCTCTTCCTGCTGCACTGGCGGGAGCTGGATCAGCGTTGGCGCAGGGAGCTGCCCTGAGATCGGGACCGGTGTTGGCGCCGAAGAGAACTCCAGCGTCGGTGCTGAGGAGAGCTGTAGGCTGTCCTATGAGAGCTGGAGCCAATCGCGGCTTGCGGGGTAGAGCCGAAGCAGAAGCCAATTGCGGCTTGCGGGGCGGAGTCCGTGCCCGTGGAAGGTCCAATCAGAGTCAGAGGGGCGGAACCAGCGAAGGAGCCAATAATCGCCGTGGAGGCGGGGAGTTCGGGGGAGCTGTCCGACCAATGAAAGCTGATGAGGCAGATGGAATGCTGGTTACAAGATGGCTGCCTTCAGGAAGGTCCCCACGTGTGCCAGCGGCCTCAGCTTGAGGGAACAGCATGGCGAGCCCGCCGGGGACGGAGGCCACGAGCGGCGCGTCCCGGGCTGCTACGAGGTCCTTCGTAGCGGCTTTGTAAATAGCAGCACTGGAGGACTTAGCAGTAGCGGCTTTGGAGCTGGAAGTACCTTTTTTTCTTTTGTCATCGTTCCGATGGGGATCTCCTTTCGGCTGTGGTCCCTGTTGGTGACTGATGCTCCTAGAGCAGGTGAGGAAGCCAGGAAGTCCTTGAGGGCATGCCCCCGGGATTTTCGTGCTCTGGAGGACATCTGAGCACAGAGGCGGCAATCTTCAACCTGATGGTCCTTGCCTAAGCAACGGAGGCATTTAAGGTGAGCATCTGAATTGCTCCTCTTCCTTGAGCAATTGGAGCATTTTTTAAAACCCGGTTTGGGCATTGTACTTGCTTGTAGGATGAATCTTCTGATTGTAGTTTAAAATCTTGTAGAGAGAGGAGAGAGTTCGTCTTGTAGCAAGGCGGAAGATTGTAAAACTGATCAGCTAGGGGCTGGACACAGGGTTGGGCTACTGGGCTCATGCTCAGAAGGGCAAAAAGCTCTTCTGAGCTATAGAGAGGACTTCCGTCTTGGCGCCATCGGATGACGTCACCAGGTGTGGCTGACTTATCCTGCTGTCCCCGGAGAACTCCCTTTACAGGTAACATCGTTTTCTTCCTCTATAACATCAACAAAATCCACCCATTCCTTTCCAAACACACTACTAAGACACTTATCCACTCTTTAGTCACCTCCTGCCTAGACTATTGTAACCTACTCCTTGCTGGTCTCCCTCTGAATCATCTCTCTTCCCTTCAATCTGTTCAACACTCTGCTACGCGGCTAATCTTTCACCAGCCTCGTCATGCTCATATTACCCCTCTTCTCAAGTCACTTCATTGGCTCCCTATCTGTTTCCGTATCCTGTTCAAACTTTTCCTGCTGACCTATAAGTGCATTCTCTCTGCAGCTCCTCACTACCTTTCCTCTCTTATCTCTCCTTACGCCCCTCCTCAGGAACTCCGCTGTTCTAGCAGATCACTTCTATCTGTGCCCTTCTCTTCTACTGCTAACTCCAGACTTCGCTCCTTTCACCTTGCTGCCCTTTATGCCTGGAACAAACTACCTGAATCTGTAAGTCAGGCACCTTCTCTGGCCCTTTTCAAATCCAGGCTGAAAACTCACCTCTTCGCTGCCACCTTCGGATCTTGACTCACCTGGTCTCCTTTGTGTTTCCTTATCATTCCCCCTAGATGTGTCCTGTGTCTACAGCTGATGTGTTGTCTGTCTTGACTAGATTGTAAGCTCTGATGAGCAGGGACAGTCTCTTACATGTGTCTGTGCAGCGCTATGTACATCTTGTAGCGCTATACAAATGCTCAGTAGTAGTAGTAGATTGAGGAAACTGGGAGAGGCAGCAGTTGCCCAGAAAATCCTTGTTCTTTTAGAGTTTTGAGAGAGCTGGCCCATGTCTGTACATTGCACGACATCACTACTTTTGTGACCAATTTATCATGCTGTATACGAAGAACCCCTGTTGTAGGTAAATAGCTTCACTTTATCCCCATGTTCCTCAGTTCTAATCAGGGCCGGTCCAAGGGTATCCAACACCCAAGGCAAACCCTTATCCTTGCTCTGCCCCTGCCAAGGTGGACAGCATCTTCTATCAGTCCTCTTCCCCCCTCCCCCAACTTCCTGTCCCACCTCTGCCAGTCCCACTGATGAAAAATAAAGCAGCACTGTATGAAGCCTTCAGTACGGACCTGCACTCAAGCGCTGTTGCATCCCACCCGCCTCTGATGCAGACTTCCTGTCAGAGGAGACAGGACATGGCAGCATTTTAGCCTGGGTCTGTTTCGTGCTGAGAACAGCATAAAAGTGCTGCTCTCCTGTTCTGTGAGCCTTGCTGCCACCCCTCCCCCTCCAAATCCTGCCTTTAGGCAGATGCCTAGTCAGCCTAGTGGCAGAGCCAGCCCTAGTTCTAATTCCCAACTCTTTCATGGACTCTGTATGAGGCCGTCTTATTCCTGTTAGAAGTTCCTGTAACGCACTGTGGAACCTGTGTCTTTTGGGGAAACTGCTAAGTAATTATGACCTAGATTGGCCGCTGTTGGAAAGAGGATCTTGGGCTTGATGGACCTTGGTCTGACCCAGTATGGCATATCTTATGTTCTTATGTAAATAACTGGAGGGATAGGTACTGGGAGAAATCCTTTGTATCCTGCTTTCCTTTCTCCTTCCAATCAACAGGCTGCTTCCAGGGAGCTCTTAGCAATGTAAAATTATGACTTCACCATGAGGAAACAGGAAGTAGGTCCTCTTGTGTGGGTGATGTCACTGACGGAGCCCCACACAGGAATACTTGCCAGCTTCCAAAGGAAGCTTTTGGGAGGCACACTGCGCATACATGCCTGCCTTCCCACCTGCTGCAGTACCATCTTCTCCCGTCTTCTTTTTTCTACGGAGCCCCTAGGACGTCTTCCTGCATTCTGGAAAAGTTCTCTTTCTTGGCCTTCGTGGGCTGGGTTTTTCTGCTTTTCTTGCCACCTGTCATCGGCTTAGTCGGTTTCAAGTGACTTAGAAAAAAATAACCTTTCTTTTTCTCACTTTTTAGTATTTTTATCCCCTTTGAGGCTGTTTTCCCACCCGTGGCAACTATTGAGTTTAACTTGACCGGGTTAGTATTTTTTGACATGTCTAAGCCAGCTAGTAGCTTCAAAAGATGCACTAATTATGATAAGATCATCTCGATCACTGACCACCACAACTGGTGCTTACAATTCCTTGGACCCAATCATCAGCCCGCAACCTGCAATCTGTGCCTGCAGATGAAGAAATGGGGACTGAAGGGTTGGGAAAAACAGGAGGAGTCCCTCTTCGGCTCATCGGATTCAGCATCCTCAGCCTTGACCTCATCATCAACACCTTCCAAGGTTTCTGCTGAGGTATCCACAGGGAGGGAACTCCATGCCCAGATGGAGTCAAGGGACCTGAGCAGCGAGAGGAGGCTCTCTGATGAGAATGAGATCCCATCGATGTCAAAGGGTGAGCACTGGGAGAAAGTCCGAGTGCATCGTCATCACAGCCCTTCTTGACATGATGACAGCTGGCCAAGCTTTCCTGGCAGGAAGAATTGACCCCCAGAATGGAGGCATCTACCCCCACCACACAGAAGGGCAGCCGGCTGTCTCCCAATGTACCAATCATCATGGAGTCCCCACCCGAGGTGTCAATGCCGGTGACCGTGGCTATGGCTACCCCTTGCAAGTGGTAGTTTTGGAGGAATGCCTTCAAGCCCTAGAAGGTCACTTGGTGGCGGTTCAGGCCTTGTGGCACGGCGTCATAGTCATCGCACTCCATCCAGCCTTTTCTGGAGATCCATGCCCTGGCTGCTGAGGCAGGCGCATCAGATGAAAGATCAGAATCAGCCATCGGAACCAGTGTTATCTCCCTGTCCAATGTTGGAATTCAATGCCCAGAGGCACTGACGCCCACACATGGGGTCCACCAGCATCCACCCACTTCCCCATCACAGAGTTGGCAGGGGAAGGAGACTAAGTACTACTTCCACTTCCTCTCGGAATCTGAATGGGAGACTGAGGAGGAATAGATGGCTTCAGAACTCTGGTCCCCTGACCTCCTGCCTGACCCGTTGCCTCACCCCAAGCGGTATATGTCACCTCCAGAGGACATGTCCTTCCATGACTTTGTTGGAGACATGGCCAAGGGCATCCCCTTCGCCCTGGAATCGCAGGAGGAACAGAGGAGCTGGAACTTCTCCAGTACCCCTTGGCCCCCGTGTCCTGCAAAGGCTGCTCTGCAGCTGTGGGAAACCCCTCTTACAGTTCCGGTCATCAGACGGAGACTTCATTCCCTATACCAGGTTCAGAAGGCCCCAGTCTTCGAGAAGCCTCAATTGCCACACAACTCCATCATGAAGCAGGTTAAGAGCACCAAGACTCATTCATCAGTGCCCCTGGGCCAAGAGGCTCGAATCCTGGACTCTTTTGGGAGTAAATGCAATCAGGGTTCCATGCTGTTAGCCAGGGTCCTGGCCAACCAGACCTATATGAGTATGTTTGTGAAAGACATTATGCTGAAAATGGTGGAATTTGCTGCCCATGTCCTCGAAGACGCTGCGAGACCTTTCGGGCCTTGGTGGGTTATGGCAAAGACTAATCCAAGTTCTTGGTGCGTGGCGCCTATGATGCTTTCTAGTCTGCCGGCAGAATAGTGGTGGTAGGCATCGCTGCCTGTTGGTTGGCGTGGCTGCAGTCCTCAGACCTGGAACAGTGGGTTCACGACAATTTGGCCAATGTCCCCTACCGAGGTGAGAATCTCTTTGGGAAGCCAGTGGAGAAGGCAGAGGAGCTCAAGAAGGAGCATGTGACTCTTTCTAGGCTTTCAAAGAAAACCGTGGATCCCTCGTGGAAAAAAACATCAGGGTAAAAAGGCCTTCTACCCACACACGTGCTGGTATTACCTGGCCCAGCTGAAGGTGCAGTCCCCTGCCAGCAGCAGAGGGAGAAAACCCCAAAAGCTCAGCCAGCTCTGCAACCCAAACCAGGGGTAGGCTTTTGACGGGTTCCTCAGGAACATAGCCAGCCAGCCAGCCATTGTCCGCTGGAGTACCCCCCTCAGGGAAGGGGCAGCTCGTCCACTTTGCCCACTGGTGACTCCTTGTCACCTCAGACACCTGGGTGTTGCAGATTGTTAGTGTGTTTTTTTTCCTTTTCCAACACTTTATATCACTTACCCTCGGGACATCCATTAATCCTCTGGGCCGAGGAATAACCTTACCTTCTCTGTCTGGAATTCCAGGGGAACAAACACACACACTTGCACATAAGTATTATGTAAGTTTATTCCACAGGTTAGAGGGGCTGTCTGTCTTTTCTACATTAACAGAAACATATACATACGTCATCAACTCATCCCCTGAGGCCCACCACAGCTTATCAGTAACTTTTCAGATGTTAGTCGTCTCTGTGTAGAACAATCAATTTGTCTTAGCACAGCACATTCCTTTCCATATATAGATATATACAGGATTCCCATTTCCCTCTGCGGGCCTCTTAGTCCTCCTGTACACACACTTTAAACTTTAAACCTTATTTTAAACCTTATTTTCCCCTATCACAGATCATCCAGAGATATCGACTACACCCATATGCCCCAGGGGAGTACCCCATGGACCCCTTGCACCGGAGCGTGCTACAGAAAGAAGTCTCTGCCCTATTAGCTAACCTAGCCATCGAGCCAGTTTTTCCGGCTCAGGTCGGACGAGGCTTCTAGTCCAGGTACTTCCTGGTTCCCAAGAAGATCGGTGGGTACAGCCCCATTCTGGATCTGCGAAGTATAAACTGATTCCTGGTGCACAAAAAGTTCAAAATGGTCTCACTGGGGATGCTGCTCCTGTATCTTCTACAGGACGACTGACTTTGTTCCTTGGATCTTAAGGATGCGTATACACACATCCCGATCCACTCGAATCACAAACAATATCTATGGTTCGTGCTAGGAGGCCAGCACTATCAATACCAAGTACTTCTCTTTGGGCTGGAATCAGCACCACAGGTCTTCATGAAGTGCCTGGTAGTTATGGCCACCTACCTCCGGACCATGGGGGGGTCTTCATTTTCCCATATCTGGATGACTGGGTCATCAAGGGTCCCACACTGGACACTGTCCGGCAGTCTGTCAAGCTCACCATTCATGTGCTCAAGCAGCTGGGCTTTGTGATCAGCTACCCAAAGTCCCATCTCCAGCCCATGCAGCAGATGAAGTTCATTGGGGCCCTTCTCGATACCACTCGGGCATGGGACTTTCTGCTGGAAGACTGCATGCAGCAGCTGGTGGAAGTAGTGGACGTGGTGCAGCACCAGTGCCTTATTTTGGCCCAAGAGATGTTGAGGGTCCTTGGTCATATGGCTGCCATGGTGCATGTCACCCCTCACACTCGGCTCTTCATGCAGCAGGCCCAATGGACCTTAAGCACACAATGGAAGCAGGTGACAAGCCACCTCTGGGACAGAGTGGTGGTTACTGTGCCTCTGGTGCGGTCCCTCAACTGATGGCTCAACCTGGTGAATTTGCTACAAGGCCTCCCTTTCCAGATGGCAGTTCCCCTAAAGATGCTCATATCAAATGTGTCCAAACTCGGTTGGGGCGCTCACCTAGACAGCCTGCATATGCAGGGCCTGTAGTCAGAGCAGGAGTGTCTGCTCCAGATTAACTTTTTTGAACTTTGAGTGATAGCCAATGCCCTCCATGCCTTCTGAGCACACCTATCAGTTGGTCCTGATCCAAATGGATAACCAAATGGCGCTGTTCTACGTGAACAAGTAGGGGGGCACAGGCTCGTACCTCCTGTGCTGGGAAGTGGTTCGGTTATGAAGTTCACCTTGCTCCATGGTATGGACTTAAGAGCGACTTATCTTCCCTGCAAGCTCAATGGCCTGGAGGACCAGCTCAGCCGAGTCCTTCAACCACATGAGTGACTCTCAAGAAGGCAGTGGTGAACCAGATCTTTCAGGAGTGGGGCACTCTTGTGGTGGATATCTTCACCATGGCATACAATGCCCAATTGGACCAGTTCTGCTCCCGGAGACCGATCAGCAACCATCTGGTCTTGGATGCCTTCCTCTCCACTGGGGGGAGGGCTTGCAGTATGCATACCCCCTGAAACCACTCGTGATGAAAACCCTCCTGAAGCTCCAGGCTGAAAAGGGCACTATGTTCCTCATCTTCCCTTATTGGCCTCGGCAGCCATGATTCCAACTACTGTTGCATCTTTTGCAGAGGGAGCCTCTCTGTCTGGGCTCTGTCCCGGACTTCATCTCACAGGTGGACGGAACGTTGCTGCACTCCAATGCAGGGAGGAGTGGTCTAGTGGTTAGGACAAGGTACTTCAGGCCGGAGGGCCGGGGGTTCAAGTCCCACCTGGGGACAGCAATCTCAGGCCGGAGGGACTGGGATTTCTAGTCCTATAGGCACTCCTTGTGGTCTTGGGCAAGCCACTTAACCCTCCACTGCCCATGTTCCCTGTAAGTATTAGTGTATGTGTCTCATATCCCCTCGTGTTAAATGTATCCCCCAATTGACCGCTTTGACCCGGTGAAAAGCGGGATATAAATACAGCTAAATAAATAAATAAATGTCCCCTCATTGGCCCTCACAGCATAGATGCTGAGCGGGTAGTCCTCTCAGAGCTCAGTCTTCCCAAGGATGTTATCAACATCCTTCTGGCATCTCAGAAGGACTCAACATACAAGGCCTATGTGCTAAGGTTGCGGAGGTTTGCTGCCTGATATGCGGGCAGGGTGCTGGACCCCTTCTCTTGCACCATGGACCAGCTGCTGGAGTACCTCCTGCACCTCTTGGACTCAGGCCTGAAGTCAAATTTGGTGCGCGTCCACCTCAGCATGATAGGAGTGTACCATCACAGCTCCAGGGTGGAAGCCCATTTCAGCTCAGCCTCTCGTGGCTCGCTTCATGTGCAGCCTGCTCCTCTTGGTCCTCACTTAGGTCCCCTATGGTGGCTTGAGATCTCAATGTGGTACTCACCCAACTGATGCGGGCCCCATTCGAGCCACTGGACTCGTGTCCCCTGAAATTCCTGACTGGAAGGTCCTCTTTCTGGTGACGGTTATGTTGGCCCAACATATCAGTGAGCTCCAAGTCTTGATGGCTCACCCACCTTATACCAGGTTTCACCAGAATAGGGTATTTCTCCACACACACACACTTTCTGCTGAAGGTGGCCTCTGCATTCCACCTCAACCAGTCGATAGTCTTGCCGACTTTCTTCCTCCAGCCTCACGCTAACCAGGGACAGGCAGTGTGGCATACTTTGGACTGCAAGCGTAAGAAGGCACATTACCAGTCCACCCAAATTTTTGTTTTCTTTGATCCCATTAAGCTGGGCATCGTGGTCTCGAAGCACACGCTATCCTTTTGACTAGCAGACTGCATCACTCATGCTTATTCCCAGGCCGGGTTGAGCCTTGAGGGTCATGTCATGGCTCTGAATGTCCGGGCTTTGACTGCGTCTGTGGCCAATCTCCACTCTGTTACCGCAGAGGAAATCTGCAAGGCTGCTACGTGGTCTTCAGTCCATACCTTTGCAGCCCATTTCTGTCTGGATGGGGATGCCTGACCCAACAGCAATTTTGACCAGGCCATGCTCCGGCAGCTCTTTGGGTTTTAGAGTCAACTCCTGCCCACTGGCCCTCTCTCCATCCAGGCTACCTTCAAAAACTCCTCAAGTTGATGTCTGCTGAAAATGCTAAATCGGATGAGTCCCTCAGGGGATTACCTTGCTGTTCTTCCTGGTTTCTCCAGTTGGTTGCCCTTGTTGAGCTGTTGATCTTCTTGGGTTCCAGTAATCTGTAGCTTGGGAGTCCTATACGTAAGGACTTGCTTCCTGCTTATTCATAGAGAAAGCGTATACTCAAGTGTAGCAGGTGTTTTCCGTGAACTGCAGGATTAAGTCCTCACAGCCCTCCCACCTCCCCGGGAAATTGCCTTTTGGCTCCTGCTATGTTCTTAGACTGGAGAAGATGGCACTGCGGCACGCAAGAAACAGGCGCGCATGTGCATTGTGCCTCCCAAAAGCTTCCTTTGGAAGATGGGGAGTGTTCCCGTGCAGGGCTCCATCAGTGACATCACCCATATGTGAGGACTTATTCCTGCTGTTCATGGAGAACACCTGCTACAGGTAACTACGCTTTTCCTGCTGCAGTCAGACATCAGGAACTCTGGTTCCCATACTGAAGGGTGCACAGAGTGAGTTCCTGCCAGGATGCTCTACCTCCCCATTTGCCACCATAGGCATCCACTAGAGAAGTGGCTGCTCTCACCTGTGACTTGGTCCACGAGGATCCGTGAGGTGATGATCCGGCCATACTGAGAGAACAGCTGCTCCATCTCCTTTTGGCTCATGGCTTTTGGAAGCCCGCTTACATAGAGGTTGGCATCCCGGATGGAGGCTGAACTGGGTCGGGCGTAGGAAACCTTTGAAGAAGAGGAGAAGCACACAGTTTATTTTCAGCATCCCAGCCTCAGCCCTGCACATTCTCACTGACTTTTAAAACCTAATTAATAACAGATAGACAGATGCCTGAGGCACACCAAAAATCCTCACACTTTTTATTGCTTTAAAAGCAGTGAACAGCAATGTGCAGATGAGTCTGAAGAAGTGGATTCAAGCTCAGTTTTGCTCCATTGCGTTCATGGAGGTGTAATCTTAGGGAAATGAGAACTACAGCTCCATGCCTGCAATGAAGATGATCCGGAGCTGCAGTAGCCACTAAGCTTGTTCCTTGCTGCCCCCGTGCCATAACGTTCATCACCGGGTGAGTTTCACAAGCCTGGCCGGCTCAATCTATCCTTCCTACAACATACACACACACTTTCCCTCTCCCTGGAGCTTGTAGCTCTCATTCTCAGATAAAGCGGGGACCTGCAGCAGTCCTGCGTGCGCTCACACTTTCCCTCTCCCTGGGGCTTGTAGCTCTCATTCTCAGATAAAGCGGGGACCTGCAGCAGTCCTGCGTGCGCTCACACTTTCCCTCTCCCTGGGGCTTGTAGCTCTCATTCTCAATTAAAGCGGGGACCTGCAGCAGTCCTGCGTGCGCTCACACTTTCCCTCTCCCTGGGGCTTGTAGCTCTCATTCTCAGATAAAGCGGGGACCTGCAGCAGTCCTGCGTGCGCTCACACTTTCCCTCTCCCTGGGGCTTGTAGCTCTCATTCTCAGATAAATCGGGGACCTGCAGCAGTCCTGCGTGCGCTCACATTTTCCCTCTCCCTAGGGCTTGTAAGCTCTCATTCTCAGATAAAGCGGGGACCTGCAGCAGTCCTGCGTGCGCTCACACTTTCCCTCTCCCTGGGGCTTGTAGCTCTCATTCTCAGATAAAGCGGGGACCTGCAGCAGTCCTGCGTGCGCTCACACTTTCCCTCTCCCTGGGGCTTGTAGCTCTCATTCTCAGATAAAGCGGGGACCTGCAGCAGTCCTGCGTGCGCTCACACTTTCCCTCTCCCTGGGGCTTGTAGCTCTCATTCTCAGATAAAGCGGGGACCTGCAGCAGTCCTGCATGCACTCACACTTTCCCTCTCCCTGGGGCTTGTAGCTCTCATTCTCAGATAAAGCTGGGACCTGCAGCAGTCCTGCGTGCGCTCACACTTTCCCTCTCCCTGGGGCTTGTAGCTCTCATTCTCAGATAAAGCGGGGACATGCAGCAGTCCTGCGTGCGCTCACACTTTCCCTCTCCCTGGGGCTTGTAGCTCTCATTCTCAGATAAAGCGGGGACCTGCAGCAGTCCTGCATGCGCTCACACTTTCCCTCTCCCTGGGGCTTGTAGCTCTCATTCTCAGATAAAGCGGGGACCTGCAGCAGTCCTGCATGCACTCACACTTTCCCTCTCCCTAGGGCTTGTAGCTCTCATTCTCAGATAAAGCGGGGACCTGCAGCAGTCCTGCATGCGCTCACACTTTCCCTCTCCCTGGGGCTTGTAGCTCTCATTCTCAGATAAAGCGGGGACCTGCAGCAGTCCTGCGTGCGCTCACACTTTCCCTCTCCCTGGGGCTTGTAGCTCTCATTCTCAGATAAAGCGGGGACCTGCAGCAGTCCTGCGTGCGCTCACACTTTCCCTCTCCCTGGGGCTTGTAGCTCTCATTCTCAGATAAATCGGGGACCTGCAGCAGTCCTGCGTGCGCTCACACTTTCCCTCTCCCTAGGGCTTGTAGCTCTCATTCTCAGATAAAGCGGGGACCTGCAGCAGTCCTGCATGCCCTCACACTTTCCCTCTCCCTGGGGCTTGTAGCTCTCATTCTCAGATAAAGCGGGGACCTGCAGCAGTCCTGCGTGCACTCACACTTTCCCTCTCCCTGGAGCTTGTAGCTCTCATTCTCAGATAAATAGGGGACCTGCAGCAGTCCTGCGTGCGCTCACACTTTCCCTCTCCCTAGGGCTTGTAGCTCTCATTCTCAGATAAAGCGGGGACCTGCAGCAGTCCTGCGTGCGCTCACACTTTCCCTCTCCCTGGGGCTTGTAGCTCTCATTCTCAGATAAAGCGGGGACCTGCAGCAGTCCTGCGTGCGCTCACACTTTCCCTCTCCCTGGGGCTTGTAGCTCTCATTCTCAGATAAAGCGGGGACCTGCAGCAGTCCTGCGTGCGCTCACACTTTCCCTCTCCCTGGGGCTTGTAGCTCTCATTCTCAGATAAAGCGGGGACCTGCAGCAGTCCTGCGTGCGCTCACACTTTCCCTCTCCCTGGGGCTTGTAGCTCTCATTCTCAGATAAAGCGGGGACCTGCAGCAGTCCTGCGTGCGCTCACACTTTCCCTCTCCCTGGGGCTTGTAGCTCTCATTCTCAGATAAAGCGGGGACCTGCAGCAGTCCTGCGTGCACTCACACTTTCCCTCTCCCTGGGGCTTGTAGCTCTCATTCTCATATAAAGTGGGGACCTGCAGCAGTCCTGCGTGCGCTCACACTTTCCCTCTCCCTAGGGCTTGTAGCTCTCATTCTCAGATAAAGCGGGGACCTGCAGCAGTCCTGCATGCACTCACACTTTCCCTCTCCCTGGGGCTTGTAGCTCTCATTATCAGATAAAGCGGGGACCTGCAGCAGTCCTGCGTGCGCTCACACTTTCCCTCTCCCTGGGGCTTGTAGCTCTCATTCTCAGATAAAGCGGGGACCTGCAGCAGTCCTGCGTGCGCTCACACTTTCCCTCTCCCTGGGGCTTGTAGCTCTCATTCTCAGATAAAGCGGGGACCTGCAGCAGTCCTGCGTGCGCTCACACTTTCCCTCTCCCTGGGGCTTGTAGCTCTCATTCTCAGATAAAGCGGGGTCCTGCGTGCGCTCACACTTTCCCTCTCCCTGGGGCTTGTAGCTCTCATTCTCAGATAAAGCGGGGACCTGCAGCAGTCCTGCGTGCGCTCACACTTTCCCTCTCCCTGGAGCTTGTAGCTCTCATTCTCAGATAAAGCGGGGACCTGCAGCAGTCCTGCGTGCGCTCACACTTTCCCTCTCCCTGGGGCTTGTAGCTCTCATTCTCAGATAAAGCGGGGACCTGCAGCAGTCCTGCGTGCGCTCACACTTTCCCTCTCCCTGGGGCTTGTAGCTCTCATTCTCAGATAAAGCGGGGACCTGCAGCAGTCCTGCGTGCGCTCACACTTTCCCTCTCCCTGGAGCTTGTAGCTCTCATTCTCAGATAAAGCGGGGACCTGCAGCAGTCCTGCGTGCGCTCACACTTTCCCTCTCCCTGGAGCTTGTAGCTCTCATTCTCAGATAAAGCGGGGACCTGCAGCAGTCCTGCGTGCGCTCACACTTTCCCTCTCCCTGGGGCTTGTAGCTCTCATTCTCAGATAAAGCGGGGACCTGCAGCAGTTCTGCGTGCTCTCACACTTTCCCTCTCCCTGGGGCTTGTAGCTCTCATTCTCAGATAAAGCGGGGACCTGCAGCAGTCCTGCATGCACTCACACTTTCCCTCTCCCTAGGGCTTGTAGCTCTCATTCTCAGATAAAGCGGGGACCTGCAGCAGTCCTGCGTGCGCTCACACTTTCCCTCTCCCTGGGGCTTGTAGCTCTCATTCTCAGATAAAGCGGGGACCTGCAGCAGTCCTGCGTGCGCTCACACTTTCCCTCTCCCTGGGGCTTGTAGCTCTCATTCTCAGATAAAGCGGGGACCTGCAGCAGTCCTGCGTGCGCTCACACTTTCCCTCTCCCTGGGGCTTGTAGCTCTCATTCTCAGATAAAGCGGGGACCTGCAGCACTCGGGTCACTTGCTGCAGCCCTACAGGAAGCCTGCCACTGGCCTTCACAGCAGGTAGTTGGACCAGACTGATTTGGCTCTAGTTGCAGCTGCTGTAATTACAACCTCACTAAGCAGGGCTAGCACACTGTATCCTCTCATAATCTCCCACCTGTATTTCCAGGGGAGCTAGGAACAGTGGGAAAACTGGGTTACTTACCTGTAACAGGAGTTCTCCGTGGACAGCAGGATGAGTCAGCCACACCAGGTAACATCTCTGACAGCGCCGTACAAGGAAGTGCTCTCTAGAGCTCAGAATCTTTCTGAGCATGAGCCAGAGGCCCAACCCACTAGCCCGCCCCTAGCCAGCCAGTGAGTCTCCAGCTGTGCCCAGCGTGTCCGTGGCTAGGGGCGTGCGGAGGCCGAGCTCGGCCTGGGGAGGTGGGCGGAAATGTGTGGCTGACTCATCCTGCTGTCCACGGAGAACTCCCGTTACAGGTAAGTAACCCAGTTTTCTCCTACGACAAGCAGGATTCATCAGCCACATGAGGTGCCTCCCTAGCTGTGCGATAGCGCGGAATAGCAGTGGAGAGGGAGGCCGAGGCAAGGTGAAGTAGAATAGCTTTTATTCGGTTAACATTATCAAACATGAACAGTAGTAAGCATATCGTTGAAGTGGCCAACATGGCCGAACAATAGAGCCAACATGGCCAGAAGGTTGTCACTAGCATAAGTCGAGTGAATGAGTGGCCAACATGGCCGTACAGCAAGGCCAACATGGTCGGGGATTAGTTTCTGACAACAAGGCCAACGTGGCCGTAAGGTAGTCACTGTCCCCTATCGGGGTTTATGTTGTTGGCAGTGGAAAGGACTGCCTGTCCAAAAGCGCAGCGCGCCTATGTGTCCAGATCCAAGCAGTAGTGCCTCTGGAAGGTATGGGTGGAGGTGCAGATGTCGATCAGAGGGATGGAGCGCAGATTCGCGATAGTGGTCGCCAGCGCCCTGAGCTGGTGCGGTCCCATGTTCGGGGCCGTGAGTACGCCCGCCAGTTCATGGCAGAGGCAGATACAAGTCGAGATCCATTGGGCCATGGTACGTTTTGTGACCGGGCGCCCTGGTCTGTTGGGATCGTAGGATATGAACAGCTGAGAGCTCTTCCGGAGAGGGCCTGTCCTGAGGATATAGATTCGGAGGGCTCTGGTGCAGTCCAGGGTGTGTAGCCTCTCCTCCTCGGGAGAGGGGTGCGGCTCAGGGTAGAACGTGGGCAGTTCGATGGTTTAATTGATGTGGAACTCTGAAGCCACCTTTGGAATGAATCTAGGGTGAGTGCAAAGTGTGGCTCTGTCCTGTAGCAATTGGGTATACAGTGGGTGTGCCACCAGTGCCTGAAGTTCACTGATTCTGCGTGCGGAGGTGATGGCCACCAAGAACAGGGTTTTCCATGTCAGGTGCTTTATTGAGGCCGTAAGTAGTGGTTCGAAGTACGCCCGGGTCAGCTGCTGGAGAACGATGTTCAGGTCCCAAGCAGGGGCAGGGGCCCGTATTGGAGGTTGTAGGTTGTTCAGCCCTTTCATGAAGCTAGTCACCAAGGGTAGTGAGGCGATGGTTCCGTCGCCTGCGCGCTCGTGGAATGCTGCAATAGCAGACAGGTGCACCCGGACAGAGTTGGTTTTGAGTCCCTGTTCCGAGAGCGACACAAGGTACTGTAGGACGCACGGGACCAGGCAGTCAGAGGGTTGAGCCCTCTAGGGGCACACCAAAGGCTGAAGCGCTTCCACTTAAGGCCGTAGGATTTCCTGGTGGACGGTTGCCTGGCTGCCAGAATGATGTCTTGTACCTGTTCCGAAATGTGAAGTGAAGAGAGAGTCATCCGCTCATTCTCCACGCCGTTAGCGCCAGGGCCCTCAGGTTGGGGTGCAGCGTGAGTCTGTCATCCTGGGTCAACATGGACTGGTGTAGAGGAAGGTGGAGGGGCTGCTCCTGCATGAGGCGTGTCAGAGTTGGGAACCACATCTGACGGGGCATTTTGGAGATCAGGGGGGTGGGTGGGAAGGCGTATACAAGAGACCACTCCCCCCAGCACACGCTGAAGGCATCCGATGCCATGCTGTGGGCTGACGGATGTTTGGAACAGAACAGGGGACGTTCTGGTCTGTAGCAAAGAGGTCGATCTCCGGCTGGCCCCAGCGGCTGAAGATATGGGCGGTGGCCTGGGGACTCAGGGTCCATTCGTGTGGGCTCAGCTGCCGGCTCAACCTGTCTGCCAGGGAGTTCTGTTCGCCCGGGAGATAGGACGCTCTTATCCAGCAGTGGCTCATTAGGATTAGCGCCCAGATATGGAGCACCTCCCTGCACAGAGGTTGTGAGCCTGTTCCTCCTTGTTTGTTGATATAGAACATGGCCACCTGGTTGTCTCTCTGTACCAGAATTGACTTGTTCATGATATGTAGCTGGAAGGCATGTAGTGCGTACATTATGGCTCTGAGTTCCAAGAGATTTATGTGGAGGCCCGCCTCTGTCGCTGTCCAGGCCCCTTGTGTGTGTAGGTGGCCCATGTGGGCCCCCCATCCCGTCCGGGATGCATCGGTAGTGATGGTGATCTGGTGACTGGTTTGGGGCTGCAGCCCAGTGGTTCCTTCACTACCTGTGGGACCAGTGGTCATAGGTTCAAACCCACAGTGGGCTTATTTTCCTGTTCCCGGTAGTTAGTTGTGGGAGCTGATTGCGGAACGAAGAGGGAGGCAGCATTGGAGCGGTGGCTTGTTGTCAACTGTAGCCAAGTAAAAAAGTGCTCTCGAGAGCCGCACCGGGACCCGCGCGGTGTTGTTTCTGCTTTTCGGCTGTCTTGGGCAGCATAGCGTAGAGCGATAGAAAAGTTGAGCAGCCAGGGCCCGGGTGGCTCACCCCTCACCACCCCCTTCCCACGCCTCTGCATCGAGGATCGATACTTCTCGAGGGCTTTTTAGGGATACTCGCGGTGGTTTTAGTGGGAGCGACAATGTTTTCTCTGAAGCCATCAAAACCCACGTTTAAATCCTATCTTCTTCCTCCGCAGATTGAAGATAAAATAAGTCCCGAAATCAAGATTAAAAAATTGGAAGCCGTTCTCCTCCCAGGTAAACACGGACTAATGATTTTGCTTTTGAATTAGAGACCGGTACGAGCAGTTCCACATATTTTGTCATTTTACTAATTTTGACAGTTCAGTTTGGATCTTTCCAAACATTAAATCAGAAAATGTAGTTGTATCGTTACCCTGATTTTGTTTTGGTTTTAGATGTATTGTCTTGTTTACAATTCCAATAGTGTAATGCAAAAATGAATAAATACTTGATTTTGGTTAAAGATTAGAAGCAAGTTAGAATTAGCTATCTCTGGATCATTAATCTTTGTTTCAGCAAATATAGTTGGAAGTTAATCATTGCATTTTCCCATGTTAAATTTTTTTAAACATGCTGTTTATGAAATTTCCCCCTTAATGGGTTGTACCAACATATTTTCAGTTCTGGTGTTTTCGTATCTTAAAAAGGATATAGCGATTTTAGAAAAGGTTCAGAGAAGAGCCACAAAAATGGTAAAGGGGATGGAAGGATACTCCTATGAAGAGAGGCTAAAAAGGTTAGGGCTCTTTATCCTGGAAAAGAGACGGCTGAGGGGAGATATGATAGAAGTCTATAAATTAATGAACGGAGTGGAACAGGTAAACGTAGATCGATTGTTTATGTTATCAGAATATAGAAAGACTAGGGGACATGCAATGAAGCTACAGGGTAAACTATTTAAGACTATACGTTGAGTGAAAAAATATTTTCTTTTATTAATCAAACTCTGGAATTTGTTACCGGAGGATGTAGTAAAGGCTGTTAGTGTAGCTGGGTTTAAAAAAGGTTTGGACAAGTTCCTGGAGGAAAGGTCCATAAACCATTATTAAGAAGTGACCGAAGATATCAATGCTTGACCTAGTACAAGCATTGTGGAACTTGTGTCTCTTGGGGAAACTGCTAGGTACATATGACCTAGATTGGCCACTGTTGGAAACAGAATACTGGGCTTGATGGACCTTGGTCTGACCCAGTATGGCATATCTTATGTTCTTATGTTGCTGGAACTGCTTCCCCATCGTGAGGTTCTGTTTGACTGTCCACCACCGGAGGCTTCTCTTGGTTCGAGCATCGAGAGCGATGTTGGTGAAGAGCGGCTGGGCGCGCTGGTTCCAGCACGAGCATAGGCGCCACTGAAGAGTTTGCATATGTAGCCGTGCTAGAGGCAACACGTGGGTGGTGGCGGCCATATGGCCCAGAAGACGTAGGAGGGACTGGGCCGTTGAAACTATTCGAAGGGAGGCTGCCGTGGCTAGGGCAGCCAGCTTCTCGGCCCTCTGCGCTGGGAGAAAAGCCTTCGCCTCCACGGTGTCTATGTCGGCCCCTATGAACTCCAGACGCTGAGTGGGGACGAGTTGTGACTTCTGTTGGTTCACCAGGAAACCGAGGGCAGTGAATAGGTGGACAATCTGTCTGATGGCCCACAGTCTCCCACGGTGATGGAGATGATAGAAGTCAGTCGTCCAGATATGGGAAGACATGGATGCCCTGTTTCCGCAGGTGTGCCACCGTGATGGCCACACACTTCGTGAACACCCGTGGTGCTGGTGAGAGGCCGAATGGGAGGACCTTGTATTGATAATGACTTCTGAGGGCTTGAAAATGCAGATATTTTCTGTCCTGCGGGTGGATTGGGACATGTGCATATGCGTCTTGAAGGTCTAGTGATGCAATCCAATCCCCGGGCTGTAGGAGGGGGAGTATCAAGTCCAGTGAATACATGCGGAACTTCTCTTTGAAGATAAAATTGTTTAAGTTCCTCAAGTCTAGGATGGGGTGCATCCCTCCCGATTTCTTCGGTACCAGGAAAAATCTGGAGTAGAATCCCAGGTTGGTCTGACTCGGAGGCACCGGTTCGATAGCTTGGGTTGTCAGAAGGTGCAGTAATTCCTGGTGCATTGGCAGGGATGTTTTGCTGTCTCTGGGTGATGGTTGGGCGGAGCGCTGGTAAGGGGGAGACAGGAAGCGCAGGCGGTACCCCTCCTGAATAATGTGCAGGACCCAAGTGTCTGTGGAAATAAGTTGCCAGGAGTCCCAGAAGGCGGTCAACCATCCCCCAACTGGAAGGGTTGCCCGTTCTTCCGCAGGTTGGTTGTCAAAAAGGCGGTTTGCTTTTGCCTGACAGAGGCAGTTGTTTCTTTTGCTTTCTGTCCCTTTGGTGCTTCTGTTGATGCGGGGCTCCATATGAGGATCTGTAGGCTGCCTGCTTGTAGCGAGGTTGTTGCCATTTGCGGTAGGTGTTGTACCCTTTGTGGGTGGGGTAGGATCTTCGGCCATATGTACCCTTGGTATTGGAATGGTGAGGGTCTGTAGTGTGGAGCAGTGCTCCTTCATATCGTTGACGGTGTCCGCAACTTTCTCCCCAAAGAGTGACTCTCCATTGCAGGGCGCATCCGCGATGCGCTGATGGGTGTCTTCACGCAGGCCCAAGGCTTGCAGCCATGCTAGCCTCTGAGTGGAGATAGCTGTGCCGGCTGTGCGAGTCACAACTTCAAAGGCGTCGTGTATCGTGGTGATGAGGTGCTTCCCGCACTCCTTTAGGTCCCCAATTATGGATAGCGCTTTTTGTTTTTCCTCGGGCGGAAGGGCTGTTAAGGTGTCCTTGAGGGTCACCAGCAGGGTGTCCTGGAAAAGTATATGTTGAAACTGGTGCGCCGTAATTCATGCATTAAGCATAGCTCCTTGGAAGACCTTCTTCCCAATGTCGTCCAGTAGCGTGGGGTCCTTTCTGGGGGGAGAGTTGGCGTGGTTGCGGGAGGACTTGATGCGCTTTAGGGCTGAGGATACAACTATGGAGTGATGAGGCAGCTGGCTTTTTCCGAATCCAGGCGCTTGCTGGACCTGGTATTTGGCATCTAGTTTCCTGGGGCACGCCAGAGAGGAGGCGGGGCTCTGCCATAGTTTTGTGTGTGTGTCCAGGAGACGCTGATGTATTGGTAAGGTGATGGGCGTCTTCGGAGCACTGACATACATGAGGACCTCCAGGCCGTCACGTTGAGGTTCTGGGGGGGGGGGGGGTGAGGTTGAGGGCGGAAGCCACTTTGCGCAAAAACGTGGGGTACATGAGGTCCTCAGGAGGCGGAGAGGCTGGGGCTGGCTCAGTGTCTGCGGACGCCCCTGTGGAAACTCTCTTCAAACTCTGCACCGAGGCCGCTTTTGCCTTAGGGGATTCGGATCCGAGGGGTGTCGGTTCCTCCTCTTCCTCCCCTAAGTTTAGGAAGGATGGGGATTTGGGACTCGCAGAGGCGCTGCTGGCAAAGCTCTGGTTAGTGTCTCGTAGGTTATCAGGTTTAGCACTAGAGTCTAGTGGTCCTTCTGAAACTGCGCTCTGGGTGGAGGTATCTTTGAAGCCATCACGTAAGAGATCTGTGAGGCTAGAGAGCAGCTGCAGTATGGCTTCTTGGTTGGGTGGTGGCACGGTGGGGTTGGTGGCTGTCCCAAAATGTTGTGCTGCTGTAGGTGCTGGTAGAGACAGTCTCTTGCCTGGTCTAGATCCTGGGCTGGGACTGTCTGTGTGCCGCTTCCGCTTCACGCCATGATCGTTTCTGGAGGTGCCAGGACTGCAGGAGCTGTGGTGTCTTTGGCTGTGATCCCTGCTCCGGTGTCTACGCCGATGGTGTTTATCGGTTCTTTTGTGGCCGGCGCTTCCCTCCCTGCAGCGGTCATGATGATTGCTCCAGCCGCAAACATTGCCCTCTTTGCTGCTGTGATCACTATTCCGGCTCTGTGGTGCTGGGGAGGACATGGTGCCGGTATGGTGTGGCGGTCCTGAGCCTGCGCCGAGATTTGGGGAAGCTCCGTGATGTCGAGGGGAGAGCCCGTGATGCTGCCCAATGGATGTTTGGTGGGCGGAGCTCTGTGGTCCGTGACACTGGCCAATGGAGGATGAGGGGACGGGGCTTGCAATGATGTCGGCAAGATGCCCCCCCCCCCCGTGAAGCAGCAGCGTGGTCTGGATAGCATGGGTCTCCACGGGGGTTCCCGATGGTACTGGGGGAGCTGCGGAGGCGGCGGAGGACTCAGGAGCATGCCGCTTTGCCTCTTTGTTACCTTTGGAGCTGCGACAGTCAAGCTGCTTCATTATGTGAGCATCTTTCGTCGCGGGAGCTTCATTACTCGCAGGGGGTTCCTGAGCTGAACGGCTGGGGATGGAGGCCCCTAAGGGCGCATCCCGTGCCGGTGAAGCGATTTTTGGAAGGTCTGCGAGGCAAGGAAGTCTTTCAGAGCGTGGCTTCTGGACTTCAGAGCTCTTGGGGACATCCGGGAGCAGTGCTGGCAGTCCTGGACCTGGTGACCGGCGCCCAAGCATCTAACGCACCGGTCGTGGGCATCTGAGCTGCTCATCTTCCTTGAGCAGTGGCTGCATTTCTTGAATCTTGGTTTTGTAAATGGCATCTTCTGTGGGTATATATCATTAAATTATCTTCTCTGGCTTGAGAGAGCAGGATCCGCGTGGAGTAGGCACGATGAAAGAAAAAAGACTGGCTGGCTAGGGACGGGCTAGTGGGTTGGGCCTCTGGCTCATGCTCAGAAATATTCTGAGCTCTAGAGAGCACTTCCGTGTACGGTGCCGTCGGAGACGTCACCTAGTGTGGCTGACAAATCCTGCTTGTCCTAGGAGAACTACACTACCCAGCATGCACTGGCAGTAACACCTGGCCTGGATCAGTCTGTTAAGAAAGAATAGGCCCAGCTGGCAGGCTGTGGGGAGAGGGGGGCAGGGTTTGGTGCTGTTATTTCTGGCAGCCAGGGGAGGTTGTTAGCATCTGCGAACCCACAGGATTTGTGTGGCTGCTTTTACTCCTCCCCGACCAGCCCATCGGGGAGCCCCAGTTACCTCGGTGACCCACACCAGCAGTAAACATGATCCTTGCACCTCACACACACAGACAACAAAACGAAGGATCCTAAAAGCTTAGAAAAAATGCCTTAAATTAGTCCACCTGCAATTATTTTCCTTTTATTTCCATGCAATCAAGTGGACTAACGAGGCATAGTAAAAGGGGAAATCATCCCTTAGGTACAGGAGAGTGAAAATCCCACCCTCCCCCCAGGGCAGTATGAGCTGAGAATTGGAAGCAGCAGTAGGGGAACCAGGGACCCTCTTACCTCCCACCCTGCGTCTGCAGATGGTGCTCTCACCCCTTCCCCCTCACCTCCCCCAAGGGTATCAGAGCCCATTTATTCACCCTCCACACTCCGCAAAGCCCATAATTAGCCGGAGTAAGCAGCAGATGGGACTCTATCTATGCTCTCCCCCCATCACAGCACCCCCTCCCTTTTATTTCCATGATAAAAGCAAAGCAAAAATCTGAACTCCCCCTTCCCCCAGCATTGCCTTCCCTCCCACCTCTCCACAGCAGAGCCAGCCAAGATCTGGAACTCTCTGTGCAGGCCACTTTCTCTCCTTCCACTTTCTACCTCGGCCCTCACCTGCTTTCCAGCATCATCTACAGCCCTCACTGCTTCCTCTCCATCACCCCATCTCTACCTTAGGATAAGGGGGAGGAGCATAACCTAGCTTACCTTGATCGTTTTGGTCTGTAATTTCAGTCCGTTTAGTGTATTGATAGCTTTGTCTGCATCATTGGGGTCCACATAGTTCACAAACCCATAGCCCAAACTCTGGCCTGAGGAGAAAGAATTGAGAAGGACAATTAAACACCCCTTGAGGGCAGCAGCTACAAAAGAAAGGGTACAGCAGGACCCCAGACTCCCCCCCCCCCTCCACAGGCCTGAGGAGGTGGTGTTTAGAAGGGGATTAAATGTCAGAGAATTCAGCAAGACCCCAGATTATTACCTCACCTGGGCTGATGAGTCTACAGTAGGAATGCCACACACTAAGCCACTCTGGTTTGGTCTTTGACTGGTACCAATTTCTCAAGGCTAGCAGGTCTAGGTTTTACTCTTTTGGTATCTACAGAGTTGCGTTCGAGATCTTTAAAATAAAAGGCTGTGCCTTATGCAATGAGGACTCAGGAGGGCTTACGGAGTTTGTATGGGAGAAGAAGCAGGAAGTAGATAGAGAGATTACTGGAGATGGCAGAGAATGGTCACCCATTTAGATATGGATGGCAGACAGGCATTGTGTACCAGGAATTAACAGGGCAAGGTTCGGCCCATGGTGGTCAGCTTTTTTTTTTTAAACACTAGCTACTTTGAGCCGCCTGACTGAAGACCGAACACAATTTAGGATAGCTATCGAGAGGGTCGCCATGAGTCGACTCCGACTCGACGGCACTTAACAACAACTTTGGGCAAAACAAAATTGGCTATTCAGTGGCCACTGAACATCCTGGATTATGTCGCCACTATCTGAATAAACATCATCATCTTCCAGATCGCAGCAATGTTCCACCTGTCCAAAGTTATCTCGATAGCGGCAATTTTCAGCACTGCTATCTGCCCTGGTACTATCCGGATAGTCATCTAGCTGCTGACCAGATAATCGGGGCCTAAATCTTTTGTTAGAGTAGAACAGTGGTTCTCTGCCCAGCCCTTGGGTGACACCCATCCACTTGGGTTTTCAGCATATCAGCAAGGAACATACATGCACTATCTCTATGGTATGCAAATCTATCTCATACATATTCATTGTGGCTATCCTGAAAACTTGACTGAATGGACGTGCGCTGAGGACTGGGTTGAGAGCCACCAGAGTAGGTGGCCAATCAATTAATAGTTTTGTGACAATGTCAGAACTTGAGTTCTAAGGAGTTTAATGCACAGACCGGTTGAGGAAACAGGATTCACACATGATGGGTAATAAGTGTGAAGAGAACCCTCCCCACAACCCCATCGTTCTGCAAATGCCCGTACACGATGTTTACATGGCTCCAGGTCAGCAGAGAGGTCCAAGTCAGTACTGCTTTTCCCCCAGCAGCGTGTACTTCCGACTCTCCTAAAGAGAGCTGGAGGGAGAAGGGCATGCATTTAAAAGCAGGACCGGATCAGACCATCCCTACTGAGCTACCCACAGGGTTTGCCATCCCGCCCAGATCAATGCTAAGAGGTTGATCTAGCTCTGGTTTTGCCTCACTGCATGCTGGGAGATGTAGTTCTAGATTTCCCTCGCATCTTGCCTGGCCTGAGCCGTCTGCGAGAGATGCAGGCTAACCGCAGGAGAGGGAAGATAGGGCTGAAAGGACTGATGGCCGTGGAAGCTGCACCAATTAGGCTCGTCCTCCATGCCACAGTTCTGGTTTTGCCTCACTGCATGCTGGGAGATGTAGTTCTGGATTTCCCTCGCATCTGGCCTGGCCTGAGCTGTCTGCGAGAGATGCAGGCTAACCGCAGAGAGAGGGAAGATAGAGCTGAAAGGACTGATGGCAGTGGAAGCTGCACCTTGGAGCAGACCTGTAATTTTGTCTCGCACAAGCTTGCATGACTCAATTTCACCGATGCTGCCAAAGAGACTCTTGAACTCCTCCTGCGTCATGTTCTGCGGCAGGTAGTTGACAATGAGGTTGGTCTTGCTGTCATCGGTGGCGCCGTTCATGCTGATGGCAGGACCGTTGGGGATGCTGTTCCCTGTAGGGCCGTTGGACGCCTGGGTTTCCATGGTGCTGATTATCTGCTGAAAGGGAAGAGTAGGGCAGGGGAGGTTCATAATCTGTTAAAAGCTCCAGAGGATTCAACACAATCCCCCAACATCTGAGACCCCATAATTGGCCAGTGAGTGCAGAAGGGTTGTGGGTAATATATTTGGGGGAGGATGGGAAGGGGTGGGAACTGCAATGGAAGGAATCTCACAGTGACAGAGCAACTCTAGACATGTCCTGTGTAACCCAGAGCTGACAGACAACTAGGGTCACCACCAAATCTAGTCCTGCTTTTACTGTACCGCAATTACAGACCTACACACCAGTTCCTCTTACACGTGCAAATAGATCCCAAAAGCTATTTCATAAACTAACGTCCACCAATCTTCACAGGGGAGGAAAAAGACTTCAGAGTGTCATTTAGGTTAAAAAAAAACTTTCATAGGTCTCACATCAATGGTCATAACCCCCCCCCCCCCCATGTGAAAAAGTTAACATCTATCATATCCCCTCAAAATGCCAAACATATACAACTTTCTTTTAAACACTGCTTAAATATGTGCAATTTTTCATATCAACAGCAAACAATATGCTTTTAATACCCCCAAAGGGGGTACTTCCCCTCTCAAAAAAGATGCCAACTCAGATGTTATCAACTCTGACATAGCCAGCGTTTCGCCCACAAAAGCTGCATCAGGAAAAAGAAACTAAAAAAATATAGAACATATTGAGAAAGCAGGAAAAAAGGGCGAATGGAAGAAAATCCCCTTAACCCGTCCACAGCACACACACATATACCAACTCGCAATCAGAATCAGCTCCACCCAAATCACATATCAGTATTACTGAACATCATGAAGAAAACAGCCAACCTCATACAAGGGGTGCAGCACGCCAAACACACAAATACAGCAAGGCCTTGTAGAAACCTCTCTCGGTGCTTTAGTGACCCATTGGGTGGAGTTCTCAGTTCTGAGTGTATATTCATTGATGAAAGTCATGCATATATAAAAAGCATGAATTTCCAGTATTCAAGCAGGAGGTACTGAGAGCATCTCTATGCCTGTCCTCTGAGCCCTCCAGTCCTAGAAGTGACAGGCTCTGTAAACCCTGTGTCCATTCCCTCAGTCCTCTGGTCCTAGAGGTGACAGGCCCTATATCCCTGTGTCCATCCCCTGAGCCCTCCAGCCCTAGAGGTGACAGGCTCTGTATCCCTGCTCCCATCCCCTGTGCCCTCCAGTCCTAGTCCTTTTTTTTCTTGTGCCATCAAGTCAGTGCTGACTCCTGGTGACCCAGCTGCTTCTTTAGGTTTTCTTGGCAATGTATCACTAGAAGTAGATTGCCAGGCCTTTTCTTCCAAGGCAATGGAGAGTAAAGTGACTTGCCCAAGGAATGCCAGTGGGAATCAAACCCTTGACGTTGATCTTCTGGGTCCTAGGCAGTGGCTCTAACCACTAGGCCCTCCAGTCCTAGACATGACAGGCTCTGTATCCATCCCCTGAGCCCCCCCAGAGGTGACAAGCTCTGCATCCTTGTACCCCTCCCCTAAGCCCTCTAGTCCTAGAGGTGACAGGCTCTGTATCCCTGTGTCCATCCACTGAGCCCCCCCAGAGGTGAAGGCTCTGCATCCTTGTGCCCCTCCCCTAAGCCCTCCAGTCCTAGAGGTGACAGGCTCTGTATCTCAGTGCCCCTCTCTTAAGCCCTCCAGTCCTAGAGGTGACAGGCTCTGTATCCCTGTGTCCATCCCCTGAGCCCCCCCAGAGGTGACAAGCTCTGCATCCTTGTGCCCCTCTCCTAAGCCCTCTAGTCCTAGAGGTGACAGGCTCTGTATCCCTGTGTCCATCCACTGAGCCCCCCCCCCCCAGAGGTGAAGGCTCTGCATCCTTGTGCCCCTCCCCTAAGCCCTCCAGTCCTAAAGGTGACAGGCTCTGTATCCCAGTGCCCCTCCCTTAAGCCCTCCAGTCCTAGAGGTGACAGGCTCTGTATCCCTGTGCCCATCCCCTGAGCCCTCCAGTCCTAGAGGTGACAGGCTCTATATCCCTGTGTCCATCCCCTGAGCCCTCCAGCCCTAGAGGTGACAGGCTCTGTATCCCTGCTCCCATCCCCTGAGCCCTCCAGTCCTAGAGGTGACAGGCTCTGTATCCCTGTGTCCATCCCCTGAGCCCCCCCAGAGGTGACATGCTCTGCATCCCTGTGCCCCTCCCCTAAGCCCTCTAGTCCTAGAGGTGACAGGCTCTGTATCCCTGTGTCCATCCACTGAGCCCCCCCCCCCCCCGTGGGTAAGGCTCTGCATCCTTGTGCCCCTCCCCTCAGCCCCCCAGTCCTAAAGGTGACAGGCTCTGTATCCCAGTGCCCCTCCCTTAAGCCCTCCAGTCCTAGAGGTGACAGGCTCTATATCCCTGTGTCCATCCCCTGAGCCCCCCCAGTCCTAGAGGTGACAGACTCTGTATCCCTGTGCCCATCCCCTGAGCCCTCCAGTCCTAGAGGTGACAGGCTCTGTATCCCTGTGCCCATCCCCTGAGCCCTCCAGTCCTAGAGGTGACAGGCTCTGAATCCCTGCGCCCATCCCCTGAGCCCTCCAGTCCTAGAGGTGACAGGCTCTGTATCCCTGTGTCCTATCCCCTGATCCCTCCAGTCCTAGAGGTGACAGGCTCTGTATCCCTGCGCCCATCCCCTGAGCCCTCCAGCCCTAGAGGTGACAGGCTCTGTATCCCTGTGCCCATCCCCTGATCCCTCCAGTCCTAGAGGTGACAGGCTCTGTATCCCTGTGCCCATCCCCTGAGCCCTCCAGCCCTAGAGGTGACAGGCTCTGTATCCCTGTGTCCATCCCCTGAGCCCTCCAGCCCTAGAGGTGACAGGCTCTGTATCCCTGTGCCCATCCCCTGAGCCCTCCAGTCCTAGAGGTGACAGGCTCTGTATCCCTGTGTCCATCCCCTCAGCCCCCCATTCCTAGAGGTGACAGGCTCTATAGCCCTGTGTCCATCCCCTGATCCCTCGAGTCCTAGAGGTGACAGGCTCTGTATCCCTGTGCCCATCTCCTGATCCCTCCAGCCCTAGAGGTGACAGGCTCTGTATCCCTGTGCCCCTCCCCTGAGCCCTCCAGCCCTAGAGGTGACAGGCTCTATATCCCTGTGCCCCTCCCCTGAGCCCTCCAGCCCTAGAGGTGACAGGCTCTGTATCCCTGTGTCCATCCCCTGAGCCCTCCAGCCCTAGAGGTGACAGGCTCTGTATCCCTGTGCCAATGCCCTGAACCCACTATTCGGCCGGGAGAGAAGAGCAGCTGGCCCCTGGAGTGTGAGGCACTGTGGCAAGCCACTTAATCCACATAAGACCACATAAGATCAACCAAGAACCTCAAGGACTTCAGAAAGCTTCTTAAGACTGCTCTATTTACAGAACACTTCAAGGACCTCACATAAATGGCTCCTATTTACTACCTTCAAGACATTACAGGATCTCGATCCTAGCACGCCTCTCAAACAGCCCCATTATTGTATATATGTATATAGTTCATTATGTAAATAGTTCACCGATATAATCTAACACACTGCTCCACACACTACACTTCTCAGTTCTCACACTGCATGCTACAAACCACACTTTATTATTGATTTTGATTGATGTGCCAAACCGCCTTGATTTAATGATAAGGCGGTATACTAAATCCTTCTAAATAAATAAATAAATAATCATACGTTTGCTGTGCTACCTCCGTGGGTCCAGTGAGGTGCACCCCCCATCCCGACCGGCACCCACCGCCCTACACTTGGAATGCCACTGTTCTGAGCCCATCTCCTTAGCCTTCCAATCATAGGGGGTGACAGATTCAGTAACCTTGAACCTTTGCACTCCTAGAAATGGAATCTGAGAGCAATTAAAGATTTTGAGAGCTGTAGTCTCTGCTCTGCTGCCTTCCTAGTGCAGGACCATGGGCTCTTGCTGATCTCAGCCCTCCTCTCACTTCTTTGCAGTTCAATGCTTATCCCGGGCTTCCTGAAATGTAGTTATTCTCTTTTTCCTCTGTTGTCTCCTGGAAAAGCTGTTCCATGCATCTCCTCTCCTCCTCTCCATGAAAAATTATCTTCTGAGTCAGCCCCTCCACATCACTCCCAAGCCTCATCTTGTTTAATCTATAGCTTCCTTACCACTGATCTATACTGCTGAGCTCACGGGACCTGAATGTTAATCAGATTCCCTGCTTTCTTCTCCCCTAGAGTATACACAGATGTAGATCTTTAAGTCTAAGCTCACTGGGTTTTTGGTGCAGAATCTGCACCATTCTGGTCGTCCTTGACTGTGGTGCCTCAGTCGTAGGCATACAAGTCTGTTTTGTTTAGTTTTGCCTATTAGAGAGGTTTTCTTAGACCACCGATGCATCGAGTTTGCCATTCTCAATTGTTGAGAGTCTGGTTCTGCTCGCCCTCTGTTTTGTTTGGGTTTTGCTCTGGCCCTAAGGGATACTGAGGTCTTTTTTCCTCTCTTGATCCTAGTTTTGATGGTTCAGGGGATCACTGTTTTTATGTTCGATGCTCTGGTTTAGGTTCATGTACATTTATGTATTTGTTCTCATCAATATAAGGAGTTTGTGGTGTGATTTGGACAATATGAAATGACAGCCATCCTACTGGAAACAAAGGCACTCTTAACAGGTATGTCCGGCATACAGAGAGCCTTGACGGCTGCTTGTCCAGACAAAGGCCGCGCTACTCTCAGGGCTACATTACATTAACGCAGTTCCCAAGGAGAGATAAGAGAGGAAAGGAAGTGAATGAATGCACTTGTAGACGAGTAGGAGAAGTCTTACAGCAGAGCTTTAAGGGTAGTCACAGATAGACGACAGAAACACAGAAGGGTCGTGTGGTCCTCCCAGTCAGCCCATTTGTACCTGCTTCTTGCGGGTCCAAGCAGCATCGCTGGTCTTCTCCTTCCTGCTAAAGTCCCTTTGTGTCTGTCTCTGATGGAGTTTGGTCCAGGTGCCCCCCCCCCTTCCATCTGCCCCAGTGGGAAAGTGTTTTTCCCCTTCCTCCTTCTGAACGCCCCTCCCTCCAGTTTCATGCAATGACCCCGTGTCCTGGAGTGTCTCATTCTAAGGACAAAGCATCCTTCTGGATATCTGAATGTTTGAATCCTATGATCTCCCCATTCCCTCCGACCCTCTAGAAAGCGCATCTCTAGCTCCTTCACCCTCTCTCTCTACAACTCATGGTGCTTGCTTTTGACTTGTCCCTATCTTGTCAATATCCTTTTGTAGATGGGGTTTCCAGAACAAAACACGAGACCTCACCAGAGACCTGTAGAGAGGTTCTCTTACTTCCCTCTCTCTAACAGAGACAGCTCTCCTCATGCACCCGAGAATGTTATTATCGTTCTTTCCTGCCTGGTTTGTTGCCCAATGGCAGCCTTAAGGCTACGAGATGGTGACCTTCAGGCGTCTTTCTTATTTGGTGACTGCTAGTTCTCCTCCATAACATTACTAGGCCCTTGGATTTCTGCATCCCAAGTACTACGGCTGGCCCTTGGGATGTATCCTTACAGTTGGACCGGAATAACTGGTCAGACAGGTCTATTTTTTCGGTCGTCTGCTATGACACTGCATTTCATTCCGATTATGCCTCCATCTCTGCGCCTTTGCCTCATTTTGGTTCCGATTGCTGCCTTACGGCCATCAGACATAATCGCTCAGATATCTCCCCCTGCTTCATGACATCACTCTTTCTTCCTCTACCCCCCAACATTTCATCTCTCTCAAATTTGTGCCCTATAAAAGCAGGACACTGCACTTCTTTGCACTGAGTTGTAACTGCCAAACCCTCGCTCTCTCCTTGAGCTCTCAGATCCTCAGAAGATAAATTAAATTCACATGGCATGTTTCCATTTCAGACTAGATTCACGTGTATTTTTGGTAAGAATTTGCAGTGTATTTTAGAAAAGCTCTGATGAATTCAGAATCAATGCAGACACCCCTGAGCATTCAAGAACCCATTCCTCAATCCCCCCCTCCCCACAACAAGATCTAATAGAGAGAGGCAGGAAGCTTCCTGAACACACTAGCAGGACCCTTATCCATGCTCTCGTCACCTCCTGTCTAGACCATTCCAGCTTGCTTCTCGCTGGTCTCCCATTGAATTATCTGTTTCTCAAGTCACTTCATTGGCTCCCTATCCATTTCCACATCCAGTTCAGACTTCTCCTACTCGTCCACACATGCATGCATTCACTTCCTTTCCTCTCTGATCTCTCCTTGGGAACTGCAATCATCAGGCAAATCACTTTTATCCCTGACTTTCTCTGCATCTCACTGCACCCTATGCCTGTAATAGGCCATAGTAACAAAGTAACATAGTAAATGACGGCAGAAAAAGACCAGCATGGTCCATCTAATCTGCCCAGTAAGATGGCAGGTGCACCTGCCGCTCTGGGCAGGCCACCCCTCCCCACGTCCCTGTTTAGGGGTGAACCCACCACTCCATGCAGGACACCCCTATTTGTTGAGAAATTAGATGGTTCAGTTTATTTTGATTTTGTCCTGTTGCTGTAAAGGGATCCACTGTGTCTGTCCCATGCCATTTTTAATTCCGTCACCGTGTTTTCCCCCACCACTTCCATCGGGAAGGCATTCCAAGCATCCACCACCCTTTCCATGAAAAAGTATTTCCTGACGTTGCCTTTCAATTTACCACCTTGCAACTTCCTGTTGTGCCCTCTAGTTTTACAGCTTCCCCGTCTTTGAAAGAGGTTTGTTTGTTCATTATTTCTCTTTAAGTATTTAAAGGTCTGAATCATATCTCCCCTGTCCCTCCTCTCCTCCAAAGTGTACATGTTTAGGTCTTCAAGTCTCTTCTCATAAGGCTTCTGACGCAGGCTCCAAATCATTTTGGTCACCTTCCTCTGAACAGTTTCCAGTCTTTTTACATCCTTTGCAAGATACGGTCTCCAAAACTGAACACAGTATTCCAAGTGAGGCCTCACCAGTAACTTGTACAGTGGCATAAGTACCTCTTCCTTTCTGCTGGTGATTCCTCTTTGTATGCAGCCCAACATCCTCCTGGCTTTTGCCACCGCCTTGTTGTATTGTTTTGCCACCTTAAGATCTTCAGAAATAATCACACCAAGGTCTTTCTCCTGATCCGTGCACACCAACCTCTCGCCCCCTATCGCGTACATTTCCCTTGGATTTCTGCTACCCAAGTGCATGACTCTGCACTTCTTCGCATTAAATCTTAAATTGCCAAGCATTTGACCATTCTTCCAGCTTTTGTAGATCTTTCCTCATGTTAACCACTCCCTCGGGGGAGTCTACTCTGTTGCAAATTTTCGTGTCATCTGCAAAAAGACAGACTTTTCCATTCAGTCCTTCAGCAATATCACTCACAAATACATTGAACAGTGCCGGGCCCAGGACCGACCCCTGCGGCACCCAGCTAATCACCTTCCCTTCATCTGAGTGAGCTCCATTTACCATCACCCTTTGTCGTCTGTCAGTCAACCAATTTCTGATCCAATTTACCATCTTAGGATCCATCCCCAAGCTACCGAGTTTATTGATAAGCCTCCTATGAGGAACAGTATCGAAGGCTTTGCTGAAATCCAGGTAGATGACATCCATCGCATGCCCCTGATCTAGCTCCCTGGTCACCCAGTCAAAGAACTCAATCAGATTTGTTTGGCAAGATCGTCCTTCGGTAAAACCATGTTGCCTCGGGTCTTGCAACCTGTTGGTTTTGAGAAGGTTCACTATTCGCTCTTTCAGGAGCGCCTCCATGACTTTTCCCGCCACCGAGGTAAGGCTCACAGGCCTGTAGTTTGACACTTCTTCCCTGTCACCACTTTTGTGTAGAGGTACGACATCAGCCATTTTCCAGTCCTGAGGAACCTCTCCTGTTTCCAAGGATCTGTTGAAAACATCCTTTAATGGCCCTGCAAGAACCTCTCTGAGCTCTTTCAATATCCTGGGATGTATCCTATCCGGTCCCATGGCCTTGTCCACTTTCAGTTTTGCAAGTTGTTCTAACACCTCATCTTCTGTGAATGGTGTGGTAACTGCTTCATTCCCATTTTTATATTTGGGAGTCACAGGTGGTCCTTCTCCAGGACTTTCTATAGTAAAAACAGAGCAGAAGTATTTGTTTAGCAATTTCTCTTTTTCAATGTCACTTTCCACGAGTCCATTCACAGCACTTCTGAGTCCTGCAATTCCACCTCTGATCTTCTTCCTTTCCTGAATATACCTGAAGAAGGTTTTGTCTCCACACTTAATATCTTTAGCCATCTTTTCCTCTGCCTTTGATTTTGCTATCCTTATTTCTCTCTTTGTCTCTTTGAGTTTGATCCTGTATTCATTTCTGTGTTCCTCTGTTTGTGAGCTTTTGAATTTTGTGAAAGCTGTGTTTTTTGCCTTTATTTGAGCAGTCACTTCTTTGGAAAACAAAATAGGCTTTCTTCTCCTCTTGTTTTTGTTTACTTTTGTATTTATCTGTTGCCCCTTTTATTGCCACCTTTAGTTTAGCCCATTGCAATTCCACTTCCTTTATCTCCTTCCACCCTGTCAGCTCCTCCTTTAGGTACTCGGCCATTTTATTGAAGTCGGTATTTTTGAAGTTTAGGACTTTGAGCCTGCTATGATTGGCCTGTACCATGGCTTTTATCTCAAACCACACCATGTGATGATCGCTGCTGCTCACAGGGGCACTCACGCAGACATTCTACATGCTATCGCCGTTGGTGGGCACTAAATCCAGCGTTGAGCTTTCCCTGGTTGGTTCCATCACCATTTGTCTAAGTAACACATCTTGGAGAGCATCCACAATTTTTTTTGCTTCTTTCCGAGTTGCTACATCAGGCTCCATCTCTGGTCCTAATCAGATCCAAATTAAAAACTCCTCTCTTCCAGACTGCTTTTTGATCCTAATCCTCATGTATGTTTTAATCATTTTCTTTTAAGAAGTCCCCTGTTTGTTCTATTGTCTGTCTTGAACAGATTGTAAGCCTTGCGGAGCTATGTAGCACTATGGAAAGGATAAATAAAGAAAGCAATTCTGAGCTGTCCCAGCAGCAATATCCACAGCCTGGGGCTATTCCCTCTTCTTCCTCTCCCCTATGCCCTGTATCTTCAGCCTTGCTGAGATCCATCATAGGGGAAGTAACTTCTGGCCTCTGTTACACCAGTAAGACTCCAGCAAAGTGCAGAGAGCTCAGGGGCTGAAAATACCACAAGAGACCAGCAAAGTGCAGAGAGCACAGGGGCTGAAAATACCATAAGAGACTCCAGAAGAGAGCGCAGGAGCTAAAAATACCAGAAGAGGCTCTGTGAAAAAGCTGAGAGTACAGGAGCTGAGAAGAGGTTGAGACAACTGAAGCCTTGTGCAGATCAGCATTGCTCAAACTCCCCGTAAGAGTTTATTACTTTAGCAGCGAGTTATACCTGATAGGAGTCCAGCATTTGCCAGAATATAGTCCCTTATGTCATGCACAGATAGCTCATCTTTGTAAAAGAGGAGGAGGGGAGGGCAAGATCCCATCCTAATCTATCTCCATGTCGGATATGGCACAGATTATCTCCACTAATTCCCTAATTTGGATCCTTTTTCATCTTATCCTGCAAGCACAGGGATTAGCTGCGGACTAGCATATGTCAATGAGATTTAAGTGCATTATATTCAGTCCCTCACAGCACTACAACGAAGGGCGGCATTTCCGCTGCAGACATCCCATAGCCGTGATTTTGGGCTGCTTTCCCCTCCCCACATGACTGCCATCTGTCCCATGCTCGGCCTCAAAGTTGAGGCCTGGAGGAGTTCCCGTTGTTACAGCAACCATTCAATTCCCTGTCCAGCTCTGACTGTGCAAAATGCCATGTTTCTATTCCATACGATCTACTCCTGGGGGAAACATCCCCCAAATCTACCTCTTCACATGAAGAACTGAGCGGGAAGCTGGAGAGGCAAAGCACTCTAGAATTAAGAATATAAGGAGCAAGTTTGTGACTCTTTTCCCACGTGTAAACCTTGTTTTAAACAGAGAAAATGGCTTTCATATAAACTTCTGCAGCTACATGGTTTATGGTTTATGTGCGATTTAATATACTGCCTTTTGAACAAACAGCAAGGCAGTTTACCTCAAGCCAAAATCAAAATAGAAAGGAACTATAATAAAGAAAGGGAAGAGGAAGACAGAAGGAGGCCAGAGGCGTTGCGCCGCCACTCACGCAACAACCGAACACGCGAACCTCTGAATGTTGCATTGAATAAATATGTTTTTGGGGCTGCCTTGAGATTCTTATAGGAAGCGAAGAGGAGAGTGTTTCAAAGATGTGCAGAAGAGAAAAAGAAAGATGAACGTCTAGTGCTTTCTAATTTAACTTGAGTTACCGGGACATTCAGGTGATTACTATGAACAGAACGGAAAACTCTGGCCGGGGCATGAAGGGAGCCTGAGGATGCTAAGTAGGATGGGTACTGTGTAGAGAGCTTTGTGTGTCAGTATAAGGACAGTGCCACTGAACAAGAAGATGGGGAACATGGTCAAATCTTTGTGCGTGACATAGAATCCTGACGTTTGTATTTTGAATAGTCTGGAGGTTTTTTGCATTTTTACTTGAACAGACTGATATAGATAATATTATAATAATTTATATGTGAAATGATTTATTTATTTATTTGCATTTGTATACCGCTACTTCCAGCGATCAGGATAACATTACACATCAAACGTAGCTAAATATGGTAGGAATTGGTACATTTACATTTAGATTTCGGTAAGGTTATGTGCAAGAGTCTGTTGGAAGGAGAAATCTAGGAAAGGCCGTAGGGCATGCAATTGACATAACGCTAGCAAGGGACGCTGAACTGCAGAGCTAGCCTGTTTTTCCAATTTAAGTTCTGTGTCCAAATAGACACCAAGATATTTACAGGCTGTCAAAAATAGAAGATACAGGAAACAATACTGCCCTTACTATAAGCTGTGTTGCAGAAGTCTCGGCAACGTTTAATTTGAGGTGATTTACTTTCAACCAAAGACTGTACTCAAGCAGTTATTTAGATCTGGTCAGGAAAGATGGACATGAGCAGAAGTGTATCGTTTGCATTTCTCCTCATCTCCGGAATGAGCTTAAGAAAATGCTAGGACAGGGTTTGGATGACTGAGAACTGGCTATTTCCAGATAAGCAGGAAGGGAGCCATGATAGGACTGTGCCGTGGTTACCAATAGTGGACAAATGGGAGAGTAGGATCGCGCAGATTAAGCAGATTGAAACTGGCAAACAAATCCAATGAACCGGGTCACTATGAATCTCACTTTTAAAAAAATTCACGATCTATTTCTGTATTATGGCCTAGTCTAAAATCAGACTGATGTGGATAAAGAGTATTTGTATTTTTTCAATATGGTCCCAAAGTTGTGAGAACACAATTTTCTCCCTTATCTTGGATAGAGATATAGGGTCAGAGATATCCAAAGATTTGTGTTTAAGAAGTGGGCATATGAGGAGGACCGTACTATGCCGGAAGTCAGGCTATTATTTATGATGAAAAGAAAAACAGGTTGTAGATCAAGAGATGGTTCCTCAATCTAGGATCCAGACGACAAGTGGTTTACCTTGCTGAGAAAATAGCGAAAGTGGAAGCGGCCATGCAAAGTGAGGTCCAGGCATGAGTGAAGGTGCTGTTAGAAGGTTGTCTTAGGCTGCCAATGGAAGTAATCCAATCCACATGAGGGTCCACACGTCCTGAATAACAGTGACCTTTGTGCTACAGTAGTTGGCTAGAATTTTAGGAAATGGGTAGAGGACCTTTAAGGACAAATGTTGACGTGAGTAAAAGGTAATGCGCAGAAAGAGTATCTATTTTTGTGTTCACTGCACATAGGCATTCCCGAGGCCATAGCTTGAGGAGAAAAGGGATGGAACTGTGATGTACAAACATATTGTATAAAATGAGCAGCTACGTGACACATTCACACCAACTTCAGAGTAGGCAGAAATTTGTACAAGGTCTGGGAGTCCATTTGTGTATCACTGCACAATTAAAAGCCATTCCCCAGATGATCTTAAAAGTGAAGCAAACTGGTGAGGAGGAGATTGCAGCCACTCGCTCAATTATCATGAACAATTCTGGATTTATCATTTAGAAACCATTGCTCCTAACGGTTTAAATGTAAATTTAGGAAGGGCCTCTTTACTGTGGTTGGCGATGTGGATGACGTGACTATGGATTTAAACGCCAGAGCCGTATTTTCTGTTTTCATAACCATGGCTAGCAAGGAAACTCAATGCCTCTTAGATATCAAAGACTGAATGATGAGAGCTTTATAATGGAACACAAGCATATTCTTCAAAACGTGATATCGTGTCGTAGCGTGGTGGAGCATGAACCATCTCTGGTAGATATATGTACATGAATTAGTCACTTCTTTTTGATAGATTCAATTAAGTTTATCTTAAAATAGTATAAATTACAAATTTGGACAAATTTGGGATTGATACAAGAAGAGAAAAATCTATTTTGGACAGAAGATGAAAGTCATAGAAGGTGATGTGCCCCCTTGATTCAAGGGAAGGGGCCGAGATCTTGTTTGGCTGCTCCCCTCTCTTTATGTACAGTGTGCGACATTGGATCGGCCCTTATAGAACAGGCACCTTCTGGTCAAACTACCTTACAGTGAATCCATAAATACAGCAGAAGTGAGGCACAGGGAGATCAAGCAAGTCTTCTGAAGTAGATCACACAGAGGGAGTCGGAGACAGAGCCGGGGATTAGAACTGAGGCACAGGGAGATCAAACAATTCCCCAGACATAGATCAAACAGAAGGAGTCAGTGACAGAGCCAGGGATTAGAACTGAGGCACAGTGGGGATAAAGGGACTCACCCTAGGGTAACACACAGGGAGTCAGCAGCAGAACCGGGGATTGGAAATGAGGCACAGGGAGAGAAAGGGACTCACACCAGGGCCACACATAGGGAGTCGGCGACAGAGTTGGGGATTAGAACTCAGGCACAAGGGGATAAAGGGACTCACTCTACGGTCACACACAGAGTCAGCGACAGAGTCGGGGATTGAAGTGAGGCACATGGGGATAGAGGGACTCACGCAAATTTCACACACAGGGAGTTGGTGACAGAGCAGGGAATTAGAACTGAGGCACAGGGAGATCAAGCAATTCCCCAGACAAAGATCAAACAGAAGGAGTCAGTGACAGAGCCGGGGATTAGAACTGAAACACAGGAGAAAAAAGGGACTTACACCCTGAAGCCACATAGTTAGTGACGGAACTGGGGATTAGAACTGAGGCACAAGGGGATAAAGGGACTCACACTAGGGTCACACACAGAGAGTCAGTGACAGAGCCGGGGATTAGAACTGAGGCACGGGGGGATAAAGGGATTTACACTAGGGTAACACACAGAGAGTCAGTGACAGAGCCGGGGATTGGAAATGAGGCACGGGGGGATAAAGGGACTCACACTAGGGTAACACACAGAGAGTCAGTGACAGAGCCGGGGATTGGAAATGAGGCACGGGGGGATAAAGGGACTCACACTAGGGTCACACACAGAGAGTCAGTGACAGAGCCGGGGATTAGAACTGAGGCACGGGGGGATAAAGGGACTCACACCAGGGCCACACACAGGGAGTCGGCGACAGAGCTGGGGATTGGAAATGAGGCACGGGGGGATAAAGGGACTCACCCTAGGGTAACACACAGAGAGTCAGTGACAGAGCCGGGGATTAGAACTGAGGCACGGGGGGATAAAGGGACTCACACTAGGGTCACACACAGAGAGTCAGTGACAGAGCCGGGGATTAGAACTGAGGCACGGGGGGATAAAGGGACTCACACTAGGGTCACACACAGAGAGTCAGTGACAGAGCCGGGGATTAGAACTGAGGCACGGGGGGATAAAGGGACTCACCCTAGGGTAACACACAGAGAGTCAGTGACAGAGCCGGGGATTGGAAATGAGGCACAGGGGGGATAAAGGGACTCACACCAGGGCCACACACAGGGAGTCGGCGACAGAGCTGGGGATTGGAAATGAGGCACGGGGGGATAAAGGGACTCACCCTAGGGTAACACACAGAGAGTCAGTGACAGAGCCGGGGATTAGAACTGAGGCACGGGGGGATAAAGGGACTCACCCTAGGGTAACACACAGAGAGTCAGTGACAGAGCCGGGGATTGGAAATGAGGCACAGGGGGGATAAAGGGACTCACACTAGGGTCACACACAGAGAGTCAGTGACAGAGCCGGGGATTAGAACTGAGGCACGGGGGGATAAAGGGACTCACACTAGGGTCACACACAGAGAGTCAGTGACAGAGCCGGGGATTGGAAATGAGGCACAGGGGGGATAAAGGGACTCACACCAGGGCCACACACAGGGAGTCGGCGACAGAGCTGGGGATTGGAAATGAGGCACGGGGGGATAAAGGGACTCACCCTAGGGTAACACACAGAGAGTCAGTGACAGAGCCGGGGATTAGAACTGAGGCACGGGGGGATAAAGGGACTCACACTAGGGTCACACACAGAGAGTCAGTGACAGAGCCGGGGATTAGAACTGAGGCACGGGGGGATAAAGGGACTCACACTAGGGTCACACACAGAGAGTCAGTGACAGAGCCGGGGATTAGAACTGAGGCACGGGGGGATAAAGGGACTCACCCTAGGGTAACACACAGAGAGTCAGTGACAGAGCCGGGGATTGGAAATGAGGCACAGGGGGGATAAAGGGACTCACACTAGGGTCACACACAGAGAGTCAGTGACAGAGCCGGGGATTAGAACTGAGGCACGGGGGGATAAAGGGACTCACCCTAGGGTAACACACAGAGAGTCAGTGACAGAGCCGGGGATTGGAAATGAGGCACAGGGGGGATAAAGGGACTCACACTAGGGTAACACACAGAGAGTCAGTGACAGAGCCGGGGATTAGAACTGAGGCACGGGGGGATAAAGGGACTCACACCAGGGCCACACACAGGGAGTCGGCGACAGAGCTGGGGATTGCAACTCAGGCACAGGGGGATAAAGGGACTCCCCCTAGGGTCACATAGAGAGAGTCAGCGACAGAGCCTAGGATTGAAGTGAGGCACAGGGGGATTCACACCAGGGTCACACTCGAACGACTGAAATCCTGACCTGTGATGAGGCCTCAGCAGCCGTTGCCTCAGATGCAGTGCACACTTTCACCTGAGGCAGCACTGATTATTTCTACTCATTGAAAAGTTTCCCTCAGTGTGATTTACTCAAACAAGAGATGGAGTTTGGCGAGAAGTGTGACTAATGGGAAGGAGTCTATGCTTTTAATTAAGAAAGGAGGTTCCCAGAATCAGATGGAACTTGTCTGATAGGTGAAGGCTAGATACTGGAGCAGCACCTGGGAGAACAGATTCAGTTCAAGACTCCTCTTCACAAAGCTTATGTCACCATAACATTCACACTAACAAAAAATAGCACAAAACATCGTCTTCCTTCCCTCCTCCTCCTGCTCTTTCAGAATAAATAGCAGCACTGAGGAGTAGACAGCATCGATGATCCTCCTCTGCTCCCTAATAATCCCTTCTCCTCCTGCTCTCTCACAATAAACAAAGGATTCTCTCCTCAATAATCGCCCTCTTCCCACTCTCTCACAATATACAGCAGCGCTGAGGAGCACACAGCATCAATGATCCTCATCCTCTCCTCAATAATCCCTCCTCTTTCCGCTCTCTCACAATATACAGCAGCGCTGAGGAGCACACAGCATCAATGATCCTCATCCTCTCCTCAATAATCCCTCCTCTTTCCGCTCTCTCACAATATACAGCAGCGCTGAGGAGCACACAGCATCAATGATCCTCATCCTCTCCTCAAGAATCCCTCCTCCCCCCGCTCTCTCACAATATACAGCAGCACTGAGGAGCGCACAGCATCAATGATCCTCATCCTCTCCTCAATAATCCCTCCTCTTTCCGCTCTCTCACAATATACAGCAGCGCTGAGGAGCACACAGCATCAATGATCCTCATCCTCTCCTCAATAATCCCTCCTCTTTCCGCTCTCTCACAATATACAGCAGCGCTGAGGAGCACACAGCATCAATGATCCTCATCCTCTCCTCAAGAATCCCTCCTCCCCCTGCTCTCTCACAATATACAGCAGCACTGAGGAGCGCACAGCATCAATGATCCTCATCCTCTCCTCAATAATCCCTCCTCTTTCCGCTCTCTCACAATATACAGCAGCGCTGAGGAGCACACAGCATCAATGATCCTCATCCTCTCCTCAAGAATCCCTCCTCCCCCTGCTCTCTCACAATATACAGCAGCACTGAGGAGCGCACAGCATCGATGATCCTCATCCTTTCCACAATAATCCCTCCTCTTTCCGCTCTCTCACAATATACAGCAGCGCTGAGGAGCACACAGCATCGATGATCCTCATCCTCTCCACATTAATCCCTCCTCTTGCCACTCTCTCACAATAAACAGCAGCACTGAGGAGCACACAGCATTGATGATCCTCATCCCTCCTCAAGAATCCCTCCTCCTCCTGCTCTCTCAGAATAAATAGCAGCACTGAGGAGTACACAGCATCGATGATCCTCATCCCTCCTCAATAATCCCTTCTCCTCCTGCTCTCTCAGAATAAACAGCAGCACTGAGGAGCACACAGCATTGATGATCCTCATCTGCTCCCCAATAATCCCTCCTCTTGCCGCTCTCTCACAATATACAGCAGCACTGAGGAGCACACAGCATCGATGATCCTCATCCTCTCCTCAATAATCCCTTCTCCTCCTGCTCTCTCAGAATAAATAGCAGCACTGAGGAGCACACAGCATCGATGATCCTCATCTGCTCCCCAATAATCCCTCCTCTTGCCGCTCTCTCACAATATACAGCAGCACTGAGGAGCACACAGCATCGATGATCCTCATCCTCTCCTCAATAATCCCTCCTCTTTCCGCTCTCTCAGAATAAATAGCAGCACTGAGGAGCACACAGCATCGATGATCCTCATCCTCTCCTCAATAATCCCTCCTCCTCCTGCTCTCTCAGAATAAATAGCAGCACTGAGGAGCACACAGCATCGATGATCCTCATCTGCTCCCCAATAATCCCTCCTCTTGCCGCTCTCTCACAATATACAGCAGCACTGAGGAGCACACAGCATCGATGATCCTCATCCTCTCCTCAATAATCCCTCCTCCTCCTGCTCTCTCAGAATAAATAGCAGCACTGAGGAGCACACAGCATCGATGATCCTCATCTGCTCCCCAATAATCCCTCCTCCTCCTGCTCTCTCAGAATAAATAGCAGCATTGAGGAGCACACAGCATCGATGATCCTCATCCTCTCCTCAATAATCCCTCCTCTTTCCGCTCTCTCAGAATAAATAGCAGCACTGAGGCGCACACAGCATTGATGATCCTCATCCTCTCCTCAATAATCCCTCCTCTTGCCGCTCTCTCACAATATAGTGCAGTGCTGAAGAACACACAGCATCAATGATCCTCATCTTCTCCTCAATAATTCCTCCTCCTCCTGCTCTCTCACAATGTACTGTAACATTGAGAAGCGCACAGTATCGATAATCCCCCCCTCCTCCTCTCTGACATTATTCAGCGGCACCAAGGAGTACACAGCATTGATAATCTTCATCCCATTCAAATTAACTCATCCTCCTTTTCCTTTCATATTATACAGCAGTCCTGAAGAGCACTCAGCATCGATGATTACAAATGTGCACACGCACACTCAGAACGATGTCCAAAGCACTGGAAAACAATGAATCTTTCAGTGATGTGGCATCAGTGGGCACAAAGGCTGCCAGACACGGAGAGCTGCTATTCTTAACACGTCCGGCCCTGAGCTAAGAATCACCCCGCTGCAACCTCGGCTCCACCCTCCCACCACACACAAGCAGACGCCTTCTGCAGCAGGCAACAGGAGAGAAAGGGAAAAGCAGGCTGCAAAACTGCATGCACATGAAGCGAGGTGTGCTGTAAACTGCATGCACATGAAGCGAGGTGTGCTGTAAACTGCATGCACATGAAGCGAGGTGTGCTGTGGAAGCTACCAGTTGCTTCGTTTGCCTAGGTGGTTAGGGAACCGAGGAGCAAGGGAAGAGAAACTGGCTTGAATAGCGAAGAGACGACAGGAAAAGCTGCACAGACTGGATGGTCACCTACAACATTCGTGTTTTACCATGTTCCAACCCCTGCTTGACTCCCAGACTGGCAAGAAGATTCGACCCAAGACACCAGCCAGAGAATCAGATGTACTGGAGGGTCTGTGGGGAAAGTGTGCAATGAGATGACAGCAACCCAGAAAACCACACAAGGGCATTAGACATGTCTCCCAGACATACACGTCTCCCTCCCAAGACACAGGCACATACCAGTAGCAGATTCATTCTAGCCTGAGAAGGTAAAAAGCCGCAAACCCTCCATGCATGAAGCTCAGGTCTCAGATACATTTATGCAGTTATTTAATTGTTGGATACCTAGAGAGCAGCTTACAACATCACATCCATGACAATCAAAGCTTAAGACAAACCAAAAACATTGGTTTACACATGCAAATGCAAAACATGCCTTTGAGTCAAGGCTGACTCCAGGCAGCCCAACAGCTCCTGGGTTTTCTGACATGGTGACTAGAAGATTTTCAGGCCTTTCTTTTAAGGCAGTGGGGGATTAAGTAACTTGCCCAAGGTCACAAGGAGTATCCTGGTCTCGTGATTACTAAGCCAATTCTCTAACCACTAGGCTACTCCTCCACTTGGTTTACAAATAGTACTGCATAAAATGACACACATCCTAAGATAGAAACCTTTCTTCCCCAATATTACATACAGCAAAGACTCTGACACCACACGCATAACCTCACCACTATATAACCCAATATCACACACACACAAATTCCCAACACATAACCAAACCAATCTATACTCCAATATCTCACACATACACACTACAGACGCTGATATCCAACTCGGAACCAAACCAATACATACTCCAATATCATACACACACACATATATTAATACTCGACACATAACCTAACCAGTATATCCCCCAATATCGAAGACACACATTCCACAGACACTAATTCCTGACATGTAACCAAACCAATACATATTACAATATCCCCCAATATCACACATACACACACTAATACCCGACACATAACCAAATCAATATATACCCCAATATCACACACACATACCACAAACACTGCTATACAATCTATAACTAAACCGATATATACCCTAATATCACACACACACACACACACACACACACATCCCAGACATGCTATCCAACCAGCACCAAACCAATATAAACCCCAGTATCTCACAGACACACACTACAGACACTGATACTCCTCGTAACCAAACCAATACATACCACAATATCCCCCAATATCACACATACACACACTAATACCCGACACGTAACCAAACCAATATATACCCCAATATCACACACACATACCACAAACACTGCTACCCAATCTATAACTAAACCGATATATACCCTAATATCACACACACACACACACACACACATCCCAGACATGCAATCCAACCAGCACCAAACCAATATAAACCCCAGTATCTCACAGACACACACTACAGACACTGATACTCCTCATAACCAAACCAATACATACCACAATATCCCCCAATATCACACATACACACACTAATACCTGACATGTAACCAAACCAATACATACCACAATATCACACACACATACCACAAACACTGCTACCCAATCTGTAACTGAACCGATATATAGCCTAATATCACACACACACATCCCAGACATGCTATCCAACCAGCACCAAACCAATATAAACCCCAATATCTCACACACACTACAGACACTGATACCCTTTGTAACCAAACCAATACATACCACAATATCCCCCAATATCACACATACACACACTAATACCTGACAAGTAACCAAACCAATATTATACTCCAATATCACACATCACAGACACCGATACTCGAGCACTAACCAAACCAATATATGCACCAATATCACACACACACATACCACACTCTTACCGACAACCACACCTATATAAATCACAATATCACACACACTACAAACACTGATACCCAACCTGTAAACAAACAGATATTTACCCCAATATCTCACATACACTACAGACACTGATAACCAACCCGTAACCAAACCGATATATAGCCCAATATCACACACACACTACAGACACTTATACCAAACACATACCCAAACCAATATATAACTCAATATCACACACACACATACCACAGACACTGCTAACCAACCTGTAACCAAACCAATATATACTCAAATATCTCCCCCCTAGATACTGACACCCAACCCGTAACCACACAGATATACACCCCAATATCACACACACACACACACACACACACACACACACACATACCACAACACTGATAGCTGTCCCGCACTGTCATAAACTCTCTCCAAGCAACCCCGGCAATGCAGGGGTAGCAGGGCAGAAAGGGGACCCGCACAGAGACAGGGGCAGCAGCACAGCAAAATTACTTTGACGTTTTAGCCGTGCTGCTCCACTCTAAATTCCCTGTGGCGAACTTACAAGAGCGCAGGAACTCAGCAAACATGTTAAAGTAAGTTTGCTGCGTTGCTGCTGCCGTCACCGCTGTAGCAAGGGGGTGTTGCATGGGGGGGGGGGGGCACCTTCGTCATGACAATGGGGGATCCGCAGCAAAACCTGGCTTGTGGGATCTTCATTGTAACTTACACCACTGCCAACCCATATCTAAAATGATATATACTCCGATATCACAGACATTCTCTTACATTTACATTCTCTTATATACATACCATACACACATACCAGAGACACTGATACCCAACCCATAACCAAACCTATATATAACCCAATATCACACCCACACCTCCCGAGACACTGCTACCCAATCCGTAACCAAACCTATATATAACCCAATATCACACCCACACCCCCCGAGACACTGCTACCCAACCCATAACCAAACCTATATATAACCCAATATCACACCCACACTCCCCGAGACACTGCTACCCAACCCGTAACCAAACCTATATATAACCCAATATCACACACACACACACCCCGAGACACTGCTACCCAACCTGTAACCAAACCTATATACAACCCAATATCATACCCACACCTCCCGAGACACTGCTACCCAATCCGTAACCAAACCTATATATAACCCAATATCACACCCACACCTCCTGAGATATTGCTACCCAACCCGTAACCGAACCAATATATATCCAAATATCACACACACACATACACATACACATACACTCTAGTCACTGCTACCCAACCCATAACCATACCTATATATAACCCAATATCACACCCACACCCCCCGAGACACTGCTACCCAACCCATAACCAAACCTATATATAACCCAATATCACACCCACACCCCCCGAGACAATGCTACCCAACCCGTAACTGAACCTATATATAACCCAATATCACACACACACACACACACCCCGAGACACTGCTACCCAACCCATAACCAAACCTATATACAACCCAATATCACATCCACACCCCCCGAGACAATGCTACCCAACCCGTAACCGAACCTATTTATAACCCAATATCACACACACACACACACACCCCGAGACACTGCTACCCAACCCGTAACCAAACCTATATACAACCCAATATCACACCCACACCCCCCGAGACTCTTCTACCCAACCCATAATCAAACCTATATATAACCCAATATCACACTCACACCTCCCGAGACACTGCTACCCAACCCGTAACCAAACCTATATATAACCCAATATCACACCCACAACGTGGAGGAGTAGCCTAGTGGTTAGAGCAACTGCCTAGTACCCAGAAGATCAAGGGTTCAATTCCCACGTGCACTCCTTGTGACTTTGGGCAAGTCACTTTACCTTCCATTGCCTTGGAAGAAAAGGCTATACCAAAAATACAAAAAACAAACACTCCACAAAACCAAAGTCCCAAATCAATGCAATGAGGACCACAGATCAATAAGATATTAATTTGTCCGACATTTGAAGATCACTGATCATCAACGGTCCAGATAAGTTCTGTTTTCAATTGTTCTGGTTAAAGTTGCCAAGAATTTATAGACATGAACTATTTTTGATTTATCAAGGTGGCACCTGAAAGTGGTTTATTTTTCCACCTTGTTTGACTCTTGAGGGAGTTTACATTATTGGACTTTAATAAAAATGATTAAAAGGAAGTAACGGCTTCGAGAGGTTTGTAGTCCTCACGGCCGATCTTCCGACAAAAAGTATTTTCAGCGCTGGCTCAAATGATAATAGTGTCACTCTTCTTTTGATTTGGGACTTTGGAAGAAAAGGCTGGCAATCTACTTCTGGTGATACATTGCCAAGAAAACCCAGAGGTAGCTGGGTTGCTATGAGTCAACACTGACTTGATGGCACTAAAAAAAAAAAAAAGAAATCACCCCCACACCCCCAAGACACTGCTACCAAACCAATATATAACCCAATATCACACAAACACTGCTACCAAACCCATAAGCAAACTGATATATACCCCAGTATCACACATACCACAGAAACTGCTACCCAATCCTTACCTAAATGATATATATCACCCCCCCAGACACTGCTACCCAACCTATAACTGAGCCAATATATACCCCATTATCACACACACATATGTATACCACAGACATTGGTAACCAAACCAATATATATCACAGACACACAAATACTACTACTCAACCCATAACTGAACAGGTATACATCACATACCACAGACACTGCTATCCAAACAGATATATACCCTGGTATCACAAACATGCTACCCAACCCATATCTAAACTGATATATACCGTGTTATCACAGATACTGTTACCCAACCCATAACCAAAAAGATATATATCCCAGGATCAGAGACACACACACTGCTACCCAACCCATAACTGAACATATACACCCTTGTGCATATTAATTGAAACAAACAGAAAAATAAGTGAAATCGGGAATTTCCATTGAAAATCATATTAATAGCCACATATTAGTACATAATATGACCTCCTCTGGGTTTTTACCAGCATCTGGACACAATTTGGCATGGAGTCCACTAATTTCGAGCAGTTTTGCAATGATTTTTGGGTCCCTGTACCAGACTTGAATCTGAGCTTGAATGAGCTTCTCCTTTGTCGTACGGTCCATTCCAAGAAGGTGAAGTTTGCAAATGGACCACAGATTCTCTATTGGGTTTAAATCCGAAGAGTTTCCTGGCCAGTCCAGTACCTTTATTTGCTTCTTTTGAAAAAAACTTTTCACCGGTTTCGATGTGTGGCATGGGGCAAGATCCTGCTGAAAGATGCCAGATTCATCAGGAAATGTCTTCTCTAGCTCTGGAACTCTTCTTCTTTGGAGAACATTGACGTATTGTGAACGCATCATTCCCTCGACCGGATGCAAGCTACTGACTCCATAATAACTGAAACACCCCCAGAACATCATCTTTTGGGGTGTTTCATGTTCTGGTTGATGTGGAAACCACAAATCTTTTCTACAGGTGAACACCGAACATGTTGGCTTCTTTGGCCTTGGGTGAAGAAATGACTCATCACTGAATATTATTTTTCTCCATCTTCTTTAGTCCACTCTTTATGTTTCAGTCTCCATTTATAGCGCTTTTCTTTCATAACCTTTGTCAGAAGTTGTATTTTCAGAGCTCGTTGTGCTTTATGACCAACTTCCAAAAGTTGCCTGCGAATTGTGGAAGAACTGACTGTTATACCTTTCTCTTCTAAATCTCTTTTTAATGCGTCACTTGTCTTTCAAGGGTCTTTTCTACTTTCCCGGGGAACATAGTTGTCTCTGGATGTGTTTTTCCTCTTACAACCACAATTTCCCTTTCATTTAGGCGAGATGGATCCAGTCTCCTTTTTAGATTTGATCACATGACTGACAGTTGCGAGACTGACACCAACTATACTTGCTATAACCCTGTAGGTCTCCCTGTGTGTTCGTGCAGGGTGACAATCTCTGTGTGTTTTCTGGGTGTCGCTTCCATCATGCACAACGGTTGGATTATTTATTTATTTAATTTATTTATTTATTTAACTGCATTTATGTCCCGCTTTTCACCGGGTCAAAGCGGTAACATGTAACATAGGGAGGGGTAATTTCTTTTAGGGTGGGGCCATCACCAAGGTCAACAATTAATGATTATGGGTAGACATGGACATGATTTACTTCTGCTGAATCTAAGTATTAGGTCATGGTGGTGTTTCCGTTCAGAGATGTTCACGGAATAGGATTGTCTTCAGCTGTTTCTTAAATGATGTGATGTCAGCGTTGTTCCTGATGTGGTTTGGTAGAGAGTTCCAGAGGGATGGAGCATAAAGTTCGAATGCTCTGTTGCAGGTCCATTGTGTGGATTTGGTTCTTTTGTGGGGGACAACGATAGAGTTATTGGAGGAATGTCTGGTTGATCTGTTGTGGGATGGTCGAGGCAGTAAGGAGTGTAGTGAGGTGTTGCGTGCTTGGTGGATAGTTTTGTGGATGAGTAAGATGGCTTTGTACTTGATTCTTGCTTGCAGTGGAAGGAGGTGAAGGTCTCTTAGGATTGGAGTGATGTGCTCCCGTTTTTTTGCATTTTGAATAATCCTTGCTGTAGTATTTAAGGCAGTACGGAGGGGGTTGGTGTGCGAGGCAGGAAGTCCATGGATTAAGAAGTAAGAATACACTTGAAAGAAAATCTGATGTAATGCTGGCTGGTATTATAGTCGAAAACAAAATAAATCATTCCTACGTCATATCACGTCATCTATTATGTCATTTTACCCATAAATCCACAAATAATGATGAAACTTCTCATATGTGATGATTTAACCCAGATGATTAAAAAAAGATCAAAATTAAATGCATATACAATTCGTAGGCTGAAAATAAAAAATCCGGTTTGTTTCAATTAATTTACACAATATACCCCGGTATCACAGACACATACAGACATATACATATCCACAGACACTGCTACACAGCCCGTAACCAAACAGATATATATCCCAGTATCACACACACACACACACACACATACCACAGACACTGCTACCCAACCCGTATCTGAAAAGATATATAACCCAATATCACAGACACACTGATATCCGACCTGTAACCAGACCAATATATTCCCTAATATCACTTACACACACACACACACACCACTGTGATACCAGATCCAAGGCTGGCCTCAATGTTGGCTAATGGTGTTAGCGTCCTAGGCAAACCTTCAGCCTTAAGCCCCCCTGGCTGTTTAAATCTATTGTTTAGTTTGAATGCCTTTCTTTTTGCCGCCCCCAGAAGAGACCACCCTAGTAGGTCACTTTGTTTTCCTAGTGGTTGGGCTGGCCCTGATCTGAACTGTAACAAAATTGATATATCCCCCAATATCACATGCACACACATACACACACAAACACCAGGCATGTAACCAAACCAATATATAGTTCCTAATATCACACACACAGGAGACACTGCTACCCGACCCGTGACCAAACCATCAAGTACCCCAGTATCAAAAACACACACACACTCGATACAGTCATTACTACCCGACCAGTAAACAAACCAACAAGTATCCCAATGTCAAACACACACACAGACACTCAGTGCAGTCACTGCTACCCGATCAGTAAGCAAACCAACAAGTACCCCAATATCAAACTCAAACACACACACACAGACACTCAATGCAGTCACTGCTACCCAACCAGTAAGCAAACCAACAAGTACCCCAATGTCAATCACACAGCCACTCAATGCAGTCACTGCTACCTGACCAGTAAGCAAACCAACAAGTACCCCAATATCAAACACACACACACAATGCAGTCACTACTACTTGACCAGTAAGCAAACCAACAAGTATCCCAATATCAAACACACACACACAATGCAGTCACTACTACTTGACCAGTAAGCAAACCAACAAGTACCCCAATGTCAAACTCAAACACACACACACACTCAATGCAGTCACTGCTACCCAACCAGTAAGCAAACCAACAAGTACCCCAATGTCAATCACACAGCCACTCAATGCAGTCACTGCTACCCGACCAGTAAGCGAACCAACAAGTACCCCAATATCAAACACACACACACACACAGACACTCAATGCAGTCACTGCTACCTGACCAGTAAGCAAACCAACAAGTACCCCAATATCAAACACACACACACACACACACACACACACACACATACAGACACTCAATGCAGTCACCGCTACCCGATCAGTAAGCAAACCAACAAGTACCCCAATGTCAAATACACAGAAACTTAATACAGTCACTGCTACCCGATCATAAGCAAATCAACAAATACCCCAGTATCAAACACACACACACAGACACTCAATGCATTCACTGCTACCTAACCAGTAAGCAAACCAACAAGTATCCCAATATCAAACACACACACACAATGCAGTCACTACTACTTGACCAGTAAGCAAACCAACAAGTACCCCAATGTCAAATACACACACACAGACACTCAATGCAGTCACTACTACCCGACCAGTAAGCAAACCTACAAGTATCCCAATGTCAAATACACACACACACACACACACACATACACTCAATGCAGTCACTGCTACCCGACCAGTAAGCAAACCAACAAGTACCCCAATGTCAAATATACAAACACACAGACCCTCAATACAGTTACTGCTACCCGACCAGTAAGCAAACCAACACACACAAAGACACTCAATGCAGTCACTGCTACCCGACCAGTAAGCAAACCAACAAGTACCCCAATGTCAAATATACAAACACACAGACCCTCAATACAGTTACTGCTACCCGACCAGTAAGCAAACCAACACACACAAAGACACTCAATGCAGTCACTACTACCCGACCAGTAAGTAAACCAACAAGTACCCCAATGTCAAATATACAAACACACAGACCCTCAATACAGTTACTGCTACCCGACCAGTAAGCAAACCAACACACACAAAGACACTCAATGCAGTCACTGCTACCCGACCAGTAAGGAAACCACCAAGTACCCCAATGTCAAACACACACACATACACTCAATGCAGTCACTGCTACCCGACCAGTAAGCAAACCAACAAGTACCCCAATGTCAAATATACAAACACACAGACCCTCAATACAGTTACTGCTACCCGACCAGTAAGCAAACCAACACACACAAAGACACTCAATGCAGTCACTGCTACCCGACCAGTAAGGAAACCACCAAGTACCCCAATGTCAAACACACATACAGACACTCAATGCAGTCACTACTACCCGACCAGTAAGCAAACCAACAGGTATCCCAATGTCAAATATACACACACACACACTCAGTGTAGTCACTGTTACCCGACCAGTAAGCAAACCAACACACACACACAGACACTCAATGCAGTCACTACTACCTGACCAGTAAACAAACCAACAAGTACCTCAGTATCAAACACCCACACACACAGTCAATGTAGTCACTGCTACCCGACCAGTAAGCAAACCAACAAGTACCCCAATGTCAAACACACACACACACACACACACACACACACTCCATGCAGTCACTACTACTTGACCAGCAAGCAAACCAACAAGTACCCCAATGTCAAACACACACCCACACAGACACTCAATGCAGTCACTGCTACCTGACCAGTAAGCAAACCAACAAGTACCCCATTATCAAACACACACACACACTCAATGCAGTTACTACTACCCGACCATTAAGCAAACCAACAAGTACCCCAATATCAAACAGATACACCATACACAGACACTCAATGCAGTCACTACTACCCGACCAGTAAGCAAACCAACAAGTACCCCAATGTCAAACACACACACACACTCAATGCCGTCACTACTACCCGACCAGTAAGCAAAACAACAAGTACCCCAATGTCAAATATACACACACACAGACACTCAATGCAGTCACTGCTACCCGACCAGTAAGCAAACCAACAAGTACCACAATATCAAACAGATACACCACAGAAACTACTACTCACCCAATATGTACCTCAATATCACACACAAGCACGACACTGGTATCCAACCTGTAACCAAACTAATCCATGCCCCAATATCGCACAAACACACACCAGACATGGATACCTGACTCGTAACCAAACCAATACATACCCCAATATCACACACACCCACCCATACACAATACAAACACTGATACCCAACTCGTGACCAAAACAATAAATAACCCATTATCATACACACACACAAACACTACAAACACGGATACCCAATATATTTCCCAATATCACACACACAAACATATACCACAGACACTGTTACCCAGCCTGTAACCAAACCAATAAATACTCCAATATCACACATCCCAGACACTGATACCTGACTCATAAGCAAACTAATATATAAAGGGATGGGCAATTCCGGTCCTGGAGGGCCACAGACCAGTCAGGTTTTCATGATGTCCCTAATGAATATTCATGGACCTATTTCCATACAATGGAAGACAGTGGATGCAAATAGATCTCATGAATATTCATTAGGGACATCATGAAAACCTGACTGGTCTGCGGCCCTCCAAGATCGGAATTGCACACCCCTAAGTTTTTAAAGTTATTTGAATTTGATTGTTATTCTTAGCCATACTCTTCACCATGTACATCCTCACAACCTTTCCGTATATCCTACTAATGTACCTTTAAATTCTTCCTTTATAAGACTTCATAATGTATAACTGCCACTATCTACTTCTTCTACCTACAATTGAGTTAATTACTATTTGCAAGTTTTTAAGTTAGCCAAATTGTTTGTTATTTGTTAAGTTATTTGTGACCTTTTCCTTTTCTTGAGTTAATTGTTCACCACATTGACCTGTAGAGATAACGGTATAAATAAGTTGCTAAATAAATAAATTCTTGAGTGTGTGCATGGCTTTCCTATGTTGTTCCTTTTAATTTTCTAATGTTCTATGTTTAATTTATTGTTTTCACTGTTGCAAACCATCCTCCTACCTGGACAAGGAGTGGTATATCGAGTTTTAAATAAACATACATAAATAAATCAATAACACCCACCCACACCAGACACTGATACCTGACCCGCACTTCAATACATTCCGCCATCTAGCCCTACCCTCTGCTTTCTATTTTTTGACCAAAATGGTAAAGGGGATGGAAGGATACTCCTATGAAGACAGGCTAAAATGTTAGGGCTCTTCAACCTGGAAAAGAGACGGCTGAGGGGAGATATGATAGAGGTCTACAAATTAATGACTGGAGTGGAACGGGTAAACTTAGATCGACTGTTTATGTCATCAGAATATAAAAAGACTAGGGGACATGCAATGAAGCTACAGGGTAATTTCACTCAACGTGTAATCAAACTCTGAAATTTGTTACCAGAGGATGTAGTAAAAGCTGTTAGTGTAGCTGGGTTTAAAAAAGGTTTGGACAAGTTCCTGGAGGAAAGGTCCATAAACCATTATTAAAAGGGATCCAGGATATCAATGCTTGACCCAATACAAGTATTGTGGAACCTGTGTCTTTTGGGGATACTGCCAGGTACTTATGACCTAGATTGGCCACTGTTGGAAACAGGATACTGGGCTTGATGGACCTTGGTCTGACCCAGTATGGCATATCTTATGTTCTTATGTTCTTAACCAGTTACTGATCCATAATACTACACTGCCTCCTATCCCATTACTTTTTAATTTCACCAAGAGTTTCTTATGAGGGACTTTGTCAAAGGCTTTCTGAAAATCCAGATACATTATATCAACCGATTCACCTTTGTCTACCTGTTTATTCACACCTTCAAAAAAATATAACAGATTAGTAAGACAAGACTTTCCTTGGCTAAATCCATGTTGGCTTTCTCCCATTAAACCATGACTATCTACATGTTCAGTAATTTTATTCTTTATAATGGTTTCCACCATTTTGCCTGCTTCTGAGGTCAGGCTCACCGGTCTGTAGTTTCCCGGATCACCCCTGGAACCCTTTTCAAAAATTGGCATTACATTGGCCATTCGCCAACCTTCAGGTATTACAGATGATTTTAATGATAGTTCACCGATTACTAATAGTAACATAGTATATGACAGCAGATAAAGACCAGTATGGTCCATCTAGTCTGCCCAGCAAGGCGGCAAGAGTAGGTGCACTTGCCGCTCCGTGCAGGTCACCTCTCCCCATGCCTTTGTTTAGGGATGTACCCACCGCTCTGTGTAGGTCACTCTGATTTGTTCAGATATAAGAGATAGTCATGTTTATTTTTATTTTATCCTGTTGCTATAAAAGGATCCACTGTGTCTGTCCCATGCCATTTTGAATTCTGTCACTGTGTTTGCCCCCATCACTTCCATCAGGAGGACATTCCAAGCATCCACCACCCTTTCAGTGAAAAAGTACTTCCTGACATTGCCTTTCAGTTTACCCCCTTGCAGCTTCATGTTATGCCCTCTAGTTTTACAGCTTCCCTGTCTTTGGAAGAGGTTTGTTTGTCCATTAATACTCCAAGTATTTAAAGGTCTGAATCATATCTCCCCTGTCCCTCTTCTCCTCCCCTCCAGAGTGTACATATTTAGGTCTTCAAGTCTCTTCTCTTTGTCTTCTGACGCAGGCTCCAAATCATTTTGGTCGCCTTCCTCTGAACCGCTTCCAGCCTATTTAATATCCTTTGCAAGATACAGTCTCTAAAACTGAACACAATATTCTAAGTGAGGCCTCACCACTGACTTGTACGGTGGCATTAGTACCTCTTCCTTTCTGCTGGTAATTCCTTTCTGTATGCAACCCAGCATCCTTCTGGCTTTTGCTACCGCCTTGTCACAATGTTTCGCCACCTTGAGATCATCAGAAACAATCACACCGAGATCTTTCTCCTGGTCCGTGCACATCAATCCCTCGCCCCCTATCTCATACAATTCCCTTGGATTTCTGCTTCCCAAGTGCATAACATTGCACTTCTTCACATTAAATCTTAACTGCCAAGCAATAGACCACTCCTCCAGCTTTTGTAGATCTTTCCTCATGTTATCCACTCCCTCAGGGGAGTCCATTCTGTTGCAAATTTTGGTGTCATCTGCAAAAAGACAGGCTTTTCCATTCAGTCCTTCGGCAATATCTCTCACGAATATATTGAACAGTACCAGTCCCAAGACCGAACCCTGGGGCACACCGCTAATCACCTTCCTTTCATCCGATAGAGTTCCGTTTACCATCACCCTTTGTTATCGGTCAGTTAACCAATTTCTGATCCATTCCACCATCTTGGGACCCATCCCCAAGCTGTTGAGTTTATTGATAAGCCTCCTATGAGGAACAGTATCTGCAATCTCATATTTCAGTTCCTTCAACATCCTCAGATATATACCATCCAGTCCAGGTGATTTGTTACTATTCAGTTTATCAAATAGTTGTAATACATCATCCCGGTTTATCGATAATTCTTTCAATTCTTCCAATACATCACCTTTATATACCATTTCAGGCACGGGTAACTTCCTTCATCTTCATCAGCAAAGACCGAAGCAAAGAATTCATTCAGTCCCTCTGCTATGGCTTTGTCCTCCCTTAGCTCCCCTTTTGCTCCTCTATCATCCAATGGTCCAACTGACTTTTTCATAGGTTTTTTTTGCTACGAATGTACTTGACAATGTTATTATGTATTTTTGCTTCCACAGCAAGCTTCTTTTCAAATTCTCCCTTTCCCTGCCTTATCAATGCCTTGCATCTAATTTGCCAGTGCTTATATTGTCTCCAGTGATCATTATTTGGCTCCTTTTTCCATTTCCTGAAAGATTTTTTTTTGGCAACATCCTCTCTGACCTCATCTTTAAACCATGCTGGCAGTTTTTTGGCCTTCCTTCCACTTTTCTTAAGGCATGGAATACATCTGGTCTGCGCTTCCAAGATACTACTTTTAAACAATGCCCATGCTTGATGTAAATCTTTAACCTTTGCTGTTGCTCCTTTAGTTTTTTCTTAACTATTTTCCTCATTTTATCATAGTCTCCCTTTTGAAAGTTAAAAAGTAGTACTGTGGATTTCCTTGTCATCTTTCTTCCATTTATTAAACCAAATGTGATCATGCTATGATCACTATTGCCAAGTTGCCAAAAAACCCTTATCTCTTGCACCAGACCCTGTGTTTCACTAAGGATTAGGTCCAAAATAGCTTCCCCTCTTGTTGGTTCATGAACCAACTGCTCCAAGAAAGTCATTTATTTAATCTGGAAACTTTTTCTCTCTAGAATGTTCTGCTGTGACACTGACCCATTCGATATTGGAGTAATTGAATTCACCCATTATTATTACTATGTTATAACTTTTGTTAGCTTCCCTGATTTCTTCCAGCATTTCATCATCCATCTGTTCATTCTGGCCAGGCAGTCGATAGTACACCCACCACTGCCATCGCCTTCCCCTTTTTACAAGGAATTTCTTTCCATAGAGATTCTACAGTGTATTTTGTATCCTGCAAAACTTTAATCCTGTGTGACTCAATATCCTTCTAACATAGAACGCAACCCCTCCACCAATCTGATCTATCCTATCATTGCGATAATAGTTTGTACCCAGATGTCACAGTGTCCCATTGGTTGTCTGCTTCCACCAGGTCTCTGAGATAGCAATCATATCTAACCTTTCATTTAGTGCTATATATTCTAGCTCTCCCAATTTATATTTTAGACTTCTAGCATTTGAATACAGGCATTTTAGAGGTTGTATTTTATTCATATTAATCTGATTATCAGTTGATAGCGGTAATTTGGAATGCTTCAGCTCTGTACTTGAGGGCATCTGGGTTACTTTTATCTTTATTGGAACCTCTCTGTAGGGATGCCCTAACTTTCCTCTTTTGCTAGTGTCCTTCTAGGATACATCTTTCCGAACCATGTGCTCCTGGGCAACTGTCAGCTTAAAAGCTGCTCTATCTCCTTTTTAAAGGCTAATGCCAGCAGCCTGGTTCCATCCCAGTTAAGGTGTAGTCTATGCTTTCGGAAAAGCCCCTCCTTTCCCCAGAATGTTTCCCAGTTCCTAACAAATCCAAAACCCTCTTCTTTGCACCACTGTCTCATCCACGCATTGAGGCTCTGGAGCTCTGCCTGCCTTTGGGGTCCTGCACATGGAACAGGAAGCATTTCAGAGAATGATACCCCGAAGTTCTGGATTTCAACTTCCTACCTAAAAGCCTAAATTTGGCCTCCAAAACTTCCCTCCCAACTTTGCTGTCATTGGTGCCAACATGTACCAAGACAGCAGACTCCTCCCCAGTACTATCTAAGACCTTGTGTCTAGGTGGCGCGTGAGGTCCGCTACCTTCGCACCAGGCAGGCATGTTACCAGGCGATCCTCACATCTACCAGCTATCTACATACCTAATAATTGAATCGCCAACTATAACAGCCATCCTAAACCTTCCCTCATGGGCACATGGCCCTGGAGAACCTCCTCGGTGCAAGAGGGTTTTACATCTCCTGGCAGACAGGTCCCAGCTACATGATCACTATCTGCCACACCAAGGTGATGCTCTCCTTTCACGTGACCTCTCTCCTCCATGGCAACTGAGAGGCTGTCAGACTGGAGGTGGGACTTCAGTACTACATCCCTGTAGGTCTCATCTATGTACCTCTCTTCCTTATGTCCTCCAAGTCTGCTACTCTAGCCCCCAGAGATCGGACTCGTTCCCTGAGGGTGAAGAACTCCTTGCACCTAGTGCACACATTAAGACCCCTCACCAACTGGGAGAAAATCGTATATGTGACACTCAGTGCAAAAGAATGGATAGCCAACATTTCGCTGCTGGACTACTGTCTGCATCTTAGTTTTAAGGTTTTGTTTAGCTATTTGAGTTGTTTACTTAAAGTTGCTTGGAATACTTGTAATGATACAACTATACCTATAATATTTAAGAGACTTTGTTCACCTCAAGATAAATTAATTTCAAGGCCCTAGTTAATCTATTCCTGGTGAGGATAACCAGTTGAACCTGAAAGTGAATTTGACCACCTCTTCCCTTTTAGATTTTAGAGCCTATAAAGCTAAGATAATGCCTGGGGTGGATGGGGATCAGGGGGGGGGGAGGGAGAGACTAGTACCCAACTCATAAGCAGACTTATCCATGCCCCAATATCACGCGCACACACACACTCCAAACACTGATATCTGACCTGTAACCAAACCAATATATACCCCAATATCAAAAACACACAAATATACCACAGACGCTGCTACCCAACCCGTAACCAAACTGATATATACCCCACTATCACACAAACACACCCCAGATACCGCAATCCAACCCATAACCAAGCCAATATATGTCCCAATATCTCTCACACACATAACCTGTAACCGAACCGAATATATATAACCCAATATCACACACACACTCTAGACACTGCTACTCGACCCATAACCAAACCAATATGCACCCCAATATCTCACACACACACCACAGATATTGATACCCAACCTGTACCTGTACAGATATATACCCCAATATCACACACACACACACATATACCACAGACACAGCTACCCGAGCTGTAACAGAACCAATAAATACCCCAATATCACACAAACACACAATCCAGGCATTGCTACCCAACTCAAACCCAAACCAATATTTACCCCAATACCTCACACACAAACTTATACCACAGCTACCCAACCCATAATCAAATCAAAATATAACACAATATCACACACACACACCATAGACACTGCTACCCAATCTGTAACTGAAGCGATATACACCCCAATATCACACATACATACCACAAAAACACTGCAATCCAACCTGTAACTGAACAGATATATACCCCAATATCATACATACACACACATAGCACAGACACTGTTATCCAACCTGTAACCAAACCGATATATACCCTAATATCACACACACATATCGCAGACACTGATACCCAAGCCATAACCGAACCAATATATACACCATTAACACACACACACACCACAGACACTACTACCCACCACATAACTGAAACAATATATAACGTATCACACACACACCAAAGACATTGATACCCACCCCATAACCGAAGCAATATATAACCCAATATTACATACACACATAGTAACATAGTAAATGATGGCAGATAAAGACCAGTATGGTCCATCTAGTCTGCCCAGTAAGATGGCAAGAGTAGGTGCACCTGCCGCTCCATGCAGGCCACCCCCCTCCCCACACACACATACCACAGACACGGCTACCCAACCAATAACTAAACAGATATATACCCCAATATCACACACATGCACATCACAGACAGAGCTTCCCAACAGATATATACTCCATTAGCACACAAGCACCCCCCCAAACACTGCTAATCAACCCATAACCAAACCAATATATACCCCAATATCATAGACACCCACATACCACAGACATTGATACCCAACCTGTAACTGAACCAATAAATACCCTAATATCAAACACACACAATGCAGACACTGCCGTACAACCCATAACCAAACAAATATATACCCCAATATCTCACACACAAACATATAACAAAGACACTGCTACCCAACCCATAACCAAACCGATATATAACCCAATATCACACAGACATCCCACTTCCCAACCCGTAACTGAACTGATATATATAACCCAATATCACGCACACACACCGCTACCCAACCCCTAACCAAACCAAAATATACCCCATCATCACACACACACACACACGCCAGACACTGCTACCCAACCCGTAACCAAACCAATATATACCCCAATATCACACAAATGTGCACATATCAGACAATGCAACCCAACCTATAACCAAACCAATATATACCCTAATATCACACATACAGATCGCAGACACCGATACTCAACCCAATATATAACCCAATATCATACACATAAACACATACCAGACAATAATGTGCAACCCGTAATCAAACCGATATATACTCCACACACACACATATACCACACACACATATCACACACACACATATACCACAGACATTGCTAACCAACTCTTAATTAAACCAATATAAACCCACTATTTCACAAAGACACCACAGACACTGCTACCGAACCGGTAACCAAACCAATATATACCCCAATACTCACATACACACCCTACAGACACTGCTAACCAACCCCTAATAAAACCAATAAATTCCCCAATATCATACACACACAACACAGACACTGCTACCCAACCCCTAGCCAAACCAATATATACCCCAATATCTCACGCACAAATATATACCACAGACACTGCTGCCCAACACATAACCAAACAGATATATAGATAACCCAATATCACACACACACAAAACCAGAGACACTGCTACCCAACCTGTAACCGAATAGATATATACCTCACTATCACACACACACACCAGACACTGCAACCCAACCCATAACTAAACCAATATATAGCTCCAATATCACACAAATGCATATACGACAGACACTGCTACCCAACCCATAACCAAACTGATATATACCCCAGTATCACACATACCACAGAAACTGCTACCCAGTCCTTACCTACAGTAAATGATATATATCACACACACACACACACTGTTACCCAACCTATAACTGAGCCAATATATACCGCAGTATCACACACACACACTCACATACACATATATCACAGACATTGTTACCCAAATCCATAACCAAACTGATATATAACCCAGTATCACACACATACACCACTACCCAACTCGTAACCGAACTGATATATATAACCCAATATCATACACACCCACACACACACCACTACCCAACCCCTAACTGAACCAAAATATACCCCACCATCACACACACACGCCAGACACTGCTACCCAACCTGTAACCAAATCAATATATACCCCAATATCACACGCATATGCATATATCAGACAGTGCTACCCAACCTATAACCAAACCAATACATACCATAATATCACACACACACATTGCAGACACCGATACACAATCCAATATATAACCCAACATCATACACATACACACATACCAAAGACAATGATGCACAACCCATAATCGAATCAATATATACTCCAATATCACATACACATTCCACAGACATTGCTACCCAATCCGTAACTGAACCGATATACACCCCAATATCACACACACACATATACCACAGACACTGCTAACCAACCCTTAATTAAAACAATATAAACCCACTATTTCACAAAGACACAGCAGACACTGCTACCCAACCCATGACCAAACCAATATATACCCTAATATCTCACACACACCCCACAGACACTGCTAATCAACCCTAACTGAACCAATAAATTCCCCAATATCATACACACACAACCCAGACATAGCTACCCAACCCATAACCAAACCAATATATACCCCAATATCTCACACACAAACATATACCACAGACATTGCTACCCAACACATAACCAAACAGATAAATAGATAACTCAGCAGACCCAACATCCGCTATCTGGGCATCACGCTAGACCGACACCTCGACATGAAAGCGCACATAAGCAACACTGTTAAGGCAATCTACCATAAAATACGAACACTTCTGCATCTTCGACACTTGTTGCAGCCAGATGACTTCCGAACAATTTTCCAAGCACTTATAACCACTTTGATTACGCCAACACAATCCTGCACGGACTCCCCCAAAACACACTGAACCCTCTACAGCTAGCAATGAATGCTGCTACCTGCTTCCTATACGGGGCCTCCAGAAGAGACCACATAACCCCAATCCTAAAAGACCTACACTGGATTCCGATCAACTGCCGGCTCACCTACAAAGTATTACTGCTGACCTTCAAAGCCATCAACAAAAGATCCTCCACCTCCCTAATGGATCATCTACACCCCACCCCTCCAAACAGATCCAGAAGGACTTTTGCTACCAACGCACTAGCAATCCCCAAAGAAATAATAAAATGCTCTCAGGCAACAAAGAACAGAGCCTTTGTGCTCTATGCACCTACATGCTGGAATGACCTCCCTACCACTATCTGAGCAATCACTGACCTTACCCAATTCAGGAAAGCACTAAAGCACCACCTTTTTCTTCTACATTACTCACACACCAGCGATACAACACCCTCTTGTTAAATGTTACCCTTCAATTGTACTGTCTAAATGGTACTAAGTAATTGTACTGTCTAAATGTTTACCCTAATGTTAAATGTAACCTTCCAATTGTGATGTGCGGTGACCACCTTGATTGAAGGATAAGGTGGCATACAAATCTGTCTAAATAAATAAATAAATACACACCCAGCCTATCACCTAATCTATATACAGCCCTATATCACACACACATACCCCACAGACACCGATAAACCAGTATACAAACTAGCATATATTCCAAAATCACACACTGATGTAGACATATATCACTGACGCTTATACGCAGCCTATCACCTAATCTATACAAAGCCCTATATCTCACACATACACACTCCAAAGACACCAATAACCCACTATACCAACTAGCCCATATTCCTATATCGCATACTGATATATATACACACCCAGCCCATCACCTAATCTATACACAGCCCCATATTACACACACACGGACACTGATAGCCCACTATGCAAACAAGTATACTTTCCAAATATCTCACACCGATATATATACACCCAGCCCATCATCTAATCTATACACAGCCCTATATCACACACACATACCCCACGGATGCCGATACAGTATACAAAGTAGCATAGATCAGAATATCTCACACTGATATCTATACACACCACAGACACTTATATCCTGCCCATCATCTAATCTATACACAGCCCTATATCACACACACACACACACACAACCCATGGACAGTGATAACACACTATACAAACTAACATACATTCCAAAATCACACACTGATATAGACACATATCACTGACGCTTATACGCAGCCTATCATCTAATCTATATAAAGCCTTATATCTCACACATACACACTCCAAAGGCACCAATAACCCACTATATCAACTAGCTCATATTCCTTTATCGCATACTGATATATATATATACACCCAGCCCATCACCTAATCTATACACAGCCCCATTTCTCACAGACACCCCCCATGCACACTGATAATCCACTATACAAACTAGCACACATTCCTATATCTTACACCGATATATATATATATATATATATATCCACCCAGCCCATCACCAAATCTATACGCAGCCCCATTTCTCACACACACACCCCACAGACACCGATAACTCACTATGCAAATATATACATTCCAGTATCTCACACCAATATATATACAGTCAGCTCACCACCTAATCTATACACAGCCCTATATCACACACTCACACCCAACGGACACCAATAACCCACTATGAAAACTAATATACATTCAAATATTAAACAGTGATATATATACCCAGCCCATCATCTATTTTCACACACACAGCCCACAAACACTGATAACCCACTACACAAACCAGCATAGATTCCAATATCACACACTAATATAGATACACACAGCCCCAGATTGCACACACACCCCAACACCTCCACGGACACTGATAAGCTTTCAGACAGTTGGAAAACAATTTGTGGTGTTCCTTAAGAATCTCCACTTTTCTTCTATTCTTTTTAATGTTTTGATGATTTTGTTGGGTTGTTTTTTGGAACAGACAGGATATTCGTATTACACATGTGCATATATTTCAATACTAGTAACCTTACCATCGCAATCCAATGATGATTTTTCAGTTTTGAGTAATATTCAATGTTTGTTGGGAAAGTGGGCAAATACTATACGTCTACAACTGAATGTGTCTAAAACAAAGGTCTTATGTTTTAACAATGGTAGACCTTTACCTGATCCATTATTGGGCGCACTATGTAAATTAAATCTTTCCGCGGAACAAGTTTTATGAGTTCTTGGGGCCTTGTTAGATGCTGATTTAATGTTCAAGGCACATGTTGGTTCAATGGTATATAGTTCTTTTTTTCAGATGCGCTGGTTGAGAGGCCTCTTCTTTCTTTTGATTATTTTAATTTACTAGTACAAACTACTATCTTAGTACATTGAATTATGGAAATTTACTTTTTATAAACTGTTCAAAAACTCAGTTACGACATCTTCAATTATGTCAGAACACCGCAGCCCATCTCATATATGGTATCGCCAGGTATAAGGATGTGACTTTTGTTTTAGGAACTTCATTGGCTCAAAGATTCCAGTAGAATGGTATTTTAATTTTATGTATTTTTATATACATTTTTTTATGATATTGTGCCAGGGTGTTTTTCCTTGCTTTTACTCCCACTTCTAGTCACAAAGTCTCATTGTTTGCAATCGTATTTTACTCTGTAATTTCCATCTTGTAAGGGAATTTCCCTCAAATCTAGATTTGTTTTAATTTGGCCTTATAAAGCAGCTGAAAAATGTGCAAAATTTCCATTGGAACTTAAAGGTTCCCAATCTATTATGGTTTTATGGAAAATTGTGAAAACGTAGCTTTTTGACTCTTAAATGTGGATTTAGTTTGTTATTCCTCTTTTTTTTCTATTTATTGTGAACCGCATTGAACCACTTAGCTTGGGATCCTGCGGTATAGAAGCATTACTGGTATATCACTGATATATGCACACCCAGCTCATCATCTAATCTATACACAGCCCTGTATCACATACACACACTCACGGACACTGATAAACTAGTATACAAACTAGCATAGATATCACACTCTGATATATATGCACACCACAGACACTTGTATCCAGCCCATTACCTAATCTACACACAGCCCTATATCATACTTGCGCACCCCCCCCCCCCCTCCATGGACACTGATAACACCCTATACAAACTAGCATACATTCCAAAATCACACACTGATATAGACACAGCCAAACCTTCACCTAATTTATACACAGAACTATATCACACACTCACACCCCACGGACACTGATAACCCACTATGCAAACTAGAATACATTCAAATATCACACACTGAGATATATATCCATCCAGCCCATCACGTAATCTATACACAGCTCTATATCGCACTCTCACACCCCAAAGACACTGATAACTCACTTTACAAACAAGCATACATTCCAATATCTCACACCGATATATACAGATAGATATACCCAGGCCATCACCTAATCTATACACAGCCTCATATTCCACACATACACACTACTATACAAACTAGATTACATTCCAATATCACATACTGATATATATACTCAACCCATCAGCTAACCTGCAGTTAGCACTATATCACACCCCCTCCCCCCCCCCCCCCCCGGATGCTGATAACCTACTATACAAACTAGTAAACATTCCAATATCACACAGTGATATATACACAAGCAGCCCACCACCTAATCTATACACAACCCCATATTATGCACACACACACACCATAGACACTGATAACCCACTATTCAAACTAGAATAGATTCTAAATTACACAGTAATATGTACACCCAGCCCATCATCTATTTATTTATTTAACAAGTCTTTTATACTGCTTTATCATTTCAATCAAAGTGGTTTACATTGTAACTTAAACTTAGTAATGCACATTAAACAGGGACATTGATAACTTGGATTTTTCTGAGGCAATGGAGGGATAAGTGACTTGCCCAAGGCCACAAGGAGTGTTAGTGGGAACTGAACCCTGGTCTCTTGGTTCTCAAGCCACTGCTCTAACCATTGGGCTAATCTATACACAGCCCTGTATCATCACATACACACACCCTGAGAAAAATGCAACGCCAAGGCGAGGGCAGATTCGGGCAGCGAAAAGGTAATCGGAACTGACCAGTAGGAAAAAAGAGCGCAAAAAAGCAGTAACAAGGAAGAAAAAAACTGACTACCGGGAACAACAGACAGGACACCTGCAGGGCTCCATGGAAAAAGAAGACTAAGGTAAGATGGCACCCTTGGGCAGGAAGGTGACCACGCATGCGCGGTCTAACTCCTAAAGGCTTTCTTTGCAAGCTGGGGCGTGAATCCTTGCGGGCTCTGTTGATGCCTATGTCACCCATATGTGAGGATTGACTTTCTGCTAGAGAAAGCACAGTTACTTACCTGTAACAGGTGATCTCTGGGAACAGCAGGAATTAGTCCTCACATATGGGTACGTCGGAACCGACGGAGCCTGCGCGGGAAAGCTCCCCAGCTTCCCAGAAAGGAAGCTTTTGGGGCCTCCCACAGCGCATGCGCGCTGCCTTCCCGCCTTCCTGACCAACTCTCTTCAGTTCAAGTTTAAAGCTGAGACAATAGAGAGAGGAAAGGAAAGAGAAAGAGAGAGAGAGATACAACTCCTAGGGGAGGTGGGTGGGTTGTGAGGACTAATTCCTGCTGTTCCCAGAGATCACCTGTTACAGGTAAGTAACTGTGCTATCTCCAGGAACAAGCAGGAATGAGTCCTCACATATGGGGACTCCCTAGCTAAGATGCCGGGGAGATCCCCCTCCAAGGGTTTCTCATCTTCCTATGGATCTCAGGCATCCATTCAGGGAAGATGGGCAGGAGTTGTTTAAGAATGGAACAGGTGTCTGAGGACAGCCTGACCAAACAAGGCATCCCGGTGGGAGTCCTTGTCCAAGCAGTAATGGGCTGTGAAGGTATGAACCAAGGCCCAGGTGGCTGCTCGACAGATCTGATCAATGGATACAGAATGAAGATGAGCCATAGATGTGGCCATGGCTCTCACATTGTGAGCTGTGACATGGCCTTCCAGAGAAAGGTTATTACTCTGATAAGCAAAAGAAATACACTGAGCAATCCAATTGGACAGTGTTCTTTTTGAGACTGGAAGTCCTAAATGAGAAGGATCAAAAGCAACAAAAAGTTGAGAAGACTTCCGATGTTGCTGCGTCCTGTGGAGGTAAAAGGCAAGAGCTCTTTTACAGTCTAGAGTATGAAGGTTCCTCTCTGCATTTGATGCATGAGGAGCTGGAAAAAAGACAGGTAAATATACCTCTTGATTAAGATGAAAAGGTGAGACCACTTTAGACATAAAGTGGGGATTTGTCCTAAGGACTACCTTATCATGATGGAACCTTGTATAAGGTGGATTAGCCACTAAAGCCTGCAGTTCACTGATGCGGCGAGCAGAAGTGATTGCAATAAGGAAAATGACTTTCCAGGAAAGAAATTTTAAGGAGGTAGTGGCTAAGGGTTCAAAGGGTGGCTTCATAAGCTGACCAAGAACTACGTTTAAGTCCCATGCCACCGGAGGAGGCCGGATGGGAGGTTTAGTTAAAGTTAGACCTCTCATGAATCTTGCAATAAGAGGATGAGAGGAAACAGATTGTCCATTGATAGGCTGAAGAGATGCTGCAATGGCACTCAAATGGACCCTTACAGAATTGGTTTTAAGTCCTGCATTGGAAAGGTGCAGGAGATATTCGAGTAAAGAATTCAAAGGTAGTGCTAGAGGGTTAAGACCTTTGTCTGCACACCAAATTGAAAATCTTTTCTATTTAAAAGCATAAGCACGCCTGGTGGAAGGTTTCCTCGATGCATGGAGGATATCCTTCACCTGTTGAGAAAGATTCAAGTCTTGAAGGTCTAGGCCTTCAGTAACCAAGCTCTGAGGTGAAGGGACTTGGGGTTTGGGTGCCACAAAGTCCCCTCCTCTTGAGACAGAAGGTCTGGAGCAGCTCCCAGATCCAGGGAGGGTTTCTGGGAGAGATGCAGAAGTAGAGGGTACCACACTTGGCGTGGCCAGCGTGGAGCTATGAGGATCATGGATCCTTGATCCCTCTGAAGTTTGAATAGAGTCTTGGGAATCAAGGGAATGGGTGGAAAGGCATATAGGAAGGCCTGACCCCAATGAAGGAGGAAGGCATTCTTGGCCTGAGCTCCCTGACACGGAATCCTGGAACAGAACCGGGGAAGTTTGGCATTGTACGGACTTGCAAAGAGGTCTATGTCCGGGGTCCCCCATTCCTGAAAGATTCTGAGTACCTGATCCATGTGCAGGGACCATTTGTGTGGAAGCAGAACTCGACTGAGTCTGTCTGCCCAAGAGTTTTGGATTCCTGGGAGGTACACTGCCAGGAGATGGATCCGATGCTCTCTGGCGAAGGCCCACAGTTTTAGAGCTTCGTTGCAAAGCGACAGAGAGCCAGTCCCTCCTTGTTTGTTTATGTAGAACATGGCTACTTGATTGTTGGTATGAACAAGGACTGTCATGTTGATGAGGAGGGTATGAAAGACCTTGAGAGCAAGGAAAATTGCTCGCAGCTCCAAAAGGTTGATATGAAGGGTGGTCTCCTGTGGAGACCAAATGCCCTGAGTGGAGAGGTCTTGGAGATGAGCTCCCGAACCTGTTTGGGAGGCATCTGTAGTGAGAGTTGCTTGGGGTAACAAAGGTTGGAAGGGGGCCCCCAACAACAGATTTTGAGTGGATATCCACCACTGGAGAGACCAAAAAAGACGTTTTGAGGTTGCTATTTGGTCTGAGAGAGCTCCTGATGCTTGGGTCCACTGGGTGGACTAGGTCCATTGAGCTGCTCTCATATGTAGGCGAGCATAAGGCACCACATGAACTGTGGATGCCATGTGGCCTAGCAGTTGTAGCATCTCTCTGGCAGTCAAGTGGCTTCTGGACTGAATTTGAGAGGCCAAGTGCACTAGACGGTGGCAACGGGCCTGAGGAAGATAGGCCCTTGCAGTGGTAGTATCTAGCCAGGCCCCTATGAATTCTAGGGACTGAGTAGGGGTGAGTTGAGACTTTGGCAGATTGATGACAAGTCCCAGATACTGCAGTATGCGTCTGGTGTGGTCCAGGGAAGTCTGAGCCTCGGACTGAGATGGAGCTCGGATGAGCCAGTCGTCCAGGTATGGGAAGACAAAGATCCCCAGAGTACGTAGAAATGCAGCTACTATTGCCATGCATTTGGTAAATACCCTTGGAGCAGAGGCTAGACCGAAGGGGAGTACTCTGTATTGGAAATGTTTTCCCTGGAACAGAAACCGTAGGAATTTTCTGTGGGATGGATGGATGAGTATATATGTGTACGCATCCTTGAGATCTAGAGAACAAAGCCAGTCCTGACTCTGTAGGTATGGAAGGAGAGTACCTAGAGAAAGCATTTTGAATTTCTCTTTGTATAGGAATTTGTTCAATTCTCTGAGATCCAGAATGGGTCTGTACCCCCCTGTTTTCTTGGGAATGAGAAAATAAGGGGAGTAGAAACCTGACCCTTGTTGAGGAAGAGGAACCTCTTCTATTGCGTTTTGGGCGAGAAGAGTGGTCACCTCCTGGCCCAACAGGTACAGGAGAGATGGGGGAGAATTGAATTGTCTCACCATGGTATGGGGAGGAAGGCTGGAGAAATGTAGTTTGTAGCCCTCTCTGATGATAGAGAGGGTCCACGGTTCTGATGTGATTTGTTCCCATCTGGGAGCAAAATGAGCTAATCTTCCTGGAATGGTAAGAGGTTCTGGCTGTTGCAGAGCCAGAAAGGTTAAGTTCTCTAGAATCAAGTCAAAAACCCTGAGGAGGTTGGGACTGCTGGATTGTAGCAGCCCCTGTAGACTTTGTTCTGGCCTGTTTAGTTTGCTGACGCTTAGCAGCAAAGCGAACTTGGGAAGATTGCTGGCCAGTATTTGTGGAAAATCTGGTCTTTTTATAGAAAGTTTTCTTAAAAGGTTTTTTCTTGGCAGGGGTAGAGGTAGACTTAGAAAGTCTATCTAAAGCAGCATTCTCTGCATCCATTTGAGTGGCTTTGATTTGCCACTCTTTGCCAAAGAGATTTTCACCTGTACAGGGCAGATTACGCAAGCCTTCTTGTACCCAGAGTTCCAAATCAGAGGCCTGGAGCCAAGCCAGTCTGCGAGCAGCTATGGCAATGCCAGAGGCTCTGCTTGCCCCCTCAAAAGAGTCGAAGGCTGCTCTGTTGGAGAACTTTGAAACATCTTGAGTGTGCTTTAGCAAAAGAAGGAATTCCTCTTGTTTATCCTCTGGGATAAAGGGGAGAAACTGACGTATCTTTAATGCAATCTCTTTCAAAAACATGCCCATATAGAGGCTGTATGAATTGATTCTGGCAATAAGCATGCTAGCTTGGAAGATTTTTCTCCCAAAAGCATCCAGAGTCCTACATTCTCTTCCTGGAGGGGTAGAAGAGTGTCTTTTGGTACTCTTTATCTTTTTCATAGCAGACCTCACCACAATAGAGTGGTGAGGAAGCTGAGTTTTTTGAAAACCAGGAGAAGGAGGAACCCGATACATGGTGTCCAAACGTCCAGAATGTGGAGATAGGGTGAGAGGAGCCTCCCACAAATCCATCATGTGTTCTTGAAGAATTTCATGTATGGGTAAGGTGGCTGCCTCTTTGGGAACCTTAGAGTATCCTAAAATATCTATTTTTTTTGCTCTAGGTTCCTTTTCAGAGGATACAGATATGGAGAGTCCTTTAGCTACTTCAATAATGAAGTCTTGAAAGGACAAATCCTCTGGAGGAGACATTCTCCTTTTTGGAGAAGAGGGCTCCTCAGGAAGAGTAAAAGAGACGTCAGCAGAATCATCTGATGTATCAGAATCTTCAGAGGATTCAAAGTATCGTCTATTTGCTTCCAGAGATCGATACGCGTACCGATCGGTACCGACATCGGGCGTACCGGGAATCGGAGCGGTATCGAAGAAAGCTCCAGAACTGGAGACCGGAACCGACATGCTACTGGAAGTAGATGCTCTGGGTACCGGTATCAGTTGCGGTACCGGAATCGGAGTCGGAACCGATTGTCGCGGTACCGATGGCGGTGCAGCATTAATGAAAGTCAGTAAGGCCTGCTGCATGGATTGTACCGTAGTACCCATAGCCGCCACAACTGCCTGGAAGTCGGTACCGGTGTTAGACGGTACCCCAGAGCAGTCTAACAGGAGATCGGTCGAGGCCGTGCCATCGATGTCTACCTGTAACCCCATAGGAGGAGCTTTGGAAGCCGGAGCTTCCCGCCGGGGTTGTTTGGCTGGGGCAGGGTCCTCAGAGTCAATTGCAAGGGCCTCTCGCAGCTTAGAGGGAGATTTGCCTTTTGAGGACTTGCCCGAAGAATGTTTGGTTACCTGAGATCCATCAGAAGAAGAAGACCTGGAGGATGTTGATGCTGGAGTATCGGTAGAAAACAGCATATGTAATTTAGCTGCTCTGTTCTGTAAGCCCCTTTTGGACATCAGAGAGCAGGATGGACAATCCGGAATGGAATGGTCAGGCCCCAAACATTTAAGACACCACTCATGGGTGTCTGTAACTGAAATAGTACCGGTACACTTAGTGCATTTTTTAAAACCAGAAGCTGGTTTTTCCATGAGGGAAGCATGAGAAGGCCTAGAGGCCTCACAGAAAAAATACACCAAGTGTAGAAAAAGTAATTATATATATATATATTTTTTTAAATAAACGAAAAAAGGACCGGCGGTACCGGTCTGGAATCGGGGAAGGCAGACACGCGGACAAAGAAACAAATTAAAATAACAATTTCTTCAGCAGTGACAGGAACACGACCTGCTGGCTCCGCGGAAAAAGAAGAACTGAAGAGAGTTGGTCAGGAAGGCAGGAAGGCAGCGCGCATGCGCTGTGGGAGGCCCCAAAAGCTTCCTTTCTGGGAAGCTGGGGAGCTTTCCCGCGCAGGCTCCGTCGGTTCCGACGTACCCATATGTGAGGACTCATTCCTGCTTGTTCCTGGAGATAGCACAGTTACTTACCTGTAACAGGTGATCTCTGGGAACAGCAGGAATTAGTCATCACATATGGGTACGTCGGTACCGACGGAGCCCGCGCGGGAAAGCTCCCCAGCTTTTCAGATTAAAAGCTTTTGGGGCCTCCCACTGCACATGCGCGCTGCCTTCCCGCCTTCCTGACCAGCTCTCGTCAGTTCGAGTTTAAAGCTGAGACAATAGAGAGAGAGGACAGGAAGATAGATAGATAGAGATACAACTCCTAGGGGAGGTGGGTGGGTTGTGATGACTAATTCCTGCTGTTCCCAGAGATCACCTGTTACAGGTAAGTAACTGTGCTATCTCCAGGAACAAGCAGGAATAAGTCATCACATATGGGGACTCCCTAGCTAAGATGCCTGGGAGATCCCCCTCCAAGGGTAAACCATCTTCGCATGGATCTCAGGCATCCATCCAGGGAAGGTGGGCAGGAGTTGTTTAAGTATGGAACAGGTGTCTGAGGACAGCCTGACCAAACAAGGCATCCCGGCGGGAGTCCTTGTCCAAGCAGTAATGGGCTGTGAAGGTATGAACCGAGGCCCAAGTGGCTGCTCGACAGATCTGATCTATGGACACAGAGTGAAGATGAGCCATAGAAGTGGCCATGGCTCTCACATTGTGAGCTGTGACATGGCCCTCCAGAGAAATGTTCTTACTCTGGTAAGCAAAAGAAATACACTGAGCGATCCAATTGGAAAGTGTACGCTTGGTGACTGGAAGTCCCAAATGAGAAGGATCAAAAGCCACGAAAAGTTGGGAAGACTTTCGATGTGGTTGAGTCCTGTTGAGGTAAAAGGCAAGAGCTCTTTTACAATCCAGAGTATGAAGGTTCCTCTCTGCACTGGATGCATGAGGAGCCGGGAAAAAGACAGGTAGATATACCTCTTGATTAAGATGAAAAGGCGAGACCACTTTGGGCATAAAGTGGGGATTCGTCCTAAGGACCACCTTATCATGATGAAACCTAGTATAAGGTGGATGAGCCACTAAAGCCTGCAGTTCACTGATGCGGCGAGCTGAAGTGACTGCAATAAGGAAAACAACCTTCCAGGAAAGAAATTTGAAGGAGGTAGAGTCCAAAGGCTCAAAAGGTGGCTTCATAAGCTGACCTAGAACTAGGTTCAAATCCCATGCTACCGGAGGAGGTCGGATGGGAGGTTTAGTTAGAGTCAGGCCTCTCATGAAACGTGCAACAAGAGGATGAGAGGAGACAGGTTGTCCATTTATAGGTTTTAAGGATGCTGCAATAGCACTCAAATGGACCCTTACTGAATTTGTCTTAAGGCCTGCATTTGAAAGATGCAGGAGATAGTCCAAGAGGGAATTCAAAGGAAGTGCTAGAGGGTCAAGACCCTGCTGAGCACACCAAATGGAAAAACGTTTCCATTTGAAAGCATAAGAACGCCTCGTGGAAGGTTTCCTAGAGGCATGAAGGATATCTGTCACAGGTTGAGAAAGATTAAAGTCTTGAAGACTTAGGCCTTCAGTAACCAAGCTCTGAGATGTAGGGATTTGGGGTTTGGGTGCCACAAAGTCCCCTCCTCCTGAGACAGAAGGTCTGGCGCAGCTCCCAGGTCCAGGGAGGATCCCTGGGAGAGATGCAGAAGTAGAGGGAACCACACCTGGCGTGGCCAGCGGGGAGCTATGAGGATCATAGTCCCGTGATCGCTGTGGAGCTTGAACAGAGTCTTGGATATTAGAGGAATGGGTGGAAAGGCATAGAGGAATTCCTGACCCCAATGCAGGAGGAAGGCATCGTGGGCCTGAGCTCCCTGACACTGAGTTCTGGAACAGAACCGGGGAAGTTTGGCATTCCACGGACTTGCAAAGAGGTCTATGTCCGGGGTCCCCCATTCCTGAAAGATTCTGCGTATCTGGTCCATATGTAGGGACCATTCGTGTGGAAGCAGAACTCGACTGAGTCTGTCTGCACGAGAGTTTTGAACTCCTGGAAGATACACTGCAAGAAGGTGAATTTGATGCTCTCTGGCGAAGGCCCATAATCTGAGAGCTTCGTTGCAAAGCGACAGAGAGCCTGTCCCTCCTTGTTTGTTTATATAGAACATGGCTACCTGATTGTCTGTCTGAACTAGGACAGTCAGGTTGACAAGGAGGGTATAGAAGACCTTGAGGGCAAGGTAAATTGCTCGCAGTTCCAGGAGGTTGATATGAAGGGTGGCCTCCTGTGGAGACCAAGTGCCCTGAGTGGAGAGGTTCTGAAGATGAGCTCCCCACCCTGTCTGGGAGGCATCTGTTGTGAGGGTTGCTTGGGGCAACAAAGGTTGGAAGGGGTCCCCCAACAACAGATTCTTGGTGGATGTCCACCATTGGAGGGACCAAAATAGACGGCTTGAGGTGAGTATTTGGTCGGAGAGCGCTCCAGATGCTTGAGTCCACTGGGTGGCCAAGGTCCATTGAGCTGCTCTCATATGCAGACGAGCGTAGGGCACCACATGTACCGTGGAGGCCATGTGGCCCAGAAGTCGCAGCATTTCCCGGGCTGTCAAATGACTGCTGGACTGAGCTTGGGAGGCCAAACTCAGCAGGCGTTGGGCCCTGACCTGAGGCAGGTAGGCCCTTGCAGTGATGGTGTCTAACTGGGCCCCTATGAACTCGAGAGACTGAGTAGGGATTAGTTGAGACTTGGGAAGGTTTACTACCAGTCCTAGATACTGCAGAAGACGCCTTGTGCGGTCCAGGGAAATTTGGGCCTGGGACTGAGAGGGAGCTCGGATGAGCCAGTCGTCCAGGTATGGGAATATGAAAATTCCCAGGCCTCTTAGAAAGGCAGCTACGACTGCCATGCATTTGGTGAACACTCTTGGAGCAGAGGCTAGACCGAAGGGGAGTACTCTGTACTGGAAATGTTTTCCCTGAAACAGAAATCGAAGGTATTTTCTGTGGGATGGGTGGATGAGTATGTGTGTATATGCATCCTTTAGGTCTAGAGAACAAAGCCAATCCTGACTCTGAAGGTATGGAAGGAGAATGCCCAGAGAAAGCATTTTGAATTTCTCCTTGAAAAGAAATTTGTTCAATTCTCTCAGATCCAGAATTGGTCTGAAGCCCTCTGTCTTCTTTGGTATTAGAAAATAAGGGGAGTAGAATCCCATCCCCTGTTGAAGAAGAGGGACCTCCTCTATTGCCCCCTGGGCAAGGAAGGAGGAGACTTCCTGACCCAAGAGGGCCAGGAGAGATGGGGGAGAATTGAACTGCCTCACCATAGTGTAAGGAGGAAGGTCGGAAAAATGGAGTTTGTAACCCTCTCTGATGATAGAGAGGGTCCATTGCTCTGATGTAATTTGCTCCCATCTGGGAGCAAAGTGAGCTAACCTTCCGGGTATGGTGAGGGGCTCTGGTTGTTCTAGAGCCAGAAAAGTTAAGTTCTCTAGGGGCAAGTCAAAACCCCTGAGGGGGTGGAGCCTGCTGAGGCGTAGCAGACGCCGCAGGCTTTGACCTTGCCTGTTTAGGTTGCTGACGTTTAGCAGCAAAACGAGGCTGAGAGGATTGTTGGCCAGTATTTGTGGAAAATCTGGACTTCTTGTAATAAGGCCTCTTAAAAGACTTCTTCTTGGCAGGAGTGGAGGTAGACTTAGAAAGTCTATCTAAGGTGGCATTTTCTGCGTCCATTTGAGTGGCCTTAATTTGCCACTCCTCACCAAATAAGTTCTCACCTGTACAGGGCAGATTTCGTAAGCCATCTAGGACCCAAGGTTCTAGATCAGAAGCCTGGAGCCAAGCAAGACGTCGGGCTGCTATAGCAATGCCCGAAGCCCTACCAGCACCCTCAAAGGAATCAAAAGCTGCCCTGTTGGAGAACTTTGAAATATCCAAAAGGTGTTTCACTAAGGAAATGAACTGCTCCCTCTTATCCTCAGGGATAAAGGGGGCAAAATGCCGAACTTTTAGAGCGATTTCACTGAGAAACATGCCCATGTAAAGACTATAGGAATTAATCCTGGCTATAAGCATAGTAGCCTGGAAAATTTTCCTGCCAAGAGTCTAGAGTCTTACATTCTCGCCCTGGAGGAGTAGAAGAGTGCCTTTTGGTACTCTTTATCTTCTTCATTGCAGACTTCACCACAATAGAATGGTGAGGCAACTGAGTTTTTTGGAAACCAGGAGAAGGGGGGACACGGTACATGGTGTCCAACCTGCGAGAAGAAGGAGACAATGTTAGAGGAGCCTCCCATAAGTCCATCAAGTGTTCTTGAAGGATTTCATGGATAGGCAGGGTAACTGCCTCTTTAGGAGACTTAGAGTATCCTAAAATATCCAGTTTCTTTGATCTGGGTTCCTTTTCAGAGGATGAAGCAATAGAAAGACCTTTAGTCATTTCTATGATGAAGTCCTGAAAGGACAAATCCTCTGGTGGAGACATTCTCCTTTTAGGAGAAGAAGGCTCCTCAGGAAGATCAAGGGAGAACTCATCAGAATCATCAGAGGAGTTAAAATCCTCTGAAGAAGCAGAGTATCCTCTATGTGCTTCCAACGCACGATACGCATACCGTTCGGTATCGACATCGGGCGTACCGGGTATGGGATCGGTACCGGGCAAAAGCCCGGATCCGGCATGCGGAACCGATCTGCGTTTGGAAGACGATGGCCTCGGTTCCGGTATGGAAGCCATTACCGGAACCGGACCCGGTACCGCTGGCTGCGGTACCGAGGGCGTAGCAGCATTAATAAAAGCCAGAATGGCCTGCTGCATGACTTGGACAGTATTGCCCATAGACGCCACTGCTGCCTGGATATCGGTACCGGTATGGGCCGGTACCCCAGAGCAGTACAACAGGTGATCTGTCGAGGCCGCGCCATCGATGTCAACCTGTGACCCCATGATTGCTTTGGAGGCCGGAGCCTCCCGCCGGGGTTTTTTGGCCTGGGCAGAATCCTCGAACTCAGAATTGAGAGCCTCTCGATCTTTAGAAAGAGATTTGCTTTTAGAGGATTTGCCCACTGGAGTTTTGGTTACCTGAGATCCATCCGGAGAGGAAGACCTGGATGACTGTGATGCTTCTGAAGGAAACAGCACATGGAACTTGTTGGCCCGGTTCTGCAATCCACGTTTCGACATCTGGGAGCAGGATGGGCAGTCCGGTATGGAATGGTCAGGTCCTAAACATTTAAGACACCATTCATGGGTGTCTGTAAGAGGAATGACAGCACTGCACTTGGTACACTTTTTAAAACCAGGAACTGGCTTCTCCATGAGGAGAATTTGTGTAGGCCTGAAGGCCTAACAAAGTATCAAGCTGTGCTGAAGAAAAGAAATTTTTTTTTTTTTTTTTTTAAAGAAAGAAAGAGAGACCGGCAGTACCGGTTTCAGAATGGGGAAGGCAGGTACGCGGTCTAAAGAAAACAATAAAATTAACAATTTCTTCAGCGGTGACAGGAACACGACCTGCTGGCGCCGCGGAAATAAAGAAACTGACGAGAGCTGGTCAGGAAGGCGGGAAGGCAGCGCGCATGTGCAGTGGGAGGCCCCAAAAGCTTTTAATCTGAAAAGCTGGGGAGCTTTCCCGCGCGGGCTCCGTCGGTACCGACGTACCCATATGTGATGACTTATTCCTGCTTGTTCCTGGAGATCACACTATACAAACTAGCATGCATTCCAGTATGATGCACTGATATATATACACAGCACAGACTCGTATACCCAGCCCATCACCTAATCTATACAAAGCCCTATATCACACTTCTCACACGAACACTAAAACCCAGCCTACAACTAGAATTCCAGTTTCCTGCAGTACTTCAAGCATAAGTTCTAGTCCAATTCTGTTCTTATGTAAATTGGTACATTTTACATTTTCACTATTTAAATCTCTTTTAGATTACAAACATTCAGTTCTTTTGCAAGCTTTCTGGGGTGCGTGGATAATTATTTTAATCTCTTTTGGTTACCTTTCATTCTCTCTATTTAGAGTTTTTCTTTATTTCCTTTTCTCCTTTCTCTCACCACATCCTGTCCCTTTCCCTCCAAGAGGGACTTTGTCTCTTTCACTGTTCTCTCTTCCTCTCTCTCCTATTTGATCTCTCCAGCAGTTCCCAGTCCCACTCTGCTCCCTACCTTTTCCCATCAACCTGCCAATCTCACAACCCTCCACCCCAGTTCCTTCTATTTCCAGCTATCCCTCCTCCATATCCTCTGCTCTTCCCCTCTCCCTTCTCTTTCACCCCATCCAGCTCTCCCTGCTATTCCCATCAACCTGCCAATCTCGCGACCCTCCACCCCAGTTCCTTCTATTTCCAGCTATCCCTCCTCCATATCCTCTTCTTCCCCTCTCCCTTCTCTTTCACCCCATCCAGCTCTCCCTGCTATTCCCATCAACCTGCCAATCTCACAACCCTCCACCCCAGTTCCTTCTATTTCCAGCTATCCCTCCTCCGTATCCTCTTCTTCCCCTCTCCCTTCTCTTTCATCCCATCCAGCTCTCCCTGCTATTCCCATCAACCTGCCAATCTCACAACCCTCCACCCCAGTTCCTTCTATTTCCAGCTATCCCTCCTCCGTATCCTCTTCTCTTCCCCTCTCCCTTCTCTTCCACCCCATCCAGCTCTCCCTGCTATTCCCATCAACCTGCCAATCTCTCGACCCTCCACCCCAGTTCCTTCTATTTCCAGCTATCCCTCCTCCGTATCCTCTGCTCTTTCCCTCTCCCTTCTCTTTCACCCCATCCAGCTCTCCCTGCTATTCCCATCAACCTGCCAATCTCGAGACCCCCCACCCCAGTTCCTTCTATTTCCAGCTATCCCTCCTCCATATCCTCTTCTTCCCCTCTCCCTTCTCTTTCACCCCATCCAGCTCTCCTTGCTATTCCCATCAACCTGCCAATCTCACAACCCTGCACCCCAGTTTCTTCTATTTCCAGCTATCCCTCCTCCATATCCTCTTCTTCCCCTCTCCCTTCTCTTTCACCCCATCCAGCTCTCCCTGCTATTCCCATCAACCTGCCAATCTCTCGACCCTGCACCCCAGTTCCTTCTATTTCCAGCTATCCCTCCTCCGTATCCTCTGCTCTTCCCCTCTCCCTTCTCTTTCACCCCATCCAGCTCTCCCTGCTATTCCCATCAACCTGCCAATCTCACGACCCTCCACCCCAGTTCCTTCTATTTCCAGCTATCCCTCCTCCGTATTCTCTTCTCTTCCCCTCTCCCTTCTCTTCCACCCCATCCAGCTCTCCCTGCTATTCCCATCAACTTGCCAATCTCACAACCCTCCACCCCAGTACCTTCTATTTCCAGCTATCCCTCCTCCATATCCTCTTCTTCCCCTCTCCCTTCTCTTTCACCCCATCCAGCTCTCCCTGCTATTCCCATCAACCTGCCAATCTCACAACCCTCCACCCCAGTTCCTTCTATTTCCAGCTATCCCTCCTCCATATCCTCTTCTTCCCCTCTACCTTCTCTTTCACCCCATCCAAATCTCCCTGCTATTCCCATCAACCTGCCAATCTCACAACCCTCCACCCCAGTTCCTTCTATTTCCAGCTATCCCTCCTCCGTATTCTCTTCTTCCCCTCTCCCTTCTCTTTCACCCCATCCAGCTCTCCCTGCTATTCCCTTCAACCTGCCAATCTCACAACCCTCCACCCCAGTTCCTTCTATTTCCAGCTATCCCTCCTCCGTATTCTCTTCTTCCCCTCTCCCTTCTCTTTCACCCCATCCAGCTCTCCCTGCTATTCCAATCAATCTGCCAATCTCACAACCCTCCACCCCAGTTCCTTCTATTTCCAGCTATCCCTCCTCCGTATCCTCTTCTTCCCCTCTCCCTTCTCTTTCATCCCATCCTGCTCTCCCTGCTATTCCCATCAACCTGCCAATCTCACAACCCTCCACCCCAGTTCCTTCTATTTCCAGCTATCCCTCCTCCGTATTCTCTTCTTCCCCTCTCCCTTCTCTTTCACCCCATCCAGCTCTCCCTGCTATTCCCATCAACCTGCCAATCTCACAACCCTGCACCCCAGTTCCTTCTATTTCCAAATATCCCTCCTCCGTATTCTCTTCTTCCCCTCTCTCCCTTCTCTTTCACCCCATCCAGCTCTCCCTGCTATTCCCTTCAACGTGCCAATCTCAAAACCCTCAAACACAGTTCCTTCTATTTCCAGCTATCCCTCCTCCGTATTCTCTTCTTCCCCTCTCCCTTCTCTTTCACCCCATCCAGCTCTCCCTGCTAGTCCAATCAACCTGCCAATCTCACAACCCTCCACCCCAGTTCCTTCTATTTCCAGCTATCCCTCCTCCGAATTCTCTTCTTCCCCTCTCCCTTCTCTTTCACCCCATCCAGCTCTCCCTGCTATTCCCATCAACCTGCCAATCTCGAGACTCTGCACCCCAGTTCCTTCTATTTCCAAATATCCCTCCTCCATATCCTCTTCTCTTCCCCTCTCCCTTCTCTTTCACCCCATCCAGCTCTCCCTGCTATTCCCATCAACCTGCCAATCTCGCGACCCTCCACCCCAGATCCTTCTATTTCCAGCTATCCCTCCTCCGTATCCTCTGCTCTTCCCCTCTCCCTTCTCTTTCAGCCCATCCAGCTCTCCTTGCTATTCCCATCAACCTGCCAATCTCACAACCCTCCACCCCAGTTCCTTCTATTTCCAGCTATCCCTCCTCCATATCCTCTTCTTCCCCTCTCCCTTCTCTTTCATCCCATCCAGCTCTCCCTGCTATTCCCATCAACCAGCCAATCTCACAACCCTCCACCCCAGTTCCTTCTATTTCCAGCTATCCCTCCTCCATATCCTCTTCTTCCCCTCTCCCTTCTCTTTCACCCCATCCAGCTCTCCCTGCTATTCCCATCAACCTGCCAATCTCACAACCCTCCACCCCAGTTCCTTCTATTTCCAGCTATCCCTCCTTCGTATCCTCTTCTTCCCCTCTCCCTTCTCTTTCATCCCATCCAGCTCTCCCTGCTATTCCCATCAACCTGCCAATCTCACAACCCTCCACCCCAGTTCCTTCTATTTCCAGCTATCCCTCCTCCGTATCCTCTTCTTCCCCTCTCCCTTCTCTTTCACCCCATCCAGCTCTCCCTGCTATTCCCATCAACCTGCCAATCTCACAGCCCTCCACCCCAGTTCCTTCTATTTCCAGCTATCCCTCCTCCGTATCCTCTGCTCTTCCCCTCTCCCTTCTCTTTCACCCCATCCAGCTCTCCTTGCTATTCCCATCAACCTGCCAATCTTGCGACCCTCCACCCCAGTTCCTTCTATTTCCAGCTATCCCTCCTCCATATCCTCTTCTTCCCCTCTCCCTTCTCTTTCACCCCATCCAGCTCTCCCTGCTATTCCCATCAACCTGCCAATCTCACAACCCTCCACCCAAGTTCCTTCTATTTCCAGCTATCCCTCCTCCATATCCTCTTCTTCCCCTCTCCCATCTCTTTCACCCCATCCAGCTCTCCCTGCTATTCCCATCAACCTGCCAATCTCACAACCCTCCACCCCAGTTCCTTCTATTTCCAGCTATCCCTCCTCCATATCCTCTTCTCTTCCCCTCTCCCTTCTCTTTCACCCCATCCAGCTCTCCCTGCTATTCCCATCAACCTGCCAATCTCGCGACCCCGCACCCCAGTTCCTTCTATTTCCAGCTATCCCTCCTCCATATCCTCTTCTTCCCCTCTCCCTTCTCTTTCACCCCATCCAGCTCTCCTTGCTATTCCCATCAACCTGCCAATCTCACAACCCTGCACCCCAGTTCCTTCTATTTCCAGCTATCCCTCCTCAGTATCCTCTTCTGCCCCGCTCTCCCTTCTCTTTCACCCCCATCCAGCTCTCCCTGCTATTCCCATCAACCTGCCAATCTCACAACCCTCCACCCCCAGTTCCTTCTATTTCCAGCTATCCCTCCTCCGTATCCTCTGCTCTTCCCCTCTCCCTTTTCTTTCACCCCATCCAGCTCTCCCTGCTATTCCCATCAACCTGCCAATCTCACAACCCTCCACCCCAGTTCCTTCTATTTCCAGCTATCCCTCCTCCGTATCCTCTGCTCTTCCCCTCTCCCTTCTCTTTCACCCCATCCAGCTCTCCCTGCTATTCCCATCAACCTGCCAATCTCGCGACCCCGCACCCCAGTTCCTTCTATTTCCAGCTATCCCTCCTCCATATCCTCTTCTTCCCCTCTCCCATCTCTTTCACCCCATCCAGCTCTCCCTGCTATTCCCATCAACCTGCCAATCTCACAACCCTCCACCCCAGTTCCTTCTATTTCCAGCTATCCCTCCTCCATATCCTCTTCTCTTCCCCTCTCCCTTCTCTTTCACCCCATCCAGCTCTCCCTGCTATTCCCATCAACCTGCCAATCTCGCGACCCCGCACCCCAGTTCCTTCTATTTCCAGCTATCCCTCCTCCATATCCTCTTCTTCCCCTCTCCCTTCTCTTTCACCCCATCCAGCTCTCCTTGCTATTCCCATCAACCTGCCAATCTCACAACCCTGCACCCCAGTTCCTTCTATTTCCAGCTATCCCTCCTCTGTATCCTCTTCTTCCCCTCTCCCTTCTCTTTCACCCCATCCAGCTCTCCCTGCTATTCCCATCAACCTGCCAATCTCACAACCCTCCACCCCAGTTCCTTCTATTTCCAGCTATCCCTCCTCCGTATCCTCTGCTCTTCCCCTCTCCCTTTTCTTTCACCCCATCCAGCTCTCCCTGCTATTCCCATCAACCTGCCAATCTCACAACCCTCCACCCCAGTTCCTTCTATTTCCAGCTATCCCTCCTCCGTATCCTCTGCTCTTCCCCTCTCCCTTCTCTTTCAGCCCATCCAGCTCACCTAGATATTCCCATCAGCCTGCCAATCTCGCGACCCCGCACCCCAGTTCCTTCTATTTCCAGCTATCCCTCCTCCATATCCTCTTCTTCCCCTCTCCCTTCTCTTTCACCCATCCAGCTCTCCGTGCTATTCCCATCAACCTGCCAATCTCACAACCCTGCACCCCAGTTCCTTCTATTTCCAGCTATCCCTCCTCTGTATCCTCTTCTTCCCCTCTCCCTTCTCTTTCACCCCATCCAGCTCTCCCTGCTATTCCCATTAACCTGCCAATCTCACAACCCTCCACCCCAGTTCCTTCTATTTCCAGCTATCCCTCCTCCGTATCCTCTTCTTCCCCTCTCCCTTCTCTTTCACCCCATCCAGCTCTACTTGCTATTCCCATCAACCTGCCAATCTCACAACCCTCCACCCCAGTTCCTTCTATTTCCAGCTATCCCTCCTCCATATCCTCTTCTTCCCCTCTCCCTTCTCTTTCACCCCATCCAGCTCTCCCTGCTATTCCCATCAACCTGCCAAACTCGCGACCCCCCACCCCAGTTCCTTCTATTTCCAGCTATCCCTCCTCCATATCCTCTTCTTCCCCTCTCCCTTCTCTTTCACCGCATCCAGCTGTCCCTGCTATTCCCATCAACCTGCCAATCTCACAACCCTCCACCCCAGTTCCTTCTATTTCCAGCTATCCCTCCTCCATATCCCTTCTTCCCTCTCCCTTCTCTTTCACCCCATCCAGCTCTCCTTGCTATTCCCATCAACCTGCCAATCTCACAACCCTGCACCCCAGTTCCTTCTATTTCCAGCTATCCCTCCTCCATATCCTCTGCTTCCCCTCTCCCTTCTCTTTCACCCCATCCAGCTCTCCCTGCTATTCCCATCAACCTGCCAATCTCTCGACCCTGCACCCCAGTTCCTTCTATTTCCAGCTATCCCTCCTCCGTATCCTCTGCTCTTCCCCTCTCCCTTCTCTTTCACCCCATGCAGCTCTCCCTGCTATTCCCATCAACCTGCCAATCTCACAACCCTCCACCCCAGTTCCTTCTATTTCCAGCTATCCCTCCTCCGTATTCTCTTCTTCCCCTCTCCCTTCTCTTTCACCCCATCCAGCTCTCCCTGCTATTCCCTTCAACCTGCCAATCTCACAACCCTCCACCCCAGTTCCTTCTATTTCCAGCTATCCCTCCTCCGTATCCTCTTCTCTTCCCCTCTCCCTTCTCTTTCACCCCATCCAGCTCTCCCTGCTATTCCCATCAACCTGCCAATCTCGCGACCCTCCACCCCAGATCCTTCTATTTCCAGCTATCCCTCCTCCGTATCCTCTGCTCTTCCCCTCTCCCTTCTCTTTCAGCCCATCCAGCTCTCCTTGCTATTCCCATCAACCTGCCAATCTCGCGACCCCCCACCCCAGTTCCTTCTATTTCCAGCTATCCCTCCTCCATATCCTCTTCTTCCCCTCTCCCTTCTCTTTCACCCCATCCAGCTCTCCTTGCTATTCCCATCAACCTGCCAATCTCACAACCCTGCACCCCAGTTCCTTCTATTTCCAGCTATCCCTCCTCCATATCCTCTTCTTCCCCTCTCCCTTCTCTTTCACCCCATCCAGCTCCCCCTGCTATTCCCATCAACCTGCCAATCTCACAACCCTCCACCCCAGTTCCTTCTATTTCCAGCTATCCCTCCTCCGTATCCTCTTCTTCCCCTCTCCCTTCTCTTTCACCCCATCCAGCTCTCCCTGCTATTCCCATCAACCTGCCATTCTCTCGACCCCGCACCCCAGTTCCTTTTATTTCCAGCTATCCCTCCTCCATATCCTCTTCTTCCCCTGTCCCTTCTCTTTCACCCCATCCAGCTCTCCCTGCTATTCCCATCAACCTGCCAATCTCACAACCCTCCACCCCAGTTCCTTCTATTTCCAGCTATCCCTCCTCCATATCCTCTTCTTCCCCTCTCCCTTCTCTTTCACCCCATCCAGCTCTCCCTGCTATTCCCATCAACCTGCCAATCTCGCGACCCTCCACCCCAGTTCCTTCTATTTCCAGCTATCCCTCCTCCATATCCTCTTCTCTTCCCCTCTCCCTTCTCTTTCACCCCATCCAGCTCTCCCTGCTATTCCCATCAACCTGCCAATCTCACAACCCTGCACCCCAGTTCCTTCTATTTCCAGCTATCCCTCCTCCATATCCTCTTCTCTTCCCCTCTCCCTTCTCTTTCACCCCATCCAGCTCTCCTTGCTATTCCCATCAACCTGCCAATCTCACAACCCTCCACCCCAGTTCCTTCTATTTCCAGCTATCCCTCCTCCATATCCTCTTCTTCCCCTCTCCCTTCTCTTTCACCTCATCCAGCTCTCCCTGCTATTCCAATCAACCTGCCAATCTTGCGACCCTCCACCCCAGTTCCTTCTATTTCTAGGTATGCCTCCTCCATATCCTCTTCTTCCCCTCTCCCTTCTCTTTCACCCCATCCAGCTCTCCCTGCTATTCCCATCAACCTGCCAATCTCGCGACCCTCCACCCCCGTTCCTTCTATTTCCAGCTATCCCTCCTCCATATCCTCTTCTTCCCCTCTCCATACTCTTTCACCCCATCCAGCTCTCCTTGCTATTCCCATCAACCTGCCAATCTCTCGATCCTGCACCCCAGTTCCTTCTATTTCCAGCTATCCCTCCTCCGTATCCTCTTCTTCCCCTCTCCCTTCTCTTTCACCCCATCCAGCTCTCCCTGCTATTCCCATCAACCTGCCAATCTCACAACCCTCCACCCCAGTTCCTTCTATTTCCAGCTATCCCTCCTCCATATCCTCTTCTTCCCCTCTCCCTTCTCTTTCACCCCATCCAGCTCTCCCTGCTATTTCCATCAACCTGCCAATCTCGCGACCCTCCTCCCCAGTTCCTTCTATTTCCAGCTATCCCTCCTCCATATCCTCTTCTTCCCCTCTCCCTTCTCTTCCACCCCATCCAGCTCTCCCTGCTATTCCCATCAACCTGCCAATCTCTCAACCCCGCACCCCAGTTCCTTTTATTTCCAGCTATCCCTCCTCCATATCCTCTTCTCTTCCCCTCTCCCTTCTCTTTCACCCCATCCAGCTCTCCCTGCTATTCCCATCAACCTGCCAATCTCGCAACCCTCCACCCCAGTTCCTTCTATTTCCAGCTATCCCTCCTCCATATCCTCTTCTTCCCCTCTCCCTTCTCTTTCACCCCATCCAGCTCTCCCTGCTATTCTCATCAACCTGCCAATCTCACAACCCTCCACCCCAGTTCCTTCTATTTCCAGCTATCCCTCCTCCGTATCCTCTTCTTCCCCTCTCCCTTCTCTTTCACCCCATCCAGCTCTCCCTGCTATTCCCATCAACCTGCCAATCTCACAACCCTCCACCCCAGTTCCTTCTATTTCCAGCTATCCCTCCTCCGTATCCTCTTCTCTTCCCCTTTCCCTTCTCTTTCAGCCATTTTTAGCCCTCTTGAGTCCACACTCCTTCTTTCTTCCTCTTCCTTCTCCTGTGGTCTCCTTTTCTATCTCCACCCTACTCAAGCCAAGGAGGTGGAGAGGATTGAAGGCAAGACAGTTTGTCAGATGGACACAATAGTCAACTGGAAGGAGATAAGCAAGAAGCTGAATTCTGTGAAGTCAGCATAGTCACAGGATTTTAGCCAAAGGTACTACTACTACTACTAGTACCTACTACTACGTATCATTTCTATAGCGCTACAAGAAGTAAGCAGCACTGTGCATGTACAAGTAAGAGGCAGTCCCGGCTCATCAGAGCTTACAATCTAATCAAGACAGACCATACAACAACTGGGGACTGGGGTATATCAAGGGGAACGGCAAGATAAGGAGAGGCGATAACCAGGAGAATAAGGGGATCGGGATCCCAACACAGCCTCGGCGAGGTGGGTTTCAGCCTGGAACAGGGCCAGAGAAAGAGCCGGGCGTACTAACTCCAAGCATATGGAGCAGCAAGATGGAATGAGCGAAATCTGAAGCTGATAGAGGCAGAGAAGGGCACAGCCTCGGCGAGGTGGGTTTTCAGCCTGGATTTGAACAGGGCCAGAGAAAGAGCCGGGCGTACTAACTCCAAGCATATGGAGCAGCAAGATGGAATGAGCGAAATCTGAAGCTGACAGAGGCAGAGAAGGGCACAGCCTCGGCGAGGTGGGTTTTCAGCCTGGATTTGAACAGGGCCGGAGAAAGAGCCAGGCGTACTAACTCCAAGCATATGGAGCAGCAAGATGGAATGAGCGAAATCTGAAGCTGACAGAGGCAGAGAAGGGCACAGCCTCGGCGAGGTGGGTTTCAGCCTGGATTTGAACAGGGCCGGAGAAAGAGCCGGGTACACTAACTCCAAGCATATGGAGCAGCAAGATGGAATGAGCGAAATCTGAAGCTGACAGAGGCAGAGAAGGGCACAGCCTCGGCGAGGTGGGTTTCAGCCTGGATTTGAACAGGGCCGGAGAAAGAGCCGGGCGCACTAACTCCAAGCATATGGAGCAGCAAGTTGGAATGAGCGAAATCTGAAGCTGACAGAGGCAGAGAAGGGCACAGCCTCGGCGAGGTGGGTTTCAGCCTGGATTTGAACAGGGCCAGAGAAAGAGCCGGGCGTACTAACTCCAAGCATATGGAGCAGCAAGATGGAATGAGCGAAATCTGAAGCTGACAGAGGCAGAGAAGGGCACAGCCTCGGCGAGGTGGGTTTCAGCCTGGATTTGAACAGGGCCAGAGAAAGAGCCGGGCACACTAACTCCAAGCATATGGAGCAGCAAGATGGAATGAGCGAAATCTGAAGCTGACAGAGGCAGAGAAGGGCACAGCCTCGGCGAGGTGGGTTTCAGCCTGGATTTGAACAGGGCCGGAGAAAGAGCCGGGCGTACTAATTCCAAGCATATGGAGCAGCAAGATGGAATGAGCGAAATCTGAAGCTGACAGAGGCAGAGAAGGGCACAGCCTCGGCGAGGTGGGTATCAGCCTGGATTTGAACAGGGCCGGAGAAAGAGCCGGGCGTACTAACTCCAAGCATATGGAGCAGCAAGATGGAATGAGCGAAATCTGAAGCTGACAGAGGCAGAGAAGGGCACAGCCTCGGCGATGTGTGTTTCAGTCTGGATTTGAACAGGGCCGGAGAAAGAGCCGGGCGTACTAACTCCAAGCATATGGAACAGCAAGATGGAATGAGCGAAATCTGAAGCTGACAGAGGCAGAGAAGGGCACAGCCTCGGCGAGGTGGGTTTCAGCCTGGATTTGAACAGGGCCGTAGAAAGAGCCAGGCACACTAACTCCAAGCATATGGAGCAGCAAGATGGAATGAGCGAAATCTGAAGCTGACAGAGGCAGAGAAGGGTACAGCCTCGGCGAGGTGGGTTTTCAGCCTGGATTTGAACATGGCCGGAGAAAGAGCCGGGCGTACTAACTCCAAGCATATGGAGCAGCAAGATGGAATGAGCGAAATCTGAAGCTGACAGAGGCAGAGAAGTGCACAGCCTCGGCGAGGTGGGTTTCAGCCTGGATTTGAACAGGGCCAGAGAAAGAGCCGGGCACACTAACTCCAAGCATATGGAGCAGCAAGATGGAATGAGCGAAATCTGAAGCTGACAGAGGCAGAGAAGGGCACAGCGTCGGCGAGGTGGGTTTCAGCCTGGATTTGAACAGGGCCGGAGAAAGAGCCGGGCGTACTAACTCCAAGCATATGGAGCAGCAAGATGGAATGAGCGAAATCTGAAGCTGACAGAGGCAGAGAAGGGCACAGCCTCGGCGAGGTGGGTTTCAGCCTGGATTTGAACAGGGCCGGAGAAAGAGCCGGGCACACTAACTCCAAGCATATGGAGCAGCAAGATGGAATGAGCGAAATCTGAAGCTGACAGAGGCAGAGAAGGGCACAGCCTCGGCGAGGTGGGTTTTCAGCCTGGATTTGAACAGGGCCGGAGAAAGAGCCGGGCACACTAACTCCAAGCATATGGAGCAGCAAGATGGAATGAGCGAAATCTGAAGCTGACAGAGGCAGAGAAGGGCACAGCCTCGGCGAGGTGGGTTTCAGCCTGGATTTGAACAGGGCCAGAGAAAGAGCCGGGCACACTAACTCCAAGCATATGGAGCAGCAAGATGGAATGAGCGAAATCTGAAGCTGATAGAGGCAGAGAAGGGCACAGCCTCGGCGAGGTGGGTTTCAGCCTGGATTTGAACAGGGCCGGAGAAAGAGCCAGGCACACTAACTCCAAGCATATGGAGCAGCAAGATGGAATGAGCGAAATCTGAAGCTGACAGAGGCAGAGAAGGGCACAGCCTCGGCAAGGTGGGTTTTCAGCCTGGATTTGAACAGGGCCGGAGAAAGAGCCAGGCGTACTAACTCCAAGCATATGGAGCAGCAAGATGGAATGAGCGAAATCTGAAGCTGACAGAGGCAGAGAAGGGCACAGCCTCGACGAGGTGGGTTTCAGCCTGGATTTGAATAGGGCCGGAGAAAGAGCCGGGCGTACTAACTCCAAGCATATGGAGCAGCAAGATGGAATGAGCGAAATCTGAAGCTGATAGAGGCAGAGAAGGGCACAGCCTCGACGAGGTGGGTTTCAGCCTGGATTTGAACAGGGCTGGAGAAAGAGCCGGGCGTACTAACTCCAAGCATATGGAGCAGCAAGATGGAATGAGCGAAATCTGAAGCTGACAGAGGCAGAGAAGGGCACAGCCTCGGCGAGGTGTGTTTCAGCCTGGATTTGAACAGGACCGGAGAAAGAGCCGGGCGTACTATATCCAAGCATATGGAGCAGCAAGATGGAATGAGCGAAATCTGAAGCTGACAGAGGCAGAGAAGGGCACAGCCTCGGCGAGGTTGGTTTCAGCCTGGAACAGGGCCGGAGAAAGAGCCGGGCACACTATCTCCAAGCATATGGAGCAGCAAGATGGAATAAGCGAAATCTGAAGCTGACAGAGGCAGAGCAGGGCACAGCCTCGGCGAGGTGGGTTTCAGCCTGGATTTGAACAGGGCCGGAGAAAGAACCGGGCGTACTAACTCCAAGCATATGGAGCAGCAAGATGGAATGAGCGAAATCTGAAGCTGACAGAGGCAGAGAAGGGCACAGCCTCGGCAAGGTGGGTTTTCAGCCTGGATTTGAACAGGGCCAGAGAACGAGCCGGGCGTACTAACTCCAAGCATATGGAGCAGCAAGATGGAATGAGCGAAATGTGAAGCTGACAGAGGCAGAGAAGGGCACAGCCTCGGCGAGGTGGGTTTTCAGCCTGGATTTGAACAGGGCCGGAGAAAGAGCCAGGCGTACTAACTCCAAGCATATGGAGCAGCAAGATGGAATGAGCGAAATCTGAAGCTGACAGAGGCAGAGAAGGGCACAGCCTCGGCAAGGTGGGTTTTCAGCCTGGATTTGAACAGGGCCAGAGAAAGAGCCGGGCGTACTAACTCCAAGCATATGGAGCAGCAAGATGGAATGAGCGAAATCTGAAGCTGACAGAGGCAGAGAAGGGCACAGCCTCGACGAGGTGGGTTTCAGCCTGGATTTGAATAGGGCCGGAGAAAGAGCCGGGCGTACTAACTCCAAGCATATGGAGCAGCAAGATGGAATGAGCGAAATCTGAAGCTGATAGAGGCAGAGAAGGGCACAGCCTCGACGAGGTGGGTTTCAGCCTGGATTTGAATAGGGCCGGAGAAAGAGCCGGGCGTACTAACTCCAAGCATATGGAGCAGCAAGATGGAATGAGCGAAATCTGAAGCTGATAGAGGCAGAGAAGGGCACAGCCTCGGCGAGGTGGGTTTCAGCCAGGATTTGAACAGGGCCGGAGATAGAGCCAGGCGTACTAACTCCAAGCATATGGAGCAGCAAGATGGAATGAGCGAAATCTGAAGCTGACAGAGGCAGAGAAGGGCTCAGCCTCGGCGAGGTGTGTTTCAGCCTGGATTTGAACAGGACCGGAGAAAGAGCCGGGCGTACTATCTCCAAGCATATGGAGCAGCAAGATGGAATGAGCGAAATCTGAAGCTGACAGAGGCAGAGAAGGGCACAGCCTCGGCGAGGTGGGTTTTCAGCCTGGATTTGAACAGGGCCGGAGAAAGAGCCGGGCACACTAACTCCAAGCATATGGAGCAGCAAGATGGAATGAGCGAAATCTGAAGCTGATAGAGGCAGAGAAGGGCACAGCCTCGGTGAGGTGGGTTTCAGCCTGGATTTGAACAGGGACGGAGAAAGATCCGGGCGTACTAACTCCAAGCATATGGAGCAGCAAGATGGAATGAGTGAAATCTGAAGCTGACAGAGGCAGAGAAGGGCACAGCCTCGGCGAGGTGGGTTTTCAGCCTGGATTTGAACAGGGCCGGAGAAAGAGCCGGGCGTACTAACTCCAAGCATATGGAGCAGCAAGATGGAATGAGTGAAATCTGAAGCTGACAGAGGTAGAGAAGGGCACAGCCTCGGCGAGGTGGGTTTTCAGCCTGGATTTGAACAGGGCCGGAGAAAGAGCCGGGCGTACTAACTCCAAGCATATGGAGCAGCAAGATGGAATGAGCGAAATCTGAAGCTGACAGAGGCAGAGAAGGGCACAGCCTCGGCGAGGTTGGTTTCAGCCTGGAACAGGGCCGGAGAAAGAGCCGGGCACACTATCTCCAAGCATATGGAGCAGCAAGATGGAATAAGCGAAATCTGAAGCTGACAGAGGCAGAGCAGGGCACAGCCTCGGCGAGGTGGGTTTCAGCCTGGATTTGAACAGGGCCGGAGAAAGAGCCGGGCGTACTAACTCCAAGCATATGGAGCAGCAAGATGGAATGAGCGAAATCTGAAGCTGATAGAGGCAGAGAAGGGCACAGCCTCGGCGAGGTGGGTTTCAGCCTGGGTTTGAACAGGGCCGGAGAAAGAGCCAGGCGTACAAACTCCAAGCATATGGAGCAGCAAGATGGAATGAGCGAAATCTGAAGCTGACAGAGGCAGAGAAGGGCACAGCCTCTGCGAGGTGGGTTTCAGCCTGGATTTGAACAGGGCCGGAGAAAGAGCTGGGCACACTATCTCCAAGCATATGGAGCAGCAAGATGGAATGAGCGAAATCTGAAGCAGATAGAGGCAGAGAAGGGCACAGCCTCGGCGAGGTGGGTTTTCAGCCTGGATTTGAACAGGGCCAGAGAAAGAGCCGGATGTACTAACTCCAAGTATATGGAGCAGCAAGATTGAATGAGCGAAATCTGAAGCTGACAGAGGCAGAGAAGGGCACAGCCTCGGCGAGGTGGGTATCAGCCTGGATTTGAACAGGGCCGGAGGAAAAGCCGGGTGTACTATCTCGAAGCATATGGAGCAGCAAGATGGAATGAGCGAAATCTGAAGCTGAAAGAGGCAGAGAAGGGCACAGCCTCGGCGAGGTGGGTTTTCAGCCTGGATTTGAACAGGGCCGGAGAAAGAGCCGGGCGTACTAACTCCAAGCATATGGAGCAGCAAGATGGAATGAGTGAAATCTGAAGCTGATAGAGGCAGAGAAGGGCACAGATAGAAGGGATCTGCTAGAGGAGCGGAGTTCCTGAGGAGGGGCTGTAGGGAGAGAAAAAAGAGGAAAGGTAGCGAAGAGCTGCAGAATGAATAAGGCGCAGGAATGTAGGTAGCAGATTTTGGAAGTTTGTTTTGCCTTAGGACATGGAATGGGTGGATGAGAGCATCCAAAGCAGAAGAGAGTACAGTGTTATAAAGAGAGGCTACCTCTCCAACAGACTAGGGCAACATAGTTGATGAGAGATAAGATGAGATAAAGGTGGAGAGTGTGGAAGGGTTGACTGTCTGAAGATTACTGTGTTGGAGATTAGATGAGACTAGAGGGGGGAGGGGGTGGTGTTAAGTGTGAGGGGTTACAGACAATAGTCAGGTGGGTGAAAACGGATTTGGAGAAGAATGACAGCAAGCAGTTAGAGAAAATGATGAGGCTGCGGCAGTGACCATGTTGATGAGTAGGGATGGTAGATTGAATGAGGGGGTTAAAGTGAGGAGCTTTGAGACATAAACGTCAGAGTGATCATCAACATGAATGTTAATATCTCCAAGAATGAGGGAAGGGGAAGATGACTGAAGAAATAAGAAAATCCACAAGTCCAAGTCAGTGAGAAAGGAAAAGCTAGACTTATCAGGGGGGTCAATAAATGACAGCTACTCGGAGAGGTCTTGAGTACATAGGTCAATGGAATGGACTTCAGACTGAGGTGGAAGTAGGGGTTAAAACTAGCAGGGAGGAGAGTAGCAATCCACCACCACCATGGCCAACTGGATGAGGCGCAAGGTAGCCTTCATGACAGAGGGTAGAAACTGAAGGGGGCGCAAGAAGATGCAGAGCATTAGAGATAAAGAGATTGTGAATGTAGATAAGTTTGTTGGAGGCTGAATGGTCGTTCCACTGGGTGGATGAGAAACGGAGGAGAGAGGGAAGAATGAGAGATATTGGAGGGGTTGTGGTTGCATTTCCATTTCCATAGGGATTTAAAGAAATGCCTAAGGTTGCCATTATGGCAAGATTGTTTTAAAAGGGGCAGCAAGACAGAATGAAACACAGACGGAAACAGCTTATGGTCCAGATTCTTAGTACATGCGATAGATATGTTGCCCTATCACACAAACATACTGTATAAATCTAAACAAATCAGATCAGTGCATTTTTCCTAGGGAAAAAAAAAGGTGCCAATCCTCATATGCAGGCTCTTTCATTAATACATGACGGCCTTGGGTCGATTCAGCAGGCAATAAAAAAAGTGCTGCATACCCCTCGAGAAAAGCCCTGTATCAGATTAAATTAAAAGTTGGAAATGCTTATCTGGAATAGCTCCGATATCCATGAAACCTCTTCTTAGAAAGGTTTTTCAGCAACCAGATACTGGCCTCACTCCCAGGCACAAGCTTGTCTGTCTCAGGCTTATCTAGCCCGGGTGTAACTGCAACTAGCTCTCAGAAACATGAATTGCTTTAAACCTGGAGGGTATTAGGAAGGATCTGCTTCTTTGGAAAACCGAGCCCTTAGCAGTGTGCACTCCTTTGCTAAACTGGAATTTTGTCAGTAGGTGCTGCTTTGCTAAATCAGCCCCTTTTCAGTGTTATTTATTTATTTTATTATTTATTACAGTTTCTTATATACCGCGCTATTCGGTATCAGCGCAGTTTACATCATAACATAACTACCATAACGACAAGTTGTCAGGTTTTACATCGAACAGGGATACAAACTTGGATAACAGGGTAAACTATATACATAAGCTATTTACACAGCAAGGATAGTTAAAAATCAGATAATGAATATGAGGGCATTTCTAGAGTGGGTCAATTCTTGAGAAGGGTATCTAGGTTCAATTGCTGGCTGGGAAGTATTGGAGGAAGAGGTAGGTTTTGAGTGCCTTCAGTGCAATGGGCCACTCATCACAGCTGTGGCAACTAAGCACCTTGCCTCTCTAGATCTGGGAGTTCAGAAGCCTTAAGGAGGAGGAAGAGAAGGAGTGTATCCCCACAGCAGGTCCTGAAGTTCCTTCCCTCCTTCTCCGTTTCCCTTTGTGTCTGCGTTAGCGGCAGAACCACAGAAGCACATAGCTATAAATACCATATCAAGAGAGGAAAGGAGCTGGGATATTTCAGAAATAGATGGTTATTTCTAGAGAACACTGCCATGTGACCCCCCCTCCAAGACTGCCTCGTAACGCCAACGCAATGACTGCAACTGTGAAGATCCAATCCCTGAACAAGAAGAAAGAGAGCGAGAGACAGAAGAGAAAGAGAATAAAGAGGGAAAGAGAGGGAACCACAGAAAAAGAAGGATAGAGAAAGAAAAAAAGCACCCGCTGCACCGATAACACTGAAAAGGGGTCAATTTACCTAAGAAGTGTACACTGCATCAATAATACTGAAAAGGGACTGATTTACTAAAGGAGCGCACATTGCACTGATAACACCGAAAAGGAGTCAACTTTCCAAAGAAGCGCACACTACCTAATGCTCCCAAGGTTTAAAGCAGTCCATGTTTCTGATAGCTATTCACAGGAACCCCTGGGCAAGAGAAGCCAGAGAGAGACACACACAATAAAGGTAATGTGCTCTCTGGATGGAATAATGGCTGAGATATGGAGAGACTGGAGCGGGTGCAGGTAATTCCAGCAGGAAATGTACTTACAATGAAGGGGGCACTGACCACCCAGGTCTCTCATAGTATGGCGACCCCATACAGGGGTGTAGAGAGAAATATATTCAGTGAGACCAGGAAAACAAGCAACTCTTCTCTCTCCCTTCTCCCACAAAGGCCAATGAAAAAGCAATGCTCAACTGGGCCCCAGTAAGGGCGCAGGACAGGTTCTCATTCCACTGCTGAGAGTTTGGGGGAGAGTCTCACTATGAGTTCTAATAAAGGCTTTCTGGGGAGGGGGAACCTCTGTCGTTCTGAGGCATACTGTATGGGACCTGCGAGAGGACAGGCTGGCACTGTCTGATCCGAACAAGGCCCCTTAACTGCTTAACCCTGGTGCAGCTGCCCCTGGTATGCCCATCAGTGCCACTGCCAGGTGGAGGGAGGTCTATCAACACCCTGCAAAAAGAAAACCAAACTCTTTGCTTTCTTGGCAGAGAGAAGACAAAGGCTTTAGAGTCACATAGAAATAAACCTATAACACCACTTGGACCTTATACAGGATTTTTCAATCCACACTAGTGATATCCAACCAATCCTTTAATTAAAATTCTAGAATCCCCCACTTATTTGGAATAATTAAAATTTTATATGTATTTTTTGTTGGACTTTGTTTTTCTTAAGGCCACTATAGCAAAGTTGGTCTCAGCTTTAACAGAGATCTCACCGTGAAAGATGTATTAGCAGAATGGAAGAAGTATGTTAGCAGAACGGAGAAATGACTGGACTTTCTAAATAAGATACGTGTTGGATGGTCTTTGTTTTGTATCTGAAAATACCCTCATGCAGAAGAAAGCTATATCTCTTCGAAATGCGGTAGCTGTGGTCAGTATCTAGGATAGCAAATGATGGATGATATGAAGTGCAGCTCTGATTCATATCATAACTAATTTTAATTGCTAAAAAAAGTAAAATGGACTGTTAAAGCTGAGACCAACTTTGCTATAGTGGCCTTAAGAAAAACAAAGTCCAACAAAAAATATATACAAAAATACATATAAAATTTTAATTATTTCAAATAAGTGGAGGTTTCTAGAATTGTAATTAGAGGATTGGTTGGATATCACATAGAAATAAAGTCACTGTATATATGAACAACATACTATAAACCTTCCATGTTTACAAAGGGGATGAGATACCCAAAGTGAAGCTTGAAGAGTCCAAAGCAGATGAGCACAGCTGCATGAGAATCCCAAATTGCGTTATAATAGCACCTAAGGTGTAATTAGGAGCCATAGAATACATTCATCACATTTGCCATGATAAATAGTAAGTGCATTAGAATGTTTCTGTCATGCAAAGTCACTTGTAACATAGTAACATACATAGTAACATAGCAAATGACGGCAGATAAAGACCAGCATGGTCAATCTAGTCTGCCCAGCAAGATGGCAAGAGTAGGTGCACCTGTTGCTCTGTGCAGGCCACCCCTCCCCATGTCTTTGTTTAGGGGTGAACCCACCACTCCATGTAGGGCACCCCTATTTGTTGAGACGTTAGATGGTTCGGAAGTTAGATGGTACCGTTTATTTTGTTTTTATCCTGTTGCTGTAAAGGGATCCACTGTGTTTGTCCCATGCTGCTTTGAATTCCGTCACCATGTTTGCCCCCACTTTTGTGATGACAGCCCCCTGAAGAATAAGTCAAAGAAACGTCCCTATGTGTAAGCCATAAAGTCAGCACGATCTATCCGGATGAGGTCAATAGCCACTACTTGGACTGTAATCAGAAGCTAGCCTCCTTTTGCACATGGTAAATAAACCATTTTCACCCTGGTTCCATGGTATTCAATGGGGTAAGCCCCAGTACTCACAAACACTTCGTGCAATGAATATCTGAAAGTGCTACAGTGAATCCCAATGCCGATATACTCTCTTTCCAGCCACATACGCTTCACTCACAGCTCTCCTATCTATGAGGGATTAGCATTCAGAAGACCTTAGCCACACACATACCATCCTCTGCCTCATGGCCTTCTACCATATATCACTACAGCAGAGCAAGGTGAACCTTCTCTCCCATCACTTCATCAGCTGCTCTAAAGAACGCCTTCAAAAGCAAAGAGCTGATCTTGCCCCAAGCTTTCCCTCTTCTGTGGCAGGGCTCCTGCCATTCATGCTAATTGTGTTATGCACCAAACAACTGATGCATTGATAGACACACCAGGCTGCAGGTCACTTTTGCCAAGAGTCCAAAGAAGCATGGCAGATGTACCAAAGGAGCACAAACAGAGGCGATCTTTTTAAATAGCTCCGAGACATACTCTAGTTCCCAGTTTTGCTATGTTTTTGCCTTGATTAGATTGTCAGCTGTGATGAGCAGGGACTGTGTCTTACGTCTGTATGTGCAGCGCTGTGTATGCCTTGTAGCGCGATACAAATGATTAGTAGCAGTAGACGGCATCACTCAGCAGTGGAGGGAGGTACTGTGTTAAGGCACCGTTGCGTGTGCATGTCCATTGCTCATGTAAAGCAGGGTCATGAGCATCTCAGCTCATTCACTGCCTGCGCGGGGAATTTCTTCTCTGCACTTTGGATGTAGCCATGGAAAAGCGCAGGCTTCTACTGTGTTCCCTCAGAGTAATGTCTCCCCGATGACCTCCAGTTATTGGTTATGCTTAACAAGAAGGAGCAGGTGACCCTTGATAGGGCTAATGTGGGATTAGCCACTATTGGAAGTTGGTCTTCTGACAATCTCAAACTGAAACCAGAGAAGACGGATTCTGGCAACCGGGAAACCAGTTTGCATCCTTCTAACTATGATTTATCATGAATGGACTCTGTTGTCAGTAAATTCGGAGGTTTATCTGGATTCCGTTTTGGACATGCATTCTCTTATTGCTAAACTCACCACTAAATGTTCTTATCATAGCTTAATTTGTTCTGGAAGCTGAAACCTTATTTTGAAAACAGCTGATCTTGCTACACTTATTCATGTCTCGATGACAGCTCATCGGATCTACAGCAACACATTAGATGTTAGTATGCCAGAGAAACTAGTACGTCATTTCCAAATGGGCCACAATTACTGGTACTACTACTACCGAATATATGTATAGCGCTACAAGACGTACGCAGCGCTGCACAGACACATATAAAAGATGGTGCCTGCTCATCAGAGCTTACAATCTAGTCAAGGCCAACAACACAGTATCTGTAGACATGGGATACATCTAGCTGGAATGGTAAGGAAACACAAATGCAGCACAAGGTCTGTAGTTTGTTTGGGTGTGGAATGATGGATAATACACCATATCTGAAGAAACTACAGTGATTTCCTGTTGCTAGCCGGTCTGTGTTCAAGGTCTTCTGTTTGACTTTCAGAAGAGCTCATGGGCTGGGACCTCTATCACTTAGTGATTGCTTATTTCGGGAGGCGCCTTCTCACACATTACGTTCTCACAATGGCACTCTCTTGGTTGTTTCATCTGTAAAGGAAACTATGTTGGCCTTGGAGAGAAAGAGCTCTTTCCTGTTGCATGTCTTTGCAATGGGTTTTGGTAACTTGTTAAAGGCTCAGAAAGCCTACAGTCTCTTAGATTTACTGCTAGTGCTCATCTCAGCACTTGCACTGTTCCAAAGAGAGATGCTTCCTGGAGTTCATAAGGTGTAATACACAGAAGCAACACATAAAGATGCTCTTGGAAATGTTTTTTAATCAGGGCAGTGGTGCCTGGTTTCTGTATCATTCCACCATATTTTCTTCCCCGATTTCTTCTTATGGTATTTGAAGATCTTCTTTTTCTTCATATGTTTCATAGAACAGTCACTTGGTAGCAACACTTCCATGAAAAATGCCATTCTTGTGTTTTTTCCTTTATTACAATGTGCACAATTTGTTCTGTTGTAACTATCCATTGGGTTTTCATGGCAAGATACAGAAGTAGATTGCCGGGCCTTTCTTCCGCGCAGTTTAAGTTTGGTGTTGTTGCCGTTATCACAGAAATGTGATCCTCCGCCATCAACCCTATCCTATTCTGCTGCTACCCATATGGGTGGTTTGTCTTGGTCTGGCACCTGTCCATCTTGGGAGACCCTGCCAGTAGTTAAACTACCGATAGTTTAGCTCTCAGCATCACTGATGCACACAAGCCCTCACAGCACGACAAGCTGCAAACCAAGTGAGGATGGATAGTTACAACAAAACAAATTGTGCTATAGTGCTGGAAGATGAGACCCCCAGGTCGGAAGGCACTCAACTAGCTACTGGGGAAGAGCTGAAGACTTTTCAGAGTAAAGCCAGCATTTATGATGTGGTTGGATCAAAGCCCTTGGGATGTCTGACTGCTGATGTAGCTGCGCATGAAATGAGAGTCAGAAGCTGTAAAGATGTCTTACACATTGGAACATGGAACGTACGAAGCATGAACCAAGGGAAGTTGGAGGTGTTCAAGAATGAAATGGAACATGTACAACTTGATCTGTTGGGTGTCAGTGAACTGAAATGGACTGGCATCGGGCACTTTGCATCAGATGATCACATGGTCTACTATGCTGGAAATGAAAGACAAAGAAGAAATGGTGTTGCATTTATAATAAAGAAGAAACTTGCAAGAACTGTAATGAAATACAATGCAGTCAACGAACGCTTAATCTCTATGTGTCTACGAGGAATGCCTATCAACACAACTATAATTCAAGTATATGCCCCAACAACAGCTGCAGATGAGAATGAAATTGAAGAGTTCTATGAACAAGTACAAGCTGAAATTGACAGAACATGCAAACAGGATATCCTGATAGTCATGGGTGACTGGAACGCAAAAGTTGGCAACAAAGAAGAAGGCAAAGTAGTTGGAAAATATGGACTTGGCAACAGAAATGAAGCTGGAGAAAGACTCATAGAATTCTGCAAGACCAACTATCTATTCATCTCATCTTCTTCCAGCAACAGAAGCAGCGACTGTACACATGGACTTCATCCAATGGATTGTATAAAAATCAAATTGACTACATCTGTGGAAGTCAACAATGGAAAAGCTCTATAACATCAATAAAGACAAAACCTGGAGCTGACTGTGGTACAGATCATCAACTACTAGTATGAAAACTCAAGCTAAAGTTGAAAAAGAGCAAACCACTCATAAATGCAGCAAAATATGACCTTGAGAATATACCATTGGAATTTAAAGACTGCCTGCAAAATTGATTTGCTGCTTTAGATACAAATGAAAGAGCTCCAGAAGAGTTATGGAATGACATCAAGAAGATTGTGTTGGAAGAAAGCGAGAAGTCTCTACAAAAGGTGAAAAAGCAAAAACGGCCAAAATGGATGACGGAAGAAACTCTGAAAATTGCCCAGAAACGCAGAAAAGCTAAAGCCAGAGGAGAAAGAAAGACAATCACAGAACTCAACAGAGATTTCGAACATGCAGCAAGACAGGACAAGGAAAAGTACTACAACGACTCATGCAAGGAAATAGAAGCAGAAACTATTAGAGGAAGAATAAGATCGGCTTTCCTAAAGCTACGAGAGTTAAAGAAAAAGTTCCAGCCTCGAATTGGAATGTTACAAGATGCTCAAGGTTCTATGTTGAATGATGCTGAGAAGATCAAGAAAAGGTGGAAGGAATATACAGAGTTTTTATATAATATGTTTATGTTTATTGACTTAATATACCGCTAAATGAAAAACATCATAGCGGTTTACATAATTCAAATTATAGAAATACCATAAGGCAAAGGAAGAAGGAAAAGAAGCTACAATGGCGGATAGGAAAGCAAACCAAGCAGATTCATACGACAGGACAGTAGGGAGGAAAGAGAGAGAAGGGAAAGGGGAAGACAAAGTCATGTGAAGGGATCAGGAAGGTCGAAGACAAGGGCAAAGAAATGGGTTTTGAGGCTGTTCTTAAAAGTAGTATGTTCCTGCTCAAGCCGGATAGAAGAGGGCAGAGAGTTCCATAGGGCGGGGGCAAGGAAGAAGAACGCAGAGGAGCGGGTGGATTGGAGGCGAGCGCAGGTGGGTGAGGGAAGATGTAAGCGGTTTAGATGGAGGAATCGCAAGGAGCGAGCTGGGGTGTGAAAATGGACAAGGTCTGCTAGATACTGAGGGGAGTGGGTGTGAAGAACACGGTGGAGGAGCACCAGGATTTTAAAGTGAATGCAGAATTTAATGGGGAGCCAGTGAAGACGGATGAGAAGAGGAGTGATGTGATCACGCGTAGAAGAATGAAAGATGAGTCGGGCAGCAGTATTTTGGATGCGTTGGAGATGGTGCAGTTGTGTGGCGGGGAGACCGGCTAGGATTGAGTTACAGAAATCGACGCGAGGTATGACCAGGGACAAAAGGAGGGTAGAGAGATCCTGTGCAGAAAGAAAAGGCCTGATAGCGCGGATCTGACGTAGAAAGAAAAATGAAGTCTTTGAAATGTAAGCGATGTGATCCCGAAAGGTCAGGCAGGGGTCAAAGAGGACCCCCAGATAGCGAAAGGAAGAGACTAAGGGAATGGGTGAACCAGAGAAGGAGGGAGAGACCAGAGGGGAAGCACTATCACGGGAGAACCAGATGGCCAAGGCTTTTGTAAGATTAAGGTGTAAACAGTGAGTGGTGAGCCAGTTGGCTACGGCTGTGAGACACGTGTTCAGAGGAGAGAGATCAAGGGAAAGGGAGAAGGTGTGATACAGAAGGACCAGGTCATCAGTGTAGTAAAAGGCAGAAATAAAGATCAAGTGGACCAACAGCCGTTTCAACCTGGACCTTATGATCGGGAACCATTGGTGATGAAAGAAGAAGTTGAAGCAGCATTGAAAGCCTTATCAAAGAACAAAGCACCAGGCATTGATAGCATTCCCATAGAAGTATTATAGCAATCTGATGCAGCTGTTACCGTACTTACAAGGCTCTGCCAAAAAATATGGAAGACAACATCATGGCCAACTGACTCGAAAAGATCTGTGTTTATACCAATACTAAAGAAAGGTGATCCAACTGACTGTGGAAATTATTGCACAATCGCTCTGATCCCACATGCCAGCAAGATTCTACTGAAGATTATTCAAAAGAGACTACAACCATACCTGGAACAAGAACTACCTGAAGTGCAAGCAGGGTTCAGGAAAGGGAGAGGAACGAGAGACATCATTGCGGATATGAGATGGATCCTTGAAAAGACTAAAGAATACCAAAAGGATATCTATTTGTGCTTTATCAGCTATAGCAAGGCTTTTGACTGTGTAAACCATGAGAAACTCTGGGCCACATTAAGAAGCATGGGTATACCAGAACACCTGATCGTACTCTTGCAGAATCTGTACATTGATCAAGAAGCAATAGTTCGAACGGAACAAGGAGAAACAGAATGGTTTAAAATAAGCAAAGGTGTAAGACAAGGCTACATACTTTCCCCCTACCTGTTTAATTTATATGCAGAACAAATCATCAGAGAAGCAGGATTGTATGAAGACAACAGAGGTGTGAAGATTGGTGGAAGACTCATCAACAACCTTCGCTATGCTGATGATACCACATTACTGGCTGAAAGTGAAGATGATCTGAACATAAGAACATAAGAACATAAGATATGCCATACTGGGTCAGACCAAGGTCCATCAAGCCCAGTATTCTGTTTCCAACAGTGGCCAATCTAGGTCATACGTACCTAGCAGTTTCCCCAAGGGACACAGGTTCCACAATGCTTGTATTGGTTCAAGCATTGATATCCTGGGTCCCTTCTTAATAATGGTTTATGGACCTTTCCTCCAGGAACTTGTCCAAACCTTTTTTAAACCCAGCTACACTAACAGCCTTTACTACATCCTCCGGTAACAAATTCCAGAGTTTGATTACACGTTGAGTGAAAAAATATTTTCTTTTATTAGTCTTAAATAGTTTACCCTGTAGCTTCATTGCATGTCCCCTAGTCTTTCTATATTCTGATAAGGTAAACAATCGATCTACGTTTACCCGTTCCACTCCGTTCATTAATTTATAGACTTCTATCATATCTCCCCTCAGCCGTCTCTTTTCCAGGTTAAAGAGCCCCAACCTTTTTAGCCTTTCTTCATAGGAGTAGCCTTCCATCCCCTTTACCATTTTGGTGGCTCTTCTCTGAACCTTTTCTAAAATTGCTATATCCTTTTTAAGATATGGCGACCAGAATTGCACACAATATTCAAGGTGCGGTCTCACCATGGAACGATATAGAGGCATTATAATATCTTTTGTCTTATTTTCCATCCCTTTCCTTATCATACCTAGCATTCTATTTGCTCTCTTGGCCGCCGCTGCACACTGGGCCGAGGGTTTTAACATGGTATCCACAAGGACGCCTAAATCTTTTTCTTGGGTGGTGGTTCCTAATGTGGAACCTTGCATCGTGTAACCATAGTTTGGGTTGTTCTTCCCTAGGTGCATAACCTTGCACTTCTCCACATTAAATTTCATCTGCCATTTTGATGCCCAGTCTTCCAATTTATCAAGATCCTCTTGCAATTTTCCACAATCCTCCTGGGTTTTAACAACTTTAAATAGTTTTGTGTCATCAGCAAATTTGATAACCTCACTCGTTATTCCACTTTCCAGGTCATTTATGAATATGTCAAAAAGCAGCGGACCCAGCACAGATCCCTGGGGTACACCACTATTCACCTTTCTCCATTGGGAAAATTGGCCATTTAGCCCTACCCTCTGCTTTCTATCTTTTAACCAGTTCCTGATCCACAGTAGTACACTGCCTCCTATCCCATGACTCTTTAGTTTTGCCAAAAGTCTCTCATGAGGGACCTTGTCAAAGGCTTTCTGAAAGTCCAGATACACAATATCAACCGACTCACCTTTGTCCACCTGTTTATTCACTCCTTCAAAAAAACATAACAGATTAGTAAGACAAGATCTTCCTTGTCTAAAGCCATGTTGGCTGTCTCCCATTAGGTCATGACTATCTATATGCTGAGTAATTTTATTCTTTATGATGGTTTCTACCATTTTTCCCGGTACTGATGTCAGGCTCACCGGTCTGTAGTTTCCCGGATCACCCCTCGAACCCTTTTTAAAAATTGGTGTTACATTGGCGATCCTCCAATCCTCAGGTATTAGAGATGATTTTAATGATAGTTCACAGATTACTGATAGCAGGTCTGCAATCTCAAATTTCAGTTCTTTCAACACCCTTGGATGTATACCATCCGGCCCAGGTGATTTGCTACTCTTCAGTTTATCTAATAGTTGTAGGACATCTTCCCGATGTATCGATATTTCCTTCAATTCTTCCACACCTTTAAATACCACTTCAGTCGTGGGTAACATCCCTACATCTTCCTCAGTAAAGACCGAAGAATTCAAAGAATTCATTCAGTCTCTCCGCTATCGCCTTGTCGCCTCTTAGTGCTCCTTTAACCCCTTTATCATCTAATGGATCTGAAACGTTTGCTTCTCACAATCAAAGAACATAGTCTCAAAATGGGCCTGCACCTTAATGTAAAGAAGACAAAGATCATGACAACTGGCATAATCAACAGGTTCATCACTGAAGGAGAAGAAATTGAAATTGTGAACAACTTTAACCTACTTGGATCAACTATCAATAAAGAAGCAACAAGCAGTCAAGAAATCAGACGACGCATTGCTCTTGGCAGAATGGCTATGAAAGACCTAGATAAGATTCTCAAGAGCAGAGATGTCTCTCTCCATACAAAGATGCGACTTGTTCAAGCCATGGTATTTTCAATAACATCATATGGATGTGAAAGCTGGACAGTGAAAATGATAGACAGGAAGAAAATTGATGCCTTTGAATTATGGTGCTGGCGGCGAATACTGTGTATACCATGGACTGCCCGAAGAACAAACCAGTCGGTACTAGAGGAGATCAAACCTAAGCTTTCTTTAGAAGCTCAGATGACAAGACTTTGACTTTCATTCTTTGGACACATCATGTGAAGAGAGAGATCATTAGAGAAAGACATAATGCTTGGCAAGATAGAAGGTCAACGCAAAAGAGGAAGGCCAGCAATTTTATTTTATTTATTTAATGGTATTTCTATCCCGCCTTTTCCTTCAATCAAGGCGGTTACACAGCAAACAATCAATTGAATTGTATTTGAGTTCAAGGTGTGCATAAATGTTCAGTGGTGTGTGTGTATGTGTGTGTGTGGGCGTGTTGATTAGTGTGCGCTATTTACATCATGAGCTTTATACAGTGATTGTGCAAAGAGCGTGCGGGGAAGTTGTTAGTCCATGGTTGAAGGTCTCAAAATGTGTTCGGGCCGTAGTTCTTCAGGAATAGTAGAGTCTTTAGTTGTTTCCTAAAGCAATGAGATGGATCGAAAGAATAACAGCAGCTACGGGTACCAGTCTATCAACAATGAGCCACCTGACTGAAGACTGAACACAATTTAGGATAGCTATCCAGAGGGTCACCATGAGTCGACTCCAACTCGACGGCACTTAACAACAACAACATTACAATCTGCAGTTTTCTTGCTTTGGGCTTTATTGGCGGGAATGGCAATGTGCCAGGTGATCACAACTTGTGCAGTGATTTGTCACGGTTATGATCCCAGTGTTTTTTTCTAGTACCGTGATCTTATAGCATTTGCATAGTTTCCAGTAGAGGATTTGGGCTACCTTATTGTGCCTTTCTTTATATAGTCCTACTGACAGTCACAATGTGTGCAACTGTTTTTATTTAAGTGCTACAGAAGCTGCATTTATCTGGTTTACCAGATTTTTCAGTGCTGGTTGTCTTTATCACTATCCTGTATTGCAATTATCAATCCCTCATCTTCAGATTTAAGTTCATGTCTCCTGAACCAGTTCTGTGTCACATTCTGATATACTTGGGGTTTCTGAAATAACTGCATTTCCTGCTGATTTGTGCTTTGGCCAGTTATTTTTTCTTGTTTTCTGGTCTGATTCTTTAGAGAGCTTTTTCTCCTTTTTTGCAAATTCTATTGCTTCTTTCCCTCCACGTGGACTCTCGTTCCTTCTGTTTGTCCGAACACTTGTCCATGTTTAAAGATGGAAACGGATTCTAGTCATCCGCTTTTGTACTTCAGCAATTTTGGAGTATTTGGTCTGTTGATGCTGTTAAGTATGCTTGAAGGCCTATAATGACAGCTATTTCTATGATACATTTTACTACACAGTTTCTTATAGATTACCTGGTATGCATGGAGAAGTTTCCTTATTCTTACATCCAATTTTTCAAAATCTTTATGGGGCCAGTCTACAATTCCATAGCTGTAAAAGAGAGTACAGGGATTTCAACTGATTGATACTTGTATCTTATTCCATGCTGTTCAACAGTTTTCAATATTTGTTTCAGTCATTTGTGCTGATTTTTTTTTCTGAGCAGTTTGTGCTTGATTGTTGCAAGTTCTTTTACTCCTAGATATTTATACACACACTTTCCTGTTTAAGCTTTATTAGAGAAATGTTTTTGGTTTTCCATTAAAGGAGGTGCCTTTGCACATTTGTCCAGATGAAAAGTTATCTTAATGCCATCTAAGAAACTCTTCATTACTCAGGAGCTGTTCTGTTAAAATTATTTCAAATGGTAGAGTCAGTGTTATCTAGTACCTCTGGGATTGGGCTATGTATTTAGCTTTAATGAGTTAATAAGCACATTCAGTGGATAGAATGCCAGAGGAAACAAGGATGGTGACAGAGAATCTCCCTGAAATATTCCAAATTGTCCAGCTTTATAATTCAGAAAGAGTGTAGTCTGCTGTATTCTCATAGTGAACTTGATGTATTCGCACAATGCAGGATTCACATTGTACATTTTAAGACAAACAGCAGAAAAGCATGCGCTTCTACTGTGCTCCTTGGGGTCAGTCTCTCCATGAGAGTAAGGAACCTCACTCCTAAACCAGGATATGTTGAGTTTATTTATTTATTTATTTATTTATTTATTTAATTGGATTTTTATACCGCACTGTGGCAAAGACGATTTCCCTCTGAAGTTCATAGGATATAGTATGTATAGGAAACATATAAAAAGTATGGTTGAACATTATTTTAAACCGGCCAATGGTGCCCAATATAGTCAATCTGTATCTTTCTGCCACATTTTCTTGGTCTCTGGCTGAATTTCTTGGTACTTGGGGTTCTTCTTTCTTCTGTGCATCCTGATTTTGCATTCCATGCTCATGTTTCTGAATGTTAACATCCTCTTGTATCTGAATTGTTTCCCACTTCTTGGTTCTCCGACTACCTCAAGCATGCAAGTGCATTCAAAGGGCCGGTGTCCTGTAGTTTAAGCATGATACCAGTGAACCCATTTCCTGGGGTTAGGTCTGGAGAGAAGAAATGTCTCCTATTGAAGGTGCAGCTATATTTTTTTCTGTGCTGTCTGTGGGGTATCAGTCAGTTTGACCATCTTTCTCTCTTTCAGCCTGGCTTGAACCTGCTCATGCTCCATCGCCAAGAGCAGCACGAGAACAAGATGGCAGCTTCCCTTCCCCCTGAAAATAAAGAGAGCTCCCAAGCTCCTCCTAAAACAAAAATGGGGGATCCTACCACCCTCTCCTCCAACTCCAAAAATGAGGAAAAGCTTTTAAAAAGTCCTCAATTATTTAATTTTGGTTATATTTAGGACCTGAACTCTTAAAGAGCTTTTCCTATCTCGTGTCTACGGGGAAGATGATTAGTTTAATATGCGATTTCCTGGGCTTAGAGGTGCAAGTGCATAATAGCATAGAGATTCCCTACCCAGTCCTTGGGACACACCATACCAGTCAGGTATTCATCATAACTGTAATGAATATGCAGATCTCTCTCTTGCATATTCATTGTGATGTGTCCCAAGGACTGGGTTGAGAAGCCCCATGACAGCATACAATTCTGACAATGACTGTGAAAACGAGGTAAAAATGGGGGGAGAGGACAAGGGGACACGTGGGGGATAATATGCAGCAGGAGAGTTTGCCAGAGGTACTTTTAAACAGATAACGCTACGGCTGCAATGCTGGTACTGTCTGGATCTGAGAAAGAACTTTACTAATCTCCTTCCCAGTATTTTTAGGGCTGCGTGAATAAGGTGGTCCCCTCCTCCTGCACCTGGATCTGCTCTGAGTTGGAGTAAAGACCCCAGAGAGGCAAATGAAAGCTGCAGTAGATGCAGAGGGAGCACTGCCCTTTAGGGGCTGGGCTGGAGTCTGTTAAGGGAGGGCAAACACGATCTCCCTGTCAAATGTAGGTATTACAGGATTGCCTCGATCCCTTCCTGGGGCCCTTTTATTGTTCCTGGATGGCGAGGAGTCACTTTCCTTTCATTGCTAACTATTTTCCTGTCCTCACTGAAGAATTCTGCTGATTACCAGAGTATGTCTGCATGGGTGGTGGGGGAAGAGAGAAGGGGGGGGCAGAATGCATGCACATAGAGAGAGTATACATTTCAGATAGTGAAGGAATATGTGGGGAAGAGGGTACGTGTCATTTCAGAGTGGAGGAAGGGGTATATGTGTGCATCTGGCATAGAATGAAGTTAAATTCTCCCAAATCAGAGACACCCTGATTCAGCTGGTTCTAATGATCTCTAAATGCAGGTCCATCGATTGCAGGCTCCCTTGTCAGTCTTGCTCTCTATTATTTACGTTATATTCCATGTCTTTGACCTTTTCTACCCAAGAATAACATGACTGCCGTTACCCTGGCCCTTCTTTAATCCAAGCTAGATTACTGTAACTCTTCTCTACTTCAGTTTATCCTGTGCGGTCTTAAAAAGACCCCAACTACTCCAGAATATAGCAATATGAGCATTTAACCCCGGCGCTACTCAAACCGCATTCTCTTCCAGCAGCAGCTAGAATAAAATTTACAATTTTGACACAGGTTTATTGCTGCCATCACTTAAATCAACCTCAGTATATAGCCAATGATCCAAGCAGATCCCTCCGGTCTGAACATTGCACACTACAACACAACTAGAACTTCCTGGACGCACTATGTTCTCCTATCAGGCTCACAGACTAACTGTTTAGGACGGGAATAAAAGCATGGCTAGTTCAGAAAGCTTTCAGCTCTTCCTAAATCTTGGGCTCTCATATTTATAATTCCAATTTTAAAGTCCCAAGTATTTTAGAGAGTTGTTGCTGCGCATCATGGTTTAAGATCTTACGGGGCATATTCAATGATGGCGGCCAGCGCCACTTTAAATAAAGCCCAGATGTTCAGTACCAGGCTGTATTCTCTCTTCATCACTGAATATCCGCTTTGAAATCCAGTCAGTGGTGATATTCAACCACTAAAGTTATGGCGGCCTTTCACCTGTCCCAGCTTTAGGCATTTTAGCTCGCCAACTGGCTAGCTTGTGGCGCAGCCCCTGGAACACCCTGTCGCTAACTGGTTAGTGGAGCATTTAAGCAAAGCATATGCATAGGGTTGATGTGGCCTTCAGGTCTGCAAACTGCATAAATCCCTTTGAATATGCCGCCCTATATATTTTAGATAATCATGCATCATGCCATTATTCTACATCATGATTATTAGTGTGTTTAATATGCTGCTTATGTAATGTGCACTTTCACGCCTATGATGAGAGATGGCGGTATGTCAAACCTGTGCACGTGCCAGACCTTGCACCAAGGGCACCACTGAGAAAGGCACACGGAGGAATACCCCATGCACTAGGCCAGAATTCTATAGTTGCCTTGACTTCTGGCAACTCAGGTAAAATTAGCAGATGGCTCTGTGTCATCAGGGTTAGGCTCATCCTCTTCTCGTTTTGCTTAAGGTCTGATCTCTGCCTGTATCAGTGATTTTGCAGACTAGAGATTTGGCAATGGAGCTGGACTGGTCTCTTGGCTTAGAGGCCCACATTTCACCCATTGCTTGAAAAAAAATAAATATACTTGGCACGTGTGGTTAAGATCTTTCAACACGTTACTGAATAAAGAGCATTAAAACGGTGGTTCATCTTTTAGTAATGTCGTAGTTAGATTTACACAATGTACATTATGTGGTCATCCTAGTTACGACTACTCAGAAGCTCCAAAATCAAACAGTTAAGGTGCTCGCTAGTCACCCAGAGGGATAGGAATGGGTCCATGTCTCTGTCTAGAGCCAAGTTCATACTCAAACACTGCACTGACTTTCTAAGCCGTAACAGGCACTGGCCATCCTGCATGGTACAGTTCCAACTGACCTTTAAGATAAAGTTGGGGAGCTTGCTTGAGGACACCTTCAGCAAGTTATATCTGGCTCAGAGAAAGGCCAGAGGGTTTTTTTAAACTGCTGCCCCCTTCTTTACTGAACAATGTGGCAGTTGTTATTAGGTCAGAGAAGAACTGAAAGACTTGGTTGGAAGCTGCAGAAACCAAGGCTAAAGTGCACTTGCAGTCACGTTCCTCTGCTCAGGACCCGAGGATGACTTTGCCCACACTCTGCTCTGACTATGCCTAGACCCCAAACATGCCTATACACAGGTTGCATTAAAGTACACACCTTCCTGTCATTGCGGGTACTTTCATGCACGTACACCCTGGAGAAAAAGCTTTATAAAATCACCCCAAGCTATGCATTTTGCTCACACAGGTTTTGATGATTTAGTGATCTATCAGATGCTGGGTTTTTGTTTCAGAAGCAGTGCAGGACAGCATGCCTTGTTAGTATTTTGGGAATCATAGGGGCTGGAGGTCTAGCTTAGTGGTTCCCAACTGTGGTCTGCAGAACGCTGTGGGGTCCACAAGACACAGAAAATTGAAAAAGAAGAGAGGCTGATAGAAACTGGTCATGGGGAAGACAGAGATTAGTAGGGAGACAGAGAGGGCTTGGGGCAGAGGGGAGGGGTCCAGAAGAGCAGTAAGTTAAAATGGGGGCCCCTGATCTCTTTGGAGGTTAATGAGAGGTCCACACAATCAAAAAGGTTGCGAACCTCTGTCTACATATTACATAGACATGACCTGGGTTTGATGGAGCACATGCTGGTTTTTATCTCCTTAAAATGCTTAAAGACAAATATTTTCAGTAGAGCATGTTCTACTTTGCATTCATGGTCTCTCTGAATTATTGTTACATTTTTGGTTCATGCACATAGTATCACATCAGAGATTTTCTCCATTTACATTCACCTCTCTGAATGGCCCTGCAACCAGGAAAATGGTACATAAATGTATTAACTAATGAAGGAAACAGACGTTCCAACATGCAGAAGAGGAGAAAAACCAGGACGACTTACTTGGAATGGATATCACCCATTCTTTATTGGTGAGAGTGAGATTTCCTTATAGTCTGGACTCAGATGCTTCTCTACTATAGGTCAGTAACCCAGTATGAGAGATACCTCCAGTGGGCAACAGGCCACTCCATGGGTGCTAGGTCACATGGCATCAGTCCCGCAGGGACACACATGCAATGGTATATAAATCAGGACCAACCTGGTCTGGGCTAGGTGACATGGACCCATTTCAAGACTCCACCAATGGGGATCCAGGCCCAGAGCCCCTTTTGGCCTTTATTCGCAGGCTTTGGATCGGCTCTCGCTCTGAAGCTACAGGTTTTGGATGGGTTAGAAAAACACAAGGGCTCTGGTTGCCACAGTCCACTGGGACAGGGGGAGAAGTTAAAATGACACTGCTTGCTCTCTGTCATGCAGTATGGGAGCTGGTGAGATGGCTTTAAGCTGTAAACCAGGTCATAGCTGGGAGCCACACACGGTCCTGTGCTTTTCCTTCTGTCATGGAAAGGAAACTGTGAAGGTCATCTTGTAGCTAAGGAAGGGGCACGGTCTCCATTAACTCTGCCTGCCATGTGCTGGTAGAATAACTGAGGCTTGACCCTACCACCTCTGCATGCTGCTTCTCTACCTTAAGTCTCTTTCTGCACTTGCTTTCTCCAAATGGCTTTCCACCCATGGGCCTAAACGATTAACAAGGGAGGGAGCAGGCAGACACCCCTGAGAGCCGGTAGCAAGACGCAGCGGCAACCCACCTCCCCAACTCCACCCCACTCCCTGAGCTCTCCTCCCCTCCTGCGCAACATGAAAAGCGAAGACACGTCTCCCTTCTCCTCCGCTCAGGAAAAAAAAAATCCAGCCTGAAGATGGAGCCATTTTAGGTATAAGCCCGCTGGATGTGCGCAGTGTGGAACACCGATAGGAACATGCCAGTCCCCACCAGTGAAGAGGTTTCTCGTAAGCTCACGGCACGCCACTTAACAAAGAGAAAAAACCCCAAACCTCAAATAACCGCATTAAAAAATAACAACAAAAGCTTTCTCTCTTATCATCTCGCTCCCTCTTCCAGGACACAGAAAAACAGCAGAGAAAGAGAAAAAATAGTAGCTTACCTTAACAAGAAATGCCCCCCACCCCCAAACACAGTGTCAGATAAAACAATCCCTAGAGAGAAGCCATGCAATGTCGCTCTTCAGGGGTCGATGTATGCAGTGCCTGCAACCGTCTGAACTGGCTCTCGCGCATCATGACCACCCCCCCCCCCCCCCGCCCAAACTACAGCTCTGTTTCAGCAATCAAATGGCCATCCCACCCTTCTAAATTAATACAGCCCCCACCCCCCCTGCAGTCTGTGGACCATGGAAGCTGCTGCCAGGCAGGGAAGGAACGTCCCACCCTCCCTGGAAGGATCCAGCATTCCCACTGCCAGGTACCTGCAGCAGAGAATAACCTCCCCCCCCCCCCCCCCACCTCCCACCTCCCGGGGCCGAGAGGGAAAAATGCTCAGGTTCAAAGATACATCCCTGCTAGAAACCTTTTGTCCGGGAGATACTTCCTTCTAGGATTGCATCTCTCGGGGGGGGTGGGGGGGGGGGGAGGGTAGTAGGTAGCTGGGATTTCGCTTCGGAAGGGTGGCAGCTGGGAGGGCCCTCATAGCTCTGCCCTGATGGGGAAATATCGATCTCGCTTGCACTCATCCCTCTCCCCTTTATTTAAACCCTACACAGCCCACAGGCAAGGTGGTAGGGCTTTGTTGGAAAGCAGGGGGGGGGGGGGCCTTGTTCAGCGAAGAGAGGGCGCTCCAGATGTCAAGGCATTCCTGCAGGGTGCTGTCGGATCGCCTGCCCAGCTCTCACTCTGACAGAGCGCATACTGCACACTTCTGCCCTCCTTGCCTTTGTCCCGGCCCTTAATTATGGATAATTGGCAACCCTGAAAGGGATTCTCTGCCAGGGGGGTGAGTGCTGCGGCTGAAGGGGAAGGGGGGCTTCCCACACCCGCAAAGCCCTTCCCTTTTATCTTTCAGACAGTGAAACCAATAGAAAAATGAGAAGCATGTATTACAGCCAAAAGGCTCTGCCTCGGTTATGAGATGGATTCTGTGGCGCTTGGCACAATAAGGGGGGGGGGAGGGTAGAGGACGATGCATGGTGATAGCCACACAGTCAGATTCATGCATGCCACTCTCCCTCCCCCCACCCCTTGTTCTCTCCCTTTCTGGCTTAAATGTCTAGTTTCTTAGGATTATCTTCCGCACCTTGGACCGCTTCTCAGCTCCTTACCCAAAATGAAGAAGAAAGCGAGCTTCCCGCATCTCTCTCTCTTTACCCAGTCATCTGACTCCCCCATCACAAAATCCATCATCGTCTGCTTCCCCCATCAACACGCGTGCACACACACAACCTCGGTTGTATCTACCTATCCAACCCGGCTTGTAGCATCGGTATTACAAAACTGAGTAGATCAAAATCATGCAGCAAAGAAAGGCAGCAGAGCAGCATATGGGACGTGAGGGAGAGGGAAAGGGGAAGGAAGGAGGGGTATGAATAGAGGGAGAGGGAAACAAAGATGACTGGATCCTGAAAATCCCATCTCCCCAACCACCACCCTTCGGCACTGCATTCAGTCCTGGTACCCCATTCCCCATCCCCAAGGACACGGTGCACACACACACACGCACGCACAAAAGACATACGTACAGTCACCATCCTTAAAGTGCACAGAGGCTAGATGCTGAATGTCTCTGGCAGGGGGAGGATGGATCCGTCTGTCTCTCAAGAGTTCTTGTCCGTCGTACGATGTTTAGATAGAGATTATATAGGACGTCTCCCTATAGACACATCTGTTTGTATCGATAAATGCAAAACGCAGGTTTTTCCGCTGCCCTTCTCCTCCTCCGGCAAGCCAGGGGGACGTGGAGGGAGGGAAGGGGGCCCAACTGCACTTGCAGACCAAAATCCAAAATTTGAAAGAAAAAAAAAAAGGGGGGGGGGGGAAGAAAGAGGAAAAAAAAAGAATCCTTCAGCAGCTCCCCCACCTCCTGTGAGAAATGGGAAAGTGACACTCCCCCTTACAAGAAACAGTCAGATGCCAGACAAAGAAGGCAGCCGAAAGGTGTCAGCAGGGGATGTAAGGTTGGACTATGCCTCCTCCAGCGCCGGCTCCAAGCTCCTCCTCCTGCCTGGCACCAGCACCAGCACCGCTGCCGCCTTCAGCTCCAGGCTCCTTCCCTTGCTAGCAGAAGGCTCCTTTTAACGCATCCTGCACTCAGCCAATGGCCACAGCCCATTGGCTGCAGTGATTTCAGGTTGATTTAAATTCCATCCTACAAACCCTCCCCTTCCTTTTCCAACCCCCCCCCCCATATCCCTGTTCAAATGTATCTCTCTCCTTGCCCTCCACCCAAGCTCCCGAAACAGGAACTCTTGGAATATCCCCTGGATACTCCAACCTGCAGTCTCTTAGTCGATTTTCTGCAGAATTCAGCTCTTTCTTCCACACACTGCCCCCTTTATTGACTCCTGCTCCCTCCTTCCTCATATCCTCTCTGTGCCTGGCTAAGTCTGTCCTCTTCTATTCTCTCTATCTTGCCCATTCATATTCAAATGGTAGTCTGTCTCTCCTCTGCCTCCTTAACCTCCCCACACACCAAAATACAGAGGTGACTTTGCTATTCAGCTTCACATAGGGCAGGGCAGAAGTCTCAATCTTTCTGATTGTGCAGCCCCCAAAAGTTCAGGGATCCCCACCACTCTTCCAAGACCCCCTTCTCCTCAGTGCTAAGCCCTTCCCCTTCCTGTCTCTCTCTCTCTCTCTTCCCCTCCCCTACCAGTTCCCACCAGTCTCAGCCTCTATTCCCCCCACCCAGCCGGTTCCCTCCAGTCTCTCTATCTCCCTCTCTATAGTCATTTCCTACCAATCTCTCTCTCTTTCTTCTCTTTTCTGTGTGCCATGGACCCCCAGTAATGATCTTGTAGACTCCTATGAGCAAAGAATGAGAACACCTGTTATAGGGGGTCCAGGAGCATCGTGAAGAAGCTGGGGTAGGGAGGGGCAAGGCAGCCTTCTTGCTATGTCCCTCGTCAGGAGCCCTACACTAGCCTGCATTGTCAGTCTGGATGCTGGGCTTAAAAGGCCTGTGTCAGAGCTTCTTGCCTCTTCCGCTCCTTTTCAGAGCCATGCAAGGCATCCTGCTCTTTCATTCTCACCAAGCAGACCTAAGAGTAATCAAATGAATGTCTGGGAGAAGGAGGAGACCACAAGGGTTTACACTGTGCTCTGGGGTTCCTCCCTCTCTACCTCTTACTCCTAAAACCTTTTCTATTTGTCAGCAAATTGAAACTTTCTTCTGACTCTATCAGAAGCAAACAGAAAATCTCCTTTACTGCTGCACCAAAATGGATCCCATCCTGAGGAAAGGGCAGGTCTCCTTTAGCGCAACACACAGTGACCCCAGCCCGAGGAAAGAGCAGGTCTCCTTTAGCACAACACGCACGGATCCCATCCCAAGGTAAGGACCCGACTCCTGTAGCACAACACGCACTGCCAGTCTGAGGAAAGAGCAGGTCTCCTTTAGCACTGCACACACTGATCCCATCCTGAGGAAAGGGCAGGTCTCCTTTAGCACAACACACAGTGATCCCAGCCCAAGGAAAGAGCAGGTCTCCTTTAGCACAACACGCACGGATCCCATCCCGAGGTAAGGACACAACTCCTGTAGCACAACACGCACTGATTCCAGTCTGAGGAAAGAGCAGGTCTCCTTTAGCACTGCAAACATGAATTCTGCTGTCCACGGAGAACTCCCGTTACAGGTAAGTAACCCAGTTATCAATCCCTAGGGTGCTCAGTTTGTTTATAAGTCGCCTGTGCGGAATGGTGTCAAAGGCTTTACTAAAATCTAACTACCCCACATCTAGGGCTCTCCCTCGGTCCAATTCCCTGGTCACCCAGTCAAAGAAATCAATCAGATTTGTTTGACAAGACCTGCCCCTGGTGAATCAATGCTGCCTCAGATCCCGTAATCCGTTGAACTCCAGAAATCTCACTATTTTCTCTTTTAGAAGTGCTTCCAATTCAACTACATCCTTACTTCCGCTTTTGTGTAAAGGGACCACATGTGCCTCTCTCCAGTCCTCTGGCACCTCTCCCGACTCCAACGAGGCATTGAAAAGGTCAGTCAGTGGAGATGCTAGAACATCCCCAAGTTCCCTCAGTATTCTCGGGTGTATCCCATCCGGTCCCATCGCTTTATCTACTATAAGTTTAGCTAGCTTCTCACAAACATAGTCTTCTGAAAATTGTTCAAGATGCCCCTCTTCCATTCCTGTTTGTGGGCATTTTCTGAGGTCCTGCTCCTGGTTCTTCACAGGAAGAAGAAGTGGATGGAAATTTAACAGAAGACATATGCAGTATTACTATGAAAGGAGAAGTGCTACTAATAGGTGATTTCAACCTGCTGGATGGTGATTGGCACAACCCTATTGTGGTGTCATCTAGAAGTAAAGAGATCTTGGATTCTCTACAGGGAGAACTATTCCGGCAACTGGTAACAGAATCCACATGTGAAGGGGCCATACTGGATTTGATGCTTACTAATGGGGAAAGTGTTTCTGATGTTATAGTGGGAGATCATCTTGCATCCAGTGATCACCAGATGGTGTGGTTCAGTATTAGTACTAGGGCTGTTAAAGTCCATTCAAAAGCTAGGGTCTTAGACTTTAGGAAAACTAACGTTGCCAACATGGGACAATACCTCAAGGCATTGTTAGTGGGATAGGAACAGTTGGGAGATGTAGAAAAGCAATGGGCAAAACTGAAAGGGGATAATTTAAGGGCAGCAAACCTTTTTGTTAGAAAGGTAAATAAATGTAAAAAGGAGGCCACTATGGTTCTCAAAAGAGGTATCTGAAAAGGTGAAAAAAAAGAAGATGGCCCGTCATAAAATATAAAAGATTACAGAGAGAAAGAAGACAAGCATCAATATGTGGAAAAACTTACAGGTTAGGAAAGTAGTCAGGAAAGCAAAGATACAAAAAGAAGAGGAGATAGCCAATGCAATAAAATGGGGAGACAAGACATTTTTCAGATATATTAGCAAGAGGAGAAAGTGCAAAAGTGGTATTGTCAGATTCAAGGGGGAAGGAAAGGAATATGTAGAAGCTGATGAGGATAAGGCGGAATTGCTTAACAAATATGTTTGTTCTGTGTTCCCAGATGAAGGGCCACGAGTAGGACCTCAGAAAACACCCACAAATAGAATAGAAGTGAAAGGAATCTTGAACAATTTTCAGAAAACTGTGTTAGTGAGGAACTAGCTAAACTAAAAGTAGATAAAGCGATGGGACCAAATGGGATACATCTGAGAATATTGAAGAAACTTGGCGATGTTCTAGTGGCTCCACTGACTGACCTTTTCAATGCTTCTTTAGGGTCGGGAATGGTCCCAGAGAACTGGAGAAAGGCATATATGGTCTCTTTGCACAAAAGTGGAAGTAAGGATGAGGTTCAGAACAACAGACTGGTTAGTCTGACCTCTGAGGTGAGTAAATTAATGGGCACACTGCTAAAACAGAGGATAGAGAGGTTTCTGGAGTCCAAAGGATTGAAAGATCTGAGGCAGCATGGTTTTATTAGAGGAAGCTCTTGTCAGACAAATCTGATTGATTTCTTTGACTGAGTGACCAAAGAGTTGGATCGAGGGAGGGCCCTAGATCTGGTGCACTTGGATTTCAGTAAAGTCTTTGACACTGTTCCTCACAGGTGATTTATAAATAAATTGAGCACCCAAGGGATGGACCCAAAAGTGACAAGTGGGTTAAAAATTGGTTCGATGGGAAGCGACAAAGTGTACAGGTAAATGGAACTCACTCTGAAGAGAAGGATGGTACCAGTGATGTGTTAGAGACTGGTTGTGAGAGGCGACAAAAGGGTACAGAAAAACGGAGCTCACTCTGAGGAGAGGGAGGTTACCAGTGGTATGCCCCAGGGATCTGTCCTTGGTCTAATTCTTTTTAAGATCTTTGTTAGTGACATTGCGGAAGGGCTGTCAGGTAAGGTTTGTCCCTTTGCAGATGATACAAAAGTAGACACCCAGGAAGGAGTAGATAACATGGCGAAGGCTCTAGCGAAGCTTGAAGAATGGTCAAAAATTTGGCAGCTGAGATTTAATTCTAAAAAATGCAGGGTCATACATTTGGTCTGCAAAAATCCAAGACAATGGTACAGTGTAAGGGGTGAAGAACTTCTGTCCATTAAAGAAGAACGGGACCTGGGCATGGTTGTTTCTGATGGTCTTAAAGTACCTAACAGGTAGAAAAGGCGACAGTAAAAGCCAGAAATATGCTTGGGTGCATAGGGAGAGGAATGGCTAGCAGAAAAAATGAGGTGATGGTGCCTCTGTGTAAATCTCTGGTGCGACCTCATTTTGAGTATTTTGTGCAATTCTAGAGACCGCACCTTCAAAAGGAATATACACAGCTGGAGTCAGTGCAGAGGGTAGCTATTAAAATGGTCAGTGGTCTTTGTTATAAACCATATGGGAACAGACTTAAAAATCTTAATATGTACTGTATGTGCTAGAGATGTTTGAATACCTTCATGGCATAAATGCAGAAGAGGAGAGCCTCTTCCGATTGAAAGTAAGCTCTGCAACGAGGGGCATAGGATGAGAGTGAAAGGGGATAGACTCAGGAGTAATCTAAGGAAATATTTCTTTACAGAATGAGTGGTAGATGCATGGAACAGTCTCCCAGTGGAGGTCAGAAACAAGGACAGTACCTGAATTGAAGAAAGCATGAAGGTCTCTAAAGGAAAAAAAAAGTACTATAGTATTTGATATGGAAGGGCAGACTAGATAGGCCATATGGTCTTTTTCTGTTGACATGTTTCTATGTTTAGTGCTGGACACGCACCGATCCCAGATGGAGGAAAGTGCAGGTCTCCTTTAGTTCTGCCTTTATAGGGATTCCAGCCTTAGGAAAGGGCAGATCTCCTTTAGTTCTGCATACACAGTGATTCCAGCCCTAGGAAAGGGCAGATCTCCTTTAGTTCTGCATACACAGTGATTCCAGCCTTAGGAAAGGGCAGGTCTCCTTTAGTTCTGCATACACAGTGATTCCAGCTTTAGGAAAGGGCAGATCTCCTTTAGCTCTGCATACACTGCGATTCCAGCCTTAGGAAAGGGCAGATCTCCTTTAGTTCTCCATACACAGTGATTCCAGCCCTAGGAAAGGGCAGGTCTCCTTTAGTTCTGCATACACAGTGATTCCAGCCTTAGGAAAGTGCAGGTCTCCTTTAGTTCTGCATACACAGTGATTCCAGCCTTAGGAAGGGGCAGGTCTCCTTTAATTCTGCATACACAGTGATTCCAGCCTTAGGAAGGGGCAGGTCTCCTTTAATTCTGCATACACAGTGATTCCAGCCTTAGGAAGGGGCAGGTCTCCTTTAATTCTGCATACACAGTGATTCCAGCCTTAGGAAGGGGCAGGTCTCCTTTAATTCTGCATACACAGTGATTCCAGCCTTAGGAAGGGGCAGGTCTCCTTTAGTTCTGCATACACAGTGATTCCAGCCTTAGGAAGGGGCAGGTCTCCTTTAGCTCTGCATACACAGTGATTCCAGCCCTAGGAAAGGGCAGATCTCCTTTAGCTCTGCATACACAGTGATTCCAGCCCTAGGAAAGGGCAGATCTCCTTTAGCTCTGCATACACAGTGATTCCAGTCTTAGGAAAGGGCAGATCTCCTTTAGTTCTGCATACACAGTGATTCCAGCTTTAGGAAAGGGCAGATCTCCTTTAGCTCTGCATACACTGCGATTCCAGCCTTAGGAAAGGGCAGATCTCCTTTAGTTCTCCATACACAGTGATTCCAGCCCTAGGAAAGGGCAGGTCTCCTTTAGTTCTGCATACACAGTGATTCCAGCCTTAGGAAAGTGCAGATCTCCTTTAGTTCTGCATACACAGTGACTCCAGCCTTAGGAAGGGGCAGGTCTCCTTTAGTTCTGCATACACAGTGATTCCAGCCTTAGGAAGGGGCAGGTCTCCTTTAGCTCTGCATACACAGTGATTCCAGCCCTAGGAAAGGGCAGATCTCCTTTAGCTCTGCATACACAGTGATTCCAGCCTTAGGAAAGGGCAGATTTCCTTTAGCTCTGCATACACAGCGATTCCAGCCTTAGGAAAAGGCAGATCTCCTTTAGTTCTGCGTACACAGTGATTCCAGCCCTAGGAAAGGGCAGATCTCCTTTAGTTCTGCGTACACAGTGATTCCAGCCCTAGGAAAGGGCAGGTCTCCTTTAGCTCTGCATACACAGTGATTCCAGCCTTAGGAAAGGGCAGGTCTCCTTTAGTTCTGCATACACAGCGATCCCAGCCTTAGGAAAGGGCAGGTCTCCTTTAGCTCTGCATACACAGCGATTCCAGCCTTAGGAAAGGGCAGGTCTCCTTTAGTTCTCTATACTCAGTGATTCCAGCCTTAGGAAAGGGCAGGTCTCCTTTAGTTCTGCATACACAGTGATTCCAGCCTTAGGAAAGGGCAGATCTCCTTTAGCTCTGCATACACAGCGATTCCAGCCTTAGGAAAGGGCAGATTTCCTTTAGCTCTGCATACACAGCGATTCCAGCCTTAGGAAAGGGCAGGTCTCCTTTAGCTCTGCATACACAGTGATTCCAGCCTTAGGAAAGGGCAGGTCTCCTTTAGTTCTGCGTACACAGTGATTCCAGCCCTAGGAAAGTGCAGGTCTCCTTTAGTTCTGCATACACAGCGATTCCAGCCTTAGGAAAGGGCAGGTCTCCTTTAGTTCTGCATACACAGTGATTCCAGCCTTAGGAAAGGGCAGGTCTCCTTTAGTTCTGCATACACAGCGATTCCAGCCTTAGGAAAGGGCAGATCTCCTTTAGCTCTGCATACACAGTGATTCCAGCCCTAGGAAAGGGCAGATCTCCTTTAGTTCTGCATACACTGCGATTCCAGCCTTAGGAAAGGGCAAATCCCCTGCATACACAGCAATTCCAGCCTTAGGAAAGGGCAGATCTCCTTTAGCTCTGCATACACAGTGATTCCATCCTTAGGAAAGGGCAGGTTTCCTTTAGTTCTCCATACTCAGCGATTCCAGCCTTAGGAAAGGGCAGGTCTCCTTTAGTTCTGCATACACAGTGATTCCAGCCTTAGGAAAGGGCAGGTCTCCTTTAGTTCTCCATACTCAGCGATTCCAGCCTTAGGAAAGGGCAGGTCTCCTTTAGTTCTCCATACTCAGTGATTCCAGCCTTAGGAAAGGGTAGGTCTCCTTTAGTTCTGCATACACAGTGATTCCAGCCTTAGGAAAGGGCAGATCTCCTTTAGCTCTGCATACACAGCGATTCCAGCCTTAGGAAAGGGCAGATCTCCTTTAGCTCTGCATACACAGCGATTCCAGCCTTAGGAAAGGGCAGATCTCCTTTAGCTCTGCATACACAGCGATTCCAGCCTTAGGAAAGGGCAGATCTCCTTTAGCTCTGCATACACAGCGATTCCAGCCTTAGGAAAGGGCAGGTCTCCTTTAGTTCTGCATACACAGTGATTCCAGCCTGAGGGAATTCATTGTCAGAGGATGTAGTCAAAGCTGCTACTGTAGCTGGGTTAAAAAGAGTTTTGGATGTTTCTGGAGGAGAAATCTAAAAATCTTTTGGGAACCTGAACTGGCCGCTGTTGGAAACAGGATACTGGGCTTGATGGACCTTTGGTCTGACCCAGTAAGGCATTTATTGTGCTCTTAGCAATACTATAAACACCAATTCCACCCTGAGGAAAAGACAGGTATCTTTTCATTTTCAAAGAGTTTTAACTAAAACAAAATTTCCTTTGAAGACTCTGGAGCAGATTTGGCAAACATTGTTCCAGTGCAAAAACAGTACCAGATGTATCGGTAAAATTATTTCCAGGATCTCCAAAGGTAAAAGCAGAAACAAATAATGTTGTTTTTTTTTTACTTTAGCAATCATTTACTTCTAGTAGTAGGGGCTTGATGTACTAACAGGCTTTTGCTACATTGCGTCTTTGTGTACAGTCCTCCATCTCTGCACTGTCCACTGGAGTCTGTATCTAACAGCAGTGTTTGTCTGCACGGTACCAGGCTATCTTGATGTCTTACTCTGGTATCAGCTGATAACATGTCATCCTTGACCAGTCTGAGGAGGCATTAGAGAGTGAAGGAGAGGACACATCTGACACCTAATGGGGAGGGGGGATCATTTCAGGATTTGACTACAGGAAAACGCTAACGAATAGAGACAAGCAGGTGCAGAGGTGCACCTGAACAGCGCGCGTGCAGGGGCCTTTTCTGCCCTCCTCCAAACTCTTCCCTTTTAGAAAAAGGCAGCAACAGCAGCTCCTCCTCAAAGACAAAGAAACATATCTCTCTGTGTATTACTGCTCTTAATACATCTCAGGGGCCTCCAGGAGAAGCCTGAGGACCCTTCTGTGCTCTCTTACCTCACGTGTACCCAGGAGATAGCTTGCTCCTTCTTCAGGGCGTCTGCTGATTTTCAACACAGTCGCCATGTCTGCCTTATAGGGAAAAAAAAGAGAGAGAGAGAGAAAGGAAATAACAGATAATCCCAAGGGAGACCAGTGGAAAGAGAAAAGGAGGAAAAGAATGAGAGAGACATTGTGCGGCACAAGATACAGAGGGACAGCCTCCTGCTACCATCCTCATTAGCTCAGTTTCCAATTTTTTCTGTTTTAATTCCATGCCAAAGTGACAAGAGGAGGAGTTTCAGGCCATAGTGGTACAGGAACAGAATGGGACCAGCATTCATCCCAAATGATGCCTTAGAGAGAGGGGAGAGCACTTATTAATTTCCTATTGCTGAAGAGTTGAAGAAAAAGTACTTAGCCTTCAAAGAATACAAGAGATCATAGAAAAAGAAAGACAAGCAACAGTAGTTGGAAAATTTAAGAGAAGCTGGGAAAATAGTCAGGAAAGCAAATATGCAAATGAAATAAAAACAGCAAAGGCAGTAAAATGGTGGGAAAGATATTTTTGATATGTTAATGAGAAGAGGAAGTGCAAACATGGCATTCTCATACTCAAAGAGTGGAGAGGAGGAATATGTAGAAGCAGAAAAATAGACAATAACGGTAGATAAAGACCAAATCCATACTAACTACTGAGCTCTACAATCCCTTCCTCTCCCTCAGAGATTCTCTGTGTTTGTCCCATGCTTTCTTTAATTCAGATATAGTCTTCATCTCTACCATATCCACTGGGAGACTATGCCATGCATCTACCACTCTTTCTGTAAAGCAATATATCCTCAGATCACTCCCAAGTATATCCTTTTTCACCTTTGTCTTTTGACTCCCTCATTCCAGAGCCTCTTTTCAATTGAAAGAGGCTCTCCTCCTGTGCATTTATACCACAGAGGTATTTAAATGTTTCTATCATATTTCTCTCTCTTGCCTTTCCTCCAAAGTATACATATTGAGATCTTTAAGTCTGTCCCCATATGCTGTATGACAAAGACCACTGACCATTTTGGCAGTCACCCTCTGCACACAAAACTCCAAATGAGGTTTCAGCAGAGACTTATACAGAGGCACCATCACATCCTTCCTACTAGCCATTTCTCTCCCAATGTTAAAAAGGAATCAGACCAAGGACAGATCCCTGGGTCACACCACTGGTAATGTCCTTTTCCTCAGAATGAACTCCATTTACCACTATCCTTTGTTGCCTCCGCTCAACCAGTTTCTAACCCAGTCAATTAAGGGTTTATCCCTAGGGTGCTCAATTTATTTCTAAGTTGCCTGTGTGGAACAGTGTCAAAGGCTTTACTGAAATCTAAGCACACTACATCTAGAGCTCTTCCTTGGTCCAACTGGCTGATCACCCAGCAAAATAAATTGATCAGATTCATCTGACAAGACCTGCCCCTAGTAAAATGCTGCCTCAGATCCTGCAATCCACTGGACTCCAGGAACCTTGCTATCCTTTCTTTTAGCAGTGTTTCCATTAGTTTACTCACCACAGAAGTCAGAATATCCAGCCTGTAGTTCCTAACCTCATCCTTAATTCCGCTTTTGTGGACAGGAACCACATTTGCCAATCTCTAGGTCCTCTGGTTTCACTCTCAACTCTAAAGCAGTATTGAAAAGATCAGACAGTGGAACTGCCAGTACTTCCCTAAGTTCCTTCAATACCCTCGGATGAATCCCATCTGGCTCCATCACTTTATCCACTTTTTGTTTTGCTAGCTCCTCAAAAACACAAGTTCTACCTCACTCCCATTCCTACATTTGTTTTCTGAGATCCCAGTCCCGTAATATTTATGAAATTATGCTTTAATGTCATCAGCTCTACATATTCATCCCTTTCACGTTTGAGTCTCACAGTGCCATCTTTCCTGTCATTAACATACCTCAAAAACTCTTGTCCTTATGTTTTACTGTATTGTTTATGTTTATTATATTTGATATACCACCCTTCATATGTGCAACAGGGCAGTGTGCAATTAAAAACAAATAAAGAAGAAACAGAAAGGAAGGGCAGTGCAGTCACACAGAGGGAGGGCAAGGACAGGAGAGCTATGGACATGGGGGCGGTAACTCAAAGGTTGGTTGGAAGAGGTGAGTTTTGAGCATTGATGTGAACTTAACATAGGGCAGTTCAAGGCAAAGATCGGGGCAGTGGACCCCTTGGTGCTGGGTCAAGGAAGTAAAAGGCGGAGCTGCAGGTTGATTCCAGTCTGACTCTTGAAGCAGAGGGTAGGTGGAGGCAGTTGACATGGATGGAGCAGAGGACACGATGTGGGGAGTGTAGATGGAGGATGTCCAAGAGGTATGGGGGTGCTAGTATGAAGAGCTTTGAGGAGCAGAATGAGGAGCTTGAACTGTATACAGTATTTAAGTGGAAGCCACTGGAAAGAGATGAGAAGCAGATGACATGGTTGAAGCAAGATGCATGAGCGAGAATCTGTCTCTAGTTGCACTACACTACACTCTGAAAAATAGCCCATTTTTTGATCACGATGGGTGAACGAGAATCTGGGCAACCATGTTCTGAATAAACTGTAAGCAGTGGAAGACCTGCGAGTACAATGTTGCAATAATTGAGCTGGGACATAATGTTTGAAAAATGTCAAATGGATTTCTATCTGATTCAACCCTGTGACATGCCTTATAACCCCTGAGAAAGACCGTGCTGAAACACGGCTGTGTCTGGTTAGGTTCTGTACCCAAGGATTGAGAGTAATATTGAATAAAGGAATCTGTTTCGAAATACCATGCCCTGGACTGGTTTGTACACTAATCACATGGTAGTCATGCTTCATTGTGGGAAATTGGTGGACATCCAGGTAGCAATCTGAGTGAGGCAGATGCTAAGTGGCGATAGATCTGGGCCAGATGGATCAGTGTGATGGAGGAGCATGTCGTCGTCAGCATAGTAGTATGCCAAGATGCCATGTTGCTGGATCAGAAGAGTGAGGGGGACCAGAAAGATGCTGAATAGTAATGGGGCCAACACTGATTCCTGGGGGACACCGCAAGGGAATGGAATAAAACAAAGAGAACGGAAAATGACCTGTGTGAGTGAGAGAAAGGAGTGAAACCAGCGTAAGACATGGCCATGGATGCCGAAGTCATGGAGGTGTGAAAGGGTAGTGTGATCAGCGAGGTCAAAGGCGGAGGATCGATCCAAGGAAACTGCCAGAGAAATGTCACGCCTGTTGTGAGATTTGACTATTTTGTCTTCCATTTGCAGCTTTGCTCTCCTGACTGCTTTATCAGATTCCCTTACCTTCTCCAGATATTGCCATTTGCCTTCCTCTTTATGTGATCCATTAGTATGTGAAGGCTACCCTCTTTTTTCTTACCTTTTCAGTACTTCTGAAAATCACAGCGGCCCCCTTTTCCTCTTACACTTTTATCTACTTTCCTAAAAAAAAGGTTTGCTGCCCACACAATAACCCCAATAACCTCTTGTCTGAGGAGCAGTTACTCAGATTTTGATAGTATGGTTCCTGGTAGAGGGGAGGAATGCAGAGGGCATGTTTCATTTTTAAATGTCTGACCACAGCTTGCTGCCTTCAGAAGTATGCACACTGTATGTATTCAAGTCCTTTCAGGTAGTTTTCAAAAAGAAAGCCACCCAGATATTTCCCATTGAGAATTAGCTACAAGATAAATGCACACCTTTGTAAGTTACTTTCTTTGCAAAAGAGTCTTATTGGCTTATTACATGCAAAAACAAATTTCTAAGCAATGGTACAAAATTATACAGTACTAAATTTTAAATTAAAACTATCAACTTCAATGAAAATCCAAAATGTACTGTTTTTTTAAAATAAATCTATAATTCCCTTATAAAGAAAAGTAATAAATGTAAGAACAAAAGAATTGCCATGCTGGCTCCATCAAGCCCAATATCTTTGTTCCAACAGCATTCAATTCAGGTCACAAGGACCTGGCTGAATCCCAACAAAGTTATAGCCCCAAATACAAATGTCTTCATTCAGCAATCAAATAAAACTTAAAAATCAAGAAATCAAGGAAATCTAAAGCAAGCCAAGCTGCATAATAAAAGCTGGTAAGTCAGTGGAGAAAGACAGTGTAAAGCAGATACAGGGGTGCACAATGCCAACTCTTATCAACCTTTTGAACTGGCTCATCTCTTGGGACAATATTTCACAAACGTGGTGCACCGAAGGAAAGTGCATATTACCTAGACATGTAAAATTGTCAAGCTGATAAATTTCCCTAAATCTGAGAGAGGGAAGGGGTGGGGATGTTAACAAGATGGCAGATAGCATGCACCCAGGACATGGATGCTAATTAAACCAAACTTCTGGAACTGTAAAGAACCGATTGAATACCCCAGAGGAATCCCTTCCTGGTTCTAGTTCTCCTTTCTCAGACTGTGACTGGAGGGATGGGGATGGGAAGGAGAGGTTTACAGCACTGGAAGCTACACTGGAAAGCTAGGTGCACCCCATTGCTAGATCCAACAAAAACATACAGTGAGGCAGCTGGAGCCCTTTGGCTTTTGTACAGAAACTAGTGGTAAATAGCAGGAGATCATGGAAGATAAAGAAGAGGAAGGAGAAGTAGCATATGGGACAAAGGAAAGAAACAAGGTGGCTACTTCCTCTTGCATGGCCTCTTTTATTCTATGTGACCCTGTCCTTTCTCACCCGTGGATTCCTCCTTCTCCGGCGGCGTGGCCTCTTTTATTCTATGCGACCCTATCCTTTCTCACCTGTGGATTCCTCCTTCTCCGGCGGCGTGGCCTCTTTTATTCTATGCGACCCTGTTCTTTCTCACCCGTGGATTCCTCCTTCTCCGGCAGCGTGGCCTCTTTTATTCTATGCGACCCTGTCCTTTCTCACCCGTGGATTCCTCCTTCTCCGGCGGCGTGGCCTCTTTTATTCTATGCGACACTGTCCTTTCTCATCCGTGGATTCCTCCTTCTCCGGCAGCGTGGCCTCTTTTATTCTATGTGACCCTGTCCTTTCTCACCCGTGGATTCCTCCTTCTCCGGCGGCGTGGCCTCTTTTATTCTATGTGACCCTGTCCTTTCTCACCCGTGGATTCCTCCTTCTCCGGCGGTGTGATCTCTTTTATTCTATGCGACCCTGTCCTTTTTCACCCGTGGATTCCTCCTTCTCCGGCAGCGTGGTCTCTTTTATTCTATGTGACCCTGTCCTTTCTCACCCATGGATTCCTCCTTCTCCGGCGGTGTGATCTCTTTTATTCTATGCGACCCTGTCCTTTTTCACCCGTGGATTCCTCCTTGTCCGGCGGCGTGGTCTCTTTTATTCTATGCGACCCTGTCTTTTCTCGCCTGTGGATTCCTCCTTGTCCGGCGGCGTGGTCTCTTTTATTCTATGCGACCCTGTCCTTTCTCACCCGTGGATTCTCCTTCTCCGGCGGCATGGTCTCTTTTATTCTATGCGACCCTGTCCTTTCTCACCCGTGGATTCCTCCTTCTCCGGCGGCGTGGTCTCTTTTATTCTATGCGACCCTGTCCTTTTCACCCATGGATTCCTCCTTCTCCGGCGGCGTGGCCTCTTTTATTCTATGCGACCCTGTCCTTTTTCACCTGTGGATTCCTCCTTCTCTGTCGGCGTGGCCTCTTTTATTCTATGCGACCCTGTCCTTTTTCACCTGTGGATTCCTCCTTCTCCGGCGGCATGGCCTCTTTTATTCTATGCGACCCTGTCCTTTTCACCCGTGGATTCCTCCTTCTCCGGCGGTGTGGTCTCTTGCCGGCTATCATCTTCTTCTTTCCCACATGGTCTATTTTCAGCACATGTCTCTTCTCCTGCCTCCTGCTCGGCCTCTCTCCTTTCCTCACGGGCCCTCCTCATTTCTCCTGTGGCTTGTTTACTCCATGGGGCGATATTCTCTAGTTAGCCTTCATAGAATATGACTGCTAACTAGAGAAGTTCCAGAGAGAGGGATATTCAGTGGTACTATCCCTCTGAATGTTTCGGCACTATCTGGACAGAGCCAGAGCAGTCAGTGGATGGAGCTGGATGCCATCATTCTCAGCAGTGATCTGCATAACTTAGGACAGAGAGGTGTTGTCCAAGCTGCTGAATCTAAATCCCAGCGCCGGATATCTGTAATATATTAAAGCATGGCAGCTGGCATGTGACTGTTGCAGCATGTGGCTTCTCTTCTCTTCTTATATGACTTGATGGGAAGAAAGGCAAGAGATCGCACAGGAGGAAAGAGAGAAACTACAGAGGGTCCACAAGAAGAGAGAAAAGGGTCTACACAGGAGAGCAGTCCTGCAATGGAAAGGACAGAGGCTAAGCAAGGGAAAATAGAAAGAACCAAAATGCCTCAAACCATGTTTCCTGATCACTGGAAGTGAGCCGAATATTGCTGGACTTTGTCTTTCTTGCACTGGTTCACACTTGCTGTGCTCCCAGGAAGAGGAATTCTCACTGTGTGCCGTGGGAAAAGAGCCGCAGGTGGTGCCTGGCATTCCCTGGCTCTTCCTGGGTGCTGCTGCTAAGACATTTTGTTCTCTTCTGTGCTGACACCACATCACAAGCTCCTCCAGCTGTGACTTTTTCTAACACCCTGATGAGCAGAAAGCTGCCTCTGATTAAGCTTCCTCATTCCTGCACCTTGGTGAAACCCAGCTGGGATGGCAAAGCATTCAGTGTGGCTTCATACGCTCATCAGACACTGGCCAGTCTTTGCTCACTCATCTAGGTAAAGTGAAGGGGAGTTGTAACATGGGTTCAAGCATAGCCACGATATGTAACGGCAATGCAACTTTCAGCCAGTCGCATGTGCATAAACGGGCCAATGCAGAAAAACCAGCACGCCCTCTGCGTGAAAATAACGCAACTTAGAAGCACAAGTTCCGACAGGCCAAATGCACATGTGTGAACAGCAAAGGAAAAGCAGGGGCACAGTAACACCAAGCATATCTAAATTATAGGCAAATGAGCTGTGCTAATATAATAGTAACCCAGTATGGGACTACTGTAATATAATATAGCCATGGACTTCCGCAGGCCACCATTCACCCATTACAAATAGCAGAGAACACTGAGGCTAGATTCAGATCACATTCTCCAAGAACAGACCATATCACCCCTATCCTAGCCAAGCTACTCTCCCAGATCCGATAGGAAGTCTCACTAAATGCATTCAAGATCCTGCACAACACTTCTGCAAACATCCTACAAACCCTAATTCATAGGCCACCGAATAACAGAATCAGAAGGAAGACTTCTCAGGACCTCCTAACCATACCGCGCCTTCAACTCAAACGTAGCCAGTCAACATCGAAAAGAGCCTTTTCGCTATTTGCGCCTGCAGACTGGAACTCCCTACCTGCCGACATAGGCTTGTCCAATAACATTGCTGAGTTTCGGCGCAGACTAAAGACGCTCCTAGTTAGAGAGCACTATGGTCCTTACACATAAATCTCACCCATGGCACTATCACCATCTTTCACCATGCCTGTACATACCATAACATAGTTTATATAACCTCGTTGTATAGCCTCCTACTTACCCTACCAACCCTGTTTTTTGTTACTCCACAGTTCCATGAAAACCATTTAACAGTTATGTTAATTGTAACCTGCTATCATGGTAGATACAGCAGTATAAAAAATTGCTAAATAAAATAAATATTGTCTATGCCTGATGCAGTCAGACTTCCCGTGTCTGACTGCATGACGTCTGACTGCTGATGTAGCTGCGCATGAAATGAGAGTCAGAAGCTGCAAAGATGTCTTACACATTGGAACATGGAACGTACAAAGCATGAACCAAGGGAAGTTGGAGGTGGTCAAGAATGAAATGGAACTTGTACAACTTGATCTGTTGGGTGTCAGCGAACTGAAATGGACTGGCATGGGGCACTTTGCATCAGATGATCACATGGTCTACTATGCTGGAAATGAAAGACAAAGAAGAAATGGTGTTGCATTTATAATAAAGAAGAAACTTGCAAGAACTGTAATGAAATACAATGCAGTCAGCGAACACTTAATCTCTATTCGTCTACGAGGATTGCCTATCAACACAACTATAATTCAAATATATGCCCCAACAACAGCTGCAGAAGAGAATGATATTGAAGAGTTCTATGAACAAGTACAAGCTGAAATTGACAGAACCAGCAAACAGGATATCCTGATAGTCATGGGTGACTGGAACGCAAAGGTTGGCAACAAAGAAGAAGGCAAAATAGTTGGAAAATATGGACTTGGCAACAGAAATGAAGCTGGAGAAAGACTCATAGAATTCTGCAAGACCAATGATCTATTCATCTCAAACACCTTCTTCCAGCAACACAAGCGGCGACTGTACACATGGACTTCACCGAATGGATTATATAAAAATCAAATTGACTACATATGTGGAAGTCAACGATGGAAAAGCTCTGTAACATCAACAAAGACAAAACCTGGAGCTGACTGTGGTACAGATCATCAACTACTAGTATGCAAACTCAAGCTAAAGTTGAAAAAGAGCAAACCACTCATAAATGCAGCAAAATATGACCTTGAGAATATACCACTGGAATTTAAAGACTGCCTGCAAAATCGATTTGCTGCTTTAGATACAAATGACAGAGCTCCGGAAGAGTTATGGAATGACATCAAGAAGGTTGTGTTGGAAGAAAGCGAGAAGTCTCTATAAAAGGTGAAAAAGCAAAAACGGCCAAAATGGATGACGGAAGAAACTCTGAAAATTGCCCAGAAACGACGAGAAGCTAAAGCCAGAGGAGAAAGAAAGACAATTGCAGAACTCAACAACGATTTCCAACGTGCAGCAAGACAGGACAAGGAAAAGTACTACAATGACACTTGCAAGGAAATAGAAGCAGAAACTATTAGAGGAAGAACAAGATCTGCTTTCCTAAAGCTACGAGAGTTAAAGAAAAAGTTCCAGCCTCAAATTGGAATGTTACAAGATGCTCAAGGTTCTATGTTGAATGATGCTGAGAAGATCAAGAAAAGGTGGAAGGAATATACAGAGTTTTTATATGATAAAGATCAAGTGGACCAACAGCCGTTTCAACCTGTACCTTATGATCGGGAACCATTGGTGATGAAAGAAGAAGTTGAAGCAGCATTGAAAGCCTTATCAAAGAACAAAGCACCAGGCATTGATAGCATTCCCATAGAAGTATTGCAGCAATCTGATGCAGCTGTTAACGTACTCACAAGGCTCTGCCAAGAAATATGGAAGACAACATCATGGCCAACTGACTGGAAAAGATCTGTGTTTATACCAATACTAAAGAAAGGTGATCCAACTGACTGTGGAAATTATCGCACAATCGCTCTGATCCCACATGCCAGCAAGATTCTACTGAAGATTATTCAAAAGAGACTACAACCATACCTGGAACAAGAACTACCTGAAGTGCAAGCAGGGTTCAGGAAAGGGCGAGGAACGAGAGACATCATTGCGGATGTGAGATGGATCCTTGAAAAGACTAAAGAATACCAAAAGGTTATCTATTTGTGCTTTATCGACTATAGCAAGGCTTTTGACTGTGTAAACCATGAGAAACTCTGGACCACATTAAGAAGCATGGCTATACCAGAACACCTGATCGTTCTCTTGCGCAATCTGTACATTGATCAAGAAGCAACAGTTCGAACGGAACAAGGAGAAACAGAATGGTTTAAAATAAGCAAAGGTGTAAGACAAGGCTGCATACTTTCCCCCTACTTGTTTAATTTATATGCAGAACAAATCATCAGAGAAGCAGGACTGTATGAAGACAACAGAAGTGTGAAGATTGGTGGAAGACTCATCAACAACCTTCGCTATGCTGATGATACCACATTACTGGCTGAAAGTGAAGATGATCTGAAACATTTGCTTCTCACAATCAAAGAACATAGTCTCAAAATGGGCCTGCACCTTAATGTAAAGAAGACAAAGATCATGACAACTGGCATAATCAACAGGTTCATCGTTGAAGGAGAAGAAATTGAAATTGTCAACAACTTTAACCTACTTGGATCAACTATCAATAAAGAAGCAACAAGCAGTCAAGAAATCAGACGACGCATTGCTCTTGGCAGAATGGCTATGAAAGACCTAGATAAGATTCTCAAGAGCAGAGATAGCGTAGTAACTCACCTGTAACAGGTGTTCTCCAGGAGCAGCAGGAATCAGTCCTCACATATGGGTGACGTCGGCGCCGACGGAACCCTCGCGGAGCAATTTTCCCCAGCTTTCAAAGAAAGCCTTTGGGAATTGCAGCGCGCATGCGCGGTCCTCTTCCCGCCCAAGGGTGCCATCTTGCTCAGTCAGATGACATAGCTAAAAGACAGCAAAAAAGTAGCAAAAAAGAAAGCATAGAACTGCAACTCCGAGGGGAGGAGGGAGGGTTGTGAGGACTGATTCCTGCTGCTCCTGGAGAACACCTGTTACAGGTGAGTAACTACGCTTTCTCCAGGACCAAGCAGGAAGTCAGTCCTCACATATGGGACTCCCAAGCTTAAGGCTACCGGAGACCCTAAGCATAAAAAGGAGCTCCCTCAAGCTCAGTAGCCCAGAAGGAAGGAATCTTCTCTGAATACTTCTCCAACCGGTAGCCCAACATCCGGGATGGAGGGTAGGAGTTGCCTATACCTCGAAGAGGTTACGGAGGACTGCCTGTCCGAAAGCACTGTCCCTGCGGGACTCCCTCTCCAGGCAGTAATGGGCCGCAAAAGTCTGGCTTGAAGACCAAGTAGCGGCCCGGCAGATGTCTGCCAATGGAACAGAGCGGAGGTAAGCCACTGACGTAGCTTTCGCCCGAACACGATGGGCCGTGACTCGACTTTCCAACGAGAGGCCGGCTGCCTCATAAGCCCAAGCGATACAGTCAGCAATCCAGATGGACAGAGTACGCTTGGAGACAGGGAGCCCCAACTTATTGGGGTCATAAGAGACGAAGAGCTGAACAGCCCTTCTGTGCTCCCACGTACGGTCAAGGTAGAAGGTTAACACCCTTCTACAGTCCAGGGTATGCAGGACCATTTCAGCTCGGCTGGAGTGTGGCCTGGGAACGTAGGTCGGAAGCACCACCTCCTGGTTGATGTGAAAAGGGGAAACCACTTTGGGCAGAAACTTAGGGTGAGTCCGTAGGACTACCCGGTTCTTGTAGAACCTAGTGTACGGAGGATCAGACACCAGGGCCTGCAGCTCACTAACGCGTCTAGCAGAAGTGAGGGCCACCCAGAACAAGGTTTTCCAAGAAAGAAAACGAAGAGGACAGGTAGCCATAGGTTCAAAAGGCGGACAGGTAATCCGCTGTAAAACCACATTGAGATCCCAGTCCGGGGCTGGTGGGCGCAAAGGTGGTTTAAGGAGAAGGAGGCCTCTGAGAAAACGAGCCACCAGAGGGTGGCTGGAAAGAGGTCTGCCATCCACCGGCATGTGATGCGCAGAAAGAGCGCTGAGGTGGACCTTGACCGAGTTGGACTTAAGTCCAAGATTGGAGAGGGAAAGCAAGTACTGCAAGACCACTGATGCTGAACAGGAGAAGGGGTCTTGAGACTGCTGGGCACACCAGACGGAGAATCGACGCCACTTAAGAGCGTAGGACTTCCGGGTGGAGGGCCGCCTGGAGGCCAAGACGACCTCCTCCACATCTGGAGGCAGCTGGAGAGGAGCAAGGACTACCCTTTCAGCAGCCAGGCCATCAGATGAAGGGACCGGAGGTTGGGGTGCAGGAGAGTCCCCTGATCCTGTGACAGGAGGTCGGGCTGAAACCCCAGAGGAAGAGGGGTGTCCACCGCCAGCTGCATTAGAAGTGGGAACCAAGGTTGTCTCGGCCACCGGGGAGCCACTAGGATCATCGAGGCTTTGTCTCTGAGAACCTTGAAGAGTGTCCGAGACACTAGCGGCATGGGAGGAAAGGCATATAAGAGGCCTGTGGACCATGGAATCAGAAAAGCATCCACCGCTACTTGGAGAGGATGCGGTTGTCGGGAGCAGAATCTGGGAAGTTGCCGGTTCAGAGGACTGGCAAACAGATCCATGGTGGGGAGGCCCCACTTGAGAAAGATCCATTGAACCACCATCGGATCCAATCTCCACTCGTGTGGCTGGAAGATCCTGCTGAGCCTGTCGGCCAGGTAATTTTCTTGACCTGGGAGATAGACAGCTTTGAGGATGATGCCGTGGTGGACGGCCCAAGAGCATAGTTTCTGTGCCTCCTGACAGAGAAGGAAGGAGCCTGTTCCGCCTTGTTTGTTCACGTAGAACATTGCAACCTGATTGTCCTGTCTGTACCAGCACCGACTGGTGAGAAATCAGGTGAGGGAATGCTTTGAGCGCTAGGCGGATGGCTCTGAGCTCCAGGAAGTTTATCTGCTGAGCAGATTCCCAAGGAGTCCAGAGACCTTGAGTACATGTCCCTTGGCAGTGTGCTCCCCAACCCAGGAGAGAAGCATCGGTCGTCAGGACCTGAGAATGCGGAGGGGGCTGAAAAGTCACCCCTAGTACTAGGTTTGGGAGATGAAGCCACCATTGCAGAGAGGAGACCAGCTGGTCGGAGATCTGTACGGAGTCCGCTAGGCTCCCAGTGGCCTGATGCCATCGTGAGCGAAGGCACCATTGCGCAGGTCGCATGTTCAGGCGGGCATTGGGGGTCACATGGACCGTGGAAGCCATATGACCGAGCAGCCTCAAAAATTGCCTGGCCGAGACCAGGGCATTGCTGTGAAAGTGGCTGGCGAGATCCATGAGCCGCTTGGCCCTCTCCAGAGGGAGGAAGGCCCGCGCCTGAAGAGTGTCCAACCTGGCGCCGATGAATTCGAGATTCTGAGAGGGGAGCAAAGTGGACTTTGCGAAGTTTATGACAAATCCCAAGTGCTGGAGTAGAGTCATAGTGCGATGAGTGGCCTGAGTGGCCTCTTGGGAAGACTGGGCTCTGATGAGCGTGTCGTCCAGGTATGGGAACACAAAAAGACCTTGAAGTCTTAGATAGGCCGCCACCACTGCCAGGCATTTGGTGAACACCCTGGGGGCGGAGGATAGGCCAAAGGGCAGTACTCTGTACTGGTAATGATTTCCTCCCACAACAAACCTGAGATATTGTCTGTGGTCTGGATGAATAAGGATATGAGTATACGCATCCTTTAGATCCAAGGAGCATAGCCAGTCTCCCTGCTGGAGGTAGGGCAGCAGGATTCCAAGGGTAAGCATCTTGAACTTTTCCTTTGCAAGGAACTTGTTGAGGTTTCGCAAGTCCAGGATGGGTCTGAGGCCTCCTGTTCTTTTTGGTATTAGAAAGTACCTGGAGTAAAACCCTTGACCCTTCAGGTGGTGGGGCACCGGTTCCACAGCCTGTTCCTGAAGGAGACTTGCTAACTCCTGAAGGAGTAAGTCCTTGTGCAGAGGGAGTCTCGGAGGCTCCCCTGGAAAGTAGGAGGGAGGTACCTGATGAAAGTGAAGGAGATAGCCCTCCCGAACTATGTGAAGTACCCAGGCATCTGTGGTGATGTTGGACCACCTTTGGGCAAAGTGGACCAGCCGGCCTCCTGTGCTGAGAGAAACCAGCTGAGGGGGAGAGGCTATGCTGAGGAAGTCAAAACCCCCCACCCTGCTGAGCAGGGGCCGGTGGTGCAGGCTTGGGGGCTTGCAGCCTACGGGACCCATTACCCCGTTCCTTGGCCTGCTTCCCCTGTGGGGGAGTTGCGGAGGCCTGATACTGAGGGTAGTATTTATAGGCAGCCGCCTTCCTCGGGTAAAAGGGCTTTTTCCCCGAGCCCTTCTTCTTCTGAGAAGGGGCAGAGGTCTTCCTTGAGAGACGAGTCCTGGTGAGAGTCTCGGTCTCGATCTGTGCAGCCTTCTCATCCATGGGCTTGCCAAAGAGGTTTTCACCTCGGCAGGGGACATCGACCAACTTGTCCTGCACCCATGGCTCGAGGTCGGACGACTGAAGCCAAGCCTGGCGGTGTCCACCGATGCCGGCTGCGGCTACTCGAGCCGATGCCTCAAAACCATCGTAGGCTGCTCGAGAGATAAACTTCGAGCACTCTCGAATACCAGTTGACAAGGTTTGGAACCTCTGCAAAGGTTCGTCAGAGAGACCAGCAGAGAACCCGGCTATTTCTTTAGCCAGGTCCCGGAGATACATGCCCATGTAGAGCTGGTAGGTCTGGACCCGACAAGCAAGCATAGAGCCCTGGAAACACTTCCTACCGAGGGCATCCAGGCTTCGGGCCTCCCTACCGGGGGGCACCAAGGAGTGCATTTTTTGACTCTTAAGTCTATGCATGGCCGATTCCACCACCATGGAATGGTGCGGTAGTTGTGCCTTTTGGAAGCCGGGGCTCTTGCGGACTCGATAAATGGAATCGACCCACTTGCTTAATACCGGCGACGACGCCAGGCTCTCCCACATGCGGAAGAGAAGTCGTTCCAGCATCGGAAGAACCGGTACAATAAAGGCCTCCTTTGGGGGAGAGTCATATTGGAGGGCATCGAGTTCTCTTCCTTCTCTGTCAGGAACCAGGTGACTCTTCGTCCTCGGATTCCCAGGCCGACTCCTTGGAGGAGGAGTCGAGCGGCTCCGGTCGGGCGGGCATTGATGCCATCTGCCCCGACGCCGAGGGAGTCGGCGTCGACGACCTCGGTCCCGAACGGGAGGCCGAAGGAGACCGCGACCGAGGATCGACTTGAGCCCTCATGGACTCGAGGATCGGCTCGGTCTCCGGGGTTGACTTGGAGGTCGACGTCCCGGCGGTCAGGGCAGAAGCACCGGCGAGGCCAGCGATCAATGCCCGCTGCTGGTCCATGAAGGCAGTCAGACTGCTCTCCAAGGCCGTCAACCTGAGTCCGAGCTCAGGAGACCCAGCAGCCCCCGACTCGGGCCCCGACAGCGGCTCCTTCGGAGGCAAGTCTACGAGGACAACAGTACTCACGTGAGCAGGCAAGTCCATCTCGAGACGAGGATGTTTTGAAGGTCTCTCCACCTCCGAGGACCCGGGACAGGAATCGGGGCTATGCGACCTGGCCCTCGAGGAACCCGGAGCATCCACCGATCCTGCCCTCGCGGGTTTCTTCTTCCGATGATGTTCCCGGGTAGGAGACCCCCTTTCAGAGGAACTTCGACGATGCTCAAGACCAGAGTTCCGAGACGTCGAAGCCTCTGACGAGGTCCGAGCCCGGCCGGAGTCAGAGAAGATCCGTTCCCGCTGATGCTGCCGACTCCTCAACGCTTTTTAGGACATTTTGCCACACGGACCACAGATCATCGGGTCATGATCGGGTCCGAGGCAGCGGAGGCAGAAGTCATGTGTGTCTGTAAGAGACATGAGTTTCTTACAGAGGTCACACTTTTTAAACCCGCTGGCAGCCATCGGGGGAAAAAGGGCCCCTGCGAGGTCGAAAGACCGGGCTGCCAGTGAAAAAGTAAAAAGGCGCGAAATCTGTCACGAAGGACAAAAAAACAAAAAATAAAGAATGGACTCGCAACCGGCGTCGCGAGTCCGGGCGGGAAAAGAACCGGCGTCGAAACCGAGAGAAAAAAAGAGAAATAATCAACTTTTCTGCGGGGATTCACAAACAACGTCTGTAGGGCTCCGCGGAAAAAAGAAGACTGAGCAAGATGGCACCCTTGGGCGGGAAGAGGACCGCGCATGCGCGCTGCAATTCCCAAAGGCTTTCTTTGAAAGCTGGGGAAAATTGCTCCGCGAGGGCTCCGTCGGCGCCGACGTCACCCATATGTGAGGACTGACTTCCTGCTTGGTCCTGGAGAAGTCTTTCTCCATACAAAGATTCGACTTGTTCAAGCCATGGTATTTTCAATAACATCATATGGATGTGAAAGCTGGACAGTGAAAAAGATAGACAGGAAGAAAATTGATGCCTTTGAATTATGGTGCTGGCGGCGAATACTGTGTATACCATGGACTGCCCGAAGAACAAACCAGTCGGTACTAGAGGAGATCAAACCTAAGCTTTCTTTAGAAGCTCAGATGACAAGACTTCGACTTTCATACTTTGGACACATCATGCGAAGAGAGAGATCATTAGAGAAAGACATTATGCTTGGCAAGATAGAAGGTCAACGCAAAAGAGGAAGGCCAGCAATGAGTTGGATCATAAGAACATAAGATATGCCATACTGGGTCAGACCAAGGTCCATCAAGCCCAGTATTCTGTTTCCAACAGTGGCCAATCTAGGTCATATGTACCTAGCAGTTTCCCCAAGAGACACAAGTTCCACAATGCTTGTACTGGGTCAACCATTGATATCTTCGGTCACTTTTTAATAGTGGTTTATGGACCTTTCCTCCAGGAACTTGTCCAAACCTTTTTTAAACACAGCTACACTAACAGCCTTTACTACATCCTCCGGTAACAAATTCCAGAGTTTGATTACACGTTGAGTGAAAAAATATTTTCTTTTATTAGTCTTAAATAGTTTACCCTGTAGCTTCATTGCATGTCCCCTAGTCTTTCTATATTCTGATAAGGTAAACAATCGATCTACGTTTACCCGTTCCACTCCGTTCATTAATTTATAGACTAATATCATATCTCCCCTCAGCCGTCTCTTTTCCAGGTTAAAGAGCCCTAACCTTTTTAGCCTTTCTTCATAGGAGTATCCTTCCATCCCCTTTACCATTTTGGTGGCTCTTCTCTGTACCTTTTCTAAAATCGCTATATCCTTTTTAAGATACGGCGACCAGAATTGCACACAGTATTCAAGGTGCGGTCTCACCATGGAACGATATAGAGGCATTATAATATCTTTTGTTTTATTTTCCATTCCTTTCCTTATCATACCTAGCATTCTATTTGCTCTCTTAGCCGCCGCTGCACACTGGGCCGAGGGTTTTAACATGGTATCCACAATGACGCCTAAATCTTTTTCCTGGGTGGTGGTTCCTAATGTGGAACCTTGCATCGTGTAACCATAGTTTGGGTTGTTCTTCCCTAGCTGCATAACCTTTCACTTGTCCACATTAAATTTCATCTGCCATTTTGACAGCAGCTACGGGTACCAGTCTGTCAACAATGAGCCGCCTGACTTAAGACCGAACACAATTTAGGATAGCTATCCAGAGGGTCACCATGAGTCGACTCCGACTCGACAGCACTTAACAACAACAACAACAACAACATGCCTGATGCAGAGAAACACGAAGAGGATTATGCAACCAGCCGAAATGCTAATATCTCTACGCTTGGGTCTGAGGTGGCTTATACATTTTGCGCATGCCCCCAACAGTATTTTGATGGCATCAGGGGTTTTCCCCACCCAATTAAAAATAAACCTCCTGGCACCTTTACAATGGAGCGGGAGCATTGCCCACATGATCCCGCTCCTGCACAATCTTGAAAAGCAGCAGCGCCTAGCCATGCACGGCACGTCCTGAGAATCCCTGGGTGGGGTCAGACTGTCATATGGCAGTCTGACCCCGCCTGGTAATTCCCAGGATGCACCACATGGGGTCAGGTGTCACCATTTTTCAATATGGCAGAGCGGAAGCACATAGGCAACACTCCTGCTCCATTGTAAACTCAATGTGGCTTGTTTCTGTTCATTGTGCACTGCACTGATCTTAATAGCGCGGTATAAAAGAAATGTAAATAAATAAATAAATTGTAAAGGTACCAGGAGGGTGTGGGAGGTTCAGGGCCACCAGGGTTATTTTGAATTGAGTGGGGGATCAGGGCTGATTTGGTTTCTGTTTGGGGCACTTGCCGCTTGATAGAAATTTGATGGCATTCGGTGCTTTCCCTGATGCCTGGATCATCTAAGGTGAAGTGTCAAACTTACCCTCAGATGATCCAGGCATCGAGAAAAGCCCCTGATGGGGTGCATATGCAAATTAGCCGCATGGTACCCCTCTTTCTCTAGGAGAGCATGTTAAACATGTGCACTGTGTGCGTGCGTTTGGTGTGCTCTCCCAGTTTAATGCTGCCCTTTGCACTATAGTTTAACACATGGCTAATTTGCATATGTGCCCCTTTCTGCATGTCAGCGCTGAAGTCGCGCGCTATCGGTGCACTGCATAGGAGGCCTACAGAGTTAATAGTGTACGACTTCAGAGCCAGCTTTCTGCATCAGCCCAAAAGTCAAGACGACAAGTTTGTGCTGTTCACTTTATTTGGACAGGGCTGCACCTTAGGCAAACCTTCACCATTATGCCTTCCTGCAAATTAACTCATGTCCCAAGGCCCTCCTTGAGATGCTGAAAAACTCAGCAGTTATGATCACCCCCCTCCCCCACCCCCACCCCCATCCCACCCCACTTATTTTTTATTTATTTACAGTCTCTTTTATACCGCGCTATTCAACATCAGTGCGGTTTACATGACAACAGAAAGCTTATACGGTGCCGGAATCTGCTCCGCATTTACAAAGAACAGGTGCTTAAACTTGGGTAAAACCGGGGAAACTATTTACATATAGGCATCACATCAGACTTTCCAGACTGATCCAGTAAAAGTGCAGGACTGGAAACCATAGGGGCCATATTAAGTGACGAATGCACTTAGCAGACCTCCTAAGTGCATTGACTGCGGCAAGTGGAATATTCAGTGCTGCATAGCCAGTATGTGCCAGTGAAGACTCCCCTATAACACCGCTAGATGCCCCGATGCTAGCCACTTAACACTGGGGTATTCCGGGTGCAGCACCACAGAAGCAATATTCAGCCACTGCCCAGTTATCTCCAACCTTGATTACTGTAATGCTATTAAGAATATAAGATATGCCATACTGGGTCAGACCAAGGTCCATCAAGCCCAGTATCCTGTTTCCAACAGTGGCCAATCTAGGTCATACGTACCTAGCAGTTTCCCCAAAAGAGACAGGTTCCACAATGCTTGTACTGGGTCAAGCATTGATATCCTGGGTCCCTTCTTAATAATGGTTTATGGACCTTTCCTCCAGGAACTTGTCCAAACCTTTTTTAAACCCAGCTACACTAACAGCCTTTACTACATCCTCAGGTAACAAATTCCAGAGTTTGATTACACGTTGAGTGAAAAAATATTTTCTCTTATTTGTCTTAAATAGTTTACCCTGTAGCTTCATTACATGTCCCCTAGTCTTTCTATATTCTGATAGCGTAAACAATCGATCTACGTTTACCCATTCCACTCCGTTCATTAATTTATAGACTTCTATCATATCTCCCCTCAGCCGTCTCTTTTCCAGGTTGAAGAGCCCTAATCTTTTTAGCCTCTCTTCATAGGAGTAGCCTTCCATCCCCTTTACCATTTTGGTGGCTCTTCTCTGAACCTTTTCTAATAACGCTATATCCTTTTTAAGATACGACGACCAGAATTGCACACAATATTCAAGGTGCGGTCGTACCATGGAACGATACAGAGGCATTATAATATCCTGTGTTTTATTTTCCATTCCTTTCCTTATGATACCTAGCATTCTATTTGCTTTCTTGGCCGCCGCTGCACACTGGGCCAGCCTCCCTAGATATGAAGTCAACAGACTGCAAATTCTTTAGAACTCAGTTGTCCGGATTTCTCTCTCATGCTTCTAAATTCAACCATATCACGCCCCTCCACATGGAACACCAGTAGCTCACTATTTAGTACCAAATTCTGTCCAAAATCTCGATTCTGGTCCATAAAGTTCTTCACCCCAATTCCCCTCCTTATCTTGCTTCTGACATCTTGCTCCACACCCCTCATCGTATTCTTTGGTCCCTCCTTAAAAATCAATTGCTTTTGCTTCCTGCCTCCCAGGCTAGACTTGATTTGCTGCCTTCTTTTTTTGTGGCCCCTAAACCTTGGCATAACCCCCCCCCCCCTGATCTCCACTTGGAACCTTCCTACCAGAGGACCCACTTGTTTTATGCTGCTTTTTCCTCTTCCCCAGATAGCACAATTGCCTGTTAGTCTCCTCCCCAACTATCCCCTTTTTACCCTTGTCTGCCCGATTTTACTATTTTAATTGGAGTTCCGTTTCCATTTCTTCTCCTTTCTTTTATTGTAAGCTGCCTTGTTGTTAAAATTTGGCGGCAGCAGCTAAAGTTAGGAGAATAAAGGCTCATTTAGCTTTAGCTGCTTTAGCTAACTGAGCAGTGGTAAATGTTGCTGCTATAGTGCTATCTGGCCAGAAATTGAATATCAGCTGTTTTAACAGCGCTGCCGTCACCGCTGAATACTGTCCCCTGTGCCCTTAAATGCACACTGATGATCACTTTATAACAGTGTGCCTATGGGAATCGCCCACTAGTGCCCGTTTTATCCCTATCTTATGAAGGCAGCACGTGTGTCTAGACGCCTCTATAAAGGACCTCAGTAGTAAGCCTCTTTGAAGGCACAAACGTGTGCATATACTCTGTGTGTGTACAAGCCTGTTTTACACAATACAAGTCTACATTGCAACATCACCCCAGCTCTGCTCTAGGAGCCTATTATATAAGGCACAAGCACAGATAGGTGATGAAATTCCCCTCCAAGTGAGCGAAAGCTAATATTAGAAATGTTTGACTATCCAGCATTCTAGAAACGATGGCAGCAAAGAGTAATCGCTCATTTAGTCTGTCTTCTTAAAGGGAAATTCTCAAATGCACTTCCACCACTACTACTGATCATTTGTAGAGTGCTCTGAGGTGTACGTAGCACTGTACAGAGACATGTAAGAGACGGTCCCTGCTCATCAGAGCTTAGTCTAGTCAAGGCAGAAAATACAACTGGGGACTAGCATGTGCCTAGGGGACTTCGCAGGGAAACACACAGGAGGTGATCAGGATCCACTCCTGTGGATAAAAGGAAAATGGGTTTATAAACTTGCCTGTATGTGCTTAAGTTCACCCAGAGTGAGAGAGTGATCTGGAAATTGGGGTCAACGGGGTATTTCCTTGCATACTTCTGGAAATTTCAGTGCCTGTGTGTAAACTAATCCTGAAAATTATGCGTTGCTGAAAAGCAGGTGCAAGTGGGGGTAAGCGTTTAAAATCCGGCAAAGTCTGCAGATAGAAGCATGCCCAAGAGTGCAATCAGAAAAGTCGCTCCCTTAGTCTCACCCACGCTGCCCAGAACCTCCCCCAGTGGCCAGCCACAGGGCATGACTGCCTGTAGGCTACCGCTTCTTCCTTCAATGAACTTTCTCCTCCTTTTTAAAGCAACACCTGGCACTCCTCCCTCCCTTCCTTTCCCATATCCAGCCAGCTGCCAATAGGCTGGTCTTCTGGGTTCCTGTGGCAATGCCAGAAGCCATTTCAACACTACAAGGCAATGCAGATCTTGGGCAGCGATCAGACGGTCCCGTGATCCCACTTCCTTACCACCAGATTCTAGGTTCCAGTGTTTCTTAAAGGCCCAACATGAGGGTTCCTAAAGAAGGGGCGAAAGCACATTGTATGAGGGAGAGCAGCGAGCCCCAGACAAAAGGGAAAAGGAAAGTACAGTAAAGGAGCCACAACTTAGAACAAAATCAACAGCCCATAACCTAGTGACCTAGTAAAGCTGCTATAGGGATAGTATTACTCAACAATATGACTAACCACCTCCACCATGCACATTCACGTAGACGTGGAGTGACCAGTGAGCCAGCCCTGCTTTTATCTTCCTGGAAAGTGGGAACATGGGAATCCTGGCTTTTATAAGCCCTGCATCTTCCTGACAATACCAGCTTGTCCTTCCAGACATCCTCTAAGGTAGCCCTACATGTAAAATAATAAGATGTCCCTGGGAGGGTTGCCTTCCTGAACTTTGAACACCTGCTCCTGTTAGTACCTGGGGGCATGTTTGGGCACAGAAGATCTAAGAGCCTGTCCTGCCCTCCTTCCCCAGAGATGGCTGCAGGAAAAGCAAAATCTGCTGTTACCCTTCCAGTGGGGCGAGGGAAGGCAGTTTCCTAAATGAAGCAGCTGGTGTCCTTTGCTTACGGCCAAGGTGAATTCGCATTATGTTAAAAGAGCAGGGCGAGGGATGTGCTCCCTCCCCCTAACTTGTCTGAAATAAGAACCCCATAAGGGGGAATCATCATGTCTCGGAGGTCCCAGTAACTCCATCTCCAAGTTACACTAATATAGCATGTGCAGGATATGTGCTGTGAATAAGGTTCAGGTTCTCTGTGTGCAACGATGCACACGTATAGTCCATATACAGTTACGTGGGACACATACAGATACAAACTCTCCCCATAAGCCTGTACCTACGGGGCCATTCTATACATGGGGACTAGATTTAAGGGTATGCTGTAAAAGTCAAATCTGCACATAAATGGCCGCAAAAGAGCTTAAATGAAGCTACGGTCACTTGCAGCGGCTCTACTGCAGGTCTAAATGACTCTGTATTGTGCGCACGCTGGGCCATACTCTGTGAAGCATGCATGTAAATCTGTGAAAGTGCGCAGCATCGGTCCGTGGCATATACTCTCAGAATAGCAACCATCGAAATGCCACACATGAGTAGTCATTTACGTGTGCAAATCACAAACACCAGGATTTACACACCAAAAAATGCAGTCGGAGACCAAGAAAATGTGGCAGAAAGATACAGAAATACTTCCCATTGTACTGGGAACCACAGGCCTGATAAAGAAGAATTTCCAAGCACATCTGGACAAACTCCCCATACATGTTACATCTTACAAACTCCAGCAGGAGGCGCTCTTTGGTACGATGCAAGTATCACGCCGAGAATCAGCAGTAAATTTGAGAGACTGAGATCATACTCCACATACCCTGGCTTAGAAGCGAGGTTCATGACTGCCATAGAATGCGCAAAAACTAACCCATTTGGAGAAACTACCCCGAGTAAAAACGTGTGTGGAATTTTCACCGCACCTTACAAAGTTCAAATGTGCACACAGAAGGCACGAGGAGGGGCAGTCTGCATGGTGTGACTGTTGCAGTGCAAATGAGGTGATTGTAACACTACACAAAGACACACACACACATTCACTCTTTTGTGTCAGTAGCCTGGCTTTACTGCAAGGGCTGGGATTGTGCAGACATGCTGCATAAGGAGAGGCAGAGTCGTGGACATAAGCATGGCATAGCCCCTTTATCAAAGTCTTGTGTGCCAGCACTCAATTACTGAAGTGGTGGGCACCTCCCTCTGAGAAGGGGGGGGGGGGACAGGGAGATGCTCTGGCATAGCCCCCCTTGCAGAAGTCATGTGTGCCAGTTCCAGGTAATTGGAGTGCTATCTGTGTACGTAAATCCCAGAGAGAGAGGGTGGGGGATGGAGAGACTCAGGCATGGTCCCCTTGCAGAAGCCATGCGTGCTCTTGCTCTGTAACTGTCAGGCGGAGGGTGTATTTGTGTGCATAAATCCCATAGGGAAGGGAAGAGAGATGAGGGGAAGGAGGAGGGGAGACAGGGAGAGGCTCTAGCAGAAGCCATGCATGCTCTCACTCTGTCAGAGGGGTGTGTATTTGTGTGGATACATTGCATAGAGAGTGGAGTGGAGTGGATGGGGAGGGAAGGGGAGGAGGAGCCCCTTGCATAAATCTGTTGGGAGAGGGGGAGTGACAGGATTCTAGCTGGGGAATGCAGGAGTCTCTGCAGTGAGGTACCCCCAAGAGCATTTTACTGTTCTCATACAGTGACAAGCTGTGTATGAAGGCACCGGCTGGGAGAGGGGGATTGGTCCTCCATTTTAGTGACCCTTGCCTGAGTCCCAGGGAAGTGTTTGCATTGCTATGATAGAGTTTTATCTACAGAAACGATCCACTGCAAAGCTACCCACTCGCCATGCGGGAAGCTCCCCAGCTCCCCACGAGAAGGCTTTCTATTGAAATCAGTACATTCGTTAGAACTGTGCGCTCCAAAGAACAGCATTGCTAGGCAATCTTCAGATCTCACAAAGTTCATACAAAGAAAAGGGAGGTGTGGCATTTTTGGCAGTCAGCACAAGTATAGAATTACCCCCCCCCCCCACCCTCCTTGGGATTCATGCGTTTGAAGGCTTCTCTTCTAATCCATCAAACTGCAGAACTGCATGGAAGGTGTCCTTCAGGACCCTGGACAGCACCCTGGACACCACACCAGGCCCTGCTCCTACCACGCAGGCTGAGAAGTCCAAGATGTACTGAGAGGTGCAAGGAGGCCAGGACCAGGGCAGTGGCAAGCAACTTGCAAAGCTGGTGCCCTCCCCACCCAGCCACACACAGATCGTGCACTTAGTGGGTTGCTGTCCTCTAGTGGGTTCAAATCCCACTAGAGGACAGCAACCTTGGCCGGAAGGATTGGGGTTTCTAGTCCCACAGGTGCTCCTTGTGGTCTTGGGCAAGCAACTTAACCCTCCATAGCCCATGTTCCCTGTAAAATAGTTATCTCCAAGTTATAATGCCCTGTTCAATGTAATTTCAGTTTGTTCAATGTAAACCGCACTGATGCAGAATAGCGCGGTATATAAGAGAATGTAAATAAATAAATAAATAGTGGGCTTTCTGGAAGCTGCAGTGATAACATGGGCACTCCTTCTGCACGTGTGCCTGTGTGGCCACAATGCTCACGCAGCCCTTGCTGCAGCCAACCAGGACCACTGGAGAAGGGGAAAGGGTGGAGCCCTACCCCATTCGGCATTTAGATAAAAAAATGAATAAAACCTTCCCTCTATACATTTCATCGTTTGATGTTTTTCTTTTCTATGTTCCCAGTGAGAGAATCACCCAACTCCACATAAGTACCAAATACTGGGAATAGGAGCAGTTCTGAAGACGTCCTCTGAGAGACCATGCAAACCTTGTGCTTGACAGGAACTTTAACCTACTCTAGTGACACAACACCCCCTCCCTCCTCTCCCAATAAAAAGGAGGTGTCTGAGAATCATAGCTGAATAAAAGGGAATTGCAAATAGGAATGCAGAATGGTGCTATACTTCCCACAGAAAGGAGTCTAGATAAGGGGATGAAAGTATTCTTAATATGTTTGGATACTTCTATAGCATTCAACCTCGTAAAGGTAGATTATGGGTATGAGAGGTACAGTAATAAGATGGTGAATGTTCTTTATAGGAGAATGTAGTTTTAGAGTAAGATACAGAAAATACTAGTTGGGTAAATATTATTGGCCATGACGGGACCTTTAGGTATGATGTTAAGATTTACACCTATGGAGATGATATACTATGAACTCTTTCTCTAGAAGAAGATGAGGCACAAACCCTACAAGCTATACGTGAATGTCTGAAGGAGATTAAGTTATGGTTAGACAACAGTGGTCGGATTCTGAATGTAACCAAGACTATATCCAGGAATAGGAGGAAATGATAAGGCTTCCTTGAGTATTCCCTTGATGATTGAGGATATCCCATTCCTTTCAGAGTGTCAATCATTACGGGTGTTTTTTGAAGAGGAGGGAATTGGCCTTAAACAATTAGTGATTTTGTCAATCTATGTATTACAAAAGGAAGACCACAGCTGTCTCTAGCCTAGCTACTGCATCCGCAGGAGAAGAGTGTTGTCCATCAGACTGCCACAAATTGCCACTTAACAGAGATCATGGTCTTCAGAAGAGCCTCCACCTTGCAATGTTGTTGATCCCCAAGGGCAGCCATGCTTCCACCGGAATGGTAGTATGCTCGGTATTCACCTTTGGGAAGTGCAGCTACTTATCTGATAACATAATATTTTGCTGATTTAAACCACATGTGTTAAGCAGGTTTAAATGACAAACCAATAAACCCATGCTTTCTCCTTGCTGGATCACAGGATGTGTTTTCTGGGTTTCTTTCACTCTAGTTTTACTTCCAATGTGGGAGAAAAGCTAGAACAACACGGCCACTTTCCGGCCGGACCAGGGAGCAAATTCCATGCTTTTTCCATTACTCTGAGGTTTTCAGGATTTCTTTCCCAAAATTATACTTCCTTCAAGAGTGAGGTGAGAGAAAGAAACTAACATAATGGCTCAGTGCAAGTAGTGTGGGTACAACTAATGCCACTTAAATGGGTGGCCTTAGTTGCACCAGCAGCTGTTTTGCGTACTGAAATGCAGTAACTGCAGGGGGATGTTACTGCCTCCCTACAGTTAGCCTACAGCCCCACACTGGTAATGTGACCCACAACATGTGTTACCAACATAGAGCTTAGGAAACATGCTGCTAAATATGCCAAATGAGGGGCTCAATAGCACCTATGCAGCACCTCCCACTTCCACAAAAACAAGAGCGACTTGGTACCTCAACACTGTATTTTCTACCTTCACAAAAACAAGAGCGTCTCAATGGTCCCTACACGGCACATCCCATCCTCACAAAAGAGGCTTTGTGACCCCAACACAACACTTTCCACTCCAACATAAACTCCAAGAGGGGCTAGGCAACTCCAACATAACTCAAAACTACACACTGGACCAGCATCGTAAATATATGTAAATATATTCTGCAAAGAACAAAGGAAATGCAAGATGCTTGCATACCACAAAACTAAAAAAAAACAGAAAAAAAAAAACAAGAACCACAGCACAATTTATAACACAAATTATAAAATTATAACTCATTTAATTTTGTTATAAACTGTGTTATGGTTCTCGCTTTTGCTTTTTGAACATATGTTCTGCATCCTCCCTTGAGAATGGGTGAAGAGCAGAACTAGGACAGTCACCCACATACCTTAATATCTTAAAAAGAAAAAGAAATCTGATATTAGTCATCTTGGTAACAACAATATTAACATTCTACAGTACCAGGCATATTGTGAACTAATACAAAATCCTACAAAAGTTACTGAGGATTTACAGAGCAAAACTACCATACCATACTAGCATCAACTTCCAAAATTTTCACAAGGAGCCTACCCAGAAAAAAAGCAGCACTGTAAACACTGCACTGGGCTCAAGAACAACTATAACCTATTTGAAAAGCTGAACAAGTCAGATTATGACAGTGCAAATCCCTATGTACAAACTCCATGTTAACAGAACACATGGCCTCGGTCACACTCTCAAAACACAGACCCTCACCGAGTACAGAATAAGTAACCACAACCTAAACATACAAATATGTAGATAGAAATTTAATTGAAACCCAATAAGTCGGAATCTGCATGCAATGCAACACCAAAGAAACAGAAAGAGATGAATTTCCCTATGCTGTATAAAACAAAGATAGCACAAATCACTAAATTGAAAATAAAATTAACTTTTTCTACCTTTTTTGTCTGACCATTTTATTCTCTGATCATGCTGGTCCCAATCTGAGGTTTCTGCTTTCTTCTGTCTTCAGTTAGCTCTCTTTCTATAGTATCTAGTCCATCTGCCATTTCTTATCTTCTTCACTTTGTTCCATCTTGGATATTGATCTTTTCTATCTAGTCCTCAATCCCCCATTCTTTTTTTATTCCATCTACCTACCATTTTTCAACCCTCGCAGCAGTCCTCCCATTCCCCACCTCTATTCCTAGTCCATTATTCCCCAGTCTAACTCTCTCTCTCTCCCTTCTAGGTCTAACATCTCTTGCCCCCTCAGCCAGTGTCTCTCTCTCTCTCCCTTCTAGGTCTAACATCTCTTGCCCCCTCAGCCAGTGTCTCTCTCTCTCTCCCTTCTAGGTCTAACATCTCTTGCCCCCTCAGCCAGTGTCTCTCTCTCTCTCTCCCTTCTAGGTCTAACATCTCTTGCCCCCTCAGCCAGTGTCTCTCTCTCTCTCTCCCTTCTAGGTCTAACATCTCTTGCCCCCTCAGCCAGTGTCTCTCTCTCTCTCCCTTCTAGGTCTAACATCTCTTGCCCCCTCAGCCAGTGTCTCTCTCTCTCTCTCTCTCTCTCCCTTCTAGGTCTAACATCTCTTGCCCCCTCAGCCAGTGTCTCTCTCTCTCTCTCCCTTCTAGGTCTAACATCTCTGGCCCCCTCAGCCAGTGTGTGTGTCTCTCTCTCTCTCCCTTCTAGGTCTAACATCTCTTGCCCCCTCAGCCAGTGTCTCTCTCTCTCTCCCTTCTAGGTCTAACATCTCTTGCCCCCTCAGCCAGTGTCTCTCTCTCTCTCTCCCTTATAGGTCTAACATCTCTTGCCCCCTCAGCCAGTGTCCTCTCTCTCTCTCTCCCTTCTAGGTCTAACATCTCTTGCCCCCTCAGCCAGTGTCTCTCTCTCTCTCTCTCTCTCCCTTCTAGGTCTAACATCTCTTGCCCCCTCAGCCAGTGTCTCTCTCTCTCTCTCTCTCTCCCTTCTAGGTCTAACATCTCTTGCCCCCTCAGCCAGTGTCTCTCTCTCTCTCTCTCTCCCTTCTAGGTCTAACATCTCTTGCCCCCTCAGCCAGTGTCTCTCTCTCTCTCTCTCCCTTCTAGGTCTAACATCTCTTGCCCCCTCAGCCAGTGTCTCTCTCTCTCTTTCCCTTCTAGGTCTAACATCTCTTGCCCCCTCAGCCAGTGTCTCTCACACACTCACTTTCTCTTTCCCTCCATCCAGTATCTCCACCCTCTTCCCCTATCCTTCCATTTCTGTCCTCTCCCTTCCTATCCCGTGTCCAACATTTCCCCATCTCCATACCATACCACCCTTATTACTCCCATGTCAAGCATCTCTCCGTCTCTTTCTCAACCTATTTATCCCATGTTTCTCTTCTGTCCTCACTCTCCCCATTACCCCCATGTCCAGCATTTCCCCCTCACCTTATTACCCCCATGTTTAAAATCTCCCCTGTCTCCCCCATGCCCAGCATCTTCCTATAATCATCCTATAATCCGTCTCTAGCATCACTGCTCTGTCTCCTCCTTCTTGCTTATCCCTATGCCCCTTTCCCATGTCCAGAATCAACCTAGGCCCCCCACCAGCAGACAGCATCTCTCTTCTGTCTCCCTATGCCCCTTTCCCATGTCCAGAATCAACCTAGGCCCCCCACCAGCAGACAGCATCTCTCTTCGGTCTCCCTATGCCCTTTCCAGGTCCAATCCAGTGACTACTCTCCCCCCTTGTCCACAAGAGGCTGTGCAAGGCCTGCCTGTGGGAGCAGAACGTCCTGCAGCCAGAGGCTGTTTAGGTGAGAGAGCTGAGCCTGCCCATGGGAACACATATCCTTAACAGCCTCTGTCCATGGGAGAGAGAGCTGAGCCTGTCCATGGGGACACATATCCCACGGACAGAGGCTGTTTAGGAGAGAGAGCTGAGCCTGTCCGTGGGGACACATATCCCACGGACAGAGGCTGTTTAGGAGAGAGAGCTGAGCCTGCCCGTGGGAACACATATCCCATGGACAGAGGCTGTTTGGGGGAGAGAGCTGAGCCTGCCCATGGGAACACATATCCCATGGACAGAGGCTGTTTAGGGGAGAGAGCTGAGCCTGCCCATGGGAAAGCATATGCCACGGACAGAGGCTATTTAGGAGAGAGAGAGCTGAGCCTGCCCATGGGAAAGCATATCCCACGACAGAGGCTGTTTAGGAGAGAGAGAGCTGAGCCTGCACATGGGAACACATATCCCACGGACAGAGGCTGTTTAGGGGAGAGAGCTGAGCCTGCCCATGGGAACACATATCCCACGGACAGAGGCTGTTTAGGGGAGAGAGAGCTGAGCCTGCCCATGGGAACACATATCCCACGAGAGAGGCTGTTTAGGGGAGAGAGCTGAGCCTGTCCATGGGGACACATATCCCACGGACAGAGGCTGTTTAGGGGAGAGAGCTGAGCCTGCCCATGGGAACACATATCCCATGGACAGAGGCTGTTTAGGAGAGAGAGAGCTGAGCCTGCCCATGGGAAAGCATATCCCACGACAGAGGCTGTTTAGGAGAGAGAGAGCTGAGCCTGCACATGGGAACACATATCCCACGGACAGAGGCTGTTTAGGGGAGAGAGCTGAGCCTGCCCATGGGAACACATATCCCATGGACAGAGGCTGTTTAGGGGAGAGAGCTGAGCCTGGCCATGGGAACACATATCCCACGGACAGAGGCTGTTTAGGGGAGAGAGAGCTGAGCCTGCCCGTGGGAACACATATCCCATGGACAGAGGCTGTTTGGGGGAGAGAGCTGAGCCTGCCCATGGGAACACATATCCCACGGACAGAGGCTGTTTAGGGGAGAGAGCTGAGCCTGCCCATGGGAACACATATCCCATGAACAGAGGCTGTTTAGGGGAGAGAGCTGAGCCTGCCCATGGGAACACATATCCCACGGACAGGCTGTTTAGGGGAGAGAGAGCTGAGCCTGTTCATGGAACTACATATCCCACGGACAAAGGCTGTTTAGGAGAGAGAGAGCTGAGCCTGCCCATGGGAAAGCATATGCCACAGACAGAGGCTATTTAGGAGAGAGAGAGCTGAGCCTGCCCATGGGAAAGCATATGCCACAGACAGAGGCTGTTTAGGGGAGAGAGCTGAGCCTGCCCATGGGAACACATATCCCATGGACAGAGGCTGTTTAGGAGAGAGAGAGCTGAGCCTGCCCATGGGAAAGCATATCCCACGACAGAGGCTGTTTAGGAGAGAGAGAGCTGAGCCTGCACATGGGAACACATATCCCACGGACAGAGGCTGTTTAGGGGAGAGAGCTGAGCCTGCCCATGGGAACACATATCCCATGGACAGAGGCTGTTTAGGGGAGAGAGCTGAGCCTGGCCATGGGAACACATATCCCACGGACAGAGGCTGTTTAGGGGAGAGAGAGCTGAGCCTGCCCGTGGGAACACATATCCCATGGACAGAGGCTGTTTGGGGGAGAGAGCTGAGCCTGCCCATGGGAACACATATCCCACGGACAGAGGCTGTTTAGGGGAGAGAGCTGAGCCTGCCCATGGGAACACATATCCCATGAACAGAGGCTGTTTAGGGGAGAGAGCTGAGCCTGCCCATGGGAACACATATCCCACGGACAGGCTGTTTAGGGGAGAGAGAGCTGAGCCTGTTCATGGAACTACATATCCCACGGACAAAGGCTGTTTAGGAGAGAGAGAGCTGAGCCTGCCCATGGGAAAGCATATGCCACAGACAGAGGCTATTTAGGAGAGAGAGAGCTGAGCCTGCCCATGGGAAAGCATATGCCACAGACAGAGGCTGTTTAGGGGAGAGAGCTGAGCCTGCACATGGGAACACATATCCCACGGACAGAGGCTGTTTAGGGGAGAGAGCTGAGCCTGCCCATGGGAACACATATCCCGCGGACAGAGGCTGTTTAGGAGAGAGAGCTGAGCCTGCCCATGGAAACACATATCCCATGGACAGAGGCTGTTTAGGGGAGAGAGCTGAGCCTGCCCATGGGAACACATATCCCACGGACAGAGGCTGTTTAGGGGAGAGAGCTGAGCCTGGCCATGGGAACACATATCCCACGGACAGGCTGTTTAGTGGAGAGAGAGCTGAGCCTGTTCATGGAAATACATATCCCACGGACAGAGGCTGTTTAGGGGAGAGAGCTGAGCCTGCCCATGGGAACACATATCCCACGGACAGAGGCTGTTTAGGGGAGAGAGCTGAGCCTGCCCATGGGAACAGCATATCCCACGGACAGAGGCTGTTTAGGGGAGAGAGCTGAGCCTGTCCATGGGAACACATATCCCACGGACAGAGGCTGTTTAGGGGAGAGAGAGCTGAGCCTGCCCATGGGAACACATATCCCATGGACACAGGCTGTTTAGGAGAGAGAGCTGAGCCTGCCCATGGGAACACATATCCCATGGACACAGGCTGTTTAGGAGAGAGAGCTGAGCCTGTCCATGGGAACACATATCCCACGACAGAGGCTGTTTAGGGGAGAGAGCTGAGCCTGCCCATGGGAACACATATCCCACGGACAGAGGCTGTTTAGGAGAGAGAGCTGAGCCTGCCCATGGGAACACATATCCCGTGGACAGAGGCTGTTTAGGAGAGAGAGCTGAGCCTGCCCATGGGAACACATATGCCACAGACAGAGGCTGTTTAGGGGAGAGAGCTGAGCCTGCCCATGGGAACACATATCCCACGACAGAGGCTGTTTAGGGGAGAGAGCTGAGCCTGCCCATGGGAACACATATCCCACGGACAGAGGCTGTTTAGGAAAGAGAGCTGAGCCTGCCCATGGGAACAGCATATCCCACGGACAGAGGCTGTTTAGGGGAGAGAGCTGAGCCTGCCCATGGGAACACATATCCCGCGGACAGAGGCTGTTTAGGAGAGAGAGCTGAACCTGCCCATGGGAACACATATCCCACGGACACAGGCTGTTTAGGGGAAAGAGCTGAGCCTGCCCATGGGAACACATATGCCACAGACAGAGGCTGTTTAGGGGAGAGAGCTGAGCCTGCCCATGGGAACACATATCCCACGACAGACGCTGTTTAGGAGAGAGAGAGCTGAGCCTGCCCATGGGAACACATATCCCACGGACAGAGGCTGTTTAGGAAAGAGAGCTGAGCCTGCCCATGGGAACAGCATATCCCACGGACAGAGGCTGTTTAGGGGAGAGAGCTGAGCCTGCCCATGGGAACACATATCCCACGGACACAGGCTGTTTAGGGGAGAGAGCTGAGCCTGCCCATGGGAACACATATGCCACAAACAGAGGCTGTTTAGGGGAGAGAGCTGAGCCTGCCCATGGGAACACATATCCCACGACAGAGGCTGTTTAGGAGAGAGAGAGCTGAGCCTGCCCATGGGAAAGCATATGCCACAGACAGAGGCTATTTAGGAGAGAGAGAGCTGAGCCTGCCCATGGGAAAGCATATGCCACAGACAGAGGCTGTTTAGGGGAGAGAGCTGAGCCTGCACATGGGAACACATATCCCACGGACAGAGGCTGTTTAGGGGAGAGAGCTGAGCCTGCCCATGGGAACACATATCCCACGGACAGAGGCTGTTTAGGGGAGAGAGAGCTGAGCCTGCCCATGGGAACACATATCCCACGACAGAGGCTGTTTAGGAGAGAGAGAGCTGAGCCTGCCCATGGGAACACATATCCCACGACAGAGGCTGTTTAGGAGAGAGAGAGCTGAGCCTGCCCATGGGAACACATATCCCACGACAGAGGCTGTTTAGGAGAGAGAGCTGAGCCTGCCCATGGGAACATATATGCCACAGACAGAGGCTGTTTAGGGGAGAGAGCTGAGCCTGCCCATGGGAACACATATCCCACGGACAGAGGCTGTTTAGGAGAGAGAGAGCTGAGCCTGCCCATGGGAACACATATGCCACAGACAGAGGCTGTTTAGGAGAGAGAGAGCTGAGCCTGCCCATGGGAACACATATCCCACGGACAGAGGCTGTTTAGGAGAGAGAGAGCTGAGCCTGCCCATGGGAACCCATATCCCACGGACAGAGGCTGTTTAGGAGAGAGAGAGCTGAGCCTGCCCATGGGAACACATATCCCGCGGACAGAGGCTGTTTAGGAGAGAGAGCTGAGCCTGCCCATGGGAACACATATCCCACGGACAGAGGCTGTTTAGGGGAGAGAGCTGAGCCTGCCCATGGGAACACATATCCCACGGACATAGGCTGTTTAGGGGAGAGAGCTGAGCCTGCCCTTGAGAACACATATCCCACGGACAGAGGCTGTTTAGGAGAGAGAGAGCTGAGCCTGCCCATGGGAACACATATCCCACGGACAGAGGCTGTTTAGGAGAGAGAGAGCTGAGCCTGCCCTTGGGAACACATATCCCACGGACAGAGGCTGTTTAGGAGAGAGAGCTGAGCCTGCCCATGGGAACACATATCCCACGGACAGAGGCTGTTTAGGGGAGAGAGCTGAGCCTGCCCATGGGAACACATATCCCACGGACAGAGGCTGTTTAGGGGAGAGAGCTGAGCCTGCCCATGGGAACACATATCCCACGGACAGAGGCTGTTTAGGGGAGAGAGAGCTGAGCCTGCCCATGGGAACACATATCCCACGGACAGAGGCTGTTTAAGGCCATGATCGTAGCTTTGCAGAGCCTGCTGCCTGCAGGACATGTTGCTCCCCAGGCAGGCTCGACCCTCTCTCTGCCATGATAGCTGCCTTAAACAGCTTCTGCCCATGGGACACGCTGCTCCCGTAGGCAGGTTCTGTCTCTCTAGTCGCACTTGTCTTTCTGCTAGCAACAGCACACTGCTTACCGGGTAGCGTCAGTCCTGCCCCGTGGCTTCTCGCCTTCAGACTAGCTGAAGAGAAGCCACAACTTGAGAAAATCGGAGCCTGAAGAGGCAGACAATCAGGGAATCCCTGTAGGAGAGAATTTACACCCTTGTCTCCAGAGCTGCCATTATCCGAATTATCATCCTGAACAAGACTCCAGACTCTCCAGATGGATTCCAGTGCCAAACCTGTTCATGCAGCGGAATTGGGACTAGTTCCTGAGTATCCTTAACCAGGGACCCTTTCACCAGCCAAGTGATAGGCTTCTGGGAAGGATCTTGAAGCAGTACAGCACTGCCCTGCCAAAAGGGCCACGTTCGCTGGAAAAAGTTCTAAAATTCTGCCGAAAAGGACCCAGTATCATGAGATACTAGAGCTCTTGCAGCTCCCTGGCTACCACTAGCCCTCTTTTCTCCCTTGGCTATCTCCTCTTTTATCTCTCCCTACAGTCCTAATTGGAAACTCCGTTCTTCTGGCAAATCGCTTCTATCTGTGCCCTTCTCTTCTACTGCTAACTCCAGACTTTGTTCCTTTCACCTTGCTGCTCTTTATGCCTGGAACAAGCTACATGTGTCTACGTCAAGTGCCTTCTCTGACTCTTTTCAAATCCAGGCTGAAAACTCACCTCTTCACTGCCGCTTTCAGATCTTGACTCACCTGATGTCCTTTGTGTTTCCTTACCATTCCCCCTAGACGTATCCCGGGTCTACAGATACTGTTTTGTCTGTCTTGACTAGATTGTAAGCTCTGATAAGCAGGGACCGTCTTTTACATGTGTCTGTGCAGCGCTGCGTACGACTTGTAGCGCTATACAAATGTTCAGTAGTAGTTGCTGCTATGCCTGGAGTATGAGGCACGGGGGGGGGGGGGGGGAGGGGAGAGAGACTGCCTGGGGCTGTGGGTCGAAAGTTGTGAGGAAATGAAAGCTGTTCCTACACCAGCCATAGTCTCTATGCTGGAAGACAAAATTTGAGTGGCTGTGCCCTCACAGGGACTGTGGGATGGCCCTCCCCCTGAATCTGAAGCTCACTGGTCATAAAGGGCCTCTCTAACTCTGATTCGATGCCTGCCATATGTGAGGCAGTGTCTTTTTCTGGGTTGGCACCCATCCTTGTGGAATGAGGACAGGCACAAATTCATCTGCAGCAAAGCTAAAATTTGGCCTTCATCAGCCATGGCAGGAAGTCTGACTGTGGTCTGAAGAAATCCTTAACAATGCACAGTGCTGCAGCACCATAGCCAGAGAGCTCACCCCTTTCTGAGCAGGCTTGAGCCATGGCACGACTACGATGAGAGGTCTCTCCTCCCCTCCAGGTGGTCAATAATCAGAAACTACTCCCCTCCTTCCCAAAGAACCCCAGTGGCCATAGGAATATGTCGGCTGACAGCAAAGGTAAAACTGTAGACACCGCTCTAGGTCTAGCCATTGAGTCACTGCCAAAGAACTTACCCCTCTCCGGGGAGCGCAGTGCAACAACAACCGCGCTAGGCTTCGAGTGCTCACCAAAATTTTATTTTAAATGAAGAGGTGTTGATGCTATCTCCTTTTTTAGTTTTTTTATAAATTTAAAGAGGCAGTCCAGGGGAGGCTGGGGGAAAAGGGGAGGAGGGTAGAGGGAGCAGAAATAAAAAAAAAAAGGAAAGTAAGAAATAAAAGGAGGAAAGAAACAGGAGGCTTTGTGAGGTGAATAGACGTCAGCCAGCTCAACCAGTTAGGAATACTGACAGGGAGAAAGGTCTCCCCTCCCCCCAAGTAGGAAACTCCATTGGGATATCTGCAGATACCCCTGGAGATATCCGCTATCCAGCTGTACTGGGAAGGCCACAAAAATATTCCAAGTCCAAGCTGCACCAGTCCAACAACCACCATCTATGGGAGACGTTAAAATACTGACGTATTCCCCTAGCTGCACCAAGCCTAGCACCAGTGATGTAGTCACTGGAAGCTTCTAGTTTCACTCCGTCTCCATCATCTGCTGGCAGGGGGACACTACTCACTGGTCTGGACTGGTCTAGCAGGATGATCTGGAAATTGAAATTGGTCCGAAAACTAAAATCACATCTAGGGGAGAAGGAACGATGATTGATTGCACACTCTTTTGTTAGCTATTCTTGATTCTAGTAATGTATTATACAAGGTGCTTAAGGAAAAAATGGTTTTAAAAAGTTAGAAAATGACACAAATACAATAGCAAGGTTTTAATTAGGAGGTAAGAAATGTGACAGTGCTTTGCCTTTACTGAGGAAACTACACTGCCTCCCGATTAAGGAGAGGTGCAGGTTCAAACTGATATTAGCTTTTAAAGTAATAAGAAAAGGAAAACCACTGTACCTAAAAAATAGATTATGATGTTCAAGGTCATTTCTTACAGATTCCAGGTATGACTTTTATGTGTAAAGTAAAATGGAGATCTAAGGACATATCGGTCCTGAGTGCGTATCTAAGAGAAGCCAATAATTACATTTTAAGAAAGGAGTAAAAACAGTGATTTCCTGCCGTTTCAATCAGGTTGCATGTTTTGTATGATATTCTATCACCAGCTCTTCTAATTAGGACGTTGTTTTAAAGAATTATTTATGATGTTTTCCTGTCTGCTCTAATGTTCTTATCGTATAATGTAAACCATTTTGAATGGCCTTGGACACAAAGATGATATAGAAGAACTTTTAAATAAATAAATGACTGACATGGGCCATCGATGACAAACTCTGTGCGGACTGGCTCCTTACACAGTGCCAGAATCAAACACTGAAGAATTGCTTCAGATACTGACCGTAAGACTTCCATGGCCAGGGATGGTCCTGCTTTAAAGATCTTCACTGCTGCAATGGAACTTCATGCGGTCATTCAGAGGCGGCAGGTTCAACGGCCAGGTTCAGCTTTTGCTCTCTGGGTCCTGGGAGGCTGTAGAGCCAGTGCTCACAACCCATGGGGCAGGCGATGGACTCTCTCCACCAAAAGAGCAACACTGTCTGTGTACTGGGCCCAGAGGAAAGCAACAGCCTGTTGCACCTGCCATGAACGAATGAACCGCTGAGTTAGGGGGTATAAAACAGGAGAAACACGCCAAGGTAGCTTTTAATGATGGCTCATGGTGCTACAGTCCATTCAACGCCAAGGAGGAGGAGGAAGCTGCTTGGTCAACTCCCCTCTCAAACGTATCTCGTATAAATTATCAGGGCCACTAACATCTGAAAAGGGAAGGCAGGTAAATGCTTCCTTCCCAGTTTAAACATCTGCACAAAGAATTACCAGCAAGAACCACCAGGCCCATCATCATTGAGCAGCTGGAGACAGATCATTTTCATGCCTTATTAATAGGGTATTTAATAAGCAGCTCTAATTATTCCTGATAAAAGCAAGACGGTGACTCGGGGACAAGTTTCACCTGACAGGGGATGCAGATGTGCCCCACCCCCACTCTTTAATTGCCACTCTGGGCGGCTGCAAGCCCACTGCACCTTCCTTCTTCACTTACCAGGTGTGTGGGGGTGATTTAGAGGAGGCAGCAGCTGGTAATGGGGCCTAAAACAGAACAACAAAAAACCCCACAAACCTCATTTCTCTGATCAGCTGTATGAGAAGAAACTTGGAAATAGCAGTTTTTATCCTGATTAGACTGTAAGCTTTGATGAGCAGGGACCGTCTCTTACATCTATATATACAGCGCTGCATACGCCTTGTAGCATTATACAAATGTTAACATCAACCTGCAGCTCAGTCCCCTTCCTTATCTCTCACCCCCTCTGCTCTCTGTTTCTTTCTGTACACACACACACACGTCCTAGGACCAGATCAAGAGCACTAGGTGTGGAAAAAGTGCTTTGTTCATGTTGGCATGTGTACAAGCCTTCAGGGTTTCTTTGTTTGCTTTCTCAAGCTATGGTTTATCCTCTGATGTTGGCGAGACTTTATCTCCGTCATGCCCATCAACTGTACCTCTTCTGAGCAGGACTGGCCCCCCCTAATGGCAGCAGGAGAGGAAAGTGAGTGCACCCATATCTACGAATGAGGACCCCAGTCACTCAGGGGCAGCACTAGGAGCAGCAAGGAGGGAATTCACCCCACCCCATGCAAATCACCTGCCTGTTACTAGCAAAAATATCTCACAGCCTCTCCTCAGACCTTCTAGGTCATCACTACAGCTTTCCCAAAATAGCTGCAAAAAGGCTCCTTACTTCCCAGTATGTGTGTGTGTGGGGGGAGCTCTACTCACATTTTCACCCAGAGACAACCCTGCTCAGTATCACACCATAGCCTAAAGGAACTAAATGACAACGCTGCCAAAATTTCAGCTGCTACCACTGCACCTCTTTTCAGGGTTCAATTGAGGAGTGGGCCATCAGTGGTTTGTGCACGACAAGCTGCTTTGAGAAATAAAATGAGCTTGTATGCAAGCGGAATAGTCACTTTCTGTGGGAGGCAGCTGCAGTTCTAGGAGGAGGCATGCAAGCGAGCAGAGCCCCACGGCCAGACCATGCATGGTGCCTGCGGCCATGTGGAAATTACTCCCCATCTCTGCAGCTTGTCCGACTGCACATTTCCCTCAGCTCACCAAGAAAGGTTTCCAGCTCTCCATCCTCTGTGCAGTATCATTTTCACCATTGTTTCCTGCTCTCTCCCCTTTTCTCTGATTCCTCCCTTCCCCTCCCCCTGTTTCTCACACCCTCCCTCATTTCTTCTCAGTTTCTCTCCCCTTCCACTCTCAGGATGTGATAATCTCGCCATGCTCCTGTTTGAGATACGTTTTAATAAGTCCCTTTCACAGTTCAATATAAACACTCATTGTGCGTGTTGAGCGTGAGACAGATCATTTCACCCACGCTCACTGCTGCTGCTGCTGTCTCCCGAACAGCCACAACACCGAGGAGGAAAGCTAATTTAAAAAGTGTTTCTGGAAACCCGAGCCATCTGAATGTTGTGAGGATGGGATGGGGGTGTCCTTCAGCACCCCTTTGCTGTATGAGAACAGAAGCAGCATTTCATGACTGAGTCCCCCAGAGGGAGCAGAAAATGAATGCCTCTCTCTCTTCAGCTTCCAGAGGGGTCATTGCCTTATTCATGTCAGTATACAGACGCCTCGCAGAGTTAATTTCTCCCTCTTGGGACGTACAGTTCCTAATTTTCTTAGGGAAATCAGAACTGCAACTCTGTTCATGCACTGGGGCAAGTCCGAGTCTTCAGCCTGGCCTGAGGGAGATGAGTTGAGTAGCCTAATGGCTGGAGCAGTGGGCTAGATCCTGGGTTCATATCCCACTGCTGCTCCTTGTGATTGATCTTGGGCCAGTCACTTGACTCTCCATTGCCTCGGCTACAGACAGACTGTAAGCACTTCTGGGACAGGAATATAACCACAGTACCTGATTGTAATGGGTCTTGAGCTTCTGAGAAAGCTGCGAGCTAAATCCAATTCCCGCTTTCCCTCCTAGAGCTGCAAAGCAGAAGACTATTCTGGGATTCATTCTTCCCACTCCTTGTAGGCTCCCTACCCTCCAGCTTGCCTCTCTTGTCTGACTCCTTCATTCACTGTACATCTATGATGTCATTTCTGATGTCATAGCCAACGAACTGCAAGCGTTGCAATCATGCTTCTGCCAGGGAGCAGCTTAACACCTCAGTCCAAAAGGTTCCGGAAGGGAGATCGAGGCTAGACCTGGATTTCTGGGGTACTCTGGTTTCCGCAGCCCTGATTTTCAGTGGTAGGAGCTGGGAACACAAGGCAATGGGACATAAGTATAAAACTTGATGTCTGTTTCTTGCAACACACTCCATGGATGGTGGGGGGGTGGGGGGGGGGAAGGCCTGTTATTTCATTTATCAGAGCAAGTTCTAAGTTTATTCCTCCTAAAACAGGCTGGTGTTTTGTTGATATGTCTTTTCTGCTTACTTTCAATAGATTACTCTGTGCAATTTTTTTAAGGTGAGAGCAGGGCAGTTATGTATTTCTTTGACAGATGGCTTCATTTTAAAATTTTTCCTGCAGGGCTGCTTCTCTTCTCTTGTTTATCTGATGCATGGTGGAGGAACAAGATTGTGTTGCGGACCAGCATCATTTTGTCAAATGCTACCTAGGCAGCCTTAAGGGACTGAAAACGTGCCTCCTTGCAGAGGGGGAATATGACAAGCTTCAAGGTGACATCTTCCAGGAAATGAGACGCTCAAAGACCAGGGCTCATCATATAGAGTTGGAGGGAGAGGCTGAGGCTCGTGCCTGGAAAGTGTCTGACAAATCTGTTAGCCAACAGCACTGCTGGGGAGCCCAAGGTCCTAGGGAAGGGCCACTCCACCCTCCTCAATGTAGGCAGGAAAAGCAGCCAAAGCAACCATGTGCGAGACAATACTCCCCTTTCCCCTGAATCCATTTGTCTCTCAGTAGTTCCTGCAGTTTCCCAAGCTGAATGCAGAACTTCAGAGCTGCAGATGTGCCCCCGCTGCTTTTCACTTCTACCTCTTCCAGTGTGCTGAGATCTGCCCTCAGGCGATGGAACTGCCCTTTCTGCCCCTGGGGAAATGCCATATGGTAGCAATGACAGCAGCATCTGCCCATCTGCTCTGCACCCTAGGAGTAATGTGCGATGAGAATGGCAAAGACCTGCCTGTATGGAGGAGGACAAGGGGGCGCCAGGAGCCAGTCACAAATGTGCCAGTATCTCGGCAGCTGCTTCATCCTCAGCCCTGGAGTGCTGCTGACCCCATCACCCAGCTTACCACACACACACACTCAGTCACGGCCTGCCTGCCTTCCTCTGATTAGATGCATTAAAGAGCTTTACTCTCGCCCCTTCCCCCACTGCCCTGCAGCCCAACTGGCAGATTGCCCTTGACATATCCTAAAGGGTGATCCTGGGGCTGAGAGGTTTCGAGCAAGGGGCTCTGGTGGACCCCCGCAGATGGATGAACTCTTCACCATCACAAACACACACGAGGATTGATTTTCTTTCCAGCCCCGACAGTTTCTTCATTGTTCCAGGAATGGCACCATGCTTGGCCAATATTATATCACTAACAGATCATCTGATTTCAGCTAAGCAGGGAATTGATTTCCACCATCAGATCCTAACTCTTTTCTCCCTGCCCCGCTTCTCTCCGCAGTCTAAGGGAACTGGACCCCCTCTCCGCACCCCACAGAACCTGGCATCTGTACATCTTCCTTACATGCTAACACTCTTATCTTCAGGACCATGCTGGGAACATAAGACATAGGCACCTCTACAAACTGCAGCTGTGTCTGCAGACAATCCCCACTTTCCGTCTTCTGTCTCACTACAGACTCAATCTCCTGTTACCTCCTCTCTCACACTTACCCTGCCCCATGTATCTGTCCAAACATGGTTTTGATTTCCACCAACTCTGGCATCCCTCACATTCCCTATCATTCCCCCTCTGTCTCATTCCCCAGCACCCAGCATCTCTTCACTATTCCCCATCAATCCCCGTCTGCCTCGTTTCCCAGCGCCCGGCGTCCCCTCACTATTCCCCATCAATCCCCCTCCGCCTCGTTTCCCAGCACCCGGCATCCCCTCACTATTCCCCATCAATCCCCCTCCGCCTCGTTTCCCAGCGCCCGGCATCCCCTCACTATTTCCCATCAATCCCCATCTGCCACGTTTCCCAGCACCCGGCATCCCCTCACTATTCCCCATCAATCCCCCTCCGCCTCGTTTCCCAGCGCCCGGCATCCCCTCACTATTTCCCATCAATCCCCATCTGCCACGTTTCCCAGCACCCGGCATCCCCTCACTATTCCCCATCAATCCCCCTCCGCCTCGTTTCCCAGCACCCGGCATCCCCTCACTATTTCCCATCAATCCCCATCTGCCACGTTTCCCAGCACCCAGCATCCCCTCACTATTCCCCATCAATCCCCCTCCGCCTCGTTTCCCAGCGCCCAGCATCCCCTCACTATTTCCCATCAATCCCCATCTGCCACGTTTCCCAGCACCCGGCATCCCCTCACTATTCCCCATCAATCCCCCTCCGCCTCGTTTCCCAGCGCCCGGCATCCCCTCACTATTTCCCATCAATCCCCATCTGCCACGTTTCCCAGCACCCGGCATCCCCTCACTATTCCCCATCAATCCCCCTCCGCCTCGTTTCCCAGCACCCGGCATCCCCTCACTATTTCCCATCAATCCCCGTCTGACTCGTTTCCCAGCGCCCGGCATCCCCTCACTATTCCCCATCAATCTCCCTCCGCCTCGTTTCCCAGCACCCGGCATCCCCTCACTATTCCCCATCAATCCCCCTCCGCCTCGTTTCCCAGCGCCCGGCATCCCCTCACTATTCCCCATCAATCCCCCTCCGCCTCGTTTCCCAGCACCCGGCATCCCCTCACTATTCCCCATCAATCCCCCTCCGCCTCGTTTCCCAGCACCCGGCATCCCCTCACTATTCCCCATCAATCCCCCTCCGCCTCGTTTCCCAGCACCCGGCATCCCCTCACTATTCCCCATCAATCCCCCTCCGCCTCGTTTCCCAGCACCCGGCATCCCCTCACTATTTCCCATCAATCCCCATCTGCCACGTTTCCCAGCACCCGGCATCCCCTCACTATTCCCCATCAATCCCCCTCCGCCTCGTTTCCCAGCGCCCGGCATCCCCTCACTATTTCCCATCAATCCCCATCTGCCACGTTTCCCAGCACCCGGCATCCCCTCACTATTCCCCATCAATCCCCCTCCGCCTCGTTTCCCAGCGCCCGGCATCCCCTCACTATTTCCCATCAATCCCCATCTGCCACGTTTCCCAGCACCCGGCATCCCCTCACTATTCCCCATCAATCCCCCTCCGCCTCGTTTCCCAGCACCCGGCATCCCCTCACTATTTCCCATCAATCCCCGTCTGACTCGTTTCCCAGCGCCCGGCATCCCCTCACTATTCCCCATCAATCTCCCTCCGCCTCGTTTCCCAGCACCCGGCATCCCCTCACTATTCCCCATCAATCCCCCTCCGCCTCGTTTCCCAGCGCCCGGCATCCCCTCACTATTCCCCATCAATCCCCCTCCGCCTCGTTTCCCAGCGCCCGGCATCCCCTCACTATTCCCCATCAATCCCCCTCCGCCTCATTTCCCAGCGCCCGGCATCCCCTCACTATTCCCCATCAATCCCCATCTGCCACGTTTCCCAGCACCCGGCATCCCCTCACTATTCCCCATCAATCCCCCTCCGCCTCGTTTCCCAGCACCCGGCATCCCCTCACTATTCCCCATCAATCCCCCTCCGCCTCGTTTCCCAGCACCCGGCATCCCCTCACTATTCCCCAACAATCCCCCTCCGCCTCGTTTCCCAGTGCCCGGCATCCCCTCACTATTCCCCATCAATCCCCGTCTGCCTCGTTTCCCAGCACCCGGCATCCCCTCACTATTCCCCATCAATCCCCGTGCACCTCATTTCCCAGCGCCCAGCATCCCCTCACTATTCCCCATCAATCCCCCTCCACCTAATTTCCCAGCGCCCGGCATCCCCTCACTATTCCCCATCAATCCCCCTCTGCCTCATTTCCCAGCACCCGACATCCCCTCACTATTCCCCATCAATCCCCGTCCACCTCATTTCACAGCACCCGACATCCCCTCACTATTCCCCATCAATCCCCCTCCGCCTCATTTCCCAGCACCCGGCATCCCCTCACTATTCCCCATCAATCCCCCTCCGCCTCATTTCCCAGCACCCGACATCCCCTCACTATTCCCCATCAATCCCCGTCCACCTCATTTCACAGCACCCGACATCCCCTCACTATTCCCCATCAATCCCCCTCCGCCTCATTTCCCAGCACCCGGCATCCCCTCACTATTCCCCATCAATCCCCCTCCGCCTCATTTCCCAGCACCCGGCATCCCCTCACTATTCCCCATCAATCCCCCTCCGCCTCGTTTCCCAGCACCCAGCATCCCCTCACTATTCCCCATCAATCCCCCTCTGCCTTGTTTCCCAGCACCCCCTCACTATTCCCCATCAATCCCCCTCTGCCTCGTTTCCCAGCACCCTGCATCCCCTCACTATTCCCCATCAATCCCCCTCCGCCTCGTTTCCCAGCGCCCGGCATCCCCTCACTATTCCCCATCAATCCCCCCGACACCTCATTTCAAGCCCTCTGGTCCTTACTTTTCTTTCTGGCTGCTAACAGAAAAAAACACTCCCTCCACCTCTCTCCCCCCCCCCCCTACATCCAACAATGCCAAGCACTCTGGCAGTGTGAGAGAGTCTCCACCAGTAGCAGTGTCGAGATTTCTCTGTATCTTGGGAAGTGTTTAGCTACTGCTCTCCCAAGTCTGTGCTAGAAACTGCTCAGACAGGATCCCAGGAGGGTCCCAGTACAGATGAGGCTAGGTTAATATTTAATGTGAGCCGAAGAAAGCACTGGGCCTCTTCTACTTCCTTTATTTCATAATCCTGCCTTGTCTTTCTTCTCCTTCCTCCGCCTGTCCCTGTCCCTCTCCCCCCCCCCCAATCTCCTACTCATGCTCCTATTCCTTCTACTGTTTTGCACTGTATAATACAGTCAGCAGTAGCAGTATCACGCAGTTCCCTGCGACTCACCAACAGGAGCACTAGTGCCATGCAGTCCCCTGCGACTCACCAACAGGAGCACTAGCGCCACGCAGTCCCCTGCAACTCACCAACAGGAGCACTAGTGCCACGCAGTCCCCTGCAACTCACCAATAGGAGCACTAGCGCCACGCAGTCCCCTGCGACTCACCAACAGGAGCACTAGTGCCATGCAGTCCCCTGCGACTCACCAACAGGAGCACTAGCGCCACACAGTCCCCTGCGACTCACCAATAGGAGCACTAGCGCCACGCAGTCCCCTGCGACTCACCAACAGGAGCACTAGCGCCACGCAGTCCCCTGCGACTCACCAACAGGAGCACTAGCGCCACGCAGTCCCCTGCGACTCACCAATAGGAGCACTAGCGCCATGCAGTCCCCTGCGACTCACCAACAGGAGCACTAGCGCCACGCAGTCCCCTGCGACTCACCAATAGGAGCACTAGCGCCACACAGTCCCCTGCGACTCACCAACAGGAGCACTAGCGCCATGCAGTCCCCTGCGCCTCACCAACAGGAGCACTAGCGCCACGCAGTCCCCTGCGACTCACCAACAGGAGCACTAGCGCCACGCAGTCCCCTGCGACTCACCAACAGGAGCACTAGCGCCACGCAGTCCCCTGTGACTCACCAACAGGAGCACTAGCGCCACGCAGTCCCCTGCGACTCACCAACAGGAGCACTAGCGCCACGCAGTCCCCTGTGACACAGTCAACAGTATCGGCACAACCCAGTACCATGCAACATCGTCAGCTGTGGCAGCGCCAGTCATAACTGTGTAGCACAGGCGGGAGTACCCAAGACAGTCTGTATCATTTAGCGCAAACAGCAGTACCAGTCCACCACCTAAGGTGCAGCTTCTGGTAGTGGCAAAGAGCAGGTGCAGCCGCAGCAAGATGACAGGGCCCTGCAGTCACACCCTCAAAGAACGTCACTGTGCATGTTTATCCATTCTCGCAGGAGCTTTTTAGGAGTGATGCTATTGAGGTGATCATTGGGGGGGGGGGGGTCTAAATGCCTAAAAATTGAGAGAATGCAAGGCTGAAGGTTTACCCAGTACCAGAACCAGCATGTACCATGTAGCAGAGTGAATGGTACCAGCACCCTTCTGTGAAAGTCCAGTTTTGTTGCTTATGCTATCATTCTCACCCTCCCATGTTCCTTATAGCCTGGGAAATCACAGACACGCGACACTTGTTCTCTGCTTAATTAACAGGTGAGAATCTGCAGCAGTAATTAAAACCAGCCCACTGCTCTTAATGAATACTGGAGATGCACAGCCTGCTTACTCCTCTTCTCCCCCTCCTCCTACTTCCCATCCCTTTTGCTTCCTCATCCAATCTACAATTCTCTCTATCCCCACTGCTCCCCCACAATCCCATAACCCTGAAAATTCATCAACCTGATATTGCTACCTGAAGACATCCTGAATCACCCCTCAATCCAGATTCAACCTGTTCCATGGTCAGATCATCACCTGGTCAATTTCACTATAACACCTTAACTGTCTTTAAAATAATATGACACCCAAGGTAAATACTGAACACTGCTTCAAAAAATGTAATACAGAATTGTTCTTAAAAGAGACCCTAACTCATTTAGACTCAAGCCTAAACGACATTGATCCCATACTAAATAAATGAAATCTTGTAATAAGCAGAGCTGCTATGACCAACAAAGCAAAATCTAGATCATTAAGGAGGAACAGACCATCCAAGATATCGTACGCTCAGGAAATAAGGTTATTAAAAAGAACATTAAGAAACATAGAACGAAAATGGAGAATTACTAAATTACCAGAAGATGGGAAGCTATAGATGGATGCAACAAGCTTACCGAGAGAGCATAAATAACCACAAGAGAGATTATCATACAAAGTTTCTTATGAAATCTCTCAATAGCCCAAGGGAGCTCTTCAAAATTGTAAAATCATTAACTAAAGCTCTTAACACAGAAGGTCACATCATCATCCCAGACTCTCATATACTAGCTATCTATTACATGAACAAGCTAGGGATGCCAATCACTAATGTCCTACAGGGTCTAACACAAGGCAGCGATGACATAACATTATGGTAATCCTTTATGCAAGTCTCCATAGATCACCTGCATCAAATCATGAGCTCCATCAACACAGCAACATTCCCACTGGATCCATGCCCTGTAAGCTAGATAAAGGTCACACAGGAGGAAATGGCACCCACCATACTAAAGTTAGTTAACCTCTCTCTGTGTCACAAGGCTACATGCCTAAAGTCCTGAAAAGAGCAACAATACGGCTCATTTTAAAACATGCTTCTCTGGACAAAACATGCCCCAACTCATACAGGCCAATATCAAGCCTTCCATTTGTTACTAAAATAATTAAAAAGATAGTTCAAAATCAACTTCAAGATCACGTAGACAGTCAAGTGCCACTGGACATACACTAACAAGGTTTTATGCCAAACCATGGCATAGAAACACTGCTCATATCCCTATCAGACAATCTAATACGAGGCTTGGAAAACACCAAACAAGCCTTCGTTTTAATATTCCTGGACATAATCTCTGCGTTTGACTCTATCAATCACAACATACTGCTTGCAAGGCTTCAACAGATTGGAATATATGGGACTGCACAATTATGGTTCAAATCTTATCTAATAGACTGCACTCAACAAGTAAAAATTGGTCAACCTATCATCATTATTGTTTAGCATCTACATTCAGCCGATCACCAACATATTCTGCAAGCACAAGATAAACTATCATAGAAACAAAGAAAACACAGTCACCCCCAAATATCAATAACTACATTCCAACCACGTAAACTTTCCTGTCTCAACAGCACATTACACTACTTCACCAGATTAACAGTTCGCTTTTCAGACACTATGACACTGCTATGTATATAGTTGTTTTGTAAATAGTTGCTCCTGTTATCCAAGTTGATCTTCCTGTTAACTGTAATGACCAGATAAATGTAACTTGTCTGAGGTTTCTTGTTCCATGTAAACCGCGCTGATAACGAATAGTGCGGTATATAAAAATGTTAATAAATAAATAAATAAAATAAAAAATATCTATGTGAATGACACTGTGATATACCTGCCAATCAATACATTAAAATCTGACCTCGAGCTTATTATAGAATGTGTCAATGAGACCTCACAATGGTTAACCTCCAATCTTAGAATAAACTTCAAGAAAACCAAAGTTCTATTTGTCTCGAAGGATAAGAAGTCATCCCACCATCCACAGTAAAAGTCAAAGAAGCACTGCTTGAAGTTAAAAAAAAAATGAAATACTTAGGAGTTGCCCTAGATCATCACCTAGACCTAGCTACACATATTAATTTAACTTCTTAGAGCAATATACAAAAAACTAAGAATGATTCAATACCTTCAACCTCTTCTACCAGATCATGATTTCCACTCTACTTCATGCAATGATTTACCCCCACTTAGATTATTGCAACAACATATTTCAGGGCCTGTCTAAACAAGCTTTAAACCAACTTCAAATGGTACAAAATACCATTGCTCGGATAATTCAAAAAGGTACATAAAACAGAGCACATCACGTCTATATTACACCAAGTGCACTGGCTCCCTATGCCAAGCAGAATCAAGTACAGATCCCTAATGGTTACCTTTAAGGTGCTATATAACCTCGCTCCATCTTACCTGAGTTCTCTAATATAACCTCTCCCAAATGACAGAGAAGAGGATGTACACAGAACACCTTATCAATTCCTAAGGAATTCAGAAAAACTAACCGATTAACTAACACAGAGCCTTTAAGTTCTACTCCCCAACTCTCTGAATGTTCTACTGGATATGATTAGAATTATAACTGACATTTACATCTTCCAAAAATAAATCAAAACATACTTCTTCACAGAATACTATGGAAAGGATTTAGCAGGCCCAAATGTCTACCCAACATAACAGAAAGCTCGCCATCTTAATGTCCTCTGGCTTCTGACCTCACACTTTGAGATGCTCTATTGTCCGTTACTTACACAATTTCCAGCAGCCTGTAGTGTATAAATACCCATCGCAAGTAAGCTGAAAGATAAGCTATATACTGAGGCGGATGTTAACTTTATAACCTAATGAATCATGCCTTTTCACTTTATACCTTGTTCATTCCCCCCCCCCCCCTCAGTTTAACTTACTCTTATTTAATTTTCACATATATTTCTGTAAATGCAATCATCTGTTCATTGTTCCATGTAAATTGCTATTATGCGCTAGCTCGTTCCATGTAAATCGCTTTGATTGTATGATAAGGTGGTATATAAAACCACAAATAAATAAATAAATAAGATAAAATAAATATTCCATTTAAAGGAACAGCACCAGCCTGGGCTGACCTGGATGGAGAGGGTGAATAGGCGCTCCCATCCCCCCCCCCCCTTCCCTTCCAGGACAGACCAGAAGGCACTTAGCTTACTTCTGGCAGCTCCATTACACTCCCCCAGCACCAGCTGTGTTAATCAGATCAGGCATTGCAGGAGGGGACTGGGGTAACTTTACTTCCCTCCTGTAATCAGGTTAAGAGATTGCAGTGGTTTTGCTGCGGCAGATGGGTTTCCATTACACAGCCCCCTCTCTATCACTTCCTCCATACCCCGCTTCCCAGGGTCACCACAAATTCCATTAGCGCTGACTGAATCTGGTGAAATCATCAGTGCTACAGGCTAAAGGTCATTCCTGGGAAAAGGGGCGAGGGAAGCACCTTCTATTAATCAATTCAAAGACCAAGACGGTGCAGGGAAGGGAAGTCCAAGTTTTTGTGCAGGGGCTTTGACTCTTTAAACAAGGTGACAGGCAAATTCTGATTTAAGATCTCAGCCTGACCACTATAACATCAGGATACTGCAATAGTACCAGGGCACTTACATCTCTACCCTCTTCCTACACAGACACCCTGCTTTTCCAGCACCGAGACCCTCACACACACCTTACTCCTTTCTCTTTTTCCGAGGCTGGAGAGGGATCTCTGTGCAAAGTCTCATTAGATAGGGAAGTGTGACTAAGACAGAAGGCAATCCCGACTCTCCTTTACTGTTGAGCCTCTAGACTGCCTGCAGAGGACCATTGCTCCAAACCACCTTCCCCAGCTAATTATCTCTAATCCTGTTAAAAAGGGACAGAAGCAAAAGTCTCTTTCAGCCTAACTGCTTCCTAGTGCTTTCAGTCATGCAAGCCAGCTTTATCGTCTTAAAAGCATCTGATACTTTAGCTCCTGAAAACAGGAAGAAAGCCAAGTCACATAAAATACAGATAAAGACAGAGAAGGGCATGCTCAGAGACAGGGACAGGTGCCTTCACTGCCACAAAGACACACAGAAATGCATAAGCACAAACCCACGGTAGGGCTCAGGAGACGTTCTGTAGCCCCCTCCCCCAAAAGGGCATCTAAGCCTACAAGCCCGTGCCAGAGAAGGAGGCCTTGCCCATTTCTTCAAGTGGGTCCCCCATCAATCACCTTGTCTGTAAAGAAATAAATTGTACATTGCTTTTTCCTTAGTTGGATGCCCCTTATCTCAGATGCTGGAAAGGCCACCTGGTTCCCATCTTATTGCTCAAAGTCTGAGAAAAGATGGAGAAATACTGGAGATCCTGTGCAATCAGCAAGCTTTGTCCTCGGGCTGCGGGAGGTACATGGAGACCGAAGGGTTTGCATGGCTCTGTGGCCAGCGATTACAGCGCTAGGCTATTATTCTCCAAAATCAGCTAGAGCCCTGGGCTGTGGACGAGATGATAGACCGTGCAAGCATGAGAAGGCAGGAAGCTTCCTGCAGCTCACAGGGGAGGCTTAAACCAGGACTTCAGTGCTGGATTCTGCATGGGACCTGGTCTCCTGTTCCCATGTTTTCTGCCCTTGCTTCATCCCCCATTTCTTCCCACTCTACTCCAGTTTCCCTCTCTCTCTACCTTCGGTGCTTTCAATCCGATCTCCAATGATGTTTTCCTTTCCCAAGAGAACAAAAGGCAGATTAAAATGAAATGAAAAAAAAATGGCAGAGAAATCAAGTAGGATGAAAGAAGCCATAAAAGACTGGCCTGGTCTTTTACTTCCACGTTTAGCCAGAGCTGGATAAGTTGCACTTGTGGCCTCTGGAAAGAGTCATCACCATCATACAATTGCGACACCTAATGGTCAGATTTAGGGCCCATGATTGCAGGTTCTGGAAAGTACCATTCAGCAAGGGGAATAAGGAAATAAAACAAAGGGCAGATAAAAAAACCATGACTTGATAAGACCACAGACCATGGTGCGAACTGGGCTGATAACTTCCCAAAAAGCAACCCATTAGATGCTGACTCATACCATTCAGCAAGGACAGACATCAGCTTGCAAATTTTGGCAGTTGTGCAGGTTATCACATCCCGGTGGAGGGATGAGATTGATTTTGGATTACATCTTTTATGCTGATCTATCCAAGATGGTGGTGAAGCAATGAGCAAGACATTGGCTGGATAAGGAGCGATATCTTACAAGTGCTCCTACTATACGGATGGTAAATAGGACATACATCCGTGCAACGTAGACAGAATAACAGGCCAGAGTAGATGGGCAAAAATCTGCCCCCATCTGCTCTGTCAATGCTTGCTGCCCTCCTGCACAGTAGACTCTGAAAAGGCATTTTAGGCTTTGATATCGTTTTGGACATAGAGGATAGGGAGAAAGTGTAGTTACTCACCTTTAATAGGTGTTCTCTGGGGACAGCAGCAATCAGTCCTCACATATGGGTGACATTGGCACCAACAGATCCCACGTGGATCCAATCCCCAGCTTTCAAAGAAAGCCTTTGTGACCTACACCACGCATGAGCGGTCACCTTCCCGTCCAAAGGTACCATCTTACCTCAGTATGATGACACAGCTCAAATGCAGAAGAAAAAGCTCCACCATGGGGAGGAGGGAGGGTTGTGAAGACTAATTCCTGCTGTCCCCGGAGAACACCTGTTACAGGTGAGTAACTACGCTTTCTCCAGGAACAAGCAGGAAGTCAGTCCTCATATATGGGACTCACAAATTATAGGCTACCGAAAAAAAAACTTGTAAAAGCCATGGGCGACCTAAAAAGCAGACTGCAAAGGGCAGCAGGAGGTGCTGATTGGCTGGAAGTCTGACCCTAAAGCAGCAGCATCAAAGATGCAATCCTCAATCCAGTAGCCTGGACATCATGGGTCAGAGGGAGGAGTTGCATTATTTCCTGAAGAGGTGACAGATTATGGCCTGGCCAAAGGTGCTATCCCTCCGGGAGATCTCTTCCAAACAGTAGTGCGCAGCAAAGGTGTGCACAGAGGACCTGGTGGCAGCCCGGCAGATGTCCAGCAAGAGCACAGAGCGCAGGCTTGTCATGCATGCACATTGTGAGCAATCACATGATGCTCTAGAGAGAGCCCCCCGTCTGTTGATAGGTGAAAGAAATGCAATCGGTCACCTATTGTGAGAGGGTGCATGTGGAAACTGCAGCATCCAGACAACTGGGGTCAAGAGAGACAAAGAGCTGCGATGAGGGTGCATCCTCTGGATGTGGAAGGACAATGCACACTTGCAGTCCAGCATGTGAAGGGAGGCCTCCGCCCTAGAAGAATGAGGCCTAGGAAAGAAGGTGGGCAATATCACCTCTTGATTAAAATGAAAGGCCAACACAACCTTTGGCAAGAAATTTGGGAGAGTCCTAAGGACAAACCTGTTCTTGTGGAAACTATTATAGGGCGCCACCAGCACCTGCAGCTCGCTCACACGCCTGGCCAAGGTGAGCGCCACCAGGAACACAACCTTCCAAGAAAGGTACTTGAGATGGCAGGTAGCCAGAGGTTCAAAGGGTGGAGCCATGAGCTTCCCCAATACCACATTGAGGTCCCATGCCACTGGTGGCAGATGGGATCAGGAGCTGGGAGAGGAGGCAGCCTCACATGAACCGGCCCACCAAGGGAGGAAATGACACAGTCTAGCTATCCACTGCATGGTGGTGAGCCAAGATAGCACAGATGTGCACTCTGACTGTGTTGGACTTGAGGCCAGCCCCCGATAGGTGTAGAAGGTACCGTAAAATGTATAGCAGAGGCTGGAGGCCAGGAGTGAAGTGTATTCGCAGAGCTGTGTGTGTGTGTGGAGGCCTCAGCACTGGCACAGCAGGTGGCACTTTACGGCAGGAGAGGTACAGCTGTGTGTGTACATGCTTTAGGTAAGAAAGTTCATATTATTGATAACTCCAGACTTCACTCCTTTCACCTTGATGCTCCTTATGCTTGGAACAAACTACCTGAGTCTGTACGCCAAGCACCTTCTCTGACCCTTTTCAAATCCAGGCTGAAAATTCACCTCTTTGCTACTGCTTTCAGACCTTGACTTACCCAATCTCCTTTGCGTTTCCTTACCATTCCCCCTAGATGTATTCCATGTCTACAGCTACTGTGTTGTCTGTCTTGACCAGATTATAAGCTCTGATGAGCAGGGACCATTGTTTACATGTGTCAGTGCAGCACTGCGTATGTCTTGTAGCGCTATATAAAATGTTCAGTAGTAGTAAGATAGTTGTTTCAAAAGACTTCTGCAAATTTAAAAAAGAATCTGTGGAGTTACGAAGAGCTATAGAATCCAGCTTGACAACACATATGAAAAGTCCTTAATCTTCTTGGGATAATGGGAAAGAGTTCCTTCATATACCATACTCTGTTATAAGGAGTGCACCATTAATTAAATGCATGGGAAAGGATACCCCCTTCCTACACAAGCTGGCATTCTCTGTTCAATCAGCTCCTTTTCTCTCTTCTGCTTACAGTTCTCTTCCGATTGATCAACTTTCAACAGAAAAGCAATATCAGATTACATGAGATCAGAAAGGTTATCACTTAACAAACATACAAAAGGACATTCCTTCCCCTCCCTCCATCCTACCGAACTCTGCAGGACCCATAAAATCTCGTATCATGAACATCTGTAAAAGCTGGAAGAGCCCCACAATCTCCATGCCTAGCAAAGATTTGCTAAACATAGTAACATAGTAAATGATGGCAGATAAAGACCAGTATGGTCCATCTAGTCTGCCCAGTAAGATGGCCGGAGTAAGATGGCAGGAGTAGGTGCCACTCTGTGCAGGCCACCCCTCCCCATGTCTTTGCTTAAGGGTGAACCCACCGCTCCATGCAGGACACCTCATGAGTCACACGTATAAAAAAAAAAAGCTTTGAGAATTGTCACTATTCCTCACTGGAATTCACCCATCTCTGCTCCCATGATCCCTGGCAACCACTCAAACATTTTGTTCAGTCTGTCATCGTCCCACAAATTTCTCCTACAAGACTCTGAACTGGACTAGATTCTAGCTTGGCTCTGTTCCAAAAAAGACTGAATCTGAAGATAATCCTGGGTACTCCCTGTGCCTGGTAGTAAAAGAGTGCTGTTAAGAAAACTGCTCCTGAAGGCACTGAGCTGTCTGAGACCTAATTTCAGCACCATGGATAGCTCAAAGCCAGCAGCAGTTAGCAGCTAAGGCCTTCTTTACTCATCCAATCTGCTCAGCTGCCCTTTACCTACCGTGTCCCTACAGATCCCAGTGGAATTTGAGTGACACCCCCCTTGATCTTCTCCATCACTTTCTTGGATTCCATTATGCTCTTGATGGTAACTCCCCCTCAGAGAAAATAAATGTCCTCACTTTTCTTCCCTTTCAAAGTCACATCATGATGCCATGCCCTGGGACTTCGAATCCTACACAAAACATTGCTTTCTACTTCTGCACAAAAGCCTGAAAATTGACTGTTTCTATCATACCCACCCCCATATTCTTCCTTCTAGAACGGGTTCTCAACCCAGTCCTCGGGACACACCTAGCCAGTCAGGTTTTCAGGGTAACCACAATGAATAAACAACAGAGAGATTTACATACAATGAAGGCAATGTATGTAAATCTCTCTCGAGCATTGGTAGAGCAAATAGCTTGCATGGGTGGAGGAAGATGGCCTTCAGCATCCATGAAAAGGGATTAAAGAAAACCTTCCTGTGCGCCACATCTGTATAATTTACACCCAACCTGCTAGAAGTACTCCAAGCACCTCTCTGCAAGAAGAGGCTGAACTAGTCCCAAAGTATGGTAGAGTGTGGGAAACAGGAGATAGCAGAGAAAGACAGAGAGAGAGGGGAAGGGAGGAGAAGGGAAAATCCAGCAGAAAGATAAGAACAAGAGGGAAAGAGAAAATATATTTTGGGCCCAGTATTTAAAGGATTTATCCTAACTTTCAGAGTCAGACTCCTAAATTGACCTCTTTGGAAACTTACTAGAAACATGACGGCAGAAAGACCACATGGCCTATCTAGTCTGCACTTCCTTATCTACAATAGTCACCTTTTTACCTTTAGAGATCCTCTGTGTTTGTCCCATGCTTTTTTGAATTCAGATACTGTCCTCATCTCTACCACCTCCACTGGAAGACTATTCCATGCATCTACCACACTTTCTATAAAGAAATATTTCTGCATATTACTCCTGGGTCTATCCTCTTTCATTCTCATCCTATGCCCCTCATAGTAGAGCTTGCCTTCAATTGAAAGAGACTCTCCTGTGCATTTATGCCACAGAGCTATTTAAAGGTCTCTATCATATCGCCCCTTTCCTCTAAGGTGTCCATATTAAGATCCTTGTCCTCATATGCTTCATAATGAAGACCACTAACCATTTTAGTAGCCACCCTCTGCACAGACTCCAACCTGTTTATATCCTTCTGAAGGTGCGGTCTCCAGAATTGCACACAATACTCTAAATGAGGTTGCACCAGAGACTTATACAGAGGTATTATCACCTACTTTTTTCTGCTGGCCATTCCTGTCTATATACCCAAGCATCCTTCTGGTTTTCACAGTCGCCTTTTCTGTTTAGCTACTTTAAGATAGCCAGACACAATTACGTCAAGGTCCCGCTCTTCTTTTGTGGACAGAAGTACCTCACCCCCTACACTGTACAGCTCCTTTGGAATTTTGCAGCCTAAATGCATGAGCCTGCATTTTTTAGCATTAGATTTCAGTTGCCAATTCTAGACCATTTTTCAAGCTTAGCTAGATCCCTCCTCATGTTATCTACACCTTCCTGGGTGTCTACTCTATTGCAGATTTTGATATCATCCGCAAACAGGCAAACCTTACCTGACAGCCTTACCGATGTATCACTAACAAAGATGTTAAACAGAATTGAACCAACGACAGATCCCTGGGGCACACCACTGGTAACCTCCTTCTCCTCAGAGTGAGCTCCATTTACCTGTACCCTTTATCACCTCCCACTCAACCAATTTCTAACCCAAGCAGTAACTTTAGGGTCCATCCCTAGGGTGCTCAGTTTATTTATAAGTTGCCTGTGAGGAATGGTGTCAAAGGCTTTACTGAAATCTAAATACACCACATCTAGGGCTCTCCCTCGGTCCAACTCCCTGGTCATCCAGTCAAAGAAATCAATCAGATTTGTCTGACAAGACCTGCCACTGGTGAATCCATGCTGTCTCGGATCCAGTAATCCGCTGGGACTCCAGAAACCTCACTATTTTCTCTTTCAGCAGCATGTCCAATAATTTACTCACCACCGAGATTAAACTAACCTGGCCTGTAGTTTTCAACCACATCCTTACTTCCGCTTTTGTGTAAAGGGACCACATGTGCCTCTCTCCAGTCCTCTGGCACCACTCCCGACTCCAAAGAGGCATTGAAAAGATCAGTCAGTGGAGCTGCTAGAACATCCCCAAGTTCCCTCAGTATTGTTGGATGTATTTCATCTGGACCCATGGTTTGGTCTACTTTTACTTTTAGTTTAGGCTGAGTTCCTAAAGTTCTACTCAAAATTTCTCCAAATTACTACATTTGAATGGCCACAAGGGCAGATTTAGGACAGAGAAAAAAGTTAGAAGCTTAGCACAGATTTTCAGTGCTAGATACCTAAATTAGGCTCAAATCTAGACAAATGAATGGCAGGCCCCAATTTAAAAGCATTAAAAATATTTAGGCTCTTAAATTAAGATGAATTTTCAGCTGAAAACCTAGGGACCGATATTCATTTGCTGCCGAACTTTAACCCCAGATATTCAATCCACAGTCATGTCCGCAGCCGGCATCGAGTATCCGGGTTGACCACAGAGCCACACACAGCGCAGAAGCTAACTGCGCAGTGCAATATTCAGCTGCTGCCCGGCTTTCGCCACTGAGGGATAACTGGGCAGCGGCAGAATATCAGTGCTGCACCCCCAGAACGCCCCCGACATGCCCCGATTCTAAGAGCTTAGCATCGAGACCTATAGCGGCATTACTTAGGGATATTCAGTGGCATTGCGCAAAAGGATTGAGGGTTCCTGTAACACACTGTGCTATGAGCAAGGACTTTGTAGAAGGAATGAGTGTTCCTATCATACACTCCATCATGAATCAGCAAGAGCTGCCAAAAGGTGCGAGTTCTCTAGGGATATCACCTCTCAGATACAACAAAGATGGTGTAGAAGGCCGACTGCAATGGGATGGGGGGACTCTCCTGCACAAGCAAGCTGTGGTAGGAATTATCCTTTTATGGTCTTCTGACACAGCCGACAATTATTCTAATGAAAGAAACAAGGCAGGGTAGGAAAAAGCCCTGGGTCCCACAGAATAAGCATTTCCGTTCTGAAAGCAGGCAGTGTGACGTGTGCAAATTAGTGCGACTGCAGGAAATGGCCATTGCTTTCCCAGGTCCAAGGATTTAGTCCCTAGACTGAAGCTTCAAGCGTCTGATCCTTCCTGCGAGAGTGAACAAGGTTTCTCCTCTACGCCCCCAAATCTGCACAAAATGAGCACCATCACCTTCAAATCCTGCCTGGTGCTCTCACCACTCAGAAAACAAACTGTTAGCACTGCCAGAATCAGGAGGCATTAAATGATGGCCAAGATCAATGCTGGTCCTTCCTTGGCTAGGGAGGGCAGGAGGGCTGTCACAGCAAAGATAGCTAGTTACACACAATAGAACTCTTTAGCTGTGAATCCCTCCTTTGCATCCATAAATGCAGGTCCATCAAAAGAGCAGGTCAAATATAAAATCGCACCTGCCCATTCGTTGCAATTCATTTGCACTTCAATGGCCCAATTTCGCACTCCTGGGCTGGCACTATGCCTCGGCCAAATGCTAAGCAGGTGCCAAGTGCTCTTGTAAAGCTACTCAGAGGCTTACCAGCTCTGCTATACACAATGTGCAACCATGCTCTCTCCCAGCCCAGCAGCACACAGGGCACTTAAGGGCAAGAGGGACGCGTTAAAAGAACACAATAGGACAAAGATGTCTGCATACAGTTATCTGTTTCCTTCCATCATGCTTTCACATGGACACAGACTCTCACCAAATAAAAAATAAACAAACACAAATTAGATACAGAATCGTGCAAAGTCTGAAATGGAAACCCGATAAAGCCAGGTTCTGTACCCAGTGTAATACCAGAGAAACGGAAACAGACATGCGTTTCCTGCCATCCTGTGCAGAATGCAAAGAGAGAAAATCAAAGACTTCCCAGCAAAGTCTGAGCCGGAGAAACAGCAGCAAACTGGGGGATCCTGCCAGCAGCCAGAAACAGAAGTTGAGCAGAGGCAATCTGGACCCGCAACAGAACCTGGGAACTGTCTTTCGTCTACTGACTGGGCAACACACAGACAGATTGTCAGAACAGGAAACATTTATGAATCCGAAACCGAGAGGAAGATTATACAAATCACTTTGAGAAAGGGAGGGAAGGAGATGAAGAAAACATTCTGCAATGAATGACAGCAGATTACAGCCCATCCAGCCTATCCAGTGGTGAAAGATCTATGTATCAATTCTCATATGAAGTTCAAGAGGTGCAATTAGATAAGGTATTTTCAGTTAGCACACACCTTTCATTATCAGCTCCAGACAGGTATGAAAGAGGGACTGGGCAAAGGCTGAGGGGAGGAGTATGAAAGAAAGGGACTCGGAAGGTTGGGGGGTTATGAAAGAGGGATTGGGTGAAGGCTGGGGGAGATATGAACAACAGAGGGACTGGGCGAAGGCTGGGGAGGTATGAAAGACAGAGGGACTGGGTAAAGGCTGGGGAGGTATGAAAGGTAGGGACAGAGTAAAAGCTGGAAGGGGGAGATGTATGAAAGAGACTGGGTGAAGGCTGCAATGGAGAATATGAAAGAGAGAGGGACTGTGCGAAAGCTGAGAGGGAAGGAATAGGAAAGAGAAGGACTACGTGAAAGCTGAGGGGGGAGGGGTATGAAAGAGACAGAATAGGTGAAAGCTGAAAAGGGGGGGAGGGGAGTGCATGAAAGAGACCAGTGAAGGCTAGAAGGGGATAAAGGGTATAAAAGAGGGGGACACCAAGGGAAGGCTGGAAGGAGGAGGCGAGGTATGAAAGAAAGAGCGAGACTGTTGAGGGTGAGGCTGAAGGTGGGGTATGAAAGAGAAAACCTGTGCAAAGGTTGGTGGGGACCCAGGTCCTGGTTATATGTGAAGCAAAAAGGGGTAACTGATTCTTTGCTTCACCTAGAAAGTGAGTGTCGTCACACAGCTGACAGCATGCTTGGGGAAGGGAGGCCGCTGGCTTTTACCAGTGATGTGCAGAGGCACCTTAAGGGATTGATTAACTAAACTCTCTTTGCCCATAAAAACAAACAGCCTTACTAAATCAGTTTCTAAAAGAACTGCAGCTGATCTTAGAGGCAATTCCCTCCTCCAACTTGAACTTCACTGAGGACAGTGGTGAGCAGGTGGGGAGGAAGAAAAGCGAGAGAGGTTTCAGCCACTGGCTCCTAGATTCAATGCAAAGTTGCCACTACCTGCATTAGGCTACTCCTGTAATCAAGATGGGACTGAGCTATCCCAGAAACCTGGATCCAGCAAGTCACCTTATATTCAATGTGCCCTAGAGCTCAGCCCTCAGCCCTGCTTCAGTAACAAAGCATCAGAACTGCAACTACTAAAGGCCGAGAGATGGGAAAGAGCGGTACCAAGGAGGGGAAGAAGAAAGGGAGAGACTTGAGTGAGAGGACCAGAGAAAGAATGCACAGGGTGGGGGGGAGGGGGGGGGGGAGTAAATCCAGCAGCCTACCTTTGGCAGGGACAGATATGTCCTCTCTCCACCCCCATCTGCTACTGTCATCAATGCACATGAATAATGGATCAGGGTGGAATGGCAATCCAATCTCTGAATAAACGCAGGAGTTAGGGGGAAGGAGAACAGAGAAATGAAGGAGATGGAGAAAGACAAAATAGAGGAGACAGAAGCTGCAGCAGGCAAACAGAATAAAGAGCAAAAGAAAGGAAGGGGGTGGAGAAAGAAGCGAGAGAGAGCTGGGAACATTTTTCACTTTCTCACGATGACAGCACTGTGTGACTAATAATTATCCACTAGTGTTCCTCAGAGCCTTCTCTTTCCCTGACCACCTCTGACCTTCTCTGTCCCCCAGCTCGGCCTCAGAATGGGCACAGCACCCTCTGTACCATTATAAATGGGCAGAAATGAGATAAAATAACAGGGTCATTCAATCTACATCAGGACTATGAAACTGTATCTGCAAGAAATGAACAAAAACAGAAAATAATCCCTACTAGTGCATATAACAATAATATCGATCAATATGTACATAGTTTCTCCCTCGTTTTAACTCCATGTTTACATTCCCTGTTCAATGTAAAAAACTTGATGTAACTTGCTTACATTCTTGTATGTTCTGTTTCAAATGTAAACTGCACTGATTATAATAGCGCGGTATATAAGAAATATAAATAAATAAATAAATATTTCTTAAACAATCCATATGGATTATCAAAAACACACCCATATCAGTATCCAACCATAAAAAATGTATTTCAAATGCAAATTTTCAAATAATAATTACATTTATTTCAATAATAATAAAAATATTTTGAATAACCTCCCTTAAGTGGTTGAAATTCATACATACAGCAGGCCAACTTTCTTTGAATGCTGGTGTACCAAACGCTTTTTTAAAAGCATATGGGGGGGGGGGGGGCGGTGTTGGAGGTATCTATTGTTGTCCCAGTGGCTATAAGAAGTTCTTGCTGGGTTTTATATGAAATTCAGCTAGTGTGGTTTTAATAATTCATACATTTTTGTTGGAATTTATTGAGGTATGAAACATTTTCCAGGAGGGGTTCAGAGGAAGAACAATGATTTAAGCGCACAAGCAGAGTTCTATTCCCAGCTTTGATGTGCTTATCACCGAGCAGGAGCTGTCCTCTTTTCCCTCTGTTTTTAAGAAACATTGATCGATAATATCAGTATTGTGTTATATATACTAGTAGGGGTTATTTTCTTTTTCTGTTAAGTATATACCAGCATGACATGCAGAGAAGGCAGAAAGGGGCCGAAGGTCTGAGAAAATGACGCAGTCTTCAGTGAAGTTGTGTATGTAGAATGCGAGGACGGCAGAGCTGGGTCAGAAAGACAGCAGCTGTATTCACATACACACAGCGACATTAAAGTGCGACCCTGTGCATTCTCTCAAAATCCAGGAAGCAAAGTTGAGCTTCTGCCATCATGGCGTGGCATACAATGCGCTCTCAGAATGCTTAAGGGGGCACTTTTTAAAACTATGGGCGTGGTTGCAAAGTCCAGAGTCATTTCTACCCAAATGCTTTGCATCTATTCTCAAAGAGAACATGGGCAGACTAAACACAGGCCTTAATCAGCCACCTCGTGTGCAATCCCTACAGCATGAGAGTCAGAATACCCCAACTGGTAAGCGGAGGCAAAGAACTTTATTTTATTCAGGGAGGCGGTCATACATTTTCAACCCCAGACACTGAAAGATCCTTCCAGCAACAGAATTCAGCACAAAAGGATCAATATGGCTGTGAATCCTTGGTCTCCGCCCATCCTGAGGGACCAGGCAAACAAACCAGACATGCCAAGTACAGACTCTGTATGGATGTACCATTTAAGCAGCTCTGTGACCTTAAATCAGGAGGCAAGAAATGCAAAAAAACCCAGCCCAACTTTTTCAATTCTGTCTCAGCTCTTTTAATCGATCAGTGCTCTGAAGGGCCAAGCCTGGCAGAGCCCAGCTAACAGCAGGTCTCATTAAACATTTACAGCAGCTAATGCTGCAGTAATTGAGAAGGAGCAGCACAGCTTGAAGGCTTTCTTGACTCCGCATAGTGCTGTGAGCGGAAGGCAGGGATTTGATCCAAGCACTATACAATGGCAGCGGCAGAAGCATCTCCCTCCTGGCCAGAGCCTCTTCAGCACCCACAGAGGAACGTAAATACTTCCATGAACACCCTACCACCTACAGATTACACATCAAAATACTCCGGAATAACAGGCAAAGCTTTTTACCCCTTTTAATTTTTTGGATCTCGGACTCCACTATCATGTCATCAGGCCCATCCCACTTCTGTGTGCTCAGAGGCAGGGTCATATGATACTTGCCTGACCCATCTTAATGGTGAATCCCAGTCTTCCTTTTTGTGATGCTTCTAACATGTTAAATGCCACACTGCACAAAGCCTCCTCTCCACAGCCCATAGGAGTTCTATGTATAAAGTGTAAAGGCATAAGCCAGGTACAGGAAGCGATCCTTTCTCAGAGAAAATAACGCACTAGAGCATATAGTCATGATATTTCTCCCTACACCCTCCTCGGGAACTCTGCTCTTCTGGCAAATCACTTCTATCTATGCCCTTCTCTTCTACTGCAAACTCCAGACTTTGTTCCAGGCATAAGGAGCAGCAAGGTGAAAGGAGCAAACTACCCAAGTGTGTATGTCAGGCGCCTTCTCTGGCCCTTTTCAAATCCAGGCTGAAAACTCACCTTTTCGCTGCCGCTTTCAGATTTTGACTCACCTGCTCTCCTTTCCCCCTAGATGTATCCCATCTCTACACTTACCGTGTTCTGTCTTGACTAGATTGTAAGCTCTGATGAGCAGGGTCCATCTTTTTACTTGTGTCTGTGCAGCACTATAGAAATGCTCAGAGGCAGTAGTAATAATGAAAATCTGAAGGATAGAGTACACTTGAGCATCTTCCCAAAATGTGTGCGAGTGGTGTTTATGTTTATTTAAAACTTGCTATACCACCCTTCATTTACACAACAGAGCGGTTTACAATATGCTAAAATACAAAAATTAAAAAATATATAAGAAAACACAGATACAAACCCGACCCATTCAAATCCTTGGTGCCTTTTTCTGCTAGTTAAAATCCTGCTTTCTTGAGTTTATTTAGGGTTAGGTCTCACCGTTTGGATGACAGTTTATCTGTGCTCTGGCAAGCGGTTGGGCTCAGACTTTCACCAAAGGGAGCCTGGAAATTGCAGAGCAGACAGCAATTGCCAATTAATTTTCCTTCTGAAATTTGACCCAGAACTGGGGAAGATGAATCCAAATCCAAAGTTTGGAACCCTAGTGAGAGCCAAAGTACAACTCTCGAGCCTTTTTCTCTCCCAAAAGCAGGAGTAATTCCTCACCGATACCTAGAACAAGGCCAGCTAGCAGGCAACTGACTCCTTCAATTCAGTGATGCCCCCCCCCCCCTTTCATGCCCTCAAGGGCAGAGTAAGAAGCAGCAAAGGGAGAAAAACAGGAATAGGACTTAAGAGTACTGTAGGGGCCATGGGGTAATCAGGTTAATAGCAGAAGGTTATGAACTTCCCAGAAACCAGCTGAGCTGCTGATAGTAATGTACTGCCTAGTAAGGTCATAAAAGATGGACCAAGTGACCAGCAGATCCCAAGATGCAGATCAGACTCCTCCCAGCTCATTCCCAGGAGGAACAATGGCTCTCCCAGATCTACCTGGCTAATCATTTTTTTAAATGTTTTTTTCTTCCAGGGTTGTAGTCACCACTCTTTTGAGCCTCACTATGGTTAGTCACCTTGGCCACATTGTATTCCTCTGGCGACTAATTCCACAGCTTAATTACTTGAAGAAACACTTTCTACAACTTGTTTGCAGTTTGCTGATCATTCGTTTCATGGAGCATCCCCTTGTTTTTGTTCTTTACATAACATAGATGACAACAGATAAAGGCCATCGTGATGCATCTCATTTGCCCAGTGAGGTGGACAGAGCTGTAGTTGTTCCCACTGCTCCATGCAGCTCTCTCTCCCCACCTTTATTTAGGGTTCTACTCACTGCTCCATGCAGCTCTCTCTCCCCGCCTTTATTTAGGGTTCTACTCACTGCTCCATGCAGGTCTCTCTCCCCGCCTTTATTTAGGGTTCTACTCACTGCTCCATGCAGCTCTCTCTCCCCGCCTTTATTTAGGGTTCTACTCACTGCTCCATGCAGCTCTCTCTCCCCGCCTTTACTTAGGGTTCTACTCACTGCTCCATGCAGCACGGGATCTCAGCATACTACTATACCAATGCTTGTATTCTTCTGTACCACACAGATCCTTCTGCCCTGACCTTCTTTCACTAAACACATGCCTCTCCTACATTGCTACCATGTATGTACCAGTGCAGAGGTCACTGAAGTTTCTGATACTTTTTCTGTCTCAAACATCTGCTGGCTGAGGACATAACCCCCTAGAGGCTGGGCTGGTCTAACAGGATGAATTGGAAATGCTTATAAATGAAAACTAGAATAAGTTGAAGAATCCTAGCCTGTTTAGCCTCTCTTCATAATGGAGGTATTCTAGCTCCTTAATCTTTTTTTGTTGCCTTCTCTGAACCATAACTACCAAAGCTGCAGGCACCAGGAACCTCTATCAAGGCATAATGTTCTCCATCTCTTTACAATTAATCCTTATCTATTTGCCTTTTTTTTTTTAGCAGCCATGGCACACTAGATTGCATTTGGACCTGTGCATGGGATTATTTTTCCCCCCGTGTATCACTTTGCATTTGTCCACAATAAGGAGGAAATGTAATAAAGCTATTCCCTTGCGTAAATAACCTCTTATAAAATACTGCCCGGCATGGAAGCATGGACTTTGGCATTATATGTAAACCGCCCTTGATCTCTGGAAGGGGCGGTATAAAAGAAAATAGTTAAATAAATAAAATTAAGGTGCACACTTTGCTAATGGGCATGCATATGGGTGGAGTTTAGGCACAGCCTGGATGAAGCACACAAGTACATGCGCAGATTATAAAATACTAAAATTTATGCTCCTATTTTACAACCCCGCTCATCTTACCAAGCTTTCTGCAGACTTTCCTTTTCTTAATTTAGTTAAGGGTCCTTGGAAGGGGGGGATGATTTTATTTAACAGGTTTTATATACCGCTTTATCATTTCAATCAAAGCGATTTACATTGTAACTTAAACTTAGAAATGTACATTAAAACAGGGATATTGATAACTTGGATTTTTCTGAGGCAATGGAAGGTTAAATGACTTGCCTCAGAACCCTAGTCTCTGGGTTCCCAAAGCCAGTGCTCTTAACCGTGGGGCAAACCAAATTTAAAGAAATACAAAATATAAAAGGAAGAGCAGGAACTGAACTAGGCCCAGGAATTCTGGCTAGTAGTGGCCAAGGGGCTCAACTGGTCAGGAACACTGGCAAGGAGCCTGACCTCAATGCCCCCCTCCAATTGGGAAACTTCAGCAGATATAGCGTAGTTATTCACTTGTAACAAGTGTTCTCAGGGGACAGCAGGAATCAGTCCTCACATATGGGTGATGTCAGCACCAACGGAGCCCCTCATGGAAGCATCCCCCCAGCTTTCAAAGAAAGCATTTGGGAGATGCCACCACGCAGGCATGGGCCCCTTCCCACTCAAGGGTGCCATCTTACTCAGTCAAATGACATAGCTAAAAGACGGCAAAAACAAGATGGTAAAGGAGCAACTCCAAGGGGAGGAGGGAGGGTCGTGAGGACCGATTCCTGCTGTCCCTGGAGAACACCTGTTACAAGTGAATAACTACGCTTTCTCCGGGAACAAGCAGGAAGTCAGACCTCACATATGGGACTCCCCAGCTACAGACTACCGAAAGCCCATAGCAAAAATAGGGGCTCCCTCATGGGGAGCCGCAAGCAGCAGCAAATGAGTCTGTGTCCGATGAAACCAGCACTCTGGTAGCCTGAACACAGAAGGGTCGGAGGGTAGGAGTTGCCTAAACCCCAAAAAGGTTATGGAGCACAGTCTGGCCGAAGGCACTTTCCCATCGGGACTCTCTTTTCAGGCAGTAATGGGCTGCGAAGGTATGGACTGAAGACCAGGTGGCAGCCAGGCAAATGTTCATCATCGGGAAAGAGTGCAAGTTTGCCACCGAGGCTGCCATGGCCCTGACACGGTGTGCCGTGATGCAGCCTTCCAGCGGGAACCACGCCTGCTCATAGGCGAGAGCGATACAGTCTGACACCCAGATGGACAATGTACGCTTGGTTACCGCCTCCCCCAGCCTACTGGGGTCGTAGGAGATGAAAAGTTCAGAAGCCTTGCAGTGGCCCTGAGTGTGTTGGATATAGAAGGACAAAGCCCTCTTATAGTCTAAGGTGTGAAGGACCTTTCCAAGACCTCACTCCAGTCGGGCGGAGATGAAGGTAGGGAGCACCACTTCCTGGTTGAGATGGAAGGGCGATACTACCTTTGGTAGGAATTTGGGGTGCGTGCGAAGCACTACTCTATTCTTGTAGAATGATATAAGGCGCCTCCACCACAAGGGCCTGAAGCTTGCTAACTCTGCGCGTGATGAGCACAACCAGGAAAGCCACCTTCCAAGAGAGGTAGCGAAGGTGGCAGGTAGCCAGAGGCTCGAAGGTGGCAAGTGAGCTGCCCCAACACTATGTTGAGGTCCCATTCGGTTGCTGGAGGGTGAACCAGGGGCTTCAATAACAGCAGGCTGAAGAAAACAGGTCACCAGAGGTTGGACAGAGAGGGGCTTACCATCCACCGGATGGTGTGGTGTGCCACCAGGGCACTAAGGTACACTCGGATGGAGTTAGACTTGAGCCCGGATTGAAAGAGATGGAGAAGGTACTGTAAGACCAGTCCCACCGGGCAGGAGAATGGGTCAGCCCCTTGCTCGGCACACCAAGCCAAGAATCTGTGCCATTTGAGGACGTAAGCCTTCCTAGTAGAGGCCTTGCAAGAGGGATCTCTTCCACTTCAACTGAAAGGTAAAAAGGGGCCAGAGACACCCTCTCAGCAGCCATGCTGTCAGCGACAGGGACCCCAGGTTCGAGTGGAGAGCCCCCCTCCTGAGACAGGAGTCCCAGGGCGGTCCCCAAGGGGATGGGGGTCTCCACCATCAACTGGAGGAGCAGCGGGAACCACGGTTGCCTGGGCCACCGCAGAGCTATCAGGATGAGTGAGGCCCTGCTGCGGAGGGTCCTGAGCAAGGTCTTGGCGATCAGTGGCGTGGGAGGGAAGGCGTACATGAGGCCTTCCGACCATGAGACAAGGAACGTGGCCGCTGCCACCCTGGAGGGATGGGCTTGCTGGGAACAGAAGCAGGGCAACTGGAAGTTGTCCAGACTGGTGAAGAGGTCCATCATGGGTTCCCCCAAGAGCTCGAAAAGCCGACTGGCTACCCTGGGGTCCAGCTGCCACTCGTGCGGCTGGAGGACTCTGCTCAGCCCCTCGGCCAGAAGGTTGTCCTGGCCTGGCAAGTACACTGCCTGCAGGAGGATACCCTGTTGGACTGCATACGAGCAGAGGACCAATGCCTCCTGACAAAGGGTACAAGACCCCGTGCTCTCCTGTTTGTTCACGTAGAACATCGCCACCTGGTTGTCTGTCTGGCCCAGCACCGGCTGGTGATGCAGGTGGTGGCAGAAGACTCGCAAGGCTTATATGGCCCGGAGCTCCAGGAGGTTGATCTGCTGGGTGTTCTCGTCTGGTGACCAGTGGCCCTGGGTGCACAGCTCCCTGCAGTGGGCTCTCCAGCTGAGCAGGGAGGCATCCGTGGTGAGGACCCTTGAGGTGCTTGGGGCCTGAAAAGGCATGCCTGCCTTGAGATGCAGGAGAGACTGCCATCAGACCAGGGAGTCCGCCAGTTGGCGGGTTACAAAGAGACTGTCTCGGAGGCAACCCGTGGCCCGAGACCACTGGTCTCGGAGACACCACTGCACTGCCTTCATTTGGAGGCATCTGGGGTGACATGGACCATGGAGGCCATGTGCCCGAGGAGGCACAGAAGAAGCTGAGCAGGCACCAAGGGACGGTACTGTACGTCTCATGCCAGAGTCCTGAGATTGTCGGCTTGGTCCCTGAGCAAGAAGCCCTTCGACTGGAGTGTCAAAAGCTTTGCCCTGATGAACTCCAGATACTGTGCCGGAAGGAGGTGAGACTTGGGGTAGTTTATGACAAACCCCAAGTGTTGCAGGACCTGGATGGTGAAAGTGCGGTGGCCTACTGCACCTCTGAGGCTGTGCCTCCCTTTATGAGCCAGTCTTCTAGGTACGGGAAGACAAAGACCCCCTGGAGGCGTAGGAAGGCGGCCACGACTGCCAGGCATTTTGTGAAGACTCTTGGGGCCGAGGCCAAGCCAAAGAGGAGCACATTGTACTGAAAATGCCTGCCCCCCACTACAAACTGCAGGTATTGCCTGTGGTTGGGGTGAATGAGGATGTGAGTATAAGCATCCATGAGGTCTAAGGAGCATAGCCAATCTCCCTGCTGGAGGCATGGCAACAATGTTCCTAGGGAGAACATCTTGAACTTCTCCCTCACCAGGAATTTGTTGAGGTTCCGCAGGTCAAGTATGAGCCTTAGGCCCCCTGTCCTTTTTGGATGAGGAAGTAACGGGAGTAGAACCCCTTGCCCTTGAGATGGTGGGGCACTGGTTCCACTGCTTTGTCTTCGAAAAGACCTGCCAACTCCTTCAGTAGAAGGTTCCGATGAAGGGGAGTCGATGGTCTGTGGGCTGCTGATTTCTTTGGGGTAGATATAGGCTATGCTCAAGGAGTCAAAAACTCCCCCCTGGCTGGGCCAGAGCCGGTGCCTGGAGATTTGGAGCCTTCTGCTTACGAGTGCCATGTCCATGTCCCTTGGCCTACTGACTCTGTTGAGGAGCTAGGGAGGCCTGAAAAGGTGGGTAGTTTCTGTAAGCAGCTCCTTTCCTTGGGTAGAAGGACTTTTTGCCCAAGCCCTTCTATCGAGGAGGGGCAGCAGTCTCAAACTCGTCATGAACTCGGTCTCCAGCTCGGCAGCCTTGTTGGTCATGGGTTTGCCAAAGAGGTTCTCTCGTTGGCATGGGTCATCAACCAATTTGTCCTGAATCCACTGCTCGAGGTCAGACGACTGTAGCCAAGCTTGGCACCATGCACCGATGTCCACTGCCGCTACTCAAGCCGCCGACTCGAACCCATCATAGGCAGCTCGAGACATGAATTTGGAGCACTCACGGACTGCTTTGGAAAGAGTTCTTGAACCACTGCAAGGGTTCCTTGGAGAGACCAGCTGAGAACCCGGCGAGTTCCTTTGCCAGGTCTCTCAGGTACATGCCCATGTACAACTGATAGACCTGGATGCGGCCGATGAGCATTGAGCCCCAGTATCACTTTCTGCCGAGGGTATCCAGGGTGCAGGCCTCCCTGCTGGGGGGCACCGAGGAGTGCGTCTTCTGGCTTTTCAGCCGACGCATGGCCAACTCCACTACCATGGAGTTATGCGGCAGCTGTGACTTTTGGAAGCCCGGGCTCTGGCGGACTCGATACATCAAGTTGAGCTGTTTGCTCACCACCGGTACTGAAGCCGGTGTCTCCCACATTTTGAGCATCAGCCATTCCAGGATGGGAGGTATGGGCACTCTGTGCGATTCCCATGGAGGAGCCTCGTACTGGAGGATTTCCAACTCAGCCGCCTGAGGGTCTCCTCCTCCGACTACATAGGGAACGACAGGGTCTTTGACACATCCTTGACGAAATCAAGGAAGCCCATATCCTCCGGTGGGGACCCCCATCAAGGCTCCGAGATGGGAGAGTCGGATGGGATGTCGCGGTGGCGATGGGTATCAGGGGGACTCCTTGTCCTCCATCTCCCACTCGGAGTAGTCTGTCAAGGACTCGTAGGAGGGCTGCTCTGCAGGCCTCAGGGCTACCGATGCCTGGCATACTTGCTGGGGATGACCATGGTCCCATCTAGAGTGACTCAGATTGCGACCTCAGCCGAGGATCGAGGCCGAAGGACCTCAAGAATTGGCCCAGCCTCCGGGGACATCTTGGACATCGAGGGCCTGGTGGTCAAGACGGATGAACCAGCTTTGTCGGACAACAGCACCCGCTGCTGGTCCATGAAGGTAGACAAACTGCGCTCCAGGGCAGCCATTCTGGACTCCAGACCAGAAAGCTCCGCAGCCTTCGGCATGGGCACTGAAGGACTCTGTCCCGACGATGGCTCCCCGAAGGGGAATCCTTGACGAGGATGGTGTCTGGGGACCGAGGCCAATCTGCAGCCAGATCCTTTCAGGGGACCTTTGCAGGCCGCTCTTTCTCCAAAGCTTCGGACGAGTGTCTCAAACTGCGGGACTGAGCCCGGGGGGCATCCGGACGGTCAAAAGCATCCAAGGACACCGACTTCGAGGGTTTCTTCTTCTTCCTGGGTTCCCTCGAGGGAGACCGCTTTTCTGAGGACCCACAATGGGGCTCGGGTTTGGGAACCCACACTTATCGTGCTGCTGCTGGCGACTCGAGGACCATACTGGACATCTTTTTCCAGAAACCGCAGGCTGCCGGGTAGTGGTCTGGCCCGAGGCAGCAGAGAGAGCAGTCTTGTGTGTCAAAGACATAATTTTATAGCACCGATCACACTTCTTAAAGCCACTGGTAGCCATTGGGGAAAAAAGCACCCCGGCAAGGTTGAAGACTTTCCGGGCTGCCAGTTGGAAGAAAAAGGTGTGAAGACGCCAGGAAAAGAAAAAATGAAAACTACAAAAATAGACCCGAACTCGATGCCGAGGGTGGCAGGAAGAGTACCACTGCAATACCAGAGATGAATATGAAACTCAGAGAAAAATCAACTTTTTCCGGGGACAAGCCAGACAACGTCTGAAGGGCTCTGCGGAAAAAAGGAGACTGAGCAAGATGGCACCCTTTGGCGGGAAGGGGACCACTCATGCATGGTGGCATCTCCCAAAGGCTTTCTTTGAAAGCTGGGGGGATGCTTCCGTGAGGGCTATGTCGGTGCCGATATCACCCATATGTGAGGACCGACTTCCTGCTTGTTCCTGGAGAACGGCAGATATACCCTGGAGACATCCACCACCCAGTTCTACTGGGAAGGTGCCCACAGGATAGCTGTCCAGAAGCTCCTGAAATATTCAAAATACCAAATTGCAACAGTCCAGCAACCATCATCTGCTGGAGACAGAGAAATACTGAAGGGTGGCCCTACCTGCACCAGCACTAGTACAAGTAAAGTCATCACTGGAAGCTTCTAGTTGCTTCTCTGTCGCTATCCTCTGCTGGTGGGGGGTGGGGAACACAACCCACTGGTCTGGACTGTTCTAGCAGGACGATCCAGAAGGGCACATTTACAGCAGCTCTAAGGTTGGGATAAATGTCCACACCTGCAATACAGGCAGATGTTATTCCACTTACACCAGTATTTTAGAAAGACAAGTAAGGCAGCCCAGCACTCTACAAAAACAGGCTGAACAACGGTGCCTTAGAATGCGCTGTAACTAGGCGACCACATATAGACCAGGCTGAACAACGGTGCCTTAGAACGCGCTGTAACTAGGCGACCACATATAGACCAGGCTGAACAACGGTGCCTTAGAATGCGCTGTAACTAGGCGACCACATAGAAACCAGACTGAACAACGGTGCCTTAGAATGCGCTGTAACTAGGCGACCACATAGAAACCAGGCTGAACAACGGTGCCTTAGAATGCGCTTTAACTAGGCGACCACATATAAAATTACTGTCTCGATTTTATCTGCCATTTAGATGTCCAGTCCCCTAGTCCCACAAGATCCTTCTGCATTTCCCCACAATCCTCAGCTGTTTTAGACAACTTAATAATTTTGCATCATCTAAATTTTCTCACATCACTTACTCCTCTCTCTAGTCCATTTATGAATACAGTATAACATAAGACATGCCATACGGGTCAGACCAAGGTCCATCGAGCCCAGTATCCTGTTTCCAACAGTGGCCAATCTAGCTCACAAGTATCTAGCAATTTCCCCAAAGGACACAGGTTCTGCAATGCTTGTATTGGGGCAAGCAGTGGATTTCCCAGGTTCCCTTTAATAATAGTTTATGGACCTTTCCTCCAAGACCTTGTCCAAACCTTTTTTAAACCCAGCTACACTAACAGCTTTTACAATATCCTCTGGTAACAAATTCCAGAGTTTGATTACATGTTGAGTGAAAAATATTTTTTCTTATTAAATTGTGGCAGGTGCAGGCCTGTGACCCACGGTGTCTGACATAGGCAGGCCAGCATGGCTAGCTTGACCTGTAAATGAGGCCTGTGGAGAGGCATATAGGATTGCACATCCCCCAATATGCTGCTATTGTAAGATAGAACTCAGTAGAAGTATTGAATTCGCTTAGGTAAGCAGAACTGCAGAACTGAGAAATGGAAATATACAGAAAAGACATGTTTGAAAGTTACTGATAAGAAAAAGTACATCTGCAAAGAAATAATGAGGAGTGCTGACAGATGAGTTACAGAACCTTGCTCTTCTGTATGCACAAATTGGTCCTATAACCTTGAGAGTGTGAAAGTAACAAGTTGATGAACTGACCATTGTAATTGGGACTGGAAGGGGGGTATGCAGGTGTCATGCCCACAGAAGGGACATAATTGGATAAACTTATCAGTACCGGGACCAATAGAAGAGGTACGGGAGGTACGGGAGGTTACCGGGACCAATGAAATGTTTTTCTATACCTAGAATGGAACAAAAGTCTATAAAAGTTGTAATGCTTGAAATCTTTGCTCAGCCATTTTGAAATTGACTTGCTTGAGACTTGTGCACAAATAAATGATTTGGACCTTCTGAACAGACTCCTGGTATCATTGGTTTGTCTGCGCTTTGCTGCTACATATTCCTTGGTGCGTTGGCCGGGAAGTTGTGGAATCAAAGTGTATATATGGCAATATACCACGACTTTCCGCCTCTATAGGCTTGGTCCTGCCGGGATCGCGCCCTTCCGACGAGGGCTGCTCCCTGGCGCCACCGGTCCCTTGTATCGGAGGGAGCTGGTCGGACCTCGGCGGGTGCCGGGCCCGGTTGGAGCCAACGCCTCGAACCCGAGTGAGGGGAGTCCAAGGTCCAACTCATGCGCCTGCTTGGGAAGTTTGAGGACCGGATCCGGTGAGTATAGTTTTGATTTTGGGTCTAGACAGAAATAGAAAGAGCAGTACTGCCATTGGAATTTGGAATTTGTAATCTCGAGATATTGGGAATTGGTAAGAGAGCATGATCAACTCTCAAGGAAGAGCCGAGTAGCCTGGCATGGGAATTCGCTGGGTGAAACCCTCATCCTTTTTGTAATTGGGAAAAAGACTAGTCAGAATAGATAGAAACGAATGCATTCTGGGATACGTTGCTAGCATGATTGTGTGAACGAAGTGTGAATGAGAGGTCTGGCAGCACGGACCAAGTGAAGGCGGACCCCTGATTAGCGCATTTCCTGACCGGGCGACCGCGTTCAGGTCGCGAAAAGGGGGAAGCGATTGTCGTCTTGTCTTGTTATTTGTACTCCTTATACGTTTCCAGGGCCGTGAGGACCCCTTACCCACGGTCCGCCCTCCTTTTCCCTTCTGTCTGTTGTTGCGCGCACACATCGAAATGGGAGGGGCGGGGTCTACTAGAAACACTCCATTAGAATGTATGATCGCACATTTTAAAGAGGGATATTCAGGAGATTATGGTATTAAAATGACAGCAGCCCGTTTGCAGATTTTGTGTACTAGGGAGTGGCCCGATCTAGACCCCATCTGGCCCCGAGAGGGAACGTTCACTGTAGGGATTATTCAGTCAATACATCGTAGAGTGCGGGTAGCGCACCCCGATCAATACCCCTATATAGATTCATGGTTAAGTATTTGTGAAGATCCGCCCTCCTGGGCGCAGCGCTGTTATGAGGAACAGTGCAGAATAATGTTAGCTAAAACAGATTCTAGACAGAAAACGGAACAGCCTAGAATGAAAGAGCAGGATAGGAAAGCCAAGAAGAAACCCATCTTGGTAGATCCTGATTCCCCAGAAATAGTCCTCAGGCAGCCCCGAACCCCAGGTCCAGTAAGAGTAGCCCGGCGTCCTGCCCCAGAACCCCAGAGACGGCCAGAGCCGAGGCGGGACCCAACCCCTGATCCCCCTCCTGGAGGAGAGAAAGAAGAAGAATTAGCAGAAAAAGAAGAGGAGAATATAAAAAGTGAGTCAGAAGTGGAGATAGACGAAGGAGAAAGAGAGGATTCCCCAGAAGAGGAGGACAGTGTACAAATAATTGAGAAAGCCAGCGCTAGCACTAGCACGCCAGTGAAAGAGAAACCCAAAGCAAAACCTGTTGAGAAAAAGAAAGTGACTCCTGCAAAGGCAACGACAATAACCCTTAGATCCCAAAAGACGCCTGTAACAGCCAAACTGTTTCCCTTAAGGCAAGTCCCGGGAGTGCCCGTAAAGAATGATAATGATGAAGTGGTAGCGGGACCCCTAACTTATGTGTATATCCCTTTCTCTACAACTGATTTATTAAATTGGAGGTCGCACTATGCCTCCTATACTAGTAAGCCCCAGGAGCTGACAGAATTAGTAACTAGTATTATGGAAACTCACCAACCCACTTGGCCAGATTGCCGTCAGCTCCTGACCACCCTATTCACTACAGAAGAACGAGCGAGAATTAGAAAAGCAGCTATTGAATGGATGGCAGAAAACCCTGCAGCTCCGGCGCAGGGGCAGAATATAATAGACCGTAGGGAAGCAGCTCAGAGAGAATTCCCGAATGAAGACCCCCAATGGGATCCAAATACAGATGAAGGATCCACAGCCCTAGCCCGTTTTCGCCAAGGCTTTTTACAAGGCCTGAGAAGGGGGGGGCCAAAAAGCCATGAACCTTTCTAAAGTTGAAGGAGTTATCCAAGGGATAGATGAGAGCCCAGCAGATTTTTATGAAAGATTAACTGAAGCCTACAGAATGTATACTCCCTATGATCCCGAGGCACCAGGAAGTTTATGTATGGTGAATTCTGCTTTTGTAAACCAGTCTCAACCAGACATTAGACGTAAATTACAGAAATTAGAAGGGTTTGCGGGCATGAATGCAACACAGTTATTGGAAGTCGCTCATAAAGTGTATGTGAATCGTGATACTGAAAGACAGAGAGAATGTGATAGAAAGATGAAGAAGAAAGCTGATTTTTTGGCTGCGGCCATAGTTGAAAAGAAAAGGGGAGGTGTCCCTAGTCGAAGGAGCAGAGGAAGAGGGCGGGGTCAAGGCGGAGGCCGGACCCAGAGACTAGGCGTGAACCAATGCGCCTATTGCAGAGAGGAAGGACATTGGAGAGATACGTGCCCGCAACTCGAAGACGCCCAGCAAGATGACGACAACGATCATCAGTGGCGAGAAGAAAGACGAGGCCGTCCCCGAGGCCGAGGAGGAGTCAATCGAGAACAATTCCAGCGAGAGAGAGGAGGAGGAGCCATTCAAGCATTGGCCACACCAGCCCATGATGAGGATGACGTGGATTAGGACAGACCGGGCTCCAAGTTTGCTTTAGGTCTCCAGGAGCCTATGGTCGGAATACAAATAGGAGATCAAATTATGAACTTTATGGTTGATACTGGAGCAGAGCATTCAGTAATAGACAAAAAGATAGCCCCATTCACTACAAAAGCAGTCACCATTATAGGAGCAACTGGTGCCAAAGCCACAAAGTCTTTTCTTCAAAAGCCGACCTACAGTTTAAATTGGAGGAATCCAACAGCAACAACCATCTAGAGACAGTATCTATTTCAAACAACTTATGCTCTATAAACCTGGTCTATAGATCACCATCAGGAGATCCAGACGACCTAGCAACCATAATAAATCTGGCATCTCTCACCCAGGGCCCAAACAAACCCAATTGGATCTTAGGAGATATCAACCTACCATCATTACAGGACACCCAAGCAACAGCATTCCTAGATGCCCTAGAGAGCCTCGGATACACGCAAATGGTGAGAGAACCTACTCACGAGAAAGGCAATATCCTCGACCTCATATTCGCACCACAGCTAATTTTGGATCAACCACAAAACATAGTACTATCCATAACGGCAGTCCCATGGACCGATCACAAACTCATCACCTTCCAGATGCATACCACTAACCATTCACACAAGACAATAATGGATAAAAGCAAGCCCACTAACTCATCTACCAGAAGTTTCCAACCATTTAACAGAGAACGCATCCTCTCTGAGATTAGCACACTCTCTGATGACACCTCACTAAGCCTTGAAGAACTGATCTCCTCCTGGAACAGAAAAATCAGCACTATTGCTATCCGCCCTCCAACAAACAAGAACCCAAAAAAGAGATCTACAGCCCCATGGTTCACAGCGGACTTAAAAGCCTCACTAACTATTCTAAGGCGGCTAGAAAAACGATGGAGAAAATCACGCACCAGTAGTGACCAAGCAGCTTACATCCAACACCTGGCAGAGCATCGTAGAACCATCACAGATAAAATCAGACAACACCACACAGACACCCTGAAACGGTCATTGAATAAACCTCATGACCTGTTTAACTTAGTTAAAACACTTGCCAAAGAACCAACCCCGGAGCACCACAGCATGATCCACCCACAGGACTATGCAATTTATATGCAATCTAAAATGTGCAAAACTAATAAAATATTAATACCGGAACCTCTTGATGAACAAGACTACCCAGTATCTCTGGCATCCTTCTCCACTCCCTCAAAGAAAACCATTGAAGATACCATCCTAGCACTAAATACATCCACTGCGCACACAGACCCTTGCCCTGCACACTGGATAAAGGACCTGCGTTGTGACATATCATCAATTATAGCAAAAATTTTAAACCAGTCCTTCACCACCGGCTCATTTCCAACTACGCTCAAGCAGACCTCTGTAAGACCGCTGTTAAAGAACACTAAACTTGATCCTCAGAAGGTAGAATCTTATAGGCCCATATCTAGCATACCTATGCTAGCAAAAATCATTGAGAAAGTAGTGCACAGGCAACTACAGGATCATATAGACACCTCTGCTCCACTTGATCCGGCTCAACATGGTTTCAGAGAGTCACATGGAGTAGAAACACTACTTACAACACTCCTCAACAACATAATCTCAGGTATGGATAACATACGCCAAGGTTTCGCTCTTGTATTTCTCGATATAGCAGCGGCCTTTGACTCGGTATGCCATGAAATTCTCATCTGCCGGTTAAGGGAAAAAGGCATCTGCGGAACAGCACTTGAATGGTGCAAATCTTACCTGTCCGACAGATGGCAGCACATCCGAATTGACGGGGATACATCTGAACCATTCCAACAAAGTCAAGGTGTACCCCAAGGATCCTCCTTATCTGCATTGATGTTTAATATATATATTCAACCCCTCTGCAACATCATCAGATCCTTTAATGTCAGTTACATGATATATGCAGACGATGTGCTACTATATATGCCAATATCATTGGATTGCCTGGATCTCACACCGCTGACTAACTGTTTTGACGCCGTAGCAGAGTGGCTCCTATCCCAAAACCTGAGAATACAACACAAAAAGACGGAAGTCCTTTTCGTCTCAAGGAACACCAACTTCACTCCTCCTAGTTGTATTAATGTAAAGGATGCCCAGCTCCAAGTGAAACCTGCAATACGTTACCTTGGAGTAACACTGGACCAAAACCTTGACATGAAGAGTCACATAGCCAACACAGTCAAGGCAATCTACTTTAAAATTAGATCCCTCAGACACCTACGCACACTACTTGAACCAGATGATTTCCGTACCATTTATCAAGCCCTTATACTTCCCCATTTCGACTTTGCAAACTCTATTCTACAGGGGCTCCCCCGGTCCACCCTGAACCCCCTGCAACTGGCCATGAATAGTGCAGCGAGGGTACTCCTCGGGGCATCTAGGAGAGACCACGTGACACCACTCCTAAAACAGCTACACTGGCTTCCCATTCAAGCAAGGATCAGTTTCAAGACTGTACTGCTAACATTTAAAGCGACCAAGGGGCTCACCTCTTCTTCTCTCTCCAACCTCATACTACCACTTGCACCAAACAGGCCAAGAAGAACAGCAGAAATGAACACACTAGCTATCCCAAACGACACCACAAGATGTGCCAGATCAACAGCCAACAGAGCATTCCGACTCTGTGCCCCCACTTTATGGAACACCTTACCAGCACAAATCAGATCAGTACCAAATTTGAGTCAGTTCAGAAAGTCACTGAAACATTTCCTCTTCCTTAAATATCTCAATGACAGCTCAGAACATAACCTCCAGGTGAATAGCAGGAGTGGCCAAACAGACAGACCATCGCAACAGGCCAACTACACAATGTAAATACAAACAGTTCCATATACTATTGCACCACCTTTGTATATAGTTAACCATGATATCTCTTGTCAGATAACACACCTTTGTATATAGTTTCCCCTATTTCCCAAGTTTATATCTCCTGTTAAATGTAATTGACCAGACATATGTAAATTGTCGGATGTTTTTTGTTCAATGTAAACCGCGCTGATGTCTAATAGTGCGGTATATAAGAATTGTTAATAAATAAAATAAATAAATAAAACCGAATATGCAGTCTAGGAGGACAACAAGTAACTCATCAATTCCTTTACATGCCCGAATGTCCAGTACCGCTACTGGGACGAGATATGCTAGCCAAGCTTCAAGCACAAATATCTTTCTCTGAGCAAGGAGAAATGCAAATGACAGTAAATTCCCAAGCCAAGCCAGCAGGAGTAATGCTGCTGACAGTTCCCCGAGAAGAAGAATGGAGATATTACATTGATGATTCTGTCCAAGACACCTATTTTGAACAAACTTTGAAAAGTATTGATGCACCACCTGGAGTATGGGCAGAAGGCAGTCCCCCAGGCCTAGCCAAGCATATAGCTCCAGTGATTGTAACCCTCAAGCCTAGTGCTACACCAGTGCACATCAAACAGTACCCTCTCCCAAGAGCCGCAATTGAAGGCATCCATCGCCACCTACAAAGATTGCTCGAGTATGGCCTACTAAAAGTATGTCAATCCCCATGGAACACCCCACTTTTGCCAGTAAAGAAACCTGGGACAGATGATTATCGCCCAGTGCAAGATTTGAGAAGAGTGAATGATGCAGCTGAAACCATACATCCAGTTGTGCCCAATCCTTACACTCTTCTAGGACTGATACCTGCTGAAGCTACCCATTTCACTGTACTGGATTTGAAAGATGCATTCTTTTGCATAAGATTAGCCCCTGTAAGCCAAATATTGTTTGCATTTGAATGGCAGGACCCCATCTCTGGAAGAGGGGGCCAACTTACCTGGACAAGATTACCCCAAGGATTCAAGAATTCACCTACCATCTTTAGTGCTGCACTAAATCAAGACCTTTCAAGCTATCCAGTAGCCCCGGGGAAGAGAGTGCTTCTCCAGTACGTGGATGATAGCTGCCGTATCAGAAAGAGAATGTATATTAGCCACCAAAGATCTCTTGCAGTTACTAGATGAAGCTGGATACAAAGTTTCCAGAGCCAAAGCACAGCTATGTCAAAAAGAAGTGAAATACTTGGGTTTTCGTATTACCCAAGGAAGCAGAAGATTAGGCAGAGAAAGAAAAGAAGCAGTATGCAGAATTCCAACTCCAACAACCAGAAAGCAGGTCAGAGCCTTTCTGGGAGCAGCAGGATATTGCCGAATCTGGATACCCAACTTTGCCCAAATTGCCAAACCACTGTATGAAGCCACAAAAGGAGAAGAGAAGTCACCACTGGAGTGGGGACTTGAGCAGGATACAGCCTTCCAGAAGTTAAAAGAAGAATTGATGTCATCACCAGCACTTGGACTACCAGATGTCCACAAACCTTTCCACTTGTTTGTACATGAAGTACAGGGAAATGCCCTAGGCATGTTGACTCAGAAATTAGGAAATTGGGAGCGACCTGTAGCCTACCTATCGAAACAATTGGACCCTGTGGCCAAAGGATGGCCACCTTGCTTGAGAGCAGTTGCAGCTACAGCGCTACTAGTGAGTGAAGCAGACAAACTCACACTAGGACAGAACATACGAGTCACTGTGCCACATGCAGTCCTTGCCCTTATGGAACAAAAAGCAAATTATTGGCTCACCAATTCCCGAATGTTGAAGTACCAGAGCATGTTATGTGAAAACCCACAGATACAACTTGAAGTGAGCCATGCCTTGAACCCAGCTACCTTGATACCCATCAGTGAAGAACTCCCAGAGCATGACTGCATCGAAGTCATGGAAACTGTGTTCTCTAGTCGACCTGACTTAACAGATGTGCCCATAGACAATCCCGACCAGATCTATTATGTTGATGGGAGCAGTCTCATCCTTGACGGACGACGCTGTGCCGGATATGCAGTCGTCACTCAACACGAAGTAGTTGAATCATCAGCTCTAGCCTCAGGCACATCAGCCCAGAAAGCCGAATTGATAGCACTCACCAGAGCATTGTTGTTAGGAGAAAAACTTGTGCTAAATGTATATACAGATTCCAAATATGCCTTCACCACCTTACATGCCCATGGAGCTCTCTATAAAGAAAGAGGACTCATCACATCCGGAGGAAAATCAGTCAAATATGGTCCCGAGATATTGATGTTACTTGATGCAGTCTGGGCCCCAACACGTGTAGCTGTCATGCATTGCAGAGAACATCAAGCAGGAAAAGGAGAAGTTGCCCGAGGAAATAGATTTGCAGATGCCTCAGCACGACAAGCAGCTATGACAGGACAAATTGCCCCACAAGCTATGCCAATGCAAGCTGCATTGTTTCCAGTACCTTTGAATCTATGGACCCCACGATATACCACCAAAGAATTGGATTACTATTGTGACAGAGAAAATGGAGTATTGAAGGATGGATGGATTGAGCTGCCACCAGAAGAGGGCAGTCAACCTCCAGGACGAATAGTAATTCCTGAACTATTAGGACCATCCTTTGTCAAAGCTTTCCACGAAGCCACCCACTATGGAAAGAGTGCTATGGAGAAAGCACTCAGACCACATTTCTACATCCCTTTGATGACAACCATATCAGCCTCAGTGGCACGTCAATGTGTAACTTGTGCCAAAAATAATGCCAAGCAAGGCCTTATTACAGCACCCCGAGTTCAGTCAGGAGGTGTCACCCCCATGCACAACCTCCAAGTTGATTTTACCGAAATGCCAAAAGCCAATGGATACCATTATCTACTAGTATTAGTTTGTACTTTCTCTGGGTGGGTAGAAGCCTTCCCAACCAGAACGGAGAAAGCCCGAGAAGTTACCAAAGTCTTAATGAGAGAGATTGTTCCCAGATTTGGAATCCCAGCAGTAATAGGGTCAGACAATGGACCCTCATTTGTCTCCCAAGTTACTCAGCAGTTAGCAAAAGCTTTGCAGATACAGTGGAAACTCCACACTGCATACAGACCCCAGAGTTCAGGGAAAGTTGAGCGAATGAATCGTACCTTGAAAGCCCAAATGTCCAAGCTTTGTCAGGAGACACACTTGAAATGGCCCCAAGTGCTCCCCATAGCTTTACTCAGAATACGCTCAGCCCCTGTAAAGTCAACAGGATTTTCCCCTTTTGAAGTTTTGTATGGTAAACCCCCACCAATAGTGCAGGGAATCAAAGGAAGTTTAGCCCAGATTGGTTCAGAAGTAACTAGACAAGAACTCCTAGCTCTTAGTTTTGTTCTGCAGACTCTCCATACGTGGATCCAAGACCAGTTGCCTATCAACTTGACGGAACCCTTGCATCCCTACCAGCCTGGAACTTCGGTGTGGATCAAAGATTGGAAGAAGATACCGTTGGAACCCCATTGGAAGGGACCGTACACCGTCATCCTGTCTACCCCAACTGCAGTAAAGGTAGCCGAGATCGACGCCTGGATCCACCACAGCAGAGTCAAGCCCGCCGCCGACCCTGAACCAGAGCAGTGGACCGCAGAGCAGCACCTTGATGTACCCTTGCGAGTTACTCTGAGACGGCAACCGGCAGCATAGACACTTCATCACAAGTGCTTTGCAGTAGCCAAGTCTTTCGAAGAGGATTGCTGCTTTCCATACAGCAACAGTTTTGTTTCAACGAACCCGATTTGTGTGTGATTTGACACACTACTTTGAGACTACATTGACTAAGCCAGACTTCACAAGCCAACTAACTGAATTGCTAAGTTGGTTAATGTGTACTGGACATCTTGAGGATCTTCAATCAACACTCAGCACCCGTTAAATTGCTTCATTAGCAAACGGGACGAAGAATAATAGATCGTCGTGATCAAGATCAGCAAGCTGAGGATTCAGAAGAACTCCAATCAACATCAACATGTATCTTTGTTTTTGCTTTGCCTTGGTTGCCTTCTTTGGAGGTTTTGAACTGACTTATGCTTTACCTCCATGCACTGCTTGCATTACTTCTACTAGAACTGGACTGAAAGTAACTCAAACTTTGCTTTACCATTCTTACTATACCTGCAAGGGAACAATAACTCGGTGTATCTATAACACCACTGAACTAAATGTTTGCACTCATGGCAAAATCAAAGCATGCTATAATCCGCATCAGAATCCATCCTATTACACGTTGGAAATAAGATGGAAGGATGCAGATGGACCTATATTAGCTGCTACACCACCACTTAAGGACATTACTAAACCTGCTGTTTTGAATTTTGATGCATGTAATGCCATTAATAGAGATAGTCAGTCCACCTGTGGTACATGGGAGAAAGCGTATCGAAATGACCATAAGTATATGTGTCCAGAAGGTGCCACAAATTGGTGGAAGTGTACAGGTAAAACAGGATCAGGGTATAGTACTGCTACAGTGGCAGACTACTATTGCCCGTATTGGGGATGTGTTTTTTATGCTACCTGGAACACTGGTATAACTAATGAGAAAATAGATAAGCGGATGGCTACTCTAACCAAGCCAACCACAAATGATAAATGTCAGAAAGATGCTTGCAACCCCTTACATTTGCGTGTACATAATCCCCATGCATGGAAACAAGGATACAAATTTGGTTTACGTATTGCTGGAGGAGCAATAGATCCAGGGACCATTGTGTATATCAGATTGAATACCCAAGCCCACAAGTCATCTAAATATCATATTCATAATACCTTTTATGAAGCTATGCATGTAAATAAGTTTGAGATCCCTCACCCTTCACAGAATTTGTTTCTAGAATTAGCCGGAGCAGTAGTATCTAGTCTTAAGATCACAGATTGTTATTTCTGTGGCGGAACCCAAATGGGAGACCAATGGCCCTGGGAAGCCCAAGAATTGAATTATTCCATGATTTACAACCAGACTGAATTACACAAGACTACCAGTGAATGGGTGTTAGCGCACTCAATCGTTGGACGTCTTTGCTATGCCAGAACTGGACCCCAGTTCACCCAAAAGGTAGGACAGCTGGTCTGTCTTAGCCAGAAATACTATAATGCCACGACCAAAAAGACAGCATGGTGGTCAGGAATTAGACATCCTGAACCTCCTAACCCATTAGCTAGATTTCCTGAACTTGCAGGTCTATGGACTAACCTTGCCAAAGTCCAAGCCTGGCAAGCCCCACCTGGCCTATATTGGATCTGTGGAAACCGAGCATATGCGCAACTCCCGCCACACTGGGGAGGAGCATGTGTCTTAGGAACCATCAGACCTTCTTTCTTCCTGTTAAACACTGAACATGGAGAACAATTAGGATACCCTGTATACACTACCCACAGACACAAAAGAGCATCAAGACAGAAAAGAGAAGCCTTACAGATAGGCAAGTGGGAGAAGTGGCAGGGTGATGATTGGCCACCAGAAAGAATTATTGAGTATTATGGACCTGCCACTTGGAATGATGATGGTATGTATGGTTACCGTACCCCAATTTATATGATTAATCGTATTATTCGCTTACAAGCAGTAGTTGAAATAATAACCAATGAAACTAGCCATGCTCTTACGCTCTTAGCTAGACAAAGTACTCAGATGCGCACTGCCATATACCAGAATCGCTTAGCACTTGATTATTTGCTAGCAGCTGACGGAGGAGTATGTGGTAAGCTGAATTTAACTAATTGCTGTTTGAAAATAGATGATAAAGGTCAAGTAGTTGAAGAAATTGCTAAAGATATGCAAAGACATGCTTATGTGCCAGTACAGACTTGGCACGCATTGAAATTTCCTAACTGGTTTGCTAACCTTTTCTCTTGGCTGGGAGGATTTAAGACTTTCATTGTTTTAGTACTAATCCTTGTTGCTGTTATCTTCTTATTACCATGTTTAATCCCATGTTGTATGCGTTCCATTCATAGTGCTATTGATACCACAGTAGAGCGGAAGACCGCAACTAAAATAATGGCTTTATACAAAGCTAGTCCTAGTAGAAATCCTTCAATCATGATGTGATTCTTCTAAAAAGTGATTTAATTCTCACACCTTATTGAGTAATAGGGTGAGATTAATCAAAGGGGGGAATGTGGCAGGTGCAGGCCTGTGACCCACGGTGTCTGACATAGGCAGGCCAGCATGGCTAGCTTGACCTGTAAATGAGGCCTGTGGAGAGGCATATAGGATTGCACATCCCCCAATATGCTGCTATTGTAAGATAGAACTCAGTAGAAGTATTGAATTCGCTTAGGTAAGCAGAACTGCAGAACTGAGAAATGGAAATATACAGAAAAGACATGTTTGAAAGTTACTGATAAGAAAAAGTACATCTGCAAAGAAATAATGAGGAGTGCTGACAGATGAGTTACAGAACCTTGCTCTTCTGTATGCACAAATTGGTCCTATAACCTTGAGAGTGTGAAAGTAACAAGTTGATGAACTGACCATTGTAATTGGGACTGGAAGGGGGGTATGCAGGTGTCATGCCCACAGAAGGGACATAATTGGATAAACTTATCAGTACCGGGACCAATAGAAGAGGTACGGGAGGTACGGGAGGTTACCGGGACCAATGAAATGTTTTTCTATACCTAGAATGGAACAAAAGTCTATAAAAGTTGTTGTAATGCTTGAAAACTTTGCTCAGCCATTTTGAAATTGACTTGCTTGAGACTTGTGCACAAATAAATGATTTGGACCTTCTGAACAGACTCCTGGTATCATTGGTTTGTCTGCGCTTTGCTGCTACAAAATAGGTTACACTGTAGCTTCATTGCATGACCCCTAGTCTTTCTAAATTTTGGCGGCGTAAACAATCGATCTACGTTTACCCGTTCCACTCCATTCATTAATTTATAGACTTCTATCATATCTCCCCTCAGCCGTCTCTTTTCCAGGTTGAAGAGCCCTAACCTTTTTAGCCTCTCCTTATAGGGGTATCCTTCCATCCCCTTTACCATTTTGGTGGCTCTTCTCATAGAAACATGATGACAGAAAAAGACCACATGGCCTATCTAGTCTGTCCTTCCATATCAACAACTACAACAGTCCACTTTTTAGCTTTAGAGATCCTCTGTGTTGGTCCCATGCTTTTTTGAATTCAGTTACTGTCCTCATCTCTACCACCTCCACTGGGAGACTATTCCATGGATCCACTACTCTTTCCGTAAAGAAATATTTCCGCATATCACTCCTGAATCTATCTCCCTTCACCCTCATCCCATGCCCCCTCGTAGTGTGGCAGGTGAAGGCCTGTGATCCACAGTGTCTGACATAAGCAAGCAAGCCTAACTAGCTTGACCTGTAAATGAAGTCTGTGAAGAGGCCCATAGGAATTGCACATCCCCCAATATGCTGCTATTGTGGAATTAGAACTCAGTAAAAGTATTGAATTAGCTTAGACAAGCAGAACAGATGGAAAAATACAGAGAAATATGTTTAAAATTGCTGACAGAGAACTTACAGAGCCCTACTTCCCTACACGTACAAACTAGCTCAATGGCCTTGAAAGAAGGAAAGTAACAAGTTGGTGAACTGACCATTGTAATTGGGACTAGAAGGGGGGTGAGCAGGTGCTGAGCCCACTCAAAGAACATAATTGGATAATCATATCAGTACCGGGACCAACAGAAGGGGTACGGGGGGTACGGGAGGTACGGGAGGTTACCGGGACCAATGAAATGTTTTACTATACCTAGAATGGAGCAAAAGTCTATAAAAGTTGTTGTATTGCCAGAGAACATTGCTCAGCCATTTTGAAATTGACTTTGCTTGAGACTTGTGCACAAATAAATGATTTGGACCTTCTGAACAGACTCCTGGTATCATTGGTTTGTCTGCGCTCTGCTGCTACATATTCTTGGTGCGTTGGCCGGGAAGTTGTGGAATCAGAGTGTATATAGGGCAATATACCACGACTTTCCGCCTCTAAAGGTTTGGTCCTGCCGGGATCGCGCCCTTCCGACGGGGGCTGCTCCTTGGCGCCGCCGGTCCCTTGTATCAGAGGGAGCTGGTCGGACCTCGGCGGGTGCCGGACCCGGCTGGAGCCAACACCTCGAACCCGAGTGAGGGGAGTCTGAGGTCCAACTCATGCGCCTGCTTGGGAAGTTTGAGGACCGGATCCGGTGAGTAAAGTTTTGATTTGTTATGTCTAGACAGATAAGAAAGAGCAGTGCTGCCATTTGAACTTGGAAATTGGTAAGAGAGCTTGATCACCTCTCAAAGACAGGCCGAGTAACCCCGCATGAGTATTCGCAGGGCGAAACCCCCGTCTTCTTGTATTTTGGAAATTGAACAAGACTAGTCAGAATAGATAGAAATGAATGCATTCTGGGATACGTTGCTAGCATGATTGTATGAATGAAGTGTGAATGAGAGGTCTGGCAGCACGGACCAAGCGAAGGCGGACCCCTGAGTAGCGCATTTCCTGACCGGGCAACCGCGTTCAGGTCGCAAAAAGGGGGAAGCGACTGTCGTCTTGTCTTGTTATTTGTTCTCCTTAAATGTTTCTAGGGCCGTGAGGACCCCTTACCCACGGTCCGCCCTCCTTTTCCCTTTTGTCTGTTGTTGCGCGCACACATCGAAATGGGAGGGGCGGGGTCTACTAGGAACACTCCATTGGAATGTATGATCGCACATTTTAAAGAAGGATATTCTGGAGATTATGGTATTAAAATGACTGCAGCCCGTTTACAGATTTTGTGTACTAGGGAGTGGCCCGATCTAGACCCTACCTGGCCCCGAGAGGGAACCTTTAATGTAGGAATTATTCAGTTAGTGCACCATAGAGTGCGAATAGCGCACCCCGATCAGTATCTCTATATAGATTCCTGGTTAAGTATTTGTGAAGATCCGCCCCTTGGGAGAAGCGCTGTTATGAAGAACAGTGCAGAATAATGTTAGCAAAGACAGATTATAGTCAGAAAATAGAACAGCCTAGAAAGAAAGGGAAAGGAGAGAAAACCAGGAAGAAACCCATCCTGGTAGATCCTGATTCCCCAGAAATGATTACCCGACAGCCCCAAACCCAGCGCCCAGTGAGAATAGCCCCACGTCCTGCCCCAGAGCCCCGGAGACAGCAGAGACGGGACCGAACCCCTGAGTCATCACCCGAAGAGCAGGTAGATGAGCTCCCTTTGATTGAAGAAGATGATTCTACCGAGACAGAAAAAGGAGAATCAGATACAGAAACAGAGAAGGAAGAAGCTGAAAATTCCCCGAGTGATACTGACAGTGTAAAAGTGACTGCCAGTGTTAGCTCGCCAGTGAAAAGTAAATCTAAAGTAAAGCACGTAGAGAAGAAGAAAATAACTCCTGATAGGACAGTTACAAAGATATCTCTCAGATCCCGAAAGACATCTACTGCCAAGATGATGCCTTTACGGCAAGTCCCGGGAGTGCCCGTGAGAAATGAAGATAATGAGGTGGTAGCGGGACCCCTAAGCTATGTGTATGTCCCCTTCTCTACCACTGATTTGTTAAATTGGAGGACACATTATGCCTCCTATACCAATAAGCCCCAAGAGCTTACAGAATTAGTGAATACTATTATGGAAACCCACCAACCAACATGGGCAGATTGCCGCCAGCTCCTGTCCACCTTATTTACTACAGAGGAGCGAACACGAATTAGAAAAGCAGCTATAGACTGGCTGGCAGATAACCCTGTAGCTCCAGAACCAGGGGCGGAAAGAATAGATAATCGGGAAGCAACCCAAAGAGAATTCCCGAATGAAGACCCCCGATGAGATCCAAATACAGAAAGAGGATCCAGAGCCCTAGCCCGTTTTCGCCAAGGCTTTATACAAGGCCTGAAAAGGGGGGGCCAGAAAGCTATGAACCTTTCCAAAGTCACTGAAGTTACCCAAGGCATAGATGAGAACCCAACAGTATTTTATGAAAGATTAACTGAAGCATATAGAATGTATACTCCCTATGATCCCGATGCACCAGGAAGTTTATGCATGGTGAATTCTGCTTTTGTAAACCAGTCTCAACCAGACATTAGACGCAAATTACAGAAATTAGAAGGGTTTGCGGGCATGAATGCAACTCAGTTATTGGAAGTCGCTCATAAAGTGTATGTGAATCGTGATAATGAAAGGCAGAGAGAATGTTATAGAAAGATGAAGAAGAAAGCTGATTTTTTGGCTGCGGCCATAGTTGAACAGAAAAGGGGAGGTATCCCTAGTCGACGGAGCAGAGGAAGGGGGCGGGGCCGAGGCGGAGGCCGGCCCCAGCTAGGCGTAAACCAATGCGCCTACTGTAGGGAGGAAGGACATTGGAGAGATGCATGCCTGCAACTCGAAGACGCCCATCAAGATGACGAAAACAATCCTCAATGGAAAGAAGAAAGACGAGGCCGTCCCCGAAACCGCGGAGGAGCCAATCGAGAGCAATACCAGCGAGAAAGAGGAGAAGCCATACAAGCATTGGCTACGACAGCCCATGATGAAGATGACATGGATTAGGACAGACCGGGCTCCGAATTTGCTTTAGGTCTCCAGGAGCCTATGGTCGGAATACAAATAGGAGACCAAGTTATGAACTTTATGGTTGATACTGGAGCAGAACATTCAGTAATAGACAAGAAGATAGCCCCATTTTCTACAAAAGCAGTCACCATTGTAGGGGCAACTGGTGCCAAAGCTACAAAACCTTTTCTTCAGAATCGCATATGCAGTCTAGGAGGACAACAAATAACTCATCAATTCCTTTATATGCCTGAATGTCCAGTGCCACTACTGGGACGAGATATGTTAGCCAAGCTACAAGCCCAAATATCCTTCACTGAAAGAGGAGAAATGCAAATGACAGTAAATTCTCAAGCCAAACCAGCAGGAATAATGCTGCTTACAGTTCCCCGAGAAGAAGAATGGAGATATTACAGTGATGAAACTGTTCAAGACACTTATTTTGAACAAACTTTGAAAAGTATTGATGCCTCACCTGGAGTATGAGCAGAAGGCAGTCCTCCAGGCCTAGCCAAACATATAGCTCCAGTAATTGTAACCCTTAAGCCTAGTGCTACACCAGTACATGTCAAACAGTATCCTCTCCCAAGAGCTGCAATTGAAGGCATCCACCGCCACTTGCAAAGATTACTAGAACATGGCCTATTAAAGGTATGTCAATCCCCATGGAACACTCCACTTCTTCCAGTGAAAAAGCCTGGAACGGATGATTACCGCCCAGTACAAGATCTAAGAAGAGTGAATGAAGCAGTTGAAACTATACATCCAGTTCTGCCAAATCCTTACACTCTTCTAGGACTAATTCCTGCTGAAGCTACCCACTTCACTGTTTTAGATTTAAAAGATGCATTCTTTTGCATAAGATTAGCCCCTGTAAGTCAGATATTATTTGCATTTGAATGGCAGGACCCCATCTCTGGAAGAGGGGGCCAACTTACTTGGACACGATTACCCCAAGGATTCAAGAATTTGCCTACCATCTTTAGTGCTGCACTGAATCAAGACCTTTCAAGCTATCCAGTGGCCCCGGGGAAGAGAGTGCTTCTCCAATACGTGGACGATCTGCTGATAGCTGCCGTATCAGAAAGTGAATGTATACAAGCCACCAAAGACCTCTTGCAGTTACTAGATGAAGCTGGATACAAAGTTTCCAGAGCAAAAGCACAACTATGCCAAAAAGAAGTGAAATACTTGGGCTTTCGCATAACCCAAGGAAGCCGAAAATTAGGGAGAGAGAGAAAAGAAGCAGTATGCAGAATCCCAACCCCAACCACCAGAAAGCAAGTCAGAGCCTTCCTGGGAGCGGCAGGATACTGCCGAATCTGGATTCCCAACTTTGCCCAAATCGCCAAACCACTGTATGAAGCCACAAAAGGAGAAGAAAAGTCGCCACTGGAGTGGGGACCTGAGCAGGATACAGCCTTCAAGACGTTAAAGGAAGAATTGATGTCATCACCAGCCCTTGGACTACCAGATGTTCACAAGCCTTTCCACTTGTTTGTACATGAAGCACAAGGGAATGCCTTAGGCATGTTGACTCAGAAATTGGGAAATTGGGAGCGACCTGTAGCATATCTATCGAAACAATTGGACACTGTGGCCAAAGAATGGCCACCTTGCCTGAGAGCAGTTGCAGCTACAGCATTGTTAGTGAGTGAAGCAGATAAGCTCACACTAGGACAGAATCTATGAGTCACTGTGCCACATGCAGTCCTTGCCCTTATGGAACAGAAAACAAATCATTGGCTCACCAATTCCCGAATGTTGAAATATCAGAGCATGTTATGTGAATACCCACAGATACAAGTGGAAGTGAGCCATGCCTTGAATCCAGCCACATTGATACCTGTTAGTGAAGAACTCCCAGAACATGATTGTATAGAGATCATGGACACTGTATTCTCCAGCCGACCTGACCTGACAGATGTGCCCATAGATAATCCTGACCAAGTCTATTACGTAGATGGAAGCAGTCTCATCATCAATGGACGACGCTGTGCCGGATATGCAGTAGTCACTCAACATGAAGTCGTAGAGTCATCATCTCTAGCCTCAGGTACATCAGCCCAGAAAGCAGAATTGATAGCACTTACTCGAGCACTACTGTTAGGTGCAAAACTTGTGCTAAATGTATATACAGACTCTAAATATGCCTTCACCACCTTACATGCCCATGGAGCTCTCTATAAAGAACGAGGGCTCATCACATCCGGAGGAAAATCAGTCAAGTATGGCCCCGAGATACTGATGTTACTTGATGCAGTATGGGCCCCAACTCGTGTAGCTGTCATGCATTGCAGAGGACATCAAGCCGGAAAAGGAGAAGTTGCCCGAGGAAATAGGTTTGCAGATGCCTCAGCACGACAAGCAGCTATGACAGGACAAATTACACCACAAGCATGCCAATGCAGGCAGCATTGTTTCCAGTACCCTTGAACTTATGGACACCACGATATACCACCAAAGAATTAGAATACTACTGTAACAAGGAAGATGGAGTACTGAAAGATGGGTGGATTGAGCTGCCACCAGCAGAGGGCAGTCAACCCCCAGGATGAATAGTAATTCCCGAATTGTTAGGTCCATCCTTTGTCAAAGCCTTCCACGAAGCCACCCACTATGGGAAAAGTGCTATGGAGAAAGCACTCAGACCACACTTCTGCATTACCATGTTAGCAGCCCTATCAGCTTCAGTGGCACGCCAGTGTTTAATTTGTGCCAAAAATAATGCCAAACAAGGACCCACACCACCACCCCGAGTTCAGTCAGGAGGTGTAACCCCCATGCACCACCTGCAAATTGATTTTACTGATATGCCAAAAGCTAATGGATATCATTACCTATTAGTATTAGTTTGTACATTCTCTGGGTGGGTAGAAGCCTTCCCAACCAGAACTGAAAAAGCTCGAGAAGTCACCAAAGTTTTACTGAGAGAGATTGTCCCTAGGTTTGGAATTCCAGCAGTAATAGGGTCAGACAATGGGCCCTCATTTGTTTCTCAGATTACTCAACAGTTAGCAAAAGCTTTGCAGATACAATGGAAGCTTCACACTGCATACAGACCCCAGAGTTCAGGGAAAGTTGAGCGAATGAATCGTACCTTGAAAGCCCAAATGTCTAAGCTTTGTCAGGAGACACGCCTGAAGTGGCCCCAAGTGCTCCCAATAGCTTTACTAAGAATACGCTCAGCTCCTGTGAAGTCAACAGGATTTTCCCCTTTTGAAGTTCTGTATGGTAAACCCCCTCCAATAGTGCAGGGAATTAGAGGAAGTCTAGCCCAAATTGGTTCAGAAATAACCAGGCAAGAACTCCTAGCTCTTAGTTTTGTTCTGCAGACCCTCCATGCGTGGATCCAAGACCAGTTGCCTATCAACTTGACGGAACCCTTGCATCCCTACCAGCCTGGTACCTCGGTGTGGATCAAAGATTGGAAGAAGACACCGTTGGAACCCCATTGGAAGGGACCATACACCGTCATCCTGTCTATCCCAACTGCAGTACAGGTAGCAGAAATCGATTCCTGGATCCACCACAGCAGTCAAGCCTGCAGCTGATCCCGAACCTGAACAGTGGACAGCAGAACAGCATCCTGATGCACCTTTGCGAGTTACTCTGAGACGGCAACCAGCAGCTTAGACACTTTGTCACAGTGCCCTGCAGTAGCCAAGTCTTTCGAAGAGGATTGCTGTTTTCCATACAGCAAGAGTTTGTTTCAACGAACCTCATGTGTGTGATTTTATACACTACTTTGATGCTACATTGATTGACCATACTTCAGAAGCCAACTGAAATTGCTAAGTTGGTTAATGTATGATGGACAACTTGAGGATCTTCAATCAACACTCAGCACCCGTTGAATTGCTTTATTAGCAAACGGGACGAAGAAAAGAACGTCGTGGTCAAGATCTGCAAGCTGAGGATTCAGAAGAACTCCAATCAACATGTATCTTTATCTTTGCTTTGCCCTGGTTGCCTATCTTGGAGGCTCTGAACTAACTTATGCATTGCCTCCATGCACTGCATGCATTACTTCCACTCGGACTGGAGCGAAAGTAACTCAGACTCTGCTTTACCATTCTTACTATACCTGCACTGGTAAAGTGACTCGGTGTATTTATAACACCACAGAACTAAATGTTTGCATTAAAGGTAAATCTAGAGTATGCTATAATCCGCATCAGAATCCATCCTATTACACGTTGGAAATACGATGGAATGATGCAGATGGACCTTTAATCAATGCCACACAACCACTTAAAGATCCTAGTAAACCTGCTATTTTGAAATTTGATGCATGTGATGTTATAAACAGAGATAGTCGCTCTAAATGTGGTACCTGGGAGAAAGCATACCGTAATGATCATAAGTATATGTGCCCAGAAGGTGCCACAGGATGGGGGAAGTGTACAGGTAAAAAGGGTTCATATAGTACTGCAACAGTAGCAGATTACTATTGCCCAAATTGGGGATGCGTCTTTTATGCTACATGGAATGCTGGTATAGTAGATGAAAGAATAGATAATCGAGTGGCCACTTAAGTCAAAATCAGATGACAAATGTAAGAAAGGAGCTTGTAACCCTTTACAATTATGGATACGTAATCCTAATGTATGGAAACAAGGATACAAGTTTGGTTTACGTATCGCAGGTTCCGGATCAGATCCAGGAACCATTGTGTATATAAGATTGAATACCCAAGCCCACAAGTCATCTAAATATCACATCCATAATACTTTCTATGAGGCCATGCATGTAAATAAGTTTGAAATCCCTCATCCTTCCCAGAATTTATTCTTAGAATTAGCTGGAGCGGTAGTATCTAGTCTTAAAATCTCAGATTGTTATTTCTGTGGCGGAACACAGATGGGTGACCAGTGGCCATGGGAAGCCCAAGAATTAAATTATTCTCTGACTTACAATCAGACTGAATTACACAAGACTACTAGCGAATGGGTGTTAGCGCACTCAATTGTTGGACGTCTTTGCTATGCCAGAACTGGACCTCAGTTTACCCAACAGGTAGGACAGCTAGTCTGTCTCAACCAAAAGATTTATAATGCCGCCACCAAAAAGATGTCTTGGTGGTCAGGAATTAAAGAACCTGAACCTCCTAATCCATTAGCCAGATTTCCTGAACTTGCTGGTTTATGGACTAATCTTGCCAAAATACATGCTTGGCAAGCCCCACCTGGCCTGTATTGGATCTGTGGAAACCGAGCATATGCTCGACTCCCACCACACTGGGGAGGAGCATGTGTCTTAGGGACCAGCAGACCTTTCAAGTGGGAAAAATGGCAGGGTGACGACTGGCCACCAGAAAGAATCATTGATTACTATGGACCTGCCACTTGGGAACAAGATGGCACATGGGGCTATAGAACCCCAGTTTATATGATTAATCGCATTATCCGCTTACAAGCAGTAGTTGAAATAATAACAAATGAAACTAGCCAAGCTCTCACACTTTTAGCTAGACAGAGTACCCAAATGCGCACTGCTATATACCAGAATCGCTTACCACTTGATTATTTGTTAGCATCTGAAGGAGGAGTATGTGGTAAGCTGAATTTAACCAATTGTTGTTTAAAAATAGATAAGGGTCAAGTAGTTGAAGAACTTGCTGAAGATATGCGAAAACATGCTTATGTGCCAGTACAGACTTGGTACCCACTAAGATTACCTAACTGGTTTGCTAATATTTTCTCATGGTTAGGAGGACTTAAGACTTTCCTTATATTAGTACTAATAATCATTGCTGTGATTTTTCTGTTGCCATGTATAATCCCATGTTGTATGCGTTCTATTCATAGTGCTATTGAAAGTACAGTAGAGCGGAAGACCGCAACTAAAATTATGGCCTTATATCAACCTAAACCTCCTGCATATAGTCAGAAACCTCTGACCGTAGTATAACTATTTTTGAAGTGATTTAATTCTCACACCTTATTAAGTAATAGGGTGAGATTAATCAAAGGGGGGAATGTGGCAGGTGAAGGCCTGTGATCCACAGTGTCTGACATAAGCAAGCAAGCCTAACTAGCTTGACCTGTAAATGAAGTCTGTGAAGAGGCCCATAGGAATTGCACATCCCCCAATATGCTGCTATTGTGGAATTAGAACTCAGTAAAAGTATTGAATTAGCTTAGACAAGCAGAACAGATGGAAAAATACAGAGAAATATGTTTAAAATTGCTGACAGAGAACTTACAGAGCCCTGCTTCCCTACACGTACAAACTAGCTCAATGGCCTTGAAAGAAGGAAAGTAACAAGTTGGTGAACTGACCATTGTAATTGGGACTAGAAGGGGGGTGGAGCAGGTGCTGAGCCCACTCAAAGAACATAATTGGATAATCATATGAGTACCGGGACCAACAGAAGGGGTACGGGAGGTACGGGAGGTTACCGGGACCAATGAAATGTTTTACTATACCTAGAATGGAGCAAAAGTCTATAAAAGTTGTTGTATTGCCAGAGAACATTGCTCAGCCATTTTGAAATTGACTTTGCTTGAGACTTGTGCACAAATAAATGATTTGGACCTTCTGAACAGACTCCTGGTATCATTGGTTTGTCTGCGCTCTGCTGCTACAGTAGCAGAACTTGCTTTCAATTGAAAGCGGCTCTCTCCCTGAACATTTATGCCACGGAGGTATTTAAACATCTCAATCATATCACCTCTATCCCGCCTTTCCTCTAAGGTGTACATATTAATATCCTTAAGTCTGTCCTCATATGCTTTATAATGAAGCCCACTAATCATTTTAGTAGCCACCCTCTGCACCGACTCCATCCTGTTCACATCCTTTTGAAGGTGCGGTCTCCAGAATTGCACACTATACTCCAAATGAGGTCGCACCAAAGACTTATACAGAGGCATTATCACCTCCTTTTTTCTGCTATCCATTCCTCTCCGTATGCACCCAAGCATCCTTCTAGCTTTAGCCGTCGCCTTTTCTACCTGTTTAGCTACTTTAAGATCATCAGACACAACCACGCCTAGGTCCCACTCTTCTTTAGTGGACAAAAGTACTTCACCTCCTATACTGTATTGCTCCCTTGGATTGCTGCAGCCCAAATGCATGACCTTACATTTTTTAACATTAAATCCCAGCTGCCAAATTCTAGACCATTCTTCAAGCAGCTAGATAACATGAGGAGGGATCTAGCTGCTTGAAGAATGGTCTAGAATTTGGCAGCTGGGATTTAATGTTAAAAAATGTAAGGTCATGCATTTGGGCTGCAGCAATCTACACCTTCCTGGGTGTCTACTCTATTGCAGATTTTGGTATCATCTGCAAAGAGGCAAACCTTAACCGACAGCCCTTCCGCTATATCACTAACAAAGATGTTAAAAAGAATCGGACCAAGGAAAGACCCCTGGGGCACACCACTGGTAACATCCTTCTCCTCGGAGTGAGCTCCATTTACTTGTACTCTTTGTCGCCTCCCACCCAACCAATTTCTAACCCAAGCAGTAACTTTAGGGTCCATCCCTAGGGTGCTCAGTTTGTTTATAAGTCACCTGTGAGGAACAGTGTCAAAGGCTTTACTGAAATCTAAATACACCACATCTAGAGCTCTCCCTCGGTCCAACTCCCTGGTCACCCAGTCAAAGAAATCAATCAGATTTGTCTGACAAGACCTGCCTCTGGTGAATCCATGCTGCCTCGGATCCTGTAATCCGCTGGACTCCAGAAACCTCACTATTTTCTCTTTCAGCAGCGTTTCCAATAATTTACTCACCACCGAAGTTAAACTAACCAGCCTGTAGTTTTCAACCACATCCTTACTTCCGCTTTTGTGTAAAGGCACCACATGAGCCTCTCTCCAGTCCTTTGGCACCACTCCTGACTCCAACGAGGCATTGAAAAGGTCAGTCAGTAGAGTTGCTAGAACGTCCCCAAGTTCCCTCAGTATTCTAGGGTGTATCCCATCCGGTCCCATCGCTTTGTCTACTTTAAGTTGAGCTAGTTTCTCACGAACACAGTCTTCTGAAAATTGTTCAAGATGTCCCTCGCTTCTGTTCCTATTTGTGGGTGTTTTCTGAGGTCCTGCTCCTGGTTCTTCATCTGTGAACACAGAACAAAAATATTTGTTAAGCAATTCCGCTTTATCCTTATCAGCTTATACATATTCCCCCCCCCCCCCCCTGCACCCTGGAGTCTGTACCTTTTTTTTAAAAAACGCTATATCCTTTTTAAGATACGGTGACCAGAATTGCACACAGTATTCAAGATGCAGTCGCTCCACGGAACGATACAGAGGCATTATAATATCCTTTGTTTTATTCTCCATTCCTTTCCTTATGATTCCTAGCATTCTCTTTGCTATTTTAGCCGCCACTGCACACTGGGTGGAGGGTTTCAATGTGTTATCCACAATGACGCCTAAATCTTTTTCCTGGGTGGCGGTTCCTAATATGGAACTTGCATCATGTAACCATAGTTTGGGTTGTTCTTTCCTAGGTGCATAACTTTGCACTTGTCCACATTAAATGTCATCTGCCATTAAACAGCACAAGTACCCGGGCAAATCTTTGAGGTCCTCCACTTGAAAAATTGACGTTTTAATCCTACTTTCTTTCCTGTCTTTAAACCAGTTCCCAAGCCAGAGGTTTCCTCAAGAGTCTCTCATGAGGGACTTCATCAAACACCTTCTGAAATTCCAAATGTACTATATCAAGCAGCTCACCTATAGTTACATGTTTATTAATGTCCTGAAAAAAATGTAAAAACAGGTAAGGAAGAACCCCCTCTTGCTAAATTTATTTATTTATTTATTTGAAGTTTTTTATACCGCGCTCTTTAAAATCAGCTCGGTTTACAGTAAAACAAATTTGTACAGTGCAGGCAGCATCCACACTGTATTTACAAAGAACAGGGATTACAACTTGGCTAGCTGGGGAAACTATGTACAGGCTACTCATTAACACATTACTCAGTTAGATAACTATATACGTTTGCAACCATCGGGCCAGCTGGTGCGGGTGGCGACATGACTGCGTGATGGCTATTTACAACAACTTGTGTGCTATATACAAGATTGTGGGTTATCTACAAGTTTGTGTGCTATATACAGTTGCACTTCTCGGATGTGGACTATCTTCAAGATTGTGTCTATATACGGTTGCATAACAGGTGTCTGGGATCGTCAATGGGCAGGGCTAGGACTGCTTGTAGCTGTTGGGTCAAGGGTGCTCTAATTGCAGGTGCTTGAGGATGTATGTTGTGTATCTCCATTGTGAGAGTAGTGCCGTAGGAAGAGGTGGTGTTTCAGAGCCTTTCTGAATTGGGCGAGGTCGGTTCTGGCTCGGAGGTTGGGCGGGAGGGCATTCCAGCATGTGGGTGCATAGAATGCGAAGGCTCTGTTTCATGTTGCTTGAGAGCACTTTGTAATCTTGCTCAGGATGTTCAGAGTGTTGGCGGCGGATGACCTCCTGGCTCTGTTTGGGGGGGGGGGTGGTGAGGATAAGGTCCATGATAGCGGTGGAGGTGAGCCCGTTGATAGCCTTGAACATCATTAATAGGGTTTTGAATGTAAGCCTGCAGTGGACCGGCAGCCAATGTAGGTGTTTCAGGATGGGAGTTATATGGTCACTCCTGGCGGCTCTGTGTAATATTCTGGCAGCTGCATTCATTGCGAGTTGCAATGGATTCAGTGTACATTTTGGGAGTCCATGTAGAATCAAGTTGGCATAATTGAAATGGGGGATTACTAAGGCCTGGTAGACTGTTTGGAAATCCTTCAGCTCCAGAAGGGGTCTAAGATGCCAGACCGTTCTTATTTTATGTTTATGTTTATTGGATTTGATATACCGCTGAGGAAAATACATCACAGCGGTTTACATAGTACAATTAGAGTAAGTTTTGAAAAGAAAGGAAGTTACACTATGGGACAGGAAAGCAAGAGAGCAGAATCATACAACAGGACAGAGACGGGGAGAGGAGGGGAGGAACAGAAAGGAGTAGGGTCACACAGAGGGATCTGGTAGGTCGAAGGCACGGGCAAAGAGGTGAGTCTTGAGGTTTTTCTTAAAAGTAGGGTGTTCGGACTCAAGTCGGATGGAGGAAGGCAAGGAATTCCACAAAGCGGGGGCCAGGAAGAAGAACGCAGATGAGCGGGTGGACTGAAGACGAGCAGAGGAGGGTGAGGGAAGATAGAGGCGGTTAAGGTGGAAGGATCGGAGAGAGCGGGTGGGTACATGCAGGTGTACAAGATTGGACAAATACTGGGGTGTATGAGTGTGAAGGACCCGGTGGAGGAGTACCAAAATGTTATAGTGGATACGGAATTTATTTATTTATTTAACAGCTCTTATATACCGCGCTATTTGACATCAGTGCGGTTTACATTAAACAAAATACACTCAGATTTAGAGAACTTGTCCAAGTTACAGGTAACAGGGGAATAAAACAATTTGATAGGTAACCAGTGCAGATGGATAAGAAGAGGTGTGACGTGATCACGGATGGAGGAATGAGAGATAAGTCGGGCCGCTGTATTTTGTATAAGTTGGAGACGACGGAGGTGGACATTAGGGAGACCGGCTAGAACTGAATTGCAAAAGTCAAGACGGGACATAACGAGTGAGAGGAGGAGAGTGGTGAGGGCTGACGTGGAGAGAAAAGGCCTGATGGCCCGGATTTGGCGGAGATGAAAGAAAGAAAGTTGTGAGATATGTGCAACGTGGTCGCGGAAAGTCAAAGCAGGATCAAAGAGGACGCCAAGGTAGCGAAGGGAAGAGACTATGGGAACTAGTGAACCAGAGAAAGAGGGGGAGAGTGTGGGCGGGGAGGCATCACGGGTGAACCACATGGCAAGGGTTTTGGTAAGGTTGAGGTGTAAACAGTGAGTAGTGAGCCAGTCGGCGACAGCAGCAAGACAAGTGTTTAGAGGAGAGAGATCAGGTGAAAGGGGGGAGGTGTGATAGAGAAGGAGTAGATCATCGGCGTAATAGAAGGCGGATATCCCGTGTTGTTGGACTAGGAGGGCCAGAGGTGTGAGGAAGATGTTGAAAAGAAGAGGTGCTAGGACCGAGCCTTGGGGGACCCCACAGAGGAGTAGGATCGGAGGTAGTAGAGGAGGAGGAGGCATGGGAAGAGCGGACAGAGAAGGACCGGGAGTGAAGAAAGGAGTGAAACCAGTGAAGGACTGTGCTGCAAAGACCAGCTTCACGGAGGCGGACTAGGAGAAGGGAGTGATCGACGAGATCGAAAGCGGCTGATAGATCAAGAGAAACTGCCACCGAGAGGTCACCCCGATCGTGAGCAGCGTGGATTTCATTCAGAAAGCCCAAGAGAATGGTTTCAACACTGTGACAGGGTCGGAAGCCAGATTGACAGGGGTGAAGAAAGTGAGTAGAGTCAAGATAGGAGGACAACTGGGAAAAAACAACTTTCTCGAGGATTTTCGACAGAAAAGGAAGATTAGAAACGGGGCGATAATGTGCAGGGACTAACGGGTCAAGTGAGGGCTTTTTCAAGATAGGGCGAACCAGGGCATGCTTCCATGGCTGGGGAAAAATACCGGAGGAAAGGCTAGTGTTGATCAATGTGAGAGCTGGAGGGAGGAGGGCCAAGGAGGGAATGAGTAGCCAGAAAGACGGAATGGGATCAAGAGCACAAGAGGTTTTCTTAGAGGAAGATACAACTGCAAGGAGCTCAGAGGAGGTGAGTGGATGGAAAGAATGCCAAGCATGAGACAGTTGGGAAAGAGGGGGAGGAGAGCAGGGAGGGGGACTGGGAATAGGAGGAGGGCAATGGGGGAGAGATTGCTGAAGATCAGTTACTTTGGTGCTAAATTAGGATGCTAATTGAGAAGAGGAAGGCGAAGGAGTAGGGGGGGAAGGAGAAGTATGAGACTGGAGGGAAGTGAGGGAGCGAAGGACAGAATAGAGATGACGTGTTTGGTTTGGTGCAGAGGAGATTGCGGCGGAATAGTACACCTGCTTGGCTTTGTGCACTTGGGTTCTATAATAGGAGTGCGCAGAGCGGAAGTGGGAAAGAGTAAGTGAAGAAGGGACCTTGCACCATCGGCGCTCAGCACGGCGGAGCTGAGATCGAAGAAGCAGGAGACCAGGGTGAAACCAGGGCTGGGAGGGACGGGAGGCAGACGACCGGGGGCGAAGAGGTGCAATAAGATCCAGGGCGGATGAGAGGGAAGAGGACCAGGTGGAAGCCTGAGAGGAGGGGGAGAGAAGGGGGAAATCGGTAGGGAGCAGATCAGATGCGGGAGGGAAATGTTGAGGAGTCTCTGAGGAGATATGGCGGGTATAAGAAACCATAGTGGAGGGAAGGAGAGAGGAGCAGGGGGAGGGGGAACTGGTGGATGGGATGGGGGAGGAGAGAAGGCACTGAAATGTAATACAGAGGTGATCGGTCCAAGGAAGGGGAAAAGCGTGGAAGGACTGTAAAAGATAGAAAGAAGTGGAAGGAAAAAGAAGGAGGTCAAGAGTATAACCAGCAGAGTGGGTCGGGAAGGAGATATGCTGGAGAAGGGACAAGTCGTGTAGGAGGGTAGTGAAGGAATGGTCCCTGGCAGAGACGGGGGGGATCAAGGTGCAAGTTGAAATCACCAGCGATAAGCAGTTGAGGGTAGGCCAGGGATAGATCGGTGATAGAGGAGAGAAGTAGATCCCATAGATCAGGACGCAAAGCTGGAGGAGCATAGAGAAGAAGCAGGTGCAAAGGCGGGGTACAGTGAAGTTTTAGGAACAGAGCTTCTGGGTAGCGCAATAAGGGAGAGGTGATGGACGTGAAGGAGGTAGTAGAGCGGAGAAGGGCCGCCACGCCACCACCTGAGCGGCCAATACGGGGGATAGAAACACCATTAAAATCAGGTGGCAGACAGCGAGCTAGGAGCGCGTCTTCACCTTCTTTCAGCCAGGTTTCAGTTAATAGTAGGACATCGAGGGAGTTGTGAGAGGCAAGGTCAGAAATAAGAAGTTTTTGGAGCGAAGAGAGCGGCAATTGAGGAGGCCGAAGCGGAGGGAAACGGGAGACAAGGGGGAGGAGGAGGGAGGAGGTTGAGAGCTGGCAGATGATGAATTGGGCAGGCAAGGGAGATTTACAAGGGAGCGGAAAGAAGAGCCATGACAGTGGCGCTGTTGGGAGAGGGGGATGGGGCGGTTCCCCCAGAAAACCGGAATTGGAGGCATAGAGGGGGGAGGATCACAAACAACAGCTAGTGGAAAGAGGATGTCAGAAGGGAGCAGCAAACTTACCGAAGTAGATTGGTATATTGCTTTGACAGTGTTGTTTATGTGGGCTTTCATGTCCAACTGTTGGTCTAAGATGACTCCTAGGTAGCAGACTGTGGGTTTGCTTTGGAGCTCCACGGCTCCCACCTTTAGTGACGTGGGGGGGGGAGGGTAAATGCTGGGTTCCTGGATATGAATAACGTCTCAGTTTTCTTGAAGTTTATTCTGAGGTTTTGCGTGTGGAGCCACTCATTCACAGCATCAAAGCAGTTGGTTAGGGGCAAGAAATCCGGATGGCCGGTTGAAAATGGCATGTAGAGTAGCACGTCATCAGCATATACGAGGCATGAGACGTTAAATGCATGGGTGAGTGCACAGATGGGCTGCATATATATATATATATATTGAAGAACAGTGCCGAGAGCGAAGATCCCTGCGGTATACCTTGTTCTTGCCGGAACAGATTGGAGATCTTGGAGCCAGCGCGTACGTGTTGCCATCTGTCAGTGAGGTATGATCTGCACCAACTTAATGCCGTAACTTGAATCCCCTTCTCTGCAAGCCGCCTTAATAGCAGTTTGTGGTCCACTGAGTCGAAAGCTGCGGCAATGTCCAGGAAAATCAAGGCGTATCCCAGTCTTACGTTGTTCAGTCCTGATATTAGTGAGCTGAAGAGACTGGTTAGGAGCATCTCGACTCCGTGCTGCTCCCTGAATCCATGCTGGCTTGGGTCGAGGGGGGCGGTAGTTTCAATATGGTGTTGGATTTGACATTGGACAAGTTTTTTGATTATTTTGGCCATTAGAGGAATGCTCGAAATTGGTCTATGAGAATCAACCTTCTGAGGGTCGAGTTTGCTGGGGTTTTTTTTGAAGTGGTCTAATGGAGGTTTGTTTCAAACTTCCTGGGAAACAGCCCATCGAGAAGGATAGGTCTATGAGTCTGGCCAGAAAGGGGCTGAATTCCTTGCGTAGTGTTTTTATGCAGAATGCTGGATCATTTGGGGCTGTAGTGATGTTGATAGTAGCAATGGTGTCCTCGATGTCCCTCAATGATGGTGTTGAGAAGGTGGCTAGAGGTGTTGGGTGGTGTAGTCTGCACCAAGATGTAGGTGGTGCAGTCTTGTCAGTCTGTATTGTTTTCGACTGAAAGTAGTCCATGCTGGCTCTTCTCCATTAATGTTGTTGTTAAGTACTGTCGAGTCGGTGTCAACTCATGGCGACTCTCTGGATAGATGACCTAAACTGTGTTCGGTCTTCAGTCAGGCGGCTCATTGTTGACAGACTGGCACTCATAGCTGCTGTTACTGTATCGATCCATCTCACTGCTGGCCTTCCTCTTTTGCATTGACCTTCTACCTTGCCAAGCATTGTCTTTATCTAATGATCTCTCTTCGCATGATGTGTCCAAAGTATGAAAGTCGAAATCTTGTCATCTGAATTTCTAAAGAAAAGTTTAGGTTTGATCTCCTCTAGTACTGGTTTGTTCTTCGGGCAGTCCATGATAAACACAGTATTTGTCGCCAGCACCATAATTCAAAGGCTCCATTAAGCCAAGCCAAATCATATGGCTACTAATGTTATTTTTCAGAATGACTTCTACCATTTTGCCCAGAAGCAAGCTCAGGTTAGATGGTCTATATTTCCCAGATCACCACTGGAGCTCTTTTTACAAACCAGTGTTACCTGAGGACTGGAGGGTAGCTATTATATTGTGACCATTTTAAAAGATAGGTTAAAGATTACTAGCAACAGGTTGACATTTTCATGTTTTAGCTCTTTAAACTCTGGGGTAAATATCATCTTGTCTTGGTGATTTGTTACTCCTGAGTTTGTGTACTTGCTCTATTACATCTTCTAGATTTACAGTGACCTGCTTTGGGTGTTCCAAATTATTGCTGTCAAAGAAAGTTTCTGGCGTGGGCATGACCAACCTTCTCCTCAGTTAAGGAAAGCAAAGGAACTTCTAGCTTTTATGCTATTACTTTATCCTCTTTGAGCACTCCTTTTGCCCCTTTATTATCTAGCAGTCCAAGTGACTCCCTCATGGTCTTTTTGTTTCAAAGACCTAGGGGGTCAGATATTCAAACAACAGCCTCATTAATTTTGGCCTCTGTTTAGATTATTAGAAAGCTTGGTGATAAGACATGGAGGTAGGGGCAGGAAGCTTGGTATTAGATTACAAGTCTTACATCTTGTGGAACCTTGGGCACCTATCAACTCAGGATGGTGGTAAACCAATGAATAGAAAAACAAAGCTGGTTTTGATAAGAAATGACGGGATATTGCCTTGCAATGTGGGCAGCTGACTGGATGTTTGGTCTTCTGCTCTGCTATCTGCTCTGTTACTTACTGTGTATACTTCTGCCATTTTTTACCCCTCAGAGCAGAGCTGCTGACATGGAGTGAACAGCAAAGAAAATATAGGGCCGAAGGAAGCTGTGGCACTGTTTCCAACACACCCAAGGGAGCGAGAGGGGAGGAAGCCACTAACCAGTACTGTGGAGGGCAGATGTTCTGGGGGTGTGGTTGTGGTGGGAATGAGTTTTAAATGCTTTCAAGATCCTTCCCATGAAATATTAATGTCTGCTGGAGTAGCTGTGGCCCACTGCTTATGCTCAATGCCTGCATCACACACTGGCTGGACACTGCATGCACCCCCTATCACCCCATGCACGTGTGCAAGAACAATCGAAAGCACCCCCGATACAAAAAGCAAAAGACCACAGTTCAGAAAAATCTTTTGGTTCCTTACTCGCCACCCTGTTCCCACCCTGAAGCAGCATGGCGGCCCCTATCCGCCTGGCAAAACTCAGCAATCTTCCGGCATTCTGAAACTATCACTGTCTCTCTTCCACCAGCACGCCTCCCCTCAACAAGAATCTAATTTCTATGATAAATTATTCTCATTACCTCCAATCTATAGAGCAGAAGCAAAACAAATGAGCGGATGAGTCGTGTATCCAGAACCCCACTTCCCCCACCCGGAAAGAGAAGACTAGGGAGAGAAAAGCCGGGTTTAACAGGCAGAGGCAGCACGATACTAACACTTCCCCTGCCGCATTTCCAGCCTAAATGCTGCCATTCAGCTGCAGGCTGGCCGGAGGCGGTGCAATCCCTGGGGGCCTGGAGTCTGCCTGAGCTGGAGGACAGCGCAAGGTCAACCAGCAATGCAGAAGGCACATTACCACCAGCCAGCGCTAAGGAAAACAGAGGAAGTGGCTTCAACTAGTGCCTTAAGGCAATAAACAATTGGCTCTCTCATCATCAAATACAGCCCCTTAACTCTCTCCATTGTGCCCACCCCAAGCTTTTCTCCTCACTGCAAATCCTCCATACTCATCCCAATGTATCCTCCTCATCCCCCACCCCTGCGCTCCAGCATCAGTATTATCCCAGCCTGAAACACACACTCTGCATGCATGCCTCAGTCCCACGCCTCAATCCAGCCCTGCAGCACCTCAAGGCCCAGCCTTAGCAACTGTGGTGCCTCCTGGACTTCAGATTAATGTGTTATATTAAAAAACTAAATATCTATATTTATTAACTTACAAAATTATACTTAAAGAAATTTTTCTTGCTTTCTGTTTTGCAATTTTCTTTTTGCAAAATCCAGTAGTCCTCTCAACCCTCAGCTCCTCTTATTTCACTACTGAGCCACCCCTCCGCACAAGCTGTGCCAGTGCACCTCACTCCTGTCCTTAGCATCCAGTTCTATTTCAAAAGCAGACCGAGGCCAAGAGAAGCCTGCCCATCTGCTTCATGTGGGGGGGAGCGGAAGCTTGCACTACTGCTGCATGTGCTGTACCTGCTCTTTGGGTGAACAGTAAACATATAGGGACAATGATAAAGAGTAAGTTCTGCTAGAAATGCAAAATCCTTTTATGTAGCGCAGAGCTATCACCCCTTCTCAAAGGGAAAACAGAAAAGAAGAAACGGACAAGGGGCCGTAATACAATTATAGCCAGAAGGAATGCAAAAAGGGCTGTAATAATCTGCTGCTTGTGAAAATTTCAGGCTCCCAGAGAAAGGAGAGCACATGCACCCCGTGAGAGGAACCGCGGAGTCTGTAGCATCAGCTCTCCAGCGCTATAATTCCACGACTATGTAGAAGCTGGGAGAGGAATGCTGACGCCGGTCACCTGCTCCTTCCCTATCGCTTTGGATTGCCATGCTGGCTGGCTTGCACCTGTTTTTGCAGAACATACAATACAGAGGGAAGCGAAATGCTACTCAGTCAGCATCTGAGTTACCTTAAACAAGCAGCCTCTGGCACCATCTACTGAGCAGAAGTAGAACTGTACTGGGAAGAACCTTTTATGATCCAAAAGAAGCCAATTCATTCCTCTCCCTTCCCTGCCCAGATCGGCACACTGGTTTGCACACAGATGAGCAGGAGAGAGGCAGAGGAGAGACTCTGAATCTAGATCTGCTGAATGTGCTGCTGGAGGCAAGAAAGGGCCACTGGCCATTTCTCCAAGCAGTAGGTTTCTAATGCAATGCCTAGATTAGGGGAGGGGGGGGGGTTAGGGGCAGATGTATTTTTTTGGTCACAGAACAGGGAATTACAGGTGCCTTGCTTCATTTGTTTGGGCAGTGCAGAGCTATGCAAAGAGAGCTGGGCTCAATTCCAGGTCAGGTCTTCCCTAGCTTACCCAAGGTTAGTAACACTGTGGAGAGAGGAAGGGAGTCTCAGTCAATGGGCAACAGCACCACCTGGAAACTGGACGCAGGGCCCATGACTGCAAGCTGCAGAAAGGATCAGGGTACATGGTCCCCAGCCACTGTCCCCACGATCAGTGCACTTAGGTAGGTTAAAAGAAATAAGAAGGGAAACAGCCCTGGGTAGTCACCAATGAAGAAGGCCTGGTTCAGTTTCACTTGAGCTACAAGCATGAAGGGTCAGAAAAGAAACCTAGCAAAGGAAAAGAACCACTACCTAACCAATAAGGACATGTAGGGCCCCAAGCTTGCTTCCGTAATTCCGACTAAGCCCCACCCCCTTCCCCAAGCTCTCAAAATTACTCAATATTTAAGATGCTTTTTTGAATGAACCAGTTGAAAAATATAATTGATGGCATCTTCCAGCCTGTAGTTTTGCTTTCCCTCCTTATTACTATAAACCAAGAACCCCTTATAAGTATAAACCAACCTGTAAATAGTTGTGAGCTGACCATGTCGCCTGTGACAGCCAGCTTGCCTGTACATAGTTACCCTGTCAGCCCCGTGAAGAAATCCCTGTTCTCTGTAAGTCCAGTGTAGGCCCTGCCTGCACTGCATAAATTTGTTAACTGTAAACCGCACTGATTCTAAAGAGCGCGGTATTAAAAAAGGCATTAATTAAATAAATAAATCAGAATTGCTTAACAAATATTTCTGTTCCATGTTCACAGATGAAAGGATGGAAAAGGAATCTCAGAAAACCAACACAAACAGGAATTAGAGTGAGCTAGAACTCAAACAATTTTTAGACGACTGTTCATGTGGAGCTAGCTAAACTAAAAGTGGACAAAGTGATGGGGCAGGACAGGATTCATCCAAGGGTATTAAAAAAAAGCTTATAGAGATGGAAGAAGTGATGGCAGCTGACCAGCCCCAATAATTGCAAAATCAGCTTCCATTGGCTAGCCCTTGCGTTGTTATACTGTACCCAGCAAAGGTGAGGCTGATGGTCACTTGCAAAAGTAGCAGATGAAAGATTTTGCCTATCAGGGGTCAAGAAAGCTGCCTACAAGGACACAGTAATGACCACCACAGGGACGCAGGCAGGCCTAAGTGAGACAGAGGAGGAGGGCGAGCAAAGCACATCTCTACACTGAAAAAAATTAAAGTGCGAGGTTCATGGCTGGCTGGCCGGCCGGCCAAGCTCAGGTAGGAGTTAAAGGAGCTGCAAGGGGAGATTGCGGATATCCCAACTGAAACACCAGCACATCTGCAGGAGCTGGAGCAGAGAATGGAGGACTGCGATAATCAACTGGATGAGATAATGGAGGACATAGATGAGGTGGGGAAACAATTGAATAGTGCTAAAATGCTTGTATGAAAACGCTAGAAGTCTAAAAAATAAGATGGAAGAGTTAGAATATATAGCACTAAATGAGAGCTTAGATATGGTTGGTATCTCAGAGACCTGGTGGAAGGACGGCAACCAGTGGGACACTGATACCTGGGTACAAATTATATTGCAGTGATAGAGTAGATCAAATTAGTGGAGGGGTTGCATTATATATCAGAGAGGGTATTGAGTCACACAGGAATAAAGTTTTGCAGGAAACAAAATACACTGTAGAATCTCTATGGATTGAAATTCCATGTAAAAAGGGGAAGGCGATGACAGTGGGGTTGTACTATCCAGAATGAACAAATGGATGATAAAATGATCAAAGAAATCAGAGAAGCTTAACAAAAATTATATCACAATAATAATAACAGGCAATTTCAATTACTCCGGTATCAACTGGGTCAATGTCATGGCAGGACATGCTAGGGAGATAAAGTTTCTAGATGAAATAAAAGACTGCTTCTTGGAGCAGTTGGTTCATGAACAGACAAGAGGGAAAGCCATTTTGGACCTAGTCCTTAGTGGAACACAAGATCTAGTTCGAGAGATAAGGATGTTGGGGCCACTTGGCAATAGTGATCATAGCATGGTCGCAGTCAATTTAATAAATGGAGAATGGCAAAAAAGTTTTTATTATGCATTTTTGCTTCCACAGCAAACTTTTTCTTTCAAATTCACTCTTTACATGCCTTATCAATGCCTTGCATCTAACTTGCCAGTGCTTTTGTTGTTTCCTGTTTTCATCATTTGGCTCTTTTTTTCATTTCCTGAATGATGCTTTTTTGGCTACAACAGCCTCTCTGACCTCACCTTTAAACCATGCTGGCAGTTTTTTGGACTTCCATCCACTTTTCTTGAAGTGTGGAATACAGATGGTCTGGGCTTCCAAGACAGTATTTTAAAACAACACCCAAGCTTGATGCAAGTCTTTAACCTTTGCAACTGCTCCTTTTAGTTGTTTATTAACTATTTTCCTCATTTTATCATAGTCTCCCTTTTGAAAGTCAAAAGGTAGTACTATGGATTTTTTTAAGCACATTTGTAGCAAAAAAACCCATCACAGACAGTTGGACCATTAGATGACAAGAGGGGAAAAGGAGCACTAAGAGGGGACAAGGAAATAGCAGACAGACTGAATGAATTCTTTGCTTCAGTCTTTATTAAAGGTGTAGGGAAGTTACCCATGATTGAAATGGTACTTAAAGGTGATGCAGCAGAAAAATTGAAAGAAATATCAATGAACCAGAAGACGTATTACAACTATTTGATAAACTAAAGAGTAGCAAATCACCTGGATCAGATGGTATACATCCGAGGGTGTTGAAAGAACTGAATATGAAATTTCAGACCTACTAGAATAAACCATTATACAGAACAAAATTATTGAACATGCAGATAGTCTTGTTTACTGGGAGAAAGCCAACATGGCTTTAGCAAAGGAAGATCTTGCCTGACAAATCTGTTATATTTTTTTTGAAGGTGTGAATAAACAGGTAGACAAAGGTGAGCCGGTCAATATAGTGTATCTGTATTTTCAGAAAGCCTTTGATAAGGTCTCTCATGAGAGACTCTTGGGGAAATTAAAAAGCCATGAGATACGATAGGAGTCAGTGTACGATTATGGATCAGGAACTGGTTAAAAGATAGAAAGATGAGGGTATGGGTGAATGGCCAATTTTCCCAATGGAGAAAGGTGAAAGAGTAATTACTCACCTGTAAGAAGTGTTCTTCAGGAGCAGCAGGAATCAGTCCTCACATATGGGTGACGTCGGCGCTGACAGAGCCCTCGTGCGGAGCATTTCCCCAGCTTTCAAAGAAAGCCTTTGGGAATGCAGCGCACATGCGCGGTCCCCTTCCCGCCTAAGGGTGCCATCTTGCTCAGTCTGATGACACAGCTGAAAGACAGCAAAAAAACAAAATGAAGTATAGGATTGCAACTCCAGGGGAGGAGGGAGGGTCGTGAGGACTGATTCCTGCTGCTCCTGGAGAACACCTGTTACAGGTGAGTAACTACTCTTTCTCCAGGACCAAGCAGGAAGTCAGTCCTCACATATGGGACTCCCCAGCTCTAGGCTACCAGGAACCCTAAGCTGAAAAAATGGCTCCCTCTCAAGAGCCTCAGCATTCGTGATAAGACTATCCTCTGAGAACGCCCCCGTACGTAGCCCAACACAAGGGCCGGAGGGTAGGAGTTGCCTAAACCTCAAAGAGATTACGGAGTACCGCCTTTCCGAAAGCACTGTCCCTTCGGGACTCTCTCTCGAGGCAGTAATGGGCTGCAAAAGTCTGGCTTGAAGACCAAGTAGCGGCCCGGCAGATGTCTGCCAATGGAACAGAGTGGAGATGAGCTACTGACGCGGCTCTGGCCCTGACACAGTGGGCCGTGACTCGACCCCGCAAGGGGAGGTCGGCTGCCTTGTACGCCCAGGCAATACAATCTGCTACCCAAGTGGACAACGTACGTTTGGAGACAGGTAACCCCATCTTATTAGGGTCAAAGGAGACAAAGAGCTGAGTAGCCCTTCGATGCCCCCGCGTACGTTCTATGTAAAAAGACAACGCCCTCTTACAGTCCAAGGTATGCAAGACTGTTTCAGCCCGGCTGGCATGCGGCATGGGAAAAAAGGTCAGAAGAACCACCTCCTGATTGAGGTGGAAAGAAGAGACCACTTTTGGAAGGAACTTCGGATGGGTCCGTAGGACCACCCTGTTCCTATAGAACCGTGTATACGGTCTGTCAGAAACCAGAGCTTGTAGTTCACTCACACGTCTGGCCGAGGTAAGAGCCACCAGGAAGAGTGCTTTCCAAGAGAGGAAGCGCAAATGACAAGTAGCCATCAGCTCAAACGGTGGCGAGTAAGTTGCTGCAAGACCACATTCAAATCCCACTCAGTAGCCGGTGGACGAACCGGAGGCTTGAGTAGAAGCAGACCTCTGAGAAATCTGGACACCAAGGGGTGAACCGACAGAGAATGTCCTTCCACCGGTGAGTGGTGCGCTGACAGAGCACTGAGGTGGACCTGAACAGAGTTAGACTTAAGGCCTAGGTCTGACAGGTGAAGTAGATACTGCAGTACTACTGGCACAAGGCAAGAGAAAGGATCTTCATTGCGCTGAGCACACCATACCTTAAACCTACGCCACTTGAGGGCATAGGACTTTCTGGTGGACTGCCTCCTAGAGGCCAAGACCACCTCCTCCACCTCCTTAGGTAGAAGTAAGGGAGCTAGCACTAGCTTTTAAGCAGCCAGGCCATCAGATTGAGGGACCTGAGATTGGGGTGCAGAAGGGAACCCTGATCTTAAGACAGGAGATCATGTTGCAACCGCAGGGGGAATGGAGTTTCCACCGCCAACTGCAGCAGAAGTGGAAACCATGGCTGCCTCGGCCATCTGGGGGCTACCAGAATCACCGAGGCTTTGTCTCGGAGGATCTTGAACAGAGTTCGGGCCACCAGGGGCATGGGAGGAAACGCATACAGGAGGCCCATAGACCAAGAGATCAGAAAAACATCTGCTGCCATCCTAAGGGGATGCAGCTGTCTGGAGCAAAACCTGGGCAGCTGATGGTTTTGTGGACTTGCAAAAAGATTGATGGATGGAAGCCCCCAGCGGAGGAAAATCTGCTGGACCACCAATGGATTCAACTGCCATTCGTGAGGCTGGAGAATCCTGCTTAGCTTGTCTGCTAGGAAATTCTCCTGGCCAGGTAGATAAACTGCTTTGAGAAACATGCCTTGCTTGACTGCAAAACGGCAAAGGGCCAGTGCCTCCTGACATAGGAGCCTGGACCCCGTGCCCCCTTGTTTGTTCAGGTAGAACACTGCCACTTGGTTGTCTGTCTGAACTAAAACAGACTGGTGAGAGAGGGCATGAAAAATGTTTGTAGAGCTAAGCGGATTGCTCGCAGCTCCAAAAGATTGATCTGCTGCGTGGCCTCCCAAGGAGACCAGAGGCCTTGAGTGCACGTGCCCTGGCAATGTGCACCACAGCCCTTCAAGGAAGCGTCAGTCATCAGCACCCTTGTGTGTGCTGGAGCCTGAAAAGGTATCCCCCTGAGGAGGTTTGGCAGATGTAGCCACCACTGTAAGGAGTCCAAAAGTGGTTTGGACACCTTTACTCTGTCTCGGAGGTCGCCTATGGCCTGCGTCCACTGATCTCTGAGGCACCATTGAACAGCCCGCATGTGCAGACGGGCATTCAGAGTCACATGTACCGTGCATGCCATGTGGCCCAGGAGCCGCAGGTAGTGCCTGGCGGAAACATAAGAATTGCTCTGAAACTGGTGGGCCAAGTCCATCAGTCTGTGAGCCCTGTCCTCGGGCAAGTTAGCTCTTGCCTGAAGGGTGTCTAATTTTGCCCCTATAAACTCTAGGTTTTGAGAGGGGAGCAAAGTGGACTTTACGTAGTTTATGACAAAGCCCAGATGCTGGAGAGACAGTGCGAAGAATGGCTTGTCAGGCCTCCTGGAGAGATTGGCCCCTGATGAGCCAGTTGTCCAGGTTAGGGAAGACAAAAATTCCCTGATTCCTGAGATAGGCCGCCACCACCGCCAGGCATTTGGTACAAACTCTGGGGGCAGAGGTTAGGCCAAAGGGAAGTACTCTGTACTGAAACTGGTTTCCTCCCACCACAAATCTGAGATATTGTCTGTGGTCTGGATGAATGAGAATGTGAGTATAAACATCCTTTAGGTTTAAGGAGCATAGTCAGTCTCCCTGCTGGAGGTAGGGCAGCAGTATCCCAAGGGTAAGTATCTTGAACTTTTCCCTCTCCAGAAACTTGTTTAGGTTTCACAAGTCTAGGATAGGCCAAAGGCCTCCTGTCCTTTTTGGTACCAGGAAGTACCTGGAGTAGAAGCCTTGCCCTTTCATGTGGTGAAGCACCGGTTCCACCGCCTGTTCCTTTAGCAGACTTGTCAACTCCTGAAGGAGGAGGTTTCTGTGTAGAAGGAGTCTTGGAGGCTACCCTGGAAAGTAGGAGGGGGGTATCTGGTGGAAGTGGAGCATGTAGCCCTTTTGGACTATGTTGAGTACCCAGGTATCCCCTGTGATGGCTGGCCACCTGTAGGCGTACAGGGTCAGCTGACCTCCTGTGCTGAGTGGAGCCAGCGGCGGAGAAGAGGCTATGCTGTGGGAGTCAAAACCCCGCTCCCTGCTGTGCAGGAGCCGGAGCTAGTGGCTTGGGGGTCTTCTGCCTACGGGGCCCATGCCCCTGCCCCTTGGCCTGCTGGCCCTGTTGGGGAGCTGGAGAGGCCTGATATTGAGGGTAGGTTTTGTAGGCAGCACCCTTCCTCAGGAAAAAGGGCTTCCTTCCCGAGCCCTTCTTTTTTTGAGAAGGGGCAGAAGTCTTCCTGGACAGCCTTGTCCTGTTGAGAGTCTCAGTCTCGATTTCTGCAGCCTTTTCAGTCATGGGCTTACCAAATAGGTTATCACCTCGGCAGGGGACATCGACCAACTTGTCCTGCACCCATGACTCCAGGTCCGATGACTGTAGCGAGGCCTGACGGTGTGCACCGATGCCGGCTGTGGCTACCCGGGCCGAAGCCTCGAAGCCATCATAGGCTGCTCGAGATAAACGTTGAGCACTCTCGGATCCCTGTCGACAAGGCCTTGAATCTCTGCAAGGGTTCCTCGGAGAGGCCAGCTGAGAACCCGGCAATCTCCTTTGCCAGGTCTCGTAGGTACATGCCCAGGTACAACTGGTAAGTCTGGACATGGCAAGACAGCATAGAGCCCTGGAAGCACTTTCTACCGAGGGCATCCAGGTTCCGGGCCTCCTGTCCAGGGGGCACCAAGGAGTGCATCTTCTGACTCTTCAGGCGGTGCATGGCCAATTCCATAACCATGGAATTGTGCGGTAGCTGCGCCTTTTGGAACCCAGGGCTCTTACAGACTCGATAAATGGAATCGACCCATTTGTTAAGAACCGGCGCCGAGACCGGTGCCTCCCACATACGGAAGAGCAGCCATTCCAGCATCAGAGGAACCGGTACAGTAAAGGATTCCTTCGGAGGAAAGTCATACTGGAGGGCATCGAGCTCTTTGGCTCGAGGCTCCTCCTCGGTGTCCGCAGGGAATGCCAAAGCCTTGGCCATGTCCCTTACAGAGTCAGAGAACCGGGTATCCTCCGGGGGGGGGCCTTCTCCGAGGCTCGGACTCCAGTGAGTCCGAAGGGACGCTCCGGGTCCAGAGACTCCTCATCCTCCGTCTCCCACGCCGACTCCTCCGAGGAGCTGTCGAGCAGCTCCGGCCGTGTGGGCTTTGGTGCCACCTGCCCCAATGCCGAGGGCACTGGCGTTGATGACCTCGGCCCCGCACAGGAGGTCGAGGGGGACCTTGACCGAAGATCGACTCGAGACTTGATGGACTCGAGGATCGGCTCCATCTCCGGGGTCGACTTGGATGTCGAGGTTCTGGTGGTCGGGGCAGATGCAACGGTCAGACCGGCGATCAGCACCCGCTGCTGTTCCATGAAGGCAACCAAGCTGGTCTCCAAGGCCGTCAACCTGAGTCCAAGCTCAGGAGACCCAGCAGCCTCCAACTCGGGCCCGACGTCGGTTCTTCCGGAGGAGAGTCCACGAGGACAACAGAACTCACGTGACTCGGGGACTCCAGCTCCATACGAGGTAGCTTGGATGGCCTCTCGAACTCCGAGAGCCCGAGGCAGCGGTCAGGGCTACGCGAGCTGGTCCTCGAGGACCCAGGAGCTTCCACCGACGCCGCCCTCATGAGCTTTTTCTTCCTTTTGTGCTCCCGGGTGGGAGACCCCCTTTCAGAGGAACCACGACGGTGCTCAGGTTCCGACTCACCAGATGTCGAGGCCTCTGACGAAGTCCGAGCCCGGCCGGACGCGGACTCAGAAAATTCTCTCACGTCGATGCTGACGGCTCCTAAGTGCCTTTGACGACATTTTGCCGCACGGGCCACAGGCCAGCGGGTCATGGTCGGGCCCAAGGCATCGGAGGCAGCAGTCATGTGTATCGGTGAGAGACACAAGTTTCTTTCACCGATCACATTTCTTGAACCCGCTGGCAGCCATCGGGGGAAAAAGGGCCCCTGCAAGGTCAAAAGACCGGGCTGCCAGTGAAAATAACAAAAAAGGCGCTAACGCTAGTCATGAAGGACAAAAACCGAAAAAAGAATACCGGGCTCGATACCGGTGTACCAAGCCCAGGCGGGAAGGGGAACCGGATCAGAAAAAGTGAAAATCGCAGAAAAAAAAATCGACTTTTACTGGGTGACACGAACTCACATCTGTTGGGCTCCGCGGAAAAAGAAAGACTGAGCAAGATGGCACCCTTGAAAGCTGGGGAAATGCTCCGCACGAGGGCTCCGTCGGCGCCGACGTCACCCATATGTGAGGACTGACTTCCTGCTTGGTCCTGGAGAATAGTGGAGTACCCCAGGGATCTGTGCTGGGTCCGCTGCTTTTTAACATATTCGTAAATGACCTGGAAATGGGAATAACTAGTGAGGTAATCAAATTTGCAGATGGAACAAAATTATTTGAAGTTGTTAAAACCCAAGAGGATTGTGAAAAATTGCAAGAAGGCCTAGATAAATTGGAAGACTAGCCGTTCAAATGACAGATGAAATTTAATGTGGACAAGTGAACAACCTAAACTATGGTTGCACGATGCAAGGTTCCACATTAGGAACCACCACCCAGGAAAAACATTTAAGCATCATCGCGGATAACACGTTGAAAACCCTCCGCCCAATGTGCGTTGGTGGCCAAGAAGACAAATAGAATGCTAGGAATCCTAAGTAAAAGAATGGAGAATAAAACAAAGGATATTATAATGCCTCTGTATCATTTCATGGTACGACTGCACCTTGAATACTGTGTGCAATTATGGTCACTGTATCTTAAAAAGGATATAGCGTTATTAGAAAACGTACAGAGAAGAGCCACCAAAACAAAGGAGATGGAAGGATATCCCCATGAGAGGCTTAAAAGGTTAGGACAGGGGTCTGCAACCTTTAAGACATAAAGAGCCACTTGGACCCGTTTCCGAAGGGAAAAAAAAAACTGGGAGCCGCAAAACCATTGCGACATTTAAAACAAATCTAACACTGCATATATTGTTTCTTACCTTAATGCTATATACGACCCCCTACTTTTCCTGTTAAAATATAGGTGTTTGGCCTATACTCGCCGTATAAGACTACCCCTCTTCCTTCGCACACCAAAAAAATACGCCAGAAAATATCACAACAACAAGTAACAATATTTGATTTCAAAATTATGATGATTTTGTAGTCAAATCACTAATATGAAATAAAATAATTTATTCTACATTTGTTGTCTGACCAATTTATTCTTTGATCATGCTGGTCCCGATCTGAGGCTTCTGCTTTCCTGTCTTCTCTTAGCTCTCTTTCTGTGGTCTATGGTCCATCTGCCATTTCTTATCTCTTCTTTCGTTTTCTTCACTTCTTTCCATCAGCCTATTTCCAGTCCCAGTAACCCTCCCCAATATCAGCCCCTTTCCAGTCCTCACTCCCAGTACCTTCCAATGTCAACTTGCATTCCCATGATTGCCACTGGTGTCCATTCCCTTCCAGTCCCCCTCCTTCCCCACTGACCAGTCCCTTCTAGTACAAATACCAATGCTGCACGGAGCCCGTCAAGACAGGAAGGGCTCCGAGATGATTTTAAAAGCACAGCCGCGGTTCCCTAAGAGGCAGGGAGCCGCGGCTGCAGAAGAAGGGAGGGAGCTGACATGGAGGGAGCCCATAACGCCACGTTTAAATACATCTTTACAACACTAGTGCCTGTCACCGGGCGGGCAGTGTGCTCCGGAGCCGCGGCAAAGGTGAGAAAGAGCCGCATGCGGCTCCGGAGCCGCGGGTTGCCGACCCCTGGGTTAGGACTACATTGTGCTACATTTTAACTTCACTGCGTGTTACCCAGTCTTTCTTCGTTTTGAAGGGGGTAAAACAACTGATCTACATTTATCCATTCTACTCCATTCATTATTTTATAGACCTATATCTCCCCTCAGTCATTTGTTTTCCAAGTTGAAGAGCCCTAACATTTTAAGCCTTTCCTCGTAGGGATATCCTTCCATCCCCTTTACCATTTTGGTCGCTCTTCTCTGTACCTTTTCTAATTCTGATATATCTTTTTTAAGATATGGCAACGAGAATTGCACAAAATATTCAAGGTGCAGTCGCACCACGGAGCGATACAGAGGCATTATAATATCCTTTGTTTTATTACCCATTCTTTTCCTTATGATGCCTAGCATTCTATTTGCTTTCTTGGCTGCCGCTGCACACTGGGTATTATCCCTGACGCCGCCTAAATCCTTTCCTGGGTGGTGGTTCCTAATGTGAAACCTTGCATCGTGTAACTGAGATCAAGAGATACAGACTGAGGAAATTCACAAGGCAATGCAAAAAAAATGCAATGTGTGCTTTCAAGTCAGTCCTGACTCCTGGTGACGCAGAAGCTCCTGGGTTTTCTTGGCAGTGTCACCGGAAGTAGATTGCCAGGCCTTTCTTCCGAGGCAATGGAGGGTTACGTGACTTGCCCAAGGGCACAAGGAGTGCTAGTGGGAATCAAACCCTGGTTGCTTGGTTACCAAGCCAGTGCTCTAACCACTAGGCTACTCCTCCACTCCTCACAAAGCAATAGATATTTTAAAACTAGGAAAGTCACCAGGATGCGATGGGCTGACATTTAAGTTTTATAAAAAACTTTTAAAGAGATGGTGACATCTGCTTTGGGGGGAATTTTTAATTAGCTATTGGCAGAGGAAAGACTAGTGAGAACTATAGGTTGGGAAGGGATAACAGTAATTCCAAAAGAAAGACGGGATCTGGAATGCTGTAGTTCATATACAGTAGGCCAATATCTCTAATAAATTTAGATGCCAAGATTCTAGCTAAAGTTTTAGTAGAACTCCTGAATAAATGTACAGGGAAATTAATTCATGAGGACCAATTTGGCTTTATGCCAGAGAGGCAAGGTGGAGATAATGTACGCAAAATACTGAATGTGATACATGTGGCCCGGGGATATAGAATTCCATCACTGCTTTTGTCCACTGATGCAGAGACAGCCTTTGATCAGACTGACTGGCTGTTTATGTTTAAAACATTGAAGAGAATAGAGTTTGGCCCCATGTTTATCCAATGGATATAGGCAATGTATCAGGAGTCTCAGGCTTCTGTAAAAGCCAATGGTAAATATTGTGACTTCTTCAAACTAAGTAGGGGAACGCATCAGGGTTGTCCACTCTCATCCCTCTTCTTTGAGCTCTCTATTGAACCTTTAGCATCGAGTCAAGATGAGGGCTGATATAAGAGGTGTTGTGGTGGGACAGATTATTATATTACGTTTTTTACGGATGATATCCTTAGGTTACCATAGGTCAACCACATATTAGCATACCTTTGGGAGCTTGACGAGTATGAGAGACTTCTTCTTCTTGTGCCTTCGAGTCAGTCCTGACTCCTGGCGACCCAGAAGCTCGACTAGCTGGGTTTAAAATAAACAAAAATCGGAATCACTGATTATGGGGGTATAGGCTAAGGTATTTACAGTTTGCAGAGCTGCAAACCGCATAAATGCCACCGAGCTGGATATCCACGGGTGCCGCCACTATATGTTCCGATGCTAAGCTCTTGGCATCAAGACATATGAGGGGTGTTTCAGGGCAGAGCAGGTCGATATTGAGCTGCTGCCTGGTTAGGACACTTGTGTAAAGTAAGATGTGGCAAATGTTGGTCTAACTTTATCTGCAGAAGCTAACCAAGCAGTGGCGATATAGAGCAACCAGAATTTCATAAAATATTCAAGGTGCGGTCGCACCATAGAATGATATAGAGGCATTATAATACCCTTTGTTTTATTCTCCATTCCTTTCCTTATGATTCCTAGCATTCTATTGGCCTTTTTGGCCGCCGCTGCACACTGGGCCGGAGGATTTTAATGTATTATCCACGATGACGCCTAAATCCATTTGAATTAATGTTTACACATAAGATATGCCATACTGGGTCAGACCAAGGTCCATCCAGCCGAGTATCCTATTTCCAATAGTGGCCAGTCCAGATCACAAGTACCTGGCATGTTCCCAAAAGGCACACAGGTTCCACAGTGCTTCTCCTGGGGTAAGTAGTAGATTTCCAGGGTCCTCTTTAATAATGGTTTATGGACATTTCCTCCAGGAACTTGCCCAAATGTATTGTTTGTTTGTTTTGGTCAAGCAACAGCAGAGTAAGCAGCTGAAACTTAAATAGACAATGAGCCACATCTTGAAGTAGTTATCAGGAACAAGAGAATCATATTGGTGAACTTTGCACCGTGGATGGAGAGATATTGAGTGGGGTTGGAAGACTTCTGTTAAATGAAGAAGGCTGGACTGTGTATAAGGTTGAGTGGGATGGAGAGCACGGGAGGAGGAGTGAAGTGATATGAGTGAGGGGGAAGTCGTGGTTTGTTTGAGGACAGTGAGGGAGGGGAGGAAGAAAGTGAGAGCAGGGTGGGACATGCGATATTTGTGTGTGGGGGGAGCGAGTGCTAGTTTAGTGGACAGAACAAGTGCATGGATAAGGGCTGGAAGAATAGATGGGAAGGACAGGATAAGTGATGCAGTAAATATGCAGGTTACGTGATGTCTCCCCTCTATCAGGCTGACTGCCAGGATGGGGCAGCAGGAAGATGGGGTGGGAGGAGTGGATTATGTGAGGAGGGATGGAAAAAGGGGATGGTCTACTAGCTGATGAAGCAAGAGCAGGATGGGGAGGTGTGAGGATGCGAATATGAAAGGGAAGAAACAGACATGTAGGATGATATCTTAATGCAGAAAGGCTTAACTTGTGACAGAAATGCTCCTCTGTGATCAAGAAAGGGAAGCAGAAAGCTGATGTCCCATTTTTTCAGAAGGTGAAATTTTACTTACTGTTAATTTCCTTTCCTGGAGTCCTGCTAGACCAGTCCAAACAAATGGATTATCTCCCCCTGCCAGCAGATGTATTTATTTATTTAATTGGTTTTAATATACCATTTTTCTATCAGTCAAAACAGTTTACAATGAACAATAAGACATGCAGGTTACATCAAACGTATGTATTAGATGATGGAGACAGGAAAAAAACCTAAAATATGCTGTGACATCAGCTCTGGCATAAAACTAGATGCAGCTAGGTGCACCTTCCAGTAGTTTTGTAACAAGCAAATGGAACACCCCCAAGAATCCTCTGAAGAAGCCCCTCCAAAATAACTATATACACAATATTCTCAATGGACAAATGTCCGAGGCCAAGGCCAAACTTACAGAAATACTGACTGGACAAATGTCCCTTGACAAGGCACAAGGCTGAGAATATGGGCAGGACCTGGACTGGTCTAGCAGGTCTCTAGGAAAGGAAATTAATAGTAAGTAAAATTTCACCTTCCAGATCATCCTGCTAGACCAGTCCAGACAAATGGAAAGTACCAAAGCTACCCCACCACCGGGTGGGAAGAAATCACAGACATAAGCGCACCCGAGCCAAAACATGCCGCTGCTTCAGCTTGGACATCCAAACAGTAATGCCTCACACAGGTAGACAAGGAAGACCAAGTCGCTGCCCTGCAAATATCCAAAGGGCAAAACCAGAGACGACTCTGCCCAGGAGGCTGCCTGGGCCCGGGTAGAGTGAGCCTTTAAACCAACAGGAACAGGCTTATCGCAGAGCAAATGGCTGAGGAAATGGCCTCTTTAAACCAACGACCAAAGGTAGTCTTCGAGGCTGCCTGCCCCCTATGAGAGCCAACAAAGAATAAAGAGTAATCTGACAAGTGAAAAGAATTCATCACCTCCGAGTAACGCAAAGCATTCTGTGGACATCCACAAAATGAAGTCCTTTATCTTTTCTGGCAAACTAAGCTGGAGATAAGGCTGGTAATGAAATCACTTGATTGACATGAAAAGGTGAGAGCATTTTGAGCAAAAAGGAAGGGACTGGTCATAAGGTCAACCCTCCCCCTTCCCCCCCCCAGACAAGAAGGCTGAGAAGCAATTTCGACAGGAAAACACCGCCAACCCCAAGATCCTGCGCACAGAGGTGACAACCACCAAAAACTCTGTCTTCAAGGTAAGGTCTTTGACAGTAGCCCACTTGAAATGCTCGAAGGGGAAATGCATGAGTGCCTACATCACCAGTGCTAGGTCCCAAGACAGAAGAACAGGATGTACTAGGGGTCACAAGGGCAAAACACCCCAAAGAAAATGTGCCATATCTCAGTGCACAGCAAGACAGCAACCTGCTACCTGCCCCTGAAAGCAGGAAAATGCTGCCACATGAACCCTTTTCCAGCCCATCCTAAAGAAAGCAAGGACTGAAAGATCAGCGCAAAATCTGGCACTAACACCAGCTCTCAAAAAGACACCAAATACTATAAGCTAGCGATGTGGACCTCCGCCTGGCCTTCAGTAAGGTGTCCACCACTGCAGCAGAATAGCCCTTGCGCATTAAATGGGGCCTTTCAAGGGTCAAGCCATAAGAAAGAAGGGAGCTGGATCTTCCATGAGAACAGGCCCCTGCTGCAGCAAGCCACACAGAGCAGAGACCAAGTGGCTCAGATATGAGAAGATGAACGAAATCCATATACCGTGGGTGACACAGCCAATCTGGGGCAACTATCATCATCAACCGTGGATACTCCTCTATCCTCCGAAGAACCCAGGCTATCATGGCCCACAGGGGGAAACAAAAAAGCTGCTCCCAAGGCCATGTTCAGCCCAACACGTCCACTCCTATGGGCCTGCTGTCCTTGCAACGACTGAAAAAGATAGGAACTTTGGTGTTATGAGTCAACGCTATCAAATCCATTCCCAGCACTCCCCACTAGGCCATTAGTTGACTGAAGGCCCACTAGGAGAGTTCCTACTCCCCGGGATCAAGTCCTCCCTGGCAATATGTAGAGCTACTATATCCTGCAGGTGCTGCACTACCCAAGGGAAAAGGAGAGACATTGCCTGTGCCATGCCCCAGACACCTTGACCCGCTCTGGCGATCGACATAAGCCACATTTGTGGCAATGTCGGATAGGACTCGCACCGCTCGACACTGGAGCAAGCTGCGGAAGTTCAACAAGGCCAAGTGGATAGTCTTCACCTCGAGGTGATTGATGGCCCATTGGGACCACTGACCCTGGGCAAATTTTGTTAATGTTATAGAGAAAGAAATGATAGGTTTTAGCAAACAGTTGGATGGGAATGCAGGAGGAGATGGAGGAATCAAAGATGACCCCAAGATTGTGGGCTGAGAAAACAGGAAGTAGAAGAGAGTATTATCTACAGAGTTAGAGAAAGGAGGAAGGGGGAAGAGGGTTTAGGGGGAAAAATAATAAGGAGGCAGAGAAAGACTAGAAGTTTCCAGTGACATTATCACTGGCGCTAGGTAGGGTGCAGCTAAGGGCATCCTTCAGTATTAACATGACAAGCCCCCTACCAAAAACAAACCGGAAATCGTAACAAAAAAAATAGAAAGCACTTCTACGGGAACCTTCCTGCCAGTAGGACTAAGGTCAGATTTGTTTGACAGAAAGAACTGCTCATAGAAACTCAGAGAACAAACACCAACTCGCAGCAACCTGAGAGGCCAAAACACCAGAAGCAGTAGTGAACTTCCTCAGGTGGGTCCTGGACTAGTCTAATGGAGTCCCAGGAAAGGAAATTATCAGGTAAGTAAAAAAAAAAAAAAAAAACAAGATAACCTTCCAGATCATTCTGCTAGACCAGTGGAAAGAACCAAAAGCTATGACTCTACCAGGCAGGAGGAAGAAAACAGCTGCTCTGAGAATCTCCACCCCAAAGGCCACATCAGCTCTGGCCTGCAGATCCAACTGATAATACTGTACAAAAGATATCCAGGGAAGACCAAGTTGCCCCCTGAAAATTGTCAAGCAGAGTCATGGCCCTGGCCTCTGTCCAAGAGGACACTTGCATCAGAGTGGAGTAGGCGCACAAATTAAGCAACATCAGTCTACCCTTCAAGATACAGGAGAGGCATCCTTCTCCTTGATCCAGCAGCCCAGAGCATATTTGGAGGCCACATCTCCTTTGTATAGCTTTCCAAACAGGACGGACGGACGGAGAAACAAACAGTCCATTTTACATAAGAGACTAGGCACTTTCAAATCACAGAGCAAGACTCTGCGGACATCAATCAGGCGCAAGTTTTTGTCTCTTCTCTGACGCTGATCAGAAGAAAAAAAAATCAGATGAGAGACCACCTGGCTGACACGAAAAACTGAGGACACTTCTGTCAAAAAGGTAGGAAAAGGACGAAGAGTTACCGCCTCCTGAAAGGATGAGTATGAATCCCAACAAGACAAAGCCAGCAACTTGGTAAACGTCAGGCTGAACAAATGGCCACGAAGACTGCATTCTTAAGGGATAAATCTTCGAATAGCCTGCTTCAAGTACTCAAAGGGAGGAATCATCAACACCCTCAGCACCAACCCCAGTTCCCATGAGGGAAAGACAGGCCAAACACGGAAGCACAAATGCCACCCTCCCCCTCTCAAAGGAATTGGGACACATCAGGGTGAAAAGCGAAGATGTGACCAGCCACCAACCCCAGAAGTAAAGCTAAAACCCCACAACCTGCATTTGCAGACTGCCCAATGAGAGCCTGAAGAAATGCCAAGACAGGGCAGGTTGGCACAGCCAGCTGTCACCAGTCAGTCCTTACACCATGCCTCAACAAGGTGCCAGACAGAACTGTGCCTCTCTTGTAGTGGAGTGGAAATCACTGACGAAGAATACCCCTTGCACATGAACTGTGGACACCATGTGGTCCAGCAGGCGGAGCATGGATCACGGCGGCCTTATGTGATGGCGTGCATCTCAGTGGCCAGAGCCCTGAGGTGACCTGCCTTGTCTAAGGGAAGAAAGGACCTGGCCTGAAGAATGTCTAGTCGAGCTCCTATGAACTCCAAGTCCTGCGCTGGAGTGAGGCGAGACTTGGGATGGTTTATCACAAACCCCAGATGCCGCAGGACCTTGATGATGCAGGCCGTGGCCTGCTGCACCTCAGTGGCCATGTCACTCTTTACGAGCCAATTGTCCTGGTATGGGAGATGGAGATAGGCGGCCACCACTGCCAGGCATTTGATGAAGACCTTTGGTGCGGAGACTAGGCCGAAGGGTAGTACCCTGTACTGGTAGTGGTCGCCCACAAACCTGAACCTTAAGTACTGCCTGTGGCTGGGATGAATAAGGATGTGGGTGTACACATCCTTTAGATACAAGGAGCATAGCCAATCTCCCTGCTGGAGGTAAGACAGCATCTTGAACTTCTCCAGCACCAGGAACTTGTTCAGGTTTTGCAAGTCTAGAATGGGCCTTAGGCCCCCTGTGTTTTTTGGGACCAAAAAGCATCGGGAGTAGAACCCTTTACCACTGAGGTGGTGGGGTACTGGTTCCACGGTTCTGTCCCTGATGAGGCCTGCGAGTTCCTGCAGTAGCAGGACCTGGTGCAGGGGAGTCTGAGGGGGCTCTCCTGGAAAGAAAGGGGGAGGCATCTGGTTCAGGTGGAGGTAGCCTTCTTTGACCACCTGGAGGGCCCAGGTGTCAGTGGTTATGGCAGGTCACCGATGGACAAAATGGATCAGATGCCCCCCTGTTGGCAGCTGCTCCCCCACAGGAGAAGCTATGCTCAGGGCATCAAAATCCCGACCCAGTCTGAGCAGGGGCCGGGGTCTGGGTCTTGAATCCCTTAGATTTGCCTTGGTAACCCTGTTGTGAGGTCTGGGAGGCCTGGTATTTGGGGTAACCTCGATAAGGCTGGCCCTTTCTGTGAAAAGGGGGCCTCTTCCCCAATGGTTTCTTCTTGGGGAGGGTGGAGGCCTTTCCTAGAGAGCAGAGTCCTCGTGAGGAACTCTGTCTCGATCTCCGCCGCCTTTTCCTCCATCGGTTTGCCAAAGAGTTTTGGTAGAGGCAGAGGATGTCAAGGAGTTTCTCCTGGACCCACTGCTTGAAGTCTGATGCATGAAGCCAGGCTTTGCATCAGGCACCGACGCCTGCGGCGGCCACCCTCGCGTTGGACAAAACTGTCGGTAGGTGGCCCAAGACATGTACTTTGAGCACTCCCCAATGCACTTCGTAAGGGTTTGGAATCGCTGGAGGTGATCTCCACTGAGACCCGCTGAGAAACCCGCAAGTTCCTTTGCCAGTTCTCTGAGATACATGCTGATATACCGCTAGTAGGCTTGGATTCGGCAACCCAGCATTGAGCCCTGGCAGCATTTGCACCCAAGGGCGCAGGATTCCTGCTCAGGGGTACAAAGGAGTGAGTCTTTGGACTTTTCTGCTGGTACATGATCGACTACCACCATAGAAGTATGTGGGAGTGCACTTTCTGGAAGCCGTAGCCCCGCTGGACCCGGTACATGATGTTGAGGCATGGCCTCCTTAGATGGAGCCTCATACTGGAGGATTTGAAGCTCCTCCATACGAGGGTCCTCCTCCGACTCAGTGGTGAGGGAGAAGGCTTTTGCTATGTCCCAAAGAAACTTGAGGAACGATGTGTCCTTGGGCAGGGACCGGCACCGCGATGCCGGGGAGATGGGACCGACGGAAGGTCGTGGTGTTTACACCTCTCCAGGGAAGCCTCGTCTTCAGACTCCCAGTCTGAGTAATCGGTCGAGGACCAATGGTGCCTGGGGTACAGGGCCCGGGTCGGGTCCTCAGCGACCCACAGTGGCTGGAGCCACAAGTGTTTGCTGGGGAGTATCTTGCTCCAGAGGACCAGGAGCAGACTCAAGACTCGGGGCTCGAGGATTGTCTCATTGGCCCAGGAGTCTGAGGTTGAGGTCAAGGTCCCCATGGTCTCGGCGTGAGCACCGGCGGGACTGGGCATCAATGCCTGATGAGAGGCAAGGAAGACAGTGGCACTGCGTTCCAATGCCATCATCCTGGCTTCCCACTCAGGAGTTGCAGCCTTCGGTGGGGACATCAGGGTGACCGGGTCTGGCAAGGAGAGGAAGTAGTCGATGGGACAGGCCTCAGAGGTCCGTGACCAGTCACCAGAGGCCTCGGCATCTGTTCTGGGCACCTTTGACGACTGCTCTGACTCCTTGGGTACCCTCCATGGTTTATGGGACCTGGCACAAGACTTGCCGAATGTGTCCGAGTCCTAGGATGAGGTCCTCAAGGATTTCTTCCGGGGAACCCTTGTTGGAGTGTCTGCGGACCCAATAAGGCGCCACGGGGGCTTTACGCGACTCCGAGGATCTCTGCGGCACCTTAGAATGCAAGGCTATCAGGGATACCGGGGCAGAATCTGACCTGTGGAAGATGTAGTCTTGCTTCTGCCAACGACTTTGGATGGTCATCACAGACATTTTTTTTACACAGGGTGCAGACCTCTGGGTCATGTTTGGCACCTAGATACCAGAGGCAGCAGTCATGTGTATTGGTGAGGGACATGTTCTTTGTGCACCAATCACACTTTTTGAACCTACTGGCAATTGGGGCAAAAAGGACCCCTGTGAGGTATAAGACCCTCAATGTGGCCGGCCAGTGGTTAGAAAAAGGCACGAAACCACACTAGAACAAAAACACAAAAAATGGTTCTGAGACTCGATGCTGGGGCAACAGGGCTCGGAGGCGTGAAAGGGACCGGTGACAGCAGAGAAAGGCAGGCAGTTTTATGCAAAGAATCTAATTTTTCTGGGGAAAAGAAAGACGTACGTCTGTTGGGCTCCACAGAAAAAGGGAGAATGAGTAAGATGGCACCCTTAGGCTGGAGGGGGACCATGCATGCTTCGTGGCAACTCCCAAAAGCTTTCTTTCAAAACTGGGGAGATGCTTCCGTGGGGCTCCGTCGGCGCAGTCACCCATATGTGAGGACTGACTTCCTGCTTGTTCCCAGAGAAAGGGCTATTGGGTAAAGTTTCCCTATTTGTGGATGATACCAGAATCTGAAATAGGATAGAGACAGTGGAAGCTGAAAATAATATGAGGAGAGATCAACCAAGAATGGTCTAGAATTTGGCAGTTAAGAATTAATGCTAAAAAACCCCCACAATCATGCATTTGGATACAAAAAGCAAAAAAAGGAGTATAGGAGGTGAAGTACTTCCATGTATGAAAGAACAGCAGGATCCAGTGGAGGGGGGAGGGACACAGCTAATTATCTTAAGGTGGCTAAACAGATAGAAAGGGTGACAGCAAAAACCAGGATGCTTGGGTGCATAGGGAGAGGAATGGCAGCAGGAAGAAGGTGACAGTGCCCCTTTATGTGTCTCTGATGGTAGAATCTCTATGGATTGAAATTCCATGTAAAAAGGGAAGGCGATGGCAGAGGGGGTGTACTACCGACCGCCTGGCCAAAATGAACAAATGGATGATGAAATGCTCAAAGAAATCAATGAAGCTAATAACAATGGGAGATTTCAATTACCCCAGTATTGACTGGACAGTGTCAAGGCAGGACATGCTGGGGAGATAAAGTTTCTAGATGAAGTAAATGACTGCTTCTTGGAGTAGCTGGTTCATGAACCAACAAGAGGGGAACCCATTTTGGACCTAATCCTTAGTGGTACACAAGATCTAGTACAAGAGATAAGGGTGTTGGGGCCACTTAGCAATAATGATCACACTTGATTTCATAAATGGAGGGAGGATGGCAAGGAAATCCACAGTACTTTCTGTTAACTTTCAAAAGGGAGACTGATAAAATGAGGAAAAAAAAGTTAAGAAAAAACTAAAAGGAGCAGCTACAAAGGTTAAAGATTTACATCAAGCATGGGACGTATTGCTCTTGGTAGAATGGCTATGAAGGACAGACAAGATTCTCAAGAGCAGAGATGTCTCTCTCCATACAAAGATTTGATTTATCCAGGCTATGGTGTTTTCAATAACGTCATATAGATGTGAAAAATGGACAGTGAAAATGATAAACAGGAAGAAAATTGATGCCTTTGAACTTTGGTGCTGGTGACGAATACTGTGTATACCATGGATTGCCCGAAGAATAAACCAGTCAGTACTAGAGAAGATCAAACCTAAGCTTTCCTTAGAAGCTCAGATGAAAAAACTTTGACTTTCATACTTTAGACACATCATGCGAAGAGAGAGATCACTGGAGAAAGACATAATGCTTGGCAAGGTAGGTGGTCACTGCAAAAGAGGAAGGCCGGCAATGAGATGGATCGATACAATAACAGCAGCTATGGATATCACTCTATCAACAATGAGCCACTTGGCTACAGACCAAACAAAGTTTAGGTCAACTATCCAGAGGGTTGCCAGGAGTAGATACAGACTCGATGGCACAACAACATGGGCATTGTTTAAAAACACTATCTTAGAAGCCCAGACCAACTATATTCCATGCTTTAATTAAGGTAGAAGGAAGTCCAAAAAAATGCCAGCACTGTTTAAAGGAGAGGTCAGAGAGGCTATTGTAGCCAAAAAAGCATCTTTCAGGAAATGGAAGAAGCCAGATGATGAAAACAGGAAAACAACATAAGCACTGGCAAGTTAGATGCAAGGCATTGATAAAGCAGGCAAAGAGAGAATTTGAGAAGAAGCTTGCTGTGGAAGCAAAAACGCATAATAAAGACTTTTTCAAGTACATTCGTAGTAAAAAAAACCCTGCAAGAGTCAGTTGGACCATTGGATGATAGAGAAGTAAAAGGGGCACTAAGAGGGAATAAGGCCATACTTCGCTGGTCCTGCACACTGGAACTCTCTCCCCTCCTCCCTCCGCCTGGAACCACAATTTGCAGTCTTTAAACAAAACCTTAAAACCCATCTTTTTTCACTGGCATTCAATATCCCCTCTCCTTCTGTATGAGCCCGCTCTCGTTGTACCTACCTACCTGTTGTATCCTGTCCCGTACCCCCTGCATATTATCCTTCTGTCCTTTACAAAATTGTATACTTCTTTTCCTTTTCTGGCCATGGCCGAAGTTTTTATGTATTATGTTTTTTTTTTTATGCTTTGCATAATTTATGTATTTTATGAATTTTTTTATGTATTTTAATACCTGTACACCGCTTTGATTACCCCAGAAAGGCGGTTTTTATCAAATAATTAAACCTTAAACCTTATAGTGGAGAGACTGAATGAATTCTTTGCTTGAGTCTTTACTGAAGATGATGTAGGGAAGTTATCCATGACTAAAATGGTGTTTAAAAGTGATGCATCGGAAGAATTGAAAGAAATATTGATAAACTGGGACGATATAATACAACTATTTGATAGACTAAACAGCAGCAAATCACCTGGATTGGATGGTATACCCATGAGGGTGTTGAAAGAAATGAAATATGAGATTGCCGACCTACTATTAGTAATCTGTGAATTTCAATAAAATCATCTGTAGTACCTGAATATTGGAGAATGGCCAATGTAACGCCAATTTTTAAAAAGAGTTCTAGGGGTGATCCAAGAAACTACAGGTAGCGAGTGACATCAGTACTGGGCAAAACAATAGAAACCATTATAAAGTACAAAATCACTGAACATGTACTAAACATAGTCATGGTTTAACGAGAGAAAGCCGACATGGCTTTAGCCAAGGAAGGTCTTGTCTTACTAATCCGTTAAATGTTTTTTGAAGGTGTAAATAAACAGGTAGACAAAGATGAGCCGGTGGTTATGGTGTATCTGCATTTTCAGAAAGCCTTTGACAAGGTGCCTTATGAGAGACTCTTGGAGGAGTTAAAAAGTCATGGAACAGGAGGCAGTGTATTATTGTGGATCAGGAACTGGTTAAAAGATAGAAAGCAGGGTAGGGCTGAATGATCAATTTTTCCCAATGGAGAAAGGTGAATAGTGGAGTACCCCAGGGATCTGTGCTGGGTCCGCTGCTTTTTAACATATTCGTAAATGTCCTGGAAATGGGAACAACAAGTGAGGTGGTCAAATTTGCAGAGGACACAAAATTATTCAAAGTTCTTAAAACCCAAGAGGATTGTGAAAAATTGCAAGAGGACCTTGACAAATTGGAAGACTGGATGTTCAAATGGCAGATGAAATTTAATATGGACAAGTGCAAAGTTATGCACCTAGGAAAGAACAACCCTAACTACGGCTACACGATGCAAGGTTCCACATTAGGAACAACCATCACCCAGAAAAAAGATTTAGGCCTCATCATGGATAACGTTGAAACCCTCACCCCAGTGTGCAGTGGGGGTCAAGAAAGCAAATAGAATGCTAGGAATCATAAAGAAAGGAATGTAGAATAAAACAAAGGATATTATAATGGCTCTGTATCATTCCATGATGCAGCCGCACTTTGAATACTGTATGCAATTCTGGTCACCGTATCTTAAAAAGGATATAGCGGAATTAGAAAAGGTACAGAGAAGAGACACCAAAATGGTAAAGGGGATGGAATGATACCCCTATGAGGAGAGGCTGAAAAGGTTAAGGCTTTTCAACCTGGAAAAGAGACGGCTGAGGGGAGATAAGATAGAGATTTATAAATTAATGAATGGAGTGGAACGGGTAAACGTAGATCGATTGTTTATGCCATCAAAAAGTAGAAAGAGTAGGGGACATGCAGTGAAGCTACAGTATAACCCGTTTAAGACTAATAAGAGAAAATATTTTTTTCACTCAACGCGTAATCAATCTCTGGAATATGTTACCAGAGGATGTAGTAAAAATTGTTGGTGTAGTTCCTGAAGGAAAGGTTCATAAACCATTATTAAAGAGGATCCATGTAATTCACTGCTTGCCCCAATACAAGCATTATGGAATCTGTGTGTCTTTTTGGGAAAGTGCTAGGTACTTGTGACCTGGATTGGCCATTGTTGGAAACAGGATACTGGGCTTGATGGACCATGGTCTGACCCAATATGGAATTTCTTATGTTCTTACGTACTATGTGCAGTCCTAGAAACCAATCTTCAGAAAGGTATAAACTGCTAGGGACTGTGGAGTCAGTGCAGAGAGCAGCTACAAAACTGGTCAGTGGTCTTCATCAAAACATATGGAGACAGACTTAAAGATATCTGTTGTTGTTAAGTGCCATCGAGTTGGTGTCGACTCCTGGCGACCCTCTGGATAGTTGATCTAAACTTTGTTCGCTCTTCAGTCAAACAGCTCATTGTTGATAAAGTGGTATCCATAGCTGCTGTTATTGTATCGATCCATCTCATTGCCAGCCTTCCTCTTTTGCAGTAACCTTTTACCTTGCCAAGCAAGTAGTAGCCTAATGGTTAGAGCACTGGCTTGGGAGCCAAAAGAACAGGGTTCGATTCCCGCTAGCACTCCTTGTGGCCTTGGGCAAGTCACTTAACCCTCCATTGCCTTAAACAATTCCAAGTTGTCAATGTCCCTATTTAATGTACACTAACAAGTTTAAGTTACAATGTAAACCACTGACTGAAATGATAAAGTGGTATAAAAAACCTGTTAAATAAATAAAATAAATGTCTTTCTCCAATGATCTCTCTCTTCATATGATATGTCCAAAGTATGAAAGTCTTGTCATCTGAGCTTTTAAGGAAAGCTTAGGCTTGATCTCCTCTAGTATTGACTGGTTTGTTCTTCGGGAAGTCTACAGTATACACAGTATATGTAGCCAGCACCATAATTCAAAGGCATCAATTTTCTTCCTGTCTATCTTTTGCACTGTCCAACTTTCGCATCCATATGACATTATTGAAAATACCATGGCCTGGACAAGTCAAATCTTTGTATGGAGAGAGACATCTCTGCTCTTCAGGATCTTGGTCCTTCTTGCCATTCTACCAAGAATAATAGGTTGTCAGATTTCTTGAATGCTAGTCTTTTCTTTATTGATTGTTGATCCAAGTAAGTTAAAAGCTGACAATTATTTCAATTTCTTCTCCATCAATGATTAACTTATTGATTTTGCCAGTTGTCAGGATCTTTGTCTTCTTAACATTAAGGTGCAGACCCATTTTAAGACTATATTCCTTGATCATGAGAAGCAAATGTTTCAAATCGTCTTCACTTTCAGCCAGAAATGTATCATCAGCATAGGAAAGGCTGTTGATGAGTCTTCATACCTCTGTCGTCTTCATACAGTCCTGCTTCTCTGATAAGTTGTTCTATATATAAATTAAAGAGGAAGGGTGAAACTATGCAGCCTTGCCGTACACTTTTGCTGATTTTAAACCATTCTGTTTCTCCTAGTTCCATTTGAACTGTTGCTTCTTGATCAACGTAAAGGTTGTACAAGAGAAACATCAGGTGTTAAGGTATACCCATGCCTCTTAATGTGGCCCAGAGTTTCTCCTGGTTTACACAGTCAAAAGCCTTGCTGTAGTCAATAAAACATATGGATATACTTTTGGTATTCTTTTGTCTTTTCAAGGATCCATCTCAAATCCGCGATGATGTCTCTGTATGTACTTTAAAAGAAAGGAAGTAAAGGAGATACGATGGTGAAATTAGGCCTTACCTGCTAATTTTCTTTCCTTGAATTTCCAGTCCAGTCGAGAATCCAGGGTTTTGTCACACCTCCAGCAGATGGAGAATGAGCATTCTAACTTCTGTGATGTCACCACATAAGGGACTGAACCCTCCCCCAGAAGTCAGTAAGATACTTCCCAAGCAGTAACAACCAACCAGAGAGACTTCTACAAGTCCCACAATATATCTACAAGTGAAAACCTCTTTAAGATCTTGATATCACAGGGAACGTCCTCCAGGAAACACCTGGCCAAAAACTCTTAAATTCCTCCGGAGGGAAACACAAACCCTGTGCCTGCCACCTAGACAACTCCTGCCGGGCCCTGCAAAAGCTGAATGAACAAGCGGGTTCTGGACTGGACTGGAGGGACTCAAGGAAAGGAAATTAACAGATGAGGCCTAAGTTCACCTTCCATAGTGTCCCTCCAGTCCAGTCCAGACGTACCAGAGCAGTACTTAAGTATGGGATGGACCAGTGAGCCCGGCCTGCAGCAGCCATGCCCCTACTCATCCTCCTGCACCTGCACATCCAAGCGGTAATGCCGCACAAAGAAATGTAGCGATGACCAAATGGCTGCCTGACAATTGATCAGCGGAACCAAGCTGGCCTCCGCCCAAGACACAGCTTGCACTCAAGGTGGACTGCGCCCACAAACCAGCTAGCAGAGGCTTCCTGTGTAACAAGTACGCATATGCAATCACCTTCCTGAGCCTTCTAGGCTGTCTCTCCCCACCAAGGCCCATCCAAGAGGACAAACAGATCAGACTTCCTGAAAGACTTGGTACACTTGAGATAGCGCTTGAGTATTCTGCGCATATCGAGCAAATGCAAGCTGTCATCATTTGAACCAGTAAAGGTCAGAAGCACAATGACCTGATTGACATGGCACGCCGACACCACCTTGGGCAGAAAGGTCGAGACCGTACACAATGTGGTCTTCTCTCCTGACAGCAGCAAAAAGGGCTCTCTGCATAATAGAGCCCCGGCACCACCAAACAAATGGGTGGCCGCAATTTCTTCACCGCAAACAAGAATCTGGCTACATCTGGATGTGCCGCCAGGGAGACTCCCTGCATCCCCCCCCCCCCCCCCCCGGATAACACACCAGTGCCACCATTTAGACACGCAAAGAATTTAAGGCCAGATCCTTCTCCACCCCAGCCTGAAGAAATGCCAGGATGTCCGGCAGTGCCACCAACATGGCCTGTATGCCATTACCTGCACACCAGTCCACAAACACCCACCACAAATGGATATAAGATAAGGAAGTTGACAGCTTACGCACCTAAACAAGGTGGCTATCACCTGTGATGAATATATTCTCTCTCAGCTGTGCTTTCTCAAGAGCCAAGTTGTAAACAAGAATCTATTCACCTCAAGCATGAGAATGGGACCTTCAGATAAGAGGGCGCTGCGTGGTGGCAGACGCCAAGGCTCTTCCGCTGAGAGACAGGTCAAGTCCGCATATGAAGTATGACGAGGCAGTCTGGAACTACAATCACCACCAGACCTTGATGCTCCTCTATCCTCTGGAGCACCCTGCTAATCAGAGGCCATGGGGGAAACACAGAGAAGACCCTGCATCAGCCAGGGCTGCGCTAGCGCATCAAGCCTTTCAGACATCTTTTCGTGTCTTCAACTGAAGAACTAACTGATCTTCGCGTTAGTGGCAACGCCATGAGGTTCATCACTGGTGTCCCCCAGTGCTGTGTTATGCCGATGAACACGGACGCCTCCAGTGCCCACTCCCCTGGATCTAACCATTAGCGGCTGAGGAGATTAGCCTGAACATTCTCCTTGCCCGCAACATGCACTGCTAACAATGTAAGGAGATTCAGCTCCGCCCAGTGAAGAAATGTGCTAATATCGCACTCCCTGTGCCCCCTTGATGATTGATGTATGCCACTGTCGTAGAATTATCTGAGAACACATGCACTGCCTTCTGCGACACCAAAGTCTGGAAGGCCTGCAGCACCAAGAGGACCATCCTCATCTCGAGGCAATTGATCGACCACAGCTTCTGCTCCACTGACCAACATCCTTATGCTATCTGCGAGAGGCAAAGAGCTTCCCAGCCAGCTAGGCTGGCGTCTGTTGTCATCACTGTCCAGTCTGGAGGTTCCTAGGGCATGCCCGCCTGGAGATTTGCTGAATTCAACCACCAATTCAGATTGAGCTGGACCTCTAAGGGACACAAGAGGCATCAGGCGAGAGAACGATGTTGTGGCGACCAACACGACAATAGGGACCATTGCTATGATCGCATATGCGCTCAAACCCAGGGCACGAAGTCTCCCATCGCTGCCATGGACCCCAGCACCTGATGTCCATGCAGATAGAGCCCACTGCCAAAGCAAACACTGAATCTATCCCTGGATCTTCTGGATCTGCTCCTGCAGGAGGAAGATGCACCTGACCCATGTGTCGAAACGCACACTCAAATACATGAAATCCTGTGTCAGAATCAGCAAGCTCTTGTCGAGGTTGACTACCCAGCCGAGGCCATGCAGGAGATCCAACGCTCCCTGTGTGCTGGCATGGCTCTCCTCCAAGGATTTTGCCAGGGTCAGTCTTCATATATAGGGGAGAACCAATACTCCCTTGCGATGTGCCACTGCTAACACGACCATTATTTTGGTGAAAATCCACAGAGCCATTGCCAAGCCGAAAAGGTAGAGCTTGAAATTGGTAATGCCCCATGAGGACCGCATACCGCTGATGCTCTGCCTAACTGGGTGCCTGCAGGTACACTTCCATGAGATCCAAAGCTGCTCACCCTGACTACTGCAATTATGGAACACAAGGCTTCCATGCAGAAATGAGGATATGTGGAGATCTCTACTGACATACTTGAGATAGAGGATGGGACTAAAAATCTCTTCCTTCTTGGGCACCACGAAGAAGATGAACAACTATGCCCCACCCCCACTGCCTTTCTGGAACGGGCACCGTGGCATCCAACTGCAAGAAATGCTGCAGAGTGTCCATAACTGCTTGCCGCTTCATCAGAGCCTTGCACGGAGACAATAGAAAATAGTTGGCAAGAGGACACATGAATTCTAGCACATCTTTGTCGCATATTACCTCCAGCACTTACTTAATTGGAGGTGATCTAGACCCAGACGGTATAAAACTGAAAGAGCCTGCCACCCACTGGAATGACCTCTGTCCGAGTCCCCCTGATGATTTATGGTTATCTTTATTTGATATACTGATAAAGATGTAAAACAAACTGTGTGCCTTCTTGGAAGCGCTAATGGCTGTTGCCTGATAGCTGCAGTTGGCCCCTTGACCTCCATGAAAAGACTGACCCCATGGGAGCAAACCATCCCCGCTGATAAGGAGCAAACCAGATGGTCTGAAACCACCATTTCTGAACTACCCTCACGCTAACCTCAAAGCCTGTTTCAGCAGAGTCTCCATCTCCTTATCTTGAGTGTCCCTGAGGACTGCTCTGCCCTCGACAGGCATTGTGGTCTTCTCGGTGACCGTGGAGACCATAGCATCCACCTTTGGAACCTTCAGCAAGTCTTTCTCCATCACAGAAATGGGGTACAAGCAGGCCATTGCCCAGCCGCTGGCACCTGCCACTCCAGCTCCATTATCTGTTTGAGGGTCCAGAGGACCAGGAAAGCTGTCTCCTCAGTCCAGATGCCCTAGAGCAGTGGGTCCACTAGTGGAAACTCTTGCTCCTTCACCAACTGCAAAATGTGTAACGTTGCCAGGAAGTCAGAAATAAGAGGAGTCAGCTCCTCCTGACCAAAAACCCGAACTATACTGGGGTCTTCTCACGGCGGGATCTCACCTTCTTCTAATTTCGCAGCCCCATTTTGCTGCCCTTGTACATAAGGCCCTTGTAGAGGGTCCTCTGAATCCTCTGAGGTTCCTGAGACAACCTCTAGATCCAGATTCCCCAGCTCCTGGTTCCCCACAGCCCCCAAGGGCGAGGGGGGAATCAATCACCAGCTGCCCCTTCTTTGGCCAACCTCAGAGGCACTGATTTTGACCTTCATGCTCCTCCCTGGCCCTATTTTAAACAGGAGGCCCGGTGGAGAAGTAATACAAAATCCAATATAAATGGTAAGGCTCCAGGCTGTTTCAGTTCGCTGTGCCGCCCTCGGGTCTGGTCAGAACGTCTGTGGGAAAGCATAGGAACTGAATCCTGACCTCCCACAGCGTCCAGTAATGGAGGACTTGACTCACTCAAAATGGCTGTGATTCACACCGAAACTATAGGAGCTGCTGCCTGCAAATGAGCCTCCCTGGCCTCAATTCGGGCTGCCTCTAAGCTCTCTCTCAGATCCCAAATTCGTCTCCCACAGTCCTTCTCCTGCAGCACGGTCCTCTGACTTATAGTTGCCGCAGAAGCTAGGCACAGAGAGATGGCCCTTTTTCAGCCCACAAGCTGCACAGATGGGCTTAGGCATGCTGCTGCCCGACAAAGAAAACAAATTCAACGATCCCACATGACCATTTGCAAATGACGCCAACACGAGTTCTCCCCTCAGAGTACTCGCCTGCCAGAACTCCTGTTCATGGCTTATGTTTATGCAATTTATTGATATACCGTAACCCAGGCCAAAGGGCATCAGAGCAGTTTACAATCACTACAAGCAGGTACTGGATACATTCCCTTGTCCACAAAGAGCTCACAATCTACATGTGTACCGGAAGCAATGGAGGGTTAAGTGGCTTACCCAAGGCCTCAAGGAGTGCCTATAGGACTAGAAACCCCAGTCCCTCTGGCCTGAGATTGCTGTCCCCCAGGTGGGAATCGAACCCCTTGCCCTCCGGTCTGACGTACCTTGTACTAACCACTAGGCCACTCCTCCCACTTCTTACTCTGTGACTGAACCTGGAGGTCTGGTGTGGAGGAAGCAAACACCGCATAGCTCAGGCTCAGCCCACAGAAGATGTCAGAACAGTGCCTCGCGAGTCCCTCAGCACTGTCTTACACCCAAGAAACCCTTCACCGACTTAACTGCTGTGGTTTCCCGACTTACGGCACGGACCAAGCTTAAAAGGGGGAACAAAGCTGCCCCAAATGAAGTGCCTGAGCTCCTATCAAGCTATCAACTTTGTTCAGACCTTACTGTCCTTCATGTATTTTACGGTCTCAGGATGCTCAGTTATTAGTAGTTCCTTCCTTTAAAAAGATTCATTTTCAGTCATTACATAAGAGAATTTTCTTATGAGTGCTCAATTGATTTGGAATTCTCTCCCTAATGAGTTACGTTTTGAAGTAGAGCTGATAGTCTTTCAGCAAAAATTGAAATCTTATTTATTCCAGCCTTTCTTGGATTTGTTTGATAGGTAGGTGAAGTACATCAGGCAACTTTGTCTGTGGTGCAATAATGATTCAGTTTATGTTCTATATGGTAGTCGTCTTAGTTTTATTTTAGAATGATTTGTTTTTAAATTCATATTGTATGAGTTTACTGCTTGTTATGATGAATTGTGTATATTTTTTTGTTACCCACCTTGGTTACTGTGCGGGCTATAAATATTTTTAAACAAATAAATTGAAACTATCCCTAGTTGACTCACAAAGAGGAACAGGCTAAATCCTAGGCAATATCTAACCCGCTTTTCTTAATCATATTTTTTTAACCTATCCCTAACAGAAATACCCTTCAGTGCAGCCCAGACTGCACCGATGCCCCACCTGCTGGAGACAGACTGCTGACTGCCAAGGGAGAGTTTGACCCCTTATGTGGTGACATCACAGAATTTAGAATGCTCAGTCTCCATTTGCTGGAAGTGGGACAAAAGCCTGGAGTCTGGACAGGACTGGAGGGACGCTATGGAAAGAGACATTTCAATACTCCCCATGCCTGGACTTAGAAGTGAGGTTCACGCCTGTCATCGTATGCACAAAACTAACCTATTTGGAGAAACTGCCCCTAAAAGCACAAGAGGAGGGCCTCTTTCAACGGAAAGGAGGCTGTGGAACAAAGGGTCAAAGATGAAGATGAAAGGGGATAGACTCAGGAATAATCTAAGAAAATACTTCTTTATGGAAAGGGTGGTAGATGTATGGAATGGCCTCCCAATGCAGATGAGGACTGAATCTGAATTTAAGCAGCAAGGAAGAAGCACAGAGGATCTCTAAGGGGGAGAAAGGGACTGAAGAGCTTACTAGTTTACCTGGATAGGCCATGTGGTCTTAATCTGGACTGTTACTATACGGGGCAGAGAGAACATGCTAGGCTCTACATGATGCATGGGTGACCTGCGTTCTCGGCCTCACAGCAGGTGCACATGTATCTGGTTCTGGAGGTGACATGATCTGTGCTTGCTGGCTGATTAGCCCTACTCTGGTTTCAGGGGGAGACTGGAAAACCCCTATTGTTTGTGGGAATGAAGGCCTGTGGCGCTGCGGGTCCTCAAGGGTCAGGAAGAAACAGTCAGACCGAAAAGTGCATGCATACAAAATAACCACTCTCACTTCTTTTCTTCTACCCCACAGCATTTGCTTTTCACATGCTGCTGCAATTCACAAACAATAATCTGTTTAATATTTAGGGTTTTTTTCCACTTTCCAACAAGTGTGTGTGTTCATATGCCATAGAAACCCCCTGCTGCAGTATCCGGTACCTCACCTTGGCACCACAATCTGTCTGCCCGCTGCAGCACCCAAACTACAAACAAAATGCCTCACTTCAGGGAAAATGGCAAAGAGCAAAATCTTCTTTTAGGTCCAGTCCTCCAGACAGCCAACGCTCTGCTCCTCACGCCAAAGGTGTGGCCACTTGACTCGGTTCAGACCACGCACAGTGCACTCGGGCCCTTGGGAGTCAGCTGCAAGTCCTTTTCAGGCCTCCCGTGCTCTCTCCACATCTAGCTGAGCAGCACCAGGGTTGCATGAACTGCAAAGACCTGTCACCACTCAGTGCTGCAGAACCTTAACAAACTAGGTCAACCCTCCCTAACATTCATTCAAGCTAGGCAGAAATAAATAGATTTTGACGACAGCTCGTTCTTTGTACTATGGAGATGTGGCAAGGAGAGAGCACCTGGGAGGCAGGCAGCAGCAGTCCATTCAGGGGGGCTTAGGATCCGGATGGCTCTTCAGTTTGTGGAACTTGACACTATCCAGCTTCTCAAAGGGCTTCCCACAATGCTCACAGGTAAAGTGGTACTGCACCTCTGTTACATGTTTCTTCATGTGCCAATTCAGAGATGCCCGCTGCCGGCACTGATAGCCGCAGATTTCACACCTGCCAGACAGAGAGAGAGAGAGAGATTAGGGGGGGGCAGGGTCAGCCAGAGGCAACAGAGAGAGAGATTAGGGGGGTGGGGGGAAGGAGGGTCAGCCAGAGGCAAGAGAGAGAGAGAGAGAAGGGGGGGGGGGGGGAAGGAGGTCAGACAGACAGAGAGAGAGAGAGAGAGGATTGGGGGGGGGGGGGAGGGAGGTCAGCCAGAGACAGAGAGAGAGAGAGATTAGGGGGGGGGGGAAGGAGGTCAGCCAGAGGCAAGACAGAGAGAGAGAGAGAGATTAGGGGGGGGGAGAGGGTCAGACAGAGGCAAGAGAGAGAGACATAGATTGGGGGGAGGGTTAGGCCAGAGGCGAGAGAGAAGAGAGAGAGAGAGAGAGAGAGATAGGGGGGGAGGAGGTGCCAGAGGCCGAGAGGGAGAGAGAGAGGGGGGGGAGGGGGAGAGAGGAGAGAGAGCGAGAGAGAGATTAGGGGGGGGGGGGGGAGAGGTCAGCCAGACAGAGAGAGAGCAGATTAGGGGGGGGGGGGAGGATCAGCCAGACAGAGAGAGAGAGAGATTAGGGGGGGTGGGAGGATCAGCCAGAGAGAGAGAGAGAATCGAGAGAGATAGAGAGAGAAGGGGGGGGAAGGAGGTCCATGCCAGAGGCAAGACAGAGAGAGAGAGAGATTAGGGGGGGGGGGGAAGGAGGACAGCCAGAGGCAAGACAGATAGATTGGGGAGGGGGTGGGGGGGGGGGGGGGAGGATCAGCCAGAGGCAAGAGAGAGAGAGCGAGATTAGGGGGGGGGGGGGGGTCAGCCAGAGGCTGAGAGAGAGAGATTGGGGGGGAGGGCAGCCAGAGGCAAGAGAGATGAAGAAGAGAGAGATGGGGGGGGGGGGAGGGTCAGCCCAGCCAGAGGCAAGAGAGAGAGAGAGAGAGAGAGATTATGGGGGGGGGGGGGAGGTCAGCCAGACAGAGAGAGAGAGATTAGGGGGGGGAGGATCAGCCAGAGGAAAGCAGCCAGGAAGAGATAGATAGGGGGTGGAGGCAGCCAGAGGCAAGAGAGAGGAGAGAGAGAGATGGGGAAGGGGGGGAAGGTCAGCCAAGAGAAGAGAGAGAGAGAGAGAGGTTAGGGGGGGTGGAGGTCAGCCAGAGGCAAGAGATAGAGAGAGAGATTGGGGGGGGGGGGAGGAGGTCAGCCAGACAGAGAGAGAGATAGATTAGGGGGGGGGGAAGGAGGTCAGCCACAGGCAAGACAGAGAGAGAGAGAGATATTAGGGGGGGAGAGGGTCAGCCAGAGGCAAGAGAGAGAGAGAGAGAGATTGGGGGGGGAAGGTCAGCCAGCCAGAGAGAGAGAGAGAGGAGAGAGAGAGAGGTTAGGGGGGGGAGGAGGTCAGCCAGAGGCAAGAGAGGAGAGAGAGAGAGAGAGATTGGGGGGGGGGGAGGGGTTCAGCCAGAGATTGGGGAGGGAGGGTCAGCCAGAGGCAAGAGAGAGAGACAGAGATTAGGGGGGGAGGAGGTCAGCCAGAGAGAGAGAGAGAGAGAGAGAGAGAGAGAGAGATTAGGGGGGGGGAGGGTCAGCCAGAGGCAAGAGAGAGAGAGAGAGGGGGGGAGGAGGTCAGCCAGAGGCAAGAGAGAGAGACAGAGATTGGGGGGAGGAGGTCAACCAGAGGCAAGAGAGAGAGAGACAGAGATTAGGGGAGGGGGAAGGAGGTCAGCCAGAGGCAAGAGAAAGAGACACATCCAGTTCCACCAGAAGCCACAATGCAATGACTCTTGGTGGCCCAGCAGTCCCTGGGCTTTCTTGGCAAGGTGTGACCAGACGCAGATTGCCAGACCTTTCTTTTGAGGCAATTGGAAGGGGGGGGGGAGGATGGTAAAGTGACTTGCTCAAGGCCATAAGAAGTGCCAGTAGGAATCAAACCCTGATCTCTTGGTCACCAGGCTGCAGCTCTCTTCCGCTTTTGGAAGCCACACCTATCAGGGAAGGGAGAGGGGTGAAGCACAGTCAGCTGGTCAGCAGCATGTCCAGGGCTGGGAACTTGCCTAATGCATGCCACACACTGCTTGTGTTAGGGATTCAGCATGGCCTAAGCTCACACACAAAGCATTAAATTCAAACAACAAAGCGAAGGCGACATCCAAAAGCTTCAAGAGGCCAGTTTTCTCCAGCAGATGTACTCTTACCGAAAGGCTAAGCTACAAGAGGCGGTGCTGTGGGGTGCATGTCCTCGCAGAACAAGTTTCCATGGAAGACACAGCAGGTGCTGCTGAAGAGGAGAGGCTCTCTCCTGGGTAAAAGATGTCACTTCATCTTGTAAACTCTTCTGGATGTTAAGAAATTACAGACTTGCCTGCTCCCCTGCAGAGCAGGCACTAGTGGGAACATTTTAATGCCTCCGAGATGAGAGGGGTTTGGACTTACTGTAGAGGTGTCTCTCCCGTGTGGGTCCTTCGATGCACCTCCAGATGGTTCTTTCTCTTGAAGGATTTCCCACAGGTCTCACAGATGAATTCCCGCACGCCTGCGGTGAGATAGGTAGCAAGAGAGAAAGTGCACGAGATCCATCTAATCCCACAAACACAGTGGCTCCAACCTCCCAACTGAGACAACCTCACACTGCAAATTGAGTGTGTTATGCACAAGAGTGGCTCCTCTCTATGGCTCGCAATGTGAATTAAGGGGGTTTTGACAATGAATTTCTGAGAGCATGACCTCTCTTACTCAGATGCATCTCATAGTGCAGTGCAAACACCACACTCTCTCGCTCCATAGTGGATGCAGGGAGGATGATCCCCAGGATCTAATCAGATCACATATAGCCTCAGGTGAGTGAACAGGCGGGTTACCTGAATGAATGATCATGTGTCGTCGGAGATGATTGGATAAATAAAACTTCTTCCCACAATCTGGGTGAGGACACACTTTTGTTTTCCCTTTCCGGTGTACAAGATTAACATGATTCTGAGGAGAAAGACAGAAGCAAGGACTGAATGCAGTAAACACTGCTACAAAGAACACCCCCCCCCCCCCCAAGCAATCACCACCACCACAGGAGAGCACAAGGTAGAGACCCCCACAAATCCACATCACCATCAAAGGACAGGCAGCGGCCGCACAAGGTAGAGAGACCCACAAACCCACATCACCACCAAAGGACAGGCAGCGGCCGCACAAGGTAGAGAGACCCACAAACCCACATCACCATCAAAGGACAGGCAGCGGCCGCACAAGGTAGAGACCCCCACAAACCCACATCACCATCAAAGGACAGGCAGCGGCCGCACAAGGTAGAGAGACCCACAAACCCACATCACCACCAAAGGACAGGCAGCGGCCGCACAAGGTAGAGAGACCCACAAACCCACATCACCATCAAAGGACAGGCAGCGGCCGCACAAGGTAGAGAGACCCACAAACCCACATCACCATCAAAGGACAGGCAGCGGCCGCACAAGGTAGAGACACCCACAAGCCCACATCACCATCACAGGAGAGGTAGCAGCAGCTGCACAAGGTAGAGAGACCCACAAGCCCACATCACCATCACAGGAGAGGCAGCAGCAGCAGCACAAGGTAGAGAGACCCACAAGCCCACGTCACCATCACAGGACAGGCAGCGGCCGCACAAGGTAGAGACACCCAGAAGCCCACGTCACCATCACAGGACAGGCAGCGGCAACACAAGGTAGAGAGACCCACAAATCCACATCACCATCACAGGACAGGCAGCAGCAGCACAAGGTAGAGACACCCACAAGCCCACATCACCATCACAGGACAGGCAGTGGTAGCAACAAGGTAGAGAGACCCAAAAGCCCACATCACCATCACAGGACAGGCAGCAGCAGCACAAGGTAGAGAGACCCACAAGCCCACATCACCATCACAGGACAGGCAGCAGCAGCACAAGGTAGAGAGACCCACAAGCCCACATCACCATCACAGGACAGGCAGCAGCAGCACAAGGTAGAGAGACCCACAAGCCCACATCACCATCACAGGACAGGCAGCAGCAGCAGCACAAGGTAGAGAGACCCACAAAACCACATCACCATCACAGGACATGCAGCGGCCGCACAAGGTAGAGAGACCCACAAGCCCATATCACCATCACAGGACAGGCAGCGGCAGCACAAGGTAGAGAGACCCACAAGCCCACATCACCATCACAGGACAGGCAGCGGCGGCCGCACAAGGTAGAGAGACCCACAAGCCCACATCACCATCACAGGACAGGCAGCAGCCGCACAAGGTAGAGACATCCACAAGCCCACATCACCATCACAGGACAGGCAGCGGCCGCACAAGGTAGAGAGACCCACAAGCCCATAGCTCCACCATAGGACAGACATTATACAGGCAGAGGCAATACAAGGTACATATACACACTAAAACACACACAGCCTCACTACAAGACAAGTAGAGTAGAAGCAGTGGCAGTGCCGTTACCTGGAAGCTGCTGAGTGCCACATAGACCTGACTGCATCCCTCATAGGGGCAGTGAAACATTTCCAGCATGCCATCAATGTCTGCCACACGACCCCGCTTGCTCCTCCTCCTGCAGGAAACAGGCGCATGAGTGTGATAGGATAAGACGTCTTGCTGACTTCTCCTGGACAGAGAAGCTATAGGCATGGCAGTCACAAGGTGTGGGCAAGTAGGGAACACACTGCCCTCTGAAGTCAGTCTATGTACGTGCAAACCCAAAAAGGAAGGGGGCAAACAAAGCAACACTTGTCCTGAGCATCATTTAGTCCAGTGACTGCCTTGGTTACAGGTCTTTAATCTGAACTTGCAGCTTAATCACCCCTCCCATCATATTTGCTTCCCTACATTCCCACAATGGACCTGTCCTGTCTCCCACAGCCACCGGCTACCAGCACCTGCAGTGCACCCCAGGCATTTACAGCAAGAAGCCACTAGTGCCATACTGCTCCTCCTGCCCCCAAAACATACCTCCCTCACTCCCCAAACCTGCAACCCCAGCCTTTCCCAATCCCTGTGCCAGTACTCACTTCCCAGTCTCTTTGGGAATCTCATAAATGATTGATGGCATCTGGGGGGTTTCAGACTTGTCCGAGCCAGACTCCATGCCCTCAGTGGCTGCATCTGGCACCTCAGGTTCCTCAAGTGCTTCCAGGGAAGGAGATGCTGCCACAGCTGGGGGGTTCTCTTCTCCATTACCTTCCTTACCGAGTACACACAGATCTTCTTTCCCTGACACCAGGAGATCATAATTAAACCAGAATCTAACTTCCACCTCCCAAACCAAAACTGGCACATAACATGGACACGAGGACCCTAAAAAAGGGTCTAAACGCATTCATGAACAGATGCACACAGAGCCAGCATAGGACAAGGACAGCACAGGCGGCAACACCACCAGCACACCTCACACACACACACAGCCCCAGCACAGGACAGGGACAGCACAGGCGGCAACAGTGCCAGTTCACCTCTCACACACACACAGCCCCAGCACAGGACAGGGACAGCACAGGCGGCAACAGTGCCAGTTCACCTCTCTCGCACACACACAGCCCCAGCCACAGGACAGGGACAGCACAGGAGGCAACAGTGCCAGTTCACCTCTCTCATTCACACACACACAAAGCCCCAGCACAGGACAGGGACAGCACAGGCGGCAACAGTGCCAGTTCACCTCTCTCATTCACACACACACACAGCCCCAGCACAGGGACAGCACAGACGGCAACAGTGCCAGTTCACCTCTCTCATTCACACACTCACACAGCCCCAGCACAGGACAGGGACAGCACAGGCGGCAACAGTGCCAGTTCACCTCTCTCACACACACACACAGCCCCAGCACAGGATAGGGACAGTACAGGCGGCAACAGTGCCAGTTCACCTCTCACACACACACACACACTCCAGCACAGGACAGGGACAGTACAGGCGGCAACAGTGCCAGTTCACCTCTCTCACACACACACAGCCACAACACAGGACAGGGACAGCACAGGCGGCAACAGTGCCAGTTCACCTCTCTCGCGCGCACACACACAGCACCAGCACGGGCGGCAACAGTGCCAGTTCACCTCACACACACAGCCACACCACAGGACAGGAACAGTACAGGCAGCAACAGTGCCAGTTCACCTCTCACACACACACACTCCAGCACAGGACAGGGACAGCACAGGCGGCAACAGTGCCAGTTCACCTCTCTCACACACACACAGCCACAACACAGGACAGAGACAGAACAGGTGGCAACAGTGCCTGGCTTCCCTCACACGGATCAACATTCACAAGACAGCATGATTTTTCAGGTATTATCCAGCATGAGCCCAATGAAATCTATGAATAAGACAAAATAGCTAACTTCATGAAAAGCACCTGTGTTAGTTTCTAAATCCTCCATGCTGCCTATCTGCTCGTCTTCAGTAAGGTCCGTTCTGTCCGGCTCAGTCTGAGTATAAGTGGTGACCCCCTCTATTACGTTGCAGGGAACAGGCTCCCCTCCAGTGCTGGTAACGTTAAGGTGGATCCCTTCAGCTGTCAGAGCTTCGTATCCTGGTCCAGCGATGATAATGACCTGCGAGCCTTGTACCATGCCCTGCATTGGACAGCTGGCCACCATCTCCCCCAGAGTCTCCTGGCTCATACTATCGAACAGACTGCCATGGCCCGAGCTAACTTGCACTGGCACACATACCACCGTTTCCATGCCCTCAGGCTCCTGGCGGACTCCCGAGCCCTGTCCACCACTAAGGCTCTCTAGCTGGTGCTCTGAAGGAAGGCGCAGGTCCTCTGGGTCCAGCAAGTTTCCACTGGCATTTTCCTCCAGGCGCTGGATCTGGTGGCTTTCGGACTGCAATGGCTCTTCCGACTCGGAGCTGGAGCTTTCGTCTGAAGATCTGGAGCTGCCTGCCCCAATGCCTTGAACTGTGGGACACAAGATGAGCAAGAGGCTAGTGAGTGGTCACTCACACAACAGCTCCTGCCTCTCAAGTATCAAACACTGAGCTGTCTATAAAATCTCTGTATTTACTCTTAGTGCAAGGGAGTCCCAAGAAGAGCAGAACGCACTCGTCATAGAGGGAGCCAACCACAAAGAGGCGAGATGAGAGTAGAGTGGTCACGGGTGCTTTATTCACAAAACCCCTACGCGTTTTGGCAAACGCCTTGCTCAGGGGGAACGAGCTTATGGGAGCATCACTGTGTGCTGAGAAACAGAGCACAAATTGATCTTTTTCAATAACTCTGAGGCATGTTGTCACGCTGCAGAGAATCATGAAAGGTGCAGTGCGCCGACATGCCTCGGAGTTATTGAAAAAGATTCATTTGTGCTCTTAGTTTCTCAGCACACAGTGGTGCTCCATAAGCTCGTTCCCCCTGAGGAAGGCGTTTGCCGAAACGCGTAGGGGTTTTGTGAATAAAGCACCCGTGACCACTCTACTCTCATCTCGCTTCTTTGTGTTTAGTTTAGTCTTAGTGAAATCCAAATAATAAACTGAACGTGTTAAATCTGTTTTCCAAATGAAGGTCAGAAGCTTGTTGGGAAAGCAAACTCAGCCAGTCAGCTAAGCCATGAGCTATATTTATTTACATTCTCTTATATACCGCGCTATTCTGCATCAGTGCGGTTTACATTGAACAAACTGAAATTACATTAAACAGGGCATTATAACTTGGAGATAACTATTTTACAGGGAACATGGGCTATGGAGGGTTAAGTGGCTTGCCCAAGACCACAAGGAGCACCTGTGGGACTAGAAACCCCAGTCCTTCCGGCCCAAGGTTGCTGTCCTCTAGTGGGATATATGAAAAGTGTGGTGTGAGGTTGATGGGGGGTGGGGGGGAGCGTGTGTGTGTACATGTGTGAGCTCCCTCCTCACCTCTGTCACTCTCCGAATCACTCAGTGGTTTCAGTGGTGAGTGAAGGTCCTGGAAGTAGCGATGGCCAGCCTCGCACTGCCAGATGGCCGTGGTGTACAGACCAAAGGTGGGGTCCAGCTCAGAGAGCAGGGGCTCAAAGGGGCACCGGTTCTTGTGGTCTTCATACCAGATCACTAGATTCTTCACGCAGTTCACATTCCGCCTCCGTCCTGAGGAGAAGACTGTGTAATAAGCAGCCTCCTGGAGATGTTGCATGCATGCCTCTTTCCTGTAAGCACTGCTGGACATTCCCTGCTAGCTTGCATGCATGCCTTCTTTCCTGTAAGCACTGCTGGACATTCCCTGCTAGCTTGCATGCATGCCTTCTTTCCTGTAAGCACTGCTGGACATTCCCTGCTAGCTTGCATGCATGCCTTCTTTCCTGTAAGCACTGCTGGACATTCCCTGCTAGCTTGCATGCATGCCTCTTTCCTGTAAGCACTGCTGGACATTCCCTGCTAGCTTGCATGCATGCCTTCTTTCCTGTAAGCACTGCTGGACATTCCCTACTAGCTTGCTAGCCAGCTGCCTGTCACTTCAGTCATCTTGCAATCTGAACCACGTGGAGCCAAAAGGTCCCACGAGACAATTGGGAGCTGCACGGTTCAAACTGCAAGACAGCTGGGGCCGTGCCAGGTGATTAGAATGCAGTCATAGGTTCCGGTGCAGGTTAGCAGAAGAACTATTTATGAGATATGCAGACATGAGAAACTCAACTAAGTAAATGTTACATCAAGAAAACAACCAGTACTCCACCCCTGCCCTTGCAGACAGAGTGGCTGCTGGCAATGCACTATCTAAAACCAGTACAAAAGAATAATTCCACGGCTGAGAGAGCGAAGACAGACTGTAAAATAAAGTAGAGTTCTACATTCTCAGACAGTGAAAATTAAGAATAAAAGTGTAACTAGATAATAGATTCCCTTCTCTATCCCAGCACAAATCCCATCTCTTTACAGAGTCAAGCACTCACGTTTCTTCCGCTTCGACTTCTTCGGGATCTGCTCCCAAGGTTCCCTGCAACAAACCAAACCAAAGAGATCAGCAGAAATGCATCTGAAAGAACACACAGTCCACGCCAAAACATGGACTGTCTCACCTCTCTTTAGCTTGCTGACTGCAGGGAGGGGGGGGGGGGGAACAGGCGGCAGAGAAGCAGCAAGAATATTTCTCTCCCCCTGCCAATGAACACACTTGTTCCTTCTTCAACCCCCACCAGCGTGCTCACTGTCCTTGTCCAGACGGTGAGGTGTGGGGGGTGTATGGTGGAGTCCTCTCTCATTTCTCTGGCCAATTTGCGAGCTGCTTTTCCAAAGTAATAATATAGGGAGTGCAGCGTGGAGGGAGAGGGTCTTGTAAGAGAATTCTCCCTCTCACTGCTTCTCCTAGTACTCGAAGTAGGAAAAAGGGTGCATTGACGTGGAGGATAAGGGATAGGTGTGAAGGTGAAATTTCCTCACCTGGAATCCAGCTAGACCAGTCCTGACAAGTGGGTTAAGTCCTCCTGCCAGCAAATGTCAAGACAGAGAAAGTAGTGAGAACCAATAAGAGCTGTGACCCCACTGACGGTATGTATGACAGCCACAGTTAGGGGTCTCCTCAGTACCCTGTAGAAAGCAGTGGACCAGAAGTTCCCCTCCGAGCACTACCCTGACAATTTCCGTACCATACGGAAAGGTCTCCAACATAACGAACTGGATAGAACTATATACAACGAGCACGTTGGAACGCACCATGCTGCTGAGGCTAAAGAAGCAACTGTAGGGGAGGGTGCTGGACTGGTCTAGCTGGACGCCAGGTAAGGAAATTTCACCTTCCAGAGCGTTCAGCTAGACCAGTCCAGAGAAGTGGGAAGTACCCAAGCTACTACCCCTCTGGGTGGGACGAGAGTGCAGCTGAGAACACCTGCGACCCAAACTGAGCTGCTATGCGCACTTGAACATCCAGGCGGTAGTGACAGACGAACAGACCAAGACGACCACGTTGCCGCTTGGCAAATATCTACAGGAGACGTGAATGCAAATTCCACCCACAAAGTGGCCTGCACGCGAGTAGAATGCGACTCGAGCCCCTGTGGGGGAGACTGATGGCAGAACAGATAAGCCACCAAAATTGTCTCACAGATCCAGCAGCCCAGAGATGCTTTGGAGGCTGCCTGACCCTTCCAAGACCCAGAGAAGAGAATGAAGAGATGATCTGACAAGCAAAACGGATGCGTGACCTTGAGATAGTGCAGGAGCACCTGGCTGACATCAAGCAGGTGTAGATTCTTGTCTCGACCCATGCATTGCTCCGGTGAAAAAGCCGGGAGGGACATTACCTGATTAACATGGAAGGCGGACAACACCTTCGGCAAGTATGAGGGAACTGTCCTTAGAGTGACCCCCTCCGGGGAGAAGTTCAGATAAGGATCACAACAAAACAAAGCCTGCAACTCCAAGATGCGCCTTGCCAATGAGAAACACGGTCTTTAGGGCAAGGGTAGCCTGTTTCAAGGGCTCAAAAGGTGTATGTGCGAGGGTGCGCAGCACGATTCCAAGGTCCCAGGAGACGGAGCGGAGGCCGAACTGTCCGAGTCCCGTGTAGGAATCGCCAGACATCCTGGTGAGCAGCCAAGGGTCGGCCCGCAATCGCTCCTCGAAAGGCCACCAGTGCGGAAATCTGCACCCGCAAGGAGTTCCAGGCTAAACCCTTGTGTAGTCCATCCTGAAGAAAGTCCAGAATTGTAGGAATAAGGACTCTCCAGGGAGAAAGTTGCCATCGCTTGCACCAGGCAGTAGAGAGGCGCCAAACACCTGCGTACGCCCAAAAGGTAGACGGTCTTCGGGCCCTGAGCAGAGTACCAATGACCGCTCCCGAGCAATTTCTTTCGAAAGGAATCCTGGCGAAAGGAATTGCTCCAACTGACAGGCGCTGAATATTGTCTGCCAGGGCGGTATCTTTGCGAATCGCGGAACCTAGAGAGTGTTGCACATCTCCAGCAGGTCTCCTGGAGGAACTCTTGGGCTTGTCCTTAGGCAAACGCTGTGGCTTCACCTCCCAGAGATCCTTCACCAACTGTTCCAAATCTGCGCCAAAGAGCAAGCCCCCTTTAAAGGGGAGCTTTGCAAGGCGTCCCTTCGAAGCCACATCAGCTGACCAACTGCACAGCCAAAGCCATCGTAGCATAACTGTGACAGTCACTACGCTCCGGGCCAAGAGATGGAGCAAATCATAAAAGGCATCCTCAAGGAAGGCCACCAGAGCCTCCAGACGATCCGAGTCTTCGTCTTCAGGTAACCTCTGAATCCAGCAGAGAAGTGCTTGGGCTCTCATGCCGCCACACGCAGACGCTTGAAGGGCAAGAACTGCAGTAGAAAATGCGGTCTTAAGACGACCTTCTGTTCTTCTGTCCTGGAGATCCCAGAGGTGCCACCCTCCACAGGGATGGTGGTACGCTTTGTTACGGCTGTGATAGGGGCATCAACCTTTGGAAAATGTTGTAGTTGATGATATGGAAGGCCAGACTAGATAAGCCATATGGTCTTTTTCTGTCGTCATTTTTCTCTGTTTCTAAGTCTGCAGCCGACCAGGAGTAAAGTTGGCCCAAACAATGGCCCTGCTTTAAGGGAGCATCGGGGGCCTCCCATTCCACGATGACCATTTGCTGTAGCTCAGCAGGAAAGGTAAAGGTCTGCGCCGGCTGCTTAATTCCTGCGACGATGGGATCTGTTGTGAAAGGAGGCTGTGCGGGCTCAGGCTTCTCCGGAATCTGCAGTTCCTTGATGATCCGAGCAATGAGGCCGGGGATCTCATCCCTTCGATGGAGGCGAACGATGGTAGAGCGAGATTCCTCTTCAGTGGGGAAAGCTCCTCTTCCTCCGCCTCTGAAGGAGAAGACGAAGACCCACCGCCGGAAAGGGCATAGACGCCCTCCCTGTCAGTCCCTTCCTCCCAGCTGAACTTGCAGGGATCTGAAGGAACAGCATCTAAGCGCCTTCTCTTGCGGCTCCCCCTTGCCTGCAAAGAGTCTGGTTGCTGTGGAGCCTGAGTCTGTGCTCCTCTCCATAGGGACCAGGCATGCTGGAAAAACCGGGCAAACTCTGAAGCTACCGGATCCACCACCTGCTGCTGGGGAAGCAAGATAAGAACATAAGAAATGCCATACTGGATCAGACCAATGTCCATCAAGCCCAGTATCCTGTTTCCAACAGTGGCCAATCTAGGTTATACGTACCTAACAGTTTCCCCAAAAGACACAGGTTCCACAATGCTTGTATTGAGTCAAGCACTGATATCCTGGGTCCCTTTTTAATAATGGTTTATGGACCTTTCCTCCAGAAACTTGTCCAAACCCTTTTTAAACCCAGCTACACTAACAGCTCTTACTACATCCTCCGGCAACAAATTCCAGAGTTTGATTACACATTGAGTGAAAAAATATTTTCTCTTATGTGTCTTAAATAGATCACCCTGTAGCTTCATTACATGTCCTCTAGTCTTTCTATATTCTGATAATGTAAACAATCGATCTACGTTTACCCGTTCCACTCCATTCATTAATTTATAGACCTCTATCATATCTCCCCTCAGCCGTCTCTTTTCCAGGCTGAAGAGCCCTAACCTTTGTAGCCTTTCTTCATAGGAGTAGCCTTCCATCCCCTTTACCATTTTGGTGGCTCTTTTCTGTACTTTTTCTAATAATGCTATATCCTTTTTAAGATACGGCGACCAGAATTGCACACAATATTCAAGGTGCGGTCGTACCATGGAACGATACAGAGGCATTATAATATCCTTTGTTTTATTTTCCATTGCTTTCCTTATGATACCTAGCATTCTATTTGCTTTCTTGGCTGCCGCTGCACACTTGGTGGAGGGTTTTAACATGTTATCCACGGTGACTCCTAAATCGTTTTCCTGGGTGGTGGTTCCTAATATGGAACTTGCATCGTGTAACCATAGTTTGGGTTGTTCTTTCCTAGGTGCATAACTTTGCACTTGTCCACATTAAATTTCACTTGCCATTTGGATGCCCAGTCTTCCAATTTATCCAGATCCTCCTGCAGTTTTGCACAGTCCTCTTAGGTTTTAACAACTTTAAACAGTTTTGTGTCGTCTGCAAATATGATAACCTCACTAGTTATTCCCTTTTCCAGGTCATTTATGAATATGTCAAAATGTAGCAGACCCAGTACAGATCCCTGGGGTACTCCACTATTCACCCTTTTCCATTGGGAAAATTGGCCATTTAGCCCTACCCTCTGCTTTCTATCTTTTAACCAGTTCCCGATCCACAACAGTACACTGCCTCCTATCTCATGACTTTTTAGTTTTGCCAAAAGTCTCTGATGAGGGACCTTGTCAAAGGCTTTCTGAAAGTCCAGATATACTATATCGACTGACTCACCTTTGTCTACCTGTTTATTCACACCTTCAAAAAAACATATCAAATTAGTAAGACAAGATCTTCCTTGTCTAAAGCCATGTTGGCTGTCTCCCATTAGGCCATGATTATCTACATGCTGTGTAATTTTGTTCTTTATGATGGTTTCTACCATTTTCCCCGGTACCGACGTCAGGCTCATTGGTCTGTAATTTCCCGGATCACCCCTGAAACCCTTTTTAAAAATTGGCGTTACATTGTCAATCCTCCAATCTTCAGGTATTACAGATGATTTTAATGAAAGTTCACAGATTACTAATAGCAGGTCTGCAATCTCATATTTCAGTTCTTTCAATACTCTTGGATGTATACCATCTGGTCCAGGTGATTTGCTACTATTCAGTTTATCAAATAGTTGTAATACATCTTCCCGGTGTAGCGATATTTCTCTCAATTCCTCTGCTGTATCACCTTTAAATACCACTTCAGTCTTGGGTAACATCCCTACATTTTCCTCAGTAAAGACCGAAGCAAAGAATTCATTCAGTCTCTCCACTATAGCCTTATCTCCTCTTACTGCCCCTTTTACCCCTCCATCATCTAATGGTCCAAATGACTCTCTCACAGGCCTTTTGCTACGAATGTACTTGAAAAAGTCTTTATTTCGTGTTTTGGCTTCCATAGCAAGTTCCTTCTCAAATTCTCGCTTTGCCTGCCTAATCAATGCTTTGCATTTAACTTGCCAGTGTTTGTGCTGTTTCCAGGTTTCATAGTTTGGCTCTTTTTTCCATTTCCTGAAAGACGCTTTTTTGGCAGCAACAACCTCTCTGACATCACCTTTAAACCATGCTGGCAGTTTTTTGGACTTTCTTCCACTTTTCTTAATGCGTGGAATACAGCTGGTCTGGGCTTCCAGGATAGTATTTTTAAACAACACCCAAGCTTGATGTAAGTCTTTAACCTTTCCAACCGCTCCTTTTATTTTTTTCTTAACTATATTCCTCATTTTATCATAGTCTCCCTTTCGAAAGTTAAAAGGTAGTACTGTGGATTTCTTTACTATCCCTCCTCCACTAACCAAATCAAACACGATCATGCTATGATCATTATTGCCAAGTGGTCCCAACACCCTTATTTCTTGCACCAGATCTGGTGTTCCGCTAAGGACTAAGTCCAGTATGGCTTCCCCTCTGGTCGGTTCATGAACCAGCTGCTCCAAGAAGCAGTCATTTATTTCATCTAGGAACTTTATCTCCCTAGCATGTCCTGCTGTGACTTTGACCCAGTCGATACCGGGGTAATTGAAATCACCCATTATTACTACTCTGCTGTGACTTTTGTTAGCTTCCTTGATTTCTCTGAGCAGTTCATCATCCATTTGTTCATTCTGGCCAGGCGGTCGATAGTACACCCCCACAGCCATTGCTTTCCCCTTTTTACATGGAATTTCAATCCATAGAGATTCTACAGCAAATTTTGTTTCCTGCAAAACTTTAATCCTTTCTGACTCAATGCCCTCTCTAACATAGAGCGCAACCCCTCCACCAATTTGATCACTTCTATCATTACGATATAGTTTGTATCCAGGTATCACAGTGTCCCACTGGTTATCCTCCTTCCACCATGTCTCTGAGATTGCAATCATATCTAACCTCTCATTTAGAGCTATATATTCTAACTCTCCCATCTTATTGTTTAGACTTCTAGTGTTTGCATACAAGCATTTTAGAGACTGTATTGTATTAATATTAATCTGGCTATTGGTAGAAATGGGTAATTTGGGATCTTTAAGCTCTGTCTGCTCCATACTTGAGGGCATTTGGGCTACTACTCTTTTTTGGAACCTCACTGCTTTTGGTAGTATCCTTCAAGGATACCTTCTTCCGAACCATACGCTCTTGGGCGACTGTCGGCTTGGGATGGGAGGGTGAAGGCTCTGCGGCCTGCAAGGGAAGGACCGCCGCATCAACGTGGCCCTGAATAGGGAGAGGCCCCTCTGCAGAAGGGCCAGGAGATCGCTGAGGAGCTGAGGCCATAGAGGATTCCCCTGGGTGCGAGTTGCAGGCGGAGCAGAGTTGATTTAGCAAGATTCTGCGTTTTTCCACAAGCCAGGCACTTGGGCGCCACCAAACGGCATGGCCAGGAAGGTTTAAAATGGTGCCGTCAGAAAAATTTCCCCCGCTGCAAAAGGGCGCGAAAGTGAAAGTACTGCTGGTGGCTGCACAGTATTGTGGCGAGAAGGCCCCAAACCCACAGTTCTGCAGCGCTGAACAGATGCCTCCTGGAGAACTCCCCCCAGTCAGAGCAACAGCGATTCTGCCAGCCCGACCCTGGAAGAGCAGACAGCTGTCAAAGGGCTCACAGGTGATCTCGACGCCCCTGTCTGTTGGGGGGGGGGGGGGGGGCAAAGGGCTCACATGTGATCTCGACGCCCCTGTTTGTTGGGGAGGGGGGCAAAAACGGGACCCAACAGTCTAAAATTTAGCCACAGGCAGCAGACTGCAAGGCAGACTGTAGCAAAATAAGTTTTTCATTCAATTTCTAGCCAGTTAAGGTAAAAGAAGATAAGAAAAAAAAGGTCCTAGGGTCTCCAAAGGGTCCTCCTGACCCACAGCCCCCCCTCCCCCAAGCTGAGTGGCTCTCGTAGCCAGTAGCTATCCCCTCAGATGATCCATCAGGCCGGGTGTCTCCCATGCACAGCATGAGATAAAGCCAAAAGGCTCAGAGAAGACAAAGTCCAACATCTGCTGAGACAGAAAGTACAGAGGTACTGAGGAGACCCCTAGTTGTGGCTGTCATATATACCATCAGTGGGGTCACAGCTCTGATTGGTTCTCATTACTTTCTGTCTCGACATCTGCTGGCAGGGGGACTTAACCCACTTGTCTGGACTGGTGTAGCTGGACGCTCTGGAAATGTATGCTGTGGGATGGGTATTTAGGAGAGAATCTATGTAGTGGGGGGGGGCGTCAAAGGGAGTGTACAATTAGGAGGATGTGTAGGGGTGGAGCGAATGCAGTGAGATGCACATTTAGCTAAGGGTCACAGACAGCGAGATGGGTGTAGAAGATAGGACGGAAAGGTGTGCATGCAGTGGGCTGTGGAGGAGTGGTGTGGATGCAGTATGGTGTTTATAGGAACAGAGTACATGCAGTGGGGTGGGTTTGTGAGGGGTAGAGGGCAGGAAGCAGGGTAGAGGGCATAATGTGGAAGTGTGAGTGGTGTATAGGGATACGGTGGGTGTGCAGGGTACAGTATGTATGGGTGGAGTGATACATTGGGTGGTTATGTGGAGTAGAGTGTCATTAGAATATGTATGAGTGAGGTGATTAGATAGGGTGGGTAGGTGTGGAGCAATATTGCTGGGTGTGTGTAATGTATAGGGTGAGTTCTGGGTGTATGGGGTTTGTACAGAGTGTAGTTATATAGTAAGGTGTGTGTATGAAGGCGTATATAGGGTGGGTGTGGGGAGGCATACAGGGTGGGTTGATCTGGGTTGGAGTGGATGTGTGAGGAGTTGGTCACAGTAGGGGTTAATATAATAGGTTAGTCGTACACCTTAAGGGAGGGATTCTCAACCCAGTCTTCAAGACACATCTAGCTAGTCAGGTTTTCAAGACTACATAACCATCACAGCCTGTTTCAACGCAATCACACAATGCCTCACAAACATAAACCTCTCAGTAAGGAGAAATTTTACTTACCATTAATTTCCTTTCCTGGAATCCTGCTAGACCAGTCCAGACGGGTTATTTCCCCCTGCCAGCAGATGGGAGACAGAGAAAAGAAAGTAAAACTATGCCGTGACATCACCACTCAAATAACGATGCAAAAAGAAAAACCTCCAAATTGTGATGACACACTAGGAACACCACTAAAAAAGTCAAAACAATAAGCCAAACCTGTGAATCCGTTTACCAAACCAAAACAAATTTCAAAACAAACCAACAGAGTAACAAGATTTTTTCTGTCGGGATCCGTCAACCTGAGACGGGGAGGAGAAAAACTCCCCTCTCTATGTCGGCAGAAGCCTTTTATAGAAAACTTTTATCAAAGTGTCAATAAAATATTTATAATAGTGAAAAACACTTATCTGGTGATGAATGAATGAAAAGGGCAAACACATAACAGCAGAAAAGCAGCGACATGCATGTTTCGAGCCCAAACAAGGCCCTGTATCAAGCTGAGTCCATCTTCGGGCGCGAGAAAAGATGGACTCAGCTTGATACAGGGCCTTGTTTGGGCTCGAAACATGCATGTCGCTGCTTTTCTGCTGTTATGTGTTTGCCCTTTTCATTCATTCATCACCAAATAAGTGTTTTTCACTATTATAAATATTTTATTGACACTTTGATAAAAGTTTTCTATAAAAGGCTTCTGCCGACATAGAGAGGGGAGTTTTTCTCCTCCCCGTCTCAGGTCGATGGATCCCGACAGAAAAAATCTTGTTACTCTGTTGGTTTGTTTTGAAATTTGGTTTGGTTTGGTAAACGGATTCACAGGTTTGGCTTATTGTTTTGACTTTTTTAGTGGTGACATCACCACTGGCATAAAACATAGCACAGCTAGAGGGAGCCCTCAGTATTTTCCTAACAAGCAATGGAAGGTAATCAAATCCTCCCAAGGAACCCCTCAACGAGGACAACTATATACAAACTCTGCATGGTCCGAAGGGACAAATATACAGAAGGTTGCAATCCAAGGCAGAAGGCTGAATGGGACGGGTCCTGGACTGGTCTAGCAGGACTCCAGGAAAGGAAATTAACAGTAAGTAAAATTTCTCCTTCCAGATATTCCTGCTAGACCATTCCAGACTTGTGGGATATACCAAAGCTAAGTTCAGTACAACGGAAGAACACTCGAGCCAAACCACATGGCCACTTGGACATGCACATCTAGCCAGTAATGCCACACGAAGGAGCCAAAGAGAACCAAGTAGCCACCCTGCAATTGTTCAAAAGGTAACGCACGAGATGACTCCAACCAGGAAGCTGCCTGGGCGAGAGTCAAATGAGCCTCGAGGCCTGGGGAAACAGGCCTACCCTGCACCAGGTGGGCTGAGGCGATCGTGTCCTTGATACAGCGACCTAAGGTCACTGTGGACACCGCTTGTCCCTTCCGGTGTCAAGTGAAAAGGACAAAGAAGTGATTGGAAGGACGAAAGTGATTCATCACTTTCAAGTATCACAAGAGTTCATGATGGAAGACCACAAAACGCAAGTCCTTCTCTGATATGGTGCATTGATCTGGCGAAAAGTACTATAAGAACAGCACTAAATTGATGTGAAAGGGACAGAGCACTTTGAGCAAGGAGAGGGGGGGGGGGGGAACCGGACGAAAGGTTACCCCTTCAGCCGAAAATGTCAATAAGGGGTTATGGCTGGAAAGCACTTGCAATGCCGAAATCCGTTGTGTCAAAGTAACAGCTACCAAGAACACCATTTTCAGGGAGAGATCCTACTTGCCTGAGTGGCTCAATGGGCGGACACATGAGTGCTCTGAGAAGGAGCGTCAAGTGGAGGCGTGGCCTAGTGGTTGGGGCAAGGTACTTCAGGCCGGAAGGTCGGGGGTTCAAATCCCACTAGAGAACAGCAACCTTGGACAGGAAGGACTGGGGTTTCTAGTTCCACAGGTGCTCCTTGTCGTCTTAGGCAAGCCACTTAACCCTCCATTGCCCATGTTCCCTGTAAAATAGTTATCACCAAGTTATAATGCCCTGTTCAATGTAATTTCAGTTTGTTCAATGTAAAACGCCTTGATATCATGAAAGGCGGTATATTGGAAATGTTAAATAAAATAAATAAGTCCCATAGTGGGACCATGGGGTCTACTAATGGACAAAGGGTCCAAATCCAATGGAGAAAGTGGCTCACATCCCCAAGCACCGCCAGAACATGGCCTGCCACCAGACCACAAAAACAGAAAAGTGTGGCTACCTGCACCCTCATTAGCTTGATAAACCCTTCTCAACACCCTCTTGAAGGAAGGCTAAAATTGAGGGGATCAAGACCCCCCCCCATGGGGAAAGGCAACATTGATGACATCAGTTCTCAAAGAGATACCAGTCCCAGGCATAAGACAATGAGGTGGAGAGCCGTCTAGTCTTCAATAGGGAATAGCCCTTACGCTTTAGGCGACCCTGCCGTAGTAAGCCCCTTCTTTCCCTGAGGCATGGGGCTGGGAGGCGAGGAGACAGACAATGTCCGCGTACCATGGCTGATGAGGCCAATCTGGTAGACCAGGATCAGCAGACTCAGGTGACCCTCGATACTCCAAAGGACTCTGGGTATCATGGCCCATGGGGCGGGACACACAGAGCAGGCGATCTGGGGGCCAAGGCTGGACCAGTACATCCACCCTCTTGAATTTGGGCTCTGAACAATGTCTGAAGAAGGAGGAGATCTTGGCATTGGCTACCATCACCATCCAGTCCACCCCTGGGAGGTCCCACCGAACCACTATCTGGTTGAATGCCTATGAGGCAAGTTCCCAATCACTGGGATTGAGGCGGTGACAGCTCAGGGATTCCACTTCCCAACTGTCCTCGCCCACGATGTGCTGGGCTCTACTACTACTAATACTACTACTAGTACTTCTTAAGCGCTTGGATGTGCAGGTCCGTGCAGAGGAACAGTAGAGACATTTCCAGAGTTAATCCCAGGCATTTCATTCTGCCCTGGCTACTGACATAACCCACCATGGCTGCTTTGCTCGAGAGGACTCCATAGCACTCCCATGGAGCAGCCTGCTTAAGTGCAGCAATGCAGACAGATGGTCCTGGCCTCTAGGGGATGGATGGCCCATTTTGCTTCCACTGGAGACCACTGGCCCTATGCAGTCTGGTCAAGACAACAACTCCACAACTGAAAAGACTGACATTGGTGGTGAGGAGCACCCGGGCTGGAGTTTCAAGGGGCATCCCCCTCAACATGTCAGGGGAGACCTACCAGAGGAGGTTGTGTCAATACGAGAGAAGGAGCAGGAGTTGGACTCTATAGTCCTGCAAGCACAGGAACCAGCCAGTCAGCAAGCGTGCTGTAGAGGACGCATATGTACTCGTGCTGAAGACACCAGCTCTAGGGCTGAAGCCATAGCTCCCAAAAGCGGAAGGTAGCCCCAAGTCATAGAAGTGGAGTTCCCAAAAAGTCCCAAGGTTGGTTGTGGAACTTGGCTCTGTGCTCCCCATAAGGAAGACTTTGCCTACACGGGTATCGAAATGAGCCTCAAGAAAGTTCATGTTCTGAGATGGCATCAGGCAACTCTCGCTGCTGTTGATGACCCAGCTGAGCCACTTGAGGAGATGGATCGCACAATGCAGTGCCCGAATGGCTTCTGGCCGAGACCTGGCCTGGATAAGCCAATCATCCAGGTAGGGGTGTACGCAGACATCCTCGTGCCTCACTCTTGCCACAACTACCACCATCACCTTGGAGAACGTCCAAAGGGCAGTGGCCAGGCTGAAGACCATTGCATAAAATTGACAGTGAAAGACCAAAATCGCTAACTGGATAAAGCACTGCTGGCTCTCCCAGATGGGAATGTGAACACAGGCCTCTAACAAATCCAAGGAGGTGAGGACTCATCCTTCTGGACCACCTGAAAAACAGACCGCAGCATTTCCATGCAGAACCATGGAACTCTCAAACTGCAGTTGACCCTTTTGAGCACACTCTAAAACATATCCTTGCCTTATAATGTTGAGCAGCCAGTGATCATTTGTCAGACAAGCCCATTCATGATAAAATTGTTGCAGGCAGCCTCCCACTTGTGGGAGGCAGGAATGGGCTCCAGAACAGTCAGCGAGAGAGATGAGAGCTTTCCCGCCACAGATGTCTGCAAATAGGCCCAGCGTCCTCCTTGAAAGGACTGGGACTTGGATCCTGTTCCAGAAGTGAAGGTCTGCTTATTCTGTTGATACTGATGAAAATAGGGGAACTTCGGCAGCGAAGAGGACTCCCCTGATGTCGAAGAGGAAGAGTGCTTGGAGGAAATTTTGGGTTTATCCTCCGGCAGCCACTGGGGCTTGACATCTCTGAGGTCCTTGACTAACTGTCCCAAGAGCTCGCCAAACAGGAGCCTGTCCCTAAAGGGCAATTTGGCTAAGCGCCCTTAGATGCAACATCCACCAACAATTTCTGATCCATAGCCCTCGGCGAGCCACTGTCGTTGCTGCAACTCCCAATGCAGAAATGCGTAAGAGATCTTTATCTTTTTTCTTTATCACAAAAAGCATCCACCAATTTATTTATTTATTTATTTATTTAATACACACTTATATACCGCCGCTTCCAGCGATCAGCAGCGGTTTGATTCATCTATTTGGGGTGTCAAATCAGGACTGGGAGGGTACAGTGATTACATGGGATTGGAGGGAAGTCACAGCACACATGTTGAGTGTCTAGGGGGACAATATACATATTTACATTTATACATACGTATTTACATATTGCTGGCTATTATTGAACATTTACACCTTTACGCAGTTTTACATTTACATAGTTGGGTTTTGTATTTTTGTGTTTATATTTTCCATATTTTCCATATTTTACTTAAAGTGTATCCAAATGCGTATAATTATCCACAATCTTTGCTATGATTTCCTGGAACTTGAGGGTCATGGCTGATTGTAGTGGCATTTGAAGAGGTATGTTTTTATCTCTTTCATGAATCTTGTAATGTCCGTGACTGATCGCAGTTCAACAGGGAGTTGGTTCCATATGGTTGGTGCAGAGAATGAAAAGGCTCTTCTAGATGTACCTGTTTTCACAGTTCTGATGGTGGTGGGACCTGTAGGGTGCCCAAGTTGGCAGTTCTTCTGTCCCTATTTGCAGGTTGTGTTGTGATAAGTGAGGTCAGGAAAGAGGGGGATATGTTGTTGATCAGTTTGAATGTGGTTACTAGCATCTTGTATTGTATTCTAGCTGCTATTGGAAGCCAATGTAGGTCGATTAAAATTGGGGTGATGTGATCTGAAAGCCTTGCACCCTTTATGACTCTGGCGGTCACATTTTGGGCCATTTGAAGGATATTTAATGATTTCTTGGGGAGACCTTGTAAGATGGCATTACAGTAGTCCAAGTGTGGCATGATGAGAGCTTGGGCTATGGTCCGGAAGTCATTTGGTTCAAGAAGGCCGCCAGATATTTGAGAGAGGCAGAACACTTATCCTCAGTAAGCAGCTGAACCCAGTGGAGGAAGACATGTGCACAGATGCCACCCCACTTTGTCACCTGAAGGGCTAGAGAGGAGGAAGAAAAGGCCATCTGAAGGAGTCCTTCCATCTTCCGGCCCTGCAGGTCCTGACGGATAGCTTCACTTCTATGGAATGGTGGTATGCTGCTGTCCGCCATGATCAAGACGTTGACCCTGGGAAAATGCAACCACTTTCCAAGACTGTCGGTGACCAGGTACAAATGCACCCCAATCGCTGGGCTTTCTTGAGGGGGTACATCAGGAGAAGTTCCAGCAGGAAAGGAAAGTCTCTGGAAGGCTCCATGATGCCCGGATCAGAAGTGGAGGGGGGTCAGGGCCGGTTCAGAGCTCCAGAATTTGAATTTCAATGGCAATATAGACAATTAAGGTGGGGGGGGGGGAGTCTCCACTCAGCGACAAAGATGCACAACGCAAGAATCGCTATGGTCCTCCCCCTGAAAGAGTTCCCCCTCCTCAGTGTTGGAGGAAGCTCAACCGGAGTCATCAAGGGAAACACCATCACCGAAAAATTCTGCCTCACTCCAATAAGGGACTTTGGAGGGTGCTGCGGACCCTACTGGTTCTGCCCTCTCGATCATTTGCGGGAACTGCCCACAAGAACTATTGGAAGAGTGGCGAAAGATGGGCCTGGTCGAGAGGGAACAAGGCCTTGACACCCCTTTCATAGCCCACAAACGTGTTGGAAGATGGGCGAAAAATCTGCCGCTACAGGGTCCAACAGCCGCTGTGGCTGAAACACTTGTGACTGCTGTGGCTGGGAGCGCTGCACTGTGGAAAAAGAGGGAGAGAAGACTCCCTGCCAGCCACAGGAGCCAGTCCCATGGTGAAATTTGGCATTGTGGAACAGCAGGTCTGCCTGGAGAAGAGCACTGATAATCCCCAATGTGGAAGGTGGCAACGAAACCTCCACTGCATCGGGAGCCAGAACCGCCAACAAGGAGAATGAACTGGCAGAAGTGACGCAGAAACGATCAACAAGGGAACCGTCCCCACTTAAGAACATAAGATATGCTATACTGGGTCAGACCAAGGTCCATCAAGCCCAGTATCCTGTTTCCAACAGTGGACAATCTAGGTCATACGTACCTAGCAGTTTCCCCAAAAGACACAGGTTCCACAATGCTTGTATTGGGTCAAGCATTGATATCCTGGGTCCCTTCTTAACAATGGTTTCTGGACCTTTCCTCCAGGAACTTGTCCAAACCTTTTTTAAACCCAGCTACAGTAACAACATTTACTACATCCTCCGGTAACAAATTCCAGAGTTTGATTACATGTTGAGTGAAAAAATATTTTCTTTTATTAGTCTTAAATAGTTTACCCTGTAGCTTCATTGCATGTCCCCTAGTCTTTCTATATTCTGATAAGGTAAACAATCGATCTACGTTTACCCGTTCCACTCCGTTCATTAATTTATAGATTTCTATCATATCTCCCCTCAGCCGTCTCTTTTCCAGGTTAAAGAGCCCTAACCTTTTTAGCCTTTCTTCATAGGGGTATCCTTCCATCCCCTTTACTGCAGCCAAGGCATCAAGGCAATGAGGTAGGCACTGATCCTAACGCACCCACAGAGTTACACTGGCTCTCATAGCCAGGAACTCTCCCAAGGAAGGAGAGAACCACCAGAGGGGTATATCATATACTTCCTGGGGTCTCAGCTGGCCAAGCTGCACTGAAACCAGACTCAAACTGACCAGGAGCTGTAGGCCTTAAAGGAGGAAAAATGGTGCACAGCCTGCACAGGCCAAGTACCTCAGGCGGGAAAGGCGGTATCACAGCAAACACTCATGGTTAGGAGCAGCGGCCCCTTATTGCCGCTGGTGAAGTTCAGGCGGTGATACACTGTAGTTGCCCACTAGAAAAGGAAGCAATTCACTGCAGCTTCAGTGCTGTAGTCCCCGGGAGCACAGGGGAGCGGGACGGTGGTGGGGGGAGGGGAGCATAGGGAGGAAACCCCGATCAGCCACATGCCAAGGAGCTACGTGGTGCTTTGCAGAAGACTCACACATTTTATACTTTTTTGTTTGTTTAAAGAAAGAAAGAAAAGAAAAAGGCCAAAATACAATTAAAGGTCCCTCAGAAGGATTCTTGTGATCCAACGCCCCCACAAAGCTATGCTGGCTCTCCTAGACAGGAGCTATCCCCAAAGTAACAGATCAACCAGAAAAGGGCATCTCATACACCCCCTGGGATCTAAAGCAGCCAGGCTACACTGCACCCAGATGCAGACTGGGCAGGAGCTAAAAGCCTCTTTGGAAGAATGCACCATCTGCTCAGACAGAGAAAATACTGAGGGCGCCCTCTAGCTGTGCTAGGTGTCATGCCAGTGGTGATGTCACGGCCTAGTTTTACTTTCTTTTCTCTGTCTCCCATCTGCTGGCAGGGGGAAATAACCCACTAGTCTGGACTGGCCTAGCAGGAAGGGAAACTATAAAACAGAAGTGCTCCATATATCAAGATTAACACAGAAACATAATAGCAGAAAAAGACCACATGACCTATCTAGTCTGCCCTTCCATGTTCTTGTTAAGTGCCGTCAAGTCAGTGTTGACTCATGGCGACCCTCTGGATAATTGTCCTAAATTGTGTTTAGTCTTCAGTCAGGCGGCTCATTGTTGACAGATTGGTACCCGTAGCTGCTGTTATTATATCGATCCATCTTATTGCTGGCCTTCCTCTTTTGCGTTGACCTTCTACCTTGTCAAGCATGATGTCTTTCTCTAATGACCTGTCTCTTCGCATGAGTCTTTTCCATATCAACTACAGTAATCCCTTTTTTTTTACCTTTAGAGTTCCTCTGAGTTTGTCCCATGCTTTTTGGACTTCAGATGCTGTCCTCGTGTCCACCACCTCCACTAAGAGACTATTCCATGCATCTACCACTCTTTCCGTAAAGAAATATTTCCGCATATCACTCCTGAGTCTAAACCCTTTCACTCTCATCCTATGTCCCCTCATAGCAGAGCTTGCCTTCAATTGAAAAAGACCCTTCCGTTCATTTATGCGACAGAGGTATTTAAATGTCTATCATATCGCCCCTATCCCGCCTTTCCTCAAAGGTATATAATAAGATCTTTTAGTCTGTACTCATATGCTTCATAACAAAGACCACTAAGCATTTTAGTAGCCACCCTCTACACCGACTCCAACCTGCCTATATCCTTCTGAAGGTGCGGTCTCCAGAATTGTACATAATGCTCCAAATGAGGTCGCAACAGAGACTTATACAGAGGCACTATCACCCCCTTTCTTCTGCTCGGCATTCCTCTCCCTATGCAACCAAGCATCCTTCTGGCTTTCTCAGTCGCCTTTTCTACCTGTTTAGCTACTTTCGAACATCAGAAACAATTACGCCCAGGCCCCATTCTTCTTTAGTGGACAGAAGTACCTCACCCCCTACACTGTACAGCTCCTTTGCATTTTTGCAGCCTAAATGCATGACCCTGCAATTTTTAGCATTAAATTTCAGCTGCCATATTCTGGACCATTCTTCAAGTTTAGCTAGATCCCTCCTTGTGTTGTCAACTCCTTCCTGTGTGTCTACTCTATTGCAGATTTTGGTATCATCTGCAAATAAGCAAACCTTACCTGACAGTCCTGTAATATTACTAACAAAGATGTTAAAACAGAATTGGACCAAAAGACTCTACTTTCAGCTTCTCAGCCAAGATAAGAATTAACGACATGTTGTTAAAGCCCTCCTGCCCAGGAGTTCAACCTCCTTACTCAGGTGCTGGGAAACTCCAGAGTGGTACCTCCTGTGCGCCCTGGAGACATCCAGCCAAAGAAAAATTCCCAAAGTGTTAGGAGAAGCTAGGAAAATGCACCATCTGCTGGAGAGAGAGAAATAATGAAGGCAACCCCTAGGGGTGCAGTTATACATCTACCAGGGCTGAAACCAATCAAGCTTCTGGTATTTTTCTGTCTCCAAAATCTGCTGGCAAGGGGGCTTAAACCACTTGTCTGGAATGGTCTAGCACAATGATTCGGAACAGAAAAATACCTGGGTATCATGCTAGATCAGAACTTAAATATGCTATTACATATTAAAAGAACAGCTAACGTAGGTTCCCAAAAACCTAAGTCACCTATGTAAGCCTTAGCTGCGGGTCCCCCCTCAAATTTTTTTTTTAACTACGCAAATCTCTATCCAGGTAGACCAGGCTACATGGAGCTGACCCCAATGGCTGGAGACTGAGGATACTGGCTTGGGTGGAAGGAGTCCAGGCTCCTATATAGGGTATCGCATTAGACTCTTCCCTAACATTCCATGACCAACTGTCCTCCCTGGTTCAGCGGTCTTTTTTCGTCCTGCGCCAGATCTGTGCCCTCCGCTCCTCCCTCGACACGCACTCCCTTACTATCCTTCCACTGTCACTGGTGATTTCCAGACTAGACTATTGTAACCGTGCACTTACAGGTCTTCCTTGTTATCAACTCTGCCACCTTCAGCTTGTCCAAAATACAGCAGCTCAGATCCTTACACACTCATCCCACCGTGATCACATTACAACCACCCTCATTCATCTTCATTGGCTTCCCATAAAGAATTGCATTGATTACAAATTACTCATTTTGGCACACCAGGCTCTTCTCCATCGTCTTCTCCAATCCCTGCCCACCCACTGTTTAGCTCTCCCCTCAGTCTCACGAGCACGCTTAGAACAGACACGACATTCCGCTTTTTTCTTCCTATGGAACTCTCAGACCAAATCCCTACTCAAAAGCCACTTTTTCCAACTTGCCTGCGACCTGCCTCTCTCTCTTCCCTCCTTTTCTGTCTCTTTTTATGCTTGTTACCTTTCCTATCAATTAATGGCATTCTTCTCTTCTCATAATGCTTTTTGAAAACTGTACACCACTCTGATGCCTTTGTTGTCTAGGGTGGTATATCAAGAGATAATAAAGAAGATCGACATCACCAAAGCCTGGAATTCTCAGTCTCCATCTGCTGGAATGGGGAGAAGACCCGTAGTCTGGACTGGAATGGAGGGACACTATGGAATATGCTGTTGTTGTTGTTAAGTGCCGTCGAGTCGACTCATGGCGACCCTCTGGATAGCTATCCTAAATTGTGTTCGGTCTTCGGTCAGGCGGCTCATTCTTGACAGATTGGTACCCGTAGCTGCTGTTATTGTCTCGATCCATCTCATTGCTGGCCTTCCTCTTTTGCGTTGACCTTCTAGCTTGCCAAGCATGATGTCTTTCTCTAATGATCTCTCTCTTCGCATGATGTGTCAAAAGTATGAAAGTCGAAGTCTTGTCATCTGAGCTTCTAAAGAAAGCTTAGGTTTGATCTCCTCTAGTACTGACTGGTTAGTTCTTCGGGCAGTCCATGGTATACACAGTATTCGCCACCAGCACCATAATTCAAAGGCATCAATTTTCTTCCTGTCTTATCATTTTCACTGTCCAGCTTTCACATCCATATGATGTTATTGAAAATACCATGGCTTGAACAAGTCAAATTTTTGTATGGAAAGAGACATCTCTGCTCTTGAGAATCTTATCTAGGTCTTTCATAGCCATTCTGCCAAGAGCAATGCGTCATCTGATTTCTTGACTGCTTGTTGCTTCTTTATTGATAGTTGATCCAAGTAGGTTAAAGTTGTTCACGACTTCAATTTCTTCTCCTTCAACAATGAACCTGTTGATTATGCCAGTTGTCATGATCTTTGTCTTCTTTACATTAAGGTGTAGGCCCATTTTGAGACTATGTTCTTTGACTGTGAGAAGCAAATGTTTCAGATCATCTTCACTTTCAGCCAGTAATGTGGTATCATCAGCATAGCGAAGGTTGTTGATGAGTCTTCCACCAATCTTCACACCTCTGTTGTCTTCATACAATCCTGCTTCTCTGATGATTTGTTTTGCATATAAATTAAACAGGTAGGGGGAAAGTATGCAGCCTTGTCTTACACCTTTGCTTATTTTAAACCAGTCTGTTTCTCCTTGTTCCGTTTGAACTGTTGCTTCTTGATCAATGTACAGATTGTGCAAGAGTACAATCAGGTGTTCTGGTATACCCATGCTTCTTAATGTGGCCCAGAGTTTCTCATGATTTACACAGTCAAAAGCCTTCCTATAGTCGATAAAGCACAAATAGATATCCTTTTGGTATTCTTTAGTCTTTTCAAGGATCCATCTCACATCCGCAATGATGTCTCTCGTTCCTCGCCCTTTCCTGAACCCTGCTTGCACTTCAGGTAGTTCTTCTTCCAGGTATGGTTGTAGTCTCTTTTGAATAATCTTCAGTAGAATCTTGCTGGCATGTGGGATCAGAGCGATTGTGCGATAATTTCCACAGTCTGTTGGATCACCTTTCTTTAGTATTGGTATAAACACAGATCTTTTCCAGTCAGTTTGCCATGATGTTGTCTTCCATATTTCTTGGCAGAGCCTTGTAAGTACAGTAACAGCTGCATCAGATTGCTGTAATACTTCTATGGGAATGCTATCAATGCCTGGTGCTTTGTTCTTTGATAAGGCTTTCAACGCTGCTTCAACTTCTTCTTTCATCACCAATGGTTCCCGATCATAAGGTACAGGTTGAAACGGCTGTTGGTCCACTTGATCTTTATCATATAAAAACTCTGTATATTCCTTCCACCTTTTCTTGATCTTCTCAGCATCATTCAACATAGAACCTTGAGCATCTTGTAACATTCCAATTCGAGGCTGGAACTTTTTCTTTAACTCTCATAGCTTTAGGAAAGCCGATCTTGTTCTTCCACTAATAGTTTCTGCTTCTACTTCCTTGCATGCGTCGTTGTAGTAGTTTTCCTTGTCCTGTCTTGCTGCACGTTGGAAATATCTGTTGAGTTCTGTTATTGTCTCTCTTTCTCCTCTGGCTTTAGCTTCTCTGCATTTCTAGGCAATTTTCAGAGTTTCTTCCGTCATCCATTTTGGCCGTTTTTGCTTTTTCACCTTTTGTAGACACTTCTCGCTTTCTTCCAACACAACCTTCTTGATGTCATTCCATAACTCTTCTGGAGCTCTGTCATTTGTATCTAAAGCAGCAAATCAATTTTGCAGGCAGTCTTTAAATTCCAGTGGTATAGTCTCAAGGTCATATTTTGCTGCATTCATGAGTGGTTTGCTCTTTTTCAACTTTAGCTTGAGTTTGCATACTAGTAGTTGATGATCTGTACCACAGTCAGCTCCAGGTTTCGTCTTTGTTGATGTTATAAAACCTTTCCATCGTTGACTTCCACAGATGTAGTTAATTTGATTTTTATACAATCCATTGGGTGAAGTCCATGTGTACAGTCGCCGCTTGTGTTGATGGAAGAAGGTGCTTGAGATGAAGAGATTGTTGGTCTTGCAGAATTCTATCAGTCTTTCTCCAACTTCATTTCTGTTGCCAAGTCCATATTTTCCCAACTACTTTGCTTTCTTCTTTGTTGCCAACTTTTGCGTTCCAGTCACCCATGACTATCAGGATATCCTGTTTGCATGTTCTGTCAATTTCAGCTTGTACTTGTTCATCAATTTCATTCTCTTCTGCAGCTGTTGGGGCATATACTTGAATTATAGTTGTGTTGATAGGCATTCCTCGTAGACAAATAGAGATTAAGCATTGGCTGACTGCACTGTATTTCATTACAGTTCTTGCAAGTTTCTTCTTTATTATAAATGCAACACCATTTCTTCTTTGTCTTTCATTTCCAGCATAGTAGACCATGTGATCATCTGATGCAAAGTGCCCGATGCCAGTCCATTTCAGTTCGCTGACACCCAACAGATCAAGTTGTACACGTTCTGTTTCATTCTTGCCCTCCTCCAACTTCCCTTGGTTCATGCTTCGTATGTTCCATGTTGCAATGCGTAAGACATCTTTACAGCTTCTGACTCTCATTTCATGCGCAGCTACATCAGCAGTCAGACGTCCCGAGGGCTTTGACCCAACCACATCATAAATGTTGGCTTTACTCTGAAAGGTCTTCAGCTCTTCCCCAGTAGTGAGTTGAGTGCCTTCCGACCTGGGGGTCTCATCTTCCAGCACTATAGCACAATTTGTTTTGTTGTAACTATCCATTGGGTTTTCATGGCAAGATACAGAAGTAGATTGCCGGGCCTTTCTTCCGCACAGTTTTGGTGTTGTTGCCGTTGTCACAGTAATGTGATCCTCCGCCGTCAACACTATCCCATTCTGCTGCTGCCCAGATGGGTGGTTTGTCTTGGTCTGGCACCTCAGCTGAGACCTGTCCATCTTGGAAGACATTGACAGTAGTTAAACTACCGATAGTTTAGCTCTCAGCATCACTGATGCACAGAAGCCCTCACAGCACGACAAGCTGCAAACCAAGTGAGGGTGGAATATGCTATCACATATTAAAAGAACAGCTCCTTAGCATACCACAAGATGAGGATATTACAAAAACCTACAGACACTACTAGATACGTGAATTTAGACCTGTCTGTCAGGCTATAATAGCTTATATCAAGGCCTCCCAAAACATCTGCTATACCCTCTGAGATGGCCCAAAATACTGCCACTAGAATAATAGCCCGTGCATCCAGATACGACTACATTACACCTATATTAAAGAATCTTCACTGGCTACCACACTAAGAATAAAATATAAAGCCATTATTACCATCTTCAAGATCCTCTAAAATCAGTCACCAGCCTGCAAACTAAAAAATAAAGCCCCAGATCAAGACGATGTTCCAGCCAGAACCTAAAGACACAAAGCAACCAACAGATGTGTAGCAGAGATTTTACACTATTGACACCCTCAATCTGGAGCTCACTTCCTGAACCCGTAAGATCAGCTGAAACAGTACAGGAACTATGCAAAAGACTCAAAACATCTTTCTTCATTGAATATTTTGGGACTGACACAAACAATTAGCACAATGTTCTTCAAATGTCTAGTAGTTATAAAACACAGCCAGATCTTGTATAACACTACCTTGTTTTAATCCAAGTAGCTAGTATCCTACATTAATTCCTTGTAAGACCTAAGGTTTAAGTTTGTGTTACCTGTTATATGTAGACCATTTTGATTTAAAATAAAGCGGTACATAAAATGTGTTAAATAAAACAAATAACCACAATGAGAGAGATTTGCATAGAATGTGCAAGTAAATCTCTCTCATGCATATTCACTGTGGTGTCCCGAGGACTGGGTTGAGTCCCTGCCTTAAGTTGATACAGTGGGATGGATGTGTGGGGGCTGTAAAGGGTACAGTAAGTTGAGTATATGAGGGGGGTATAGGGTGAGGTGATACAGTGGAAGTGGGTGCAAGAGGGGCTTCAGAAGACAAGAGTGATACATGGGTGGATGGGTGGGTGGGTGAGTGAGGAATGTTAGGGTAGATTTATACAGTAAGATGGGTATACAGGGTGGAGTGATACAGCAGGATGTTTGGTTGTGAGGAGCTGTAGAGGGAATGAGAGTGAGGTAGGTGCATGAGGGGTATATAGGGTGCGGTGACAGAGGGGGTGGGGGTGTGAGGGGCTGAAGAGGGTAGGCGTGATACAGTGGGGTGGGCATGTGAGGGCCATATAGGATAGGGTTTAAAGGATGAAGTGATACACTGGGGAGAGTGTCTGAAGGGGTATAAGGTGAGTGATACAGGGGAGTGGGTGTGTGAGGGACATATAGGGTGTAGTGAAACACCAGGATGAGTATGAGGGACGTACAGGGTGGAGTGATACACTGGGATGACTGTGTGAGGGGTGTATAAGGTGGGGAGGTTAGGCAGTGAGTGGGAGGGATATATAGTGTGGAAAGTTAAACAGTGGGTGTGAGGGGTGTATAGGGCGGGGGGGGGTAAAGGGCGGGGAGTTAGACAGAAGGTGTGATGAGGAAAAAGGGCGGGTGGTTAGACAGCGGGTGTGAGGGGTGTATAGGGCGGGGGTTTGGACAGCGGGTGGGGGGGTATAGGGCAAGGGGTTGGACAGCGGGTGTGAGGGGTGTAAAGGGCGGGGGGTTTGACAGGGGGTGTGAGGGGTTTATCGGGCGGGGGGTGGGACAGCGGGTGTGAGGGGTGTACAGGGCGGGGGGTTGGACAGCGGGTGGGGGGGGTATAGGGCAGGGGGTTGGACAGCGGGTGTGAGGGGTGTATAGGGCGGGGGGTTGGACAGCGGGTGTGAGGGGTGTACAGGGCGGGGGGTTAGACAGCAGGTGTGAGGGGTGTACAGGGCGGGGGGTTAGACAGCGGGTGTGAGGGGTGTACAGGGCGGGGGGTTAGACAGCGGGTGTGAGGGGTGTACAGGGCGGGGGGTTAGACAGCGGGTGTGAGGGGTGTACAGGGCGGGGGGTTAGACAGCGGGTTAGTTGGCTTGTCCACTCTCTCTGTCTCACCCCCTGCGTCCCGCCCGCTGCTCCTTCTCCAGTGAGATGAGGTAGGCCGCTAGCTTTGCGTCGCTCCAGCCGCTCTTCCTGCGGAGCTGCACCCAGGGCCCGTGCGCCTCCCCCAGGTACACGCGCCTCACGTCGTACTTCTTGCGGGACTCCAAGCGGCGACGGGCCCGGTCCGTGTCCGTCAGGCGAGGCCTCCCGCGAGTCTTCCTGCCGCCGCCTCGAGACTCCTCCTCTGTCTCTTCCCCGGTGAGGCCCCGGTGCTCCGACATCCCCGACCAGGTTCCCGTCGCCAGACTACACCGGACGTGACGCCAGAAACACCGCGCCGGGGACATTTTTCATGTTTGCAACTAAAAAATTCGACTCGCCTGCATGCCATTGCCGGAAGTGACGGAAAAGAGCCCGGGACCTCTGCTCGCGCCCCCTGGCGGAAAGGGAATGTTGTGCCCACTGCGCACGCGCTGCACGAGCTTTCCTGTTCTCTTTCCAGTGTTGGTGCAAGTTTAAGCAAACAAGCTTCCCAAAAGTTTATTTAACTGCGAGGTTTAAATTATCCCAGCCTCAGCTAGGACTCCACTTCTACCTTTATAGCGTTGAGATCGATGCACAACATATCGAAAAATGTATCACCGAGAAGAAACTCGCCTCATTCAGTGTATTAAAGTGCAGCACAGCAGGAGAAAGACAGCCTCCTCTCCCTCGCTGTACCAAACCATCAGACAATGTCTTAATATCCCCAAGTTCAGCTCAGCCTTCTTCTCTTCTGTGCACTTCGCTGCAGCTGGGACACCTAGCTAATTGCTTCATTATCTGCTTTGAATGATTTTGCTGCTTGCCACTGTTTTAGCGCAGGCATCTGCACGGTGATTAGACTTGAGTTAAATCCCTTTCTGTAGGCTCATGCTACTGTAGAAAAAGGTAATGCACTTGTCAACATCAGACCCCCTCTGAGAGTAATTTTGTCAGGACTTGTATGCGTATAACTCTATTTTACACACCCCAGTAGTACAATAAGCCAGGGACAAACACACAAAAGGAGATGCTCAATAAAAACATTGTACTTACTTAAGAAGAAGGAGGGGGGGGGGGGGGTAGGGCTGTGGCTCAGTGGTTAGGACAGGTTCTCAGGCTGTAACGACAAATGTTCAATTCCCTCATCAGGACAAGTAACCTCAGGCCAGAGGGACTGGGGTTTCTAGTCTCATAAGCCACTCCTTGTGGCCTTGGACAAGCCACTTAACCCTCCAATGCAATTAGATTGTGATCCCTTCAAGGACAAGGGAATAAAAAGAGCCTATTAGCATATATTTGTAAACCACTTTGACCCAGTGAAAAGTGGTATATAAGCATAGCTAAATAAATGCAACATAAGTGCAGACGTTCTCAGGGGGAGAGACTGTGAGGTGCTGAAATAGAATCGGCATTTGTGCATAACTACATCACTTTCTACTAGCACGTGCAAACAGAGCTACTCAAGCCACAGCACAGGTACAGCAGCTTCTGGATAAGCCTGTATGAGCTTTATAAAACAAGGGCAACATCACTGTGGCAGTTGAGCATCTGTCAAAGCTCCAACCCATGCATGCAACCAGAAGTAGGTGTTCTTGTGTTTTAATTTATTTTTTTCAATTTTGCCTTTATCTTTTTATGCTGATTCCAGCCTAGGGCTGTTCTTGTTAAAAACAGAAGATATGCCATAGTGGGTCAGACCAAAGTCCATCAAGCCCTGTATCTTGTTTCCAAGTAGCCAATCTAGGTCATAAATACCTAGCAGTTTCTCCAAAAGAGACATAGGTTCCATAATGCTTGCGTCGGGTCAAGCAGTAGATATCTCAGATCCGCTTTGATAAGGGTTTATGGACCTTTCGTCCAAGAACTTCTCCAAACCTTTTTTTAAGCCCAGCTCCACGTTGTTGTTAAGTGCCATCAAGTTGGAGTCGACTCATGGCAACCCTCAGGATAGCTATCCTAAATTGTGTTCGGGCTTCAGTCAGGCGGCTCATTGTTGACAGACTGGTACCTGTAGCTGCTGTTATTGTATCAATCCATCTCATTGCTAGCCTTCCTCTTTTGCGTTGACCTTCTATCTTGCCAAGCATAATGTCTTTCTCTAATGATCTCTCTCTTCGCATGTGTCCAAAGTATGAAAGTCGAAGTCTTGTCATCTGAGCTTCTAAAGAAAGCTTAGGTTTGATCTCCTCTAGTACCGACTGGTTTGTTCTTGGGGCAGTCCATGGTATACACAGTATTCGCCACCAGCACCATAATGCAAAGGCATCAATTTTCTTCCTATCTGTCTTTTTCAATGTCCAGCTTTCACATCCATATGATGTTATTGAAAATACCATGGCTTGAACAAGTCGAATCTTTGTATGGAGAGAGACATCTCTGCTCTTGAGAATCTTATCTAGGTCTTTCATAGCCATTCTGCCAAGAGCAATGCATCATCTGATTTCTTGACTGCTTGTTGCTTCTTTATTGATAGTTGATCCAAGTAGGATAAAGTTGTTCACAATTTCAATTTCCTCTCCTTCCATGATGAACCTGTTGATTATGCCAGTTGTCATGATCTTTGTCGTCTTTACATTAAGGTGCAGGCCCATTTTGAGACTATGTTCTTGGACTGTGAGAAGCTAATGTTTCAGATCATCTTCACTTTCAGCCAGTAATGTGGTATCATCAGCATAGCGAAGGTTGTTGATGAGTCTTCCACCAGTCTTCACACCTCTGTTGTCGTCATACAATCCTGCTTCTCTGATGATTTGTTCTGCATATAAATTAAACTGGTAGGGGGAAAGTATGCAGCCTTGTCTTACACCTTTGCTTATTTTAAACCATTCTGTTTCTCCTTGTTCCGTTCGAACTGTTGCTTCTTGATCAATGTACAGATTGCACAAGAGAACGAGCAGGTGTTCTGGTATACCCATGCTTCTTAATGTGGCCCAGAGTTTCTCATGGTTTACACAGTCACAAGCCTTGCTATAGTCGCTAAAGCACAAATAGATATCCTTTTAGTATTCTTTAATCTTTTCAAGGATCCATCTCACATCTGCAATGATGTCTCTCGTTCCTCACCCTTTCCTGAACCCTGCTTGCACTTCAGGTAGTTCTTGTTCCAGGTATGGTTGTAGTCTCTTTTGAATAATCTTCAGTTTAATCTTGCTGGCATGTGGGATCAGAGCGATTGTGTGATAAATTTCCACAGTCAGTTGAATCACCTTTCTTTAGTATCGGTATAAACACAGATCTTTTCCAGTCAGTTGGCCATGATATGTTGTCTTCCATATTTCTTGGCAGAGCCTTGTGAGTACGGTAACAGCTGCATCAGATTGCTGTAATACTTCTATGGGAATATATCAATGCCTGGTGCTTTGTTCTTTGATAAGGCTTTCAATGCTGCTTCAACTTCTTCTTTCATCACCAATGGTTCCCAATCATAAGGTACAGGTTGAAACGGCTGTTGGTCCACTTGATCTTTATCATATAAAAACTCTGTATATTCCTTCCACCTTTTCTTGATCTTCTCAGCATCATTCAACATAGAACCTTGAGCATCTTGTAACATTCCAATTCGAGGCTGGAACTTTTTCTTTAACTCTCGTAGCTTTAGGAAAGCCGATCTTGTTCTTCCTCTAATAGTTTCTGCTTCTGTTTCCTTGCAAGTGTCATTGTAGTACTTTTCCTTGTCCTGTCTTGCTGCATGTTGGAAATCTCTGTTGAGTTCTGTTATTGTCTTTCTTTCTCCTCTGGCTTTAGCTTCTCTGTGTTTTTGGGCAATTTTCAGAGTTTCTTCCGTCATCCATTTTGGCTGTTTTTGCTTTTTCACCTTTTGTAGAGACTTCTCGCTTTCTTCCAACACCACCTTCTTGATGTCATTCCATAACTCTTCTGGAGCTCTGTCATTTGTATCTAAAGCAGCAAATCGATTTTGCAGGCAGTCTTTAAATTCCAGTGGTATATTCTCAAGGTCATATTTTGCTGCATTCATGAGTGGTTTGCTCTTTTTCAACTTTAGCTTGAGTTTGCATACTAGTAGTTGATGATCTGTACCACAGTCAGCTCCAGGTTTTGTCTTGGTTGATGTTACAGAGCTTTTCCATCGTTCCATGTTCTTATGCTTATGGAAATGACTAGCATTATGACTGCATACCTCAAGATTGGACGAGCCTATTTAAGAGACCTGTAGTGAGGCATCACTGCTAGGTACTTGTGACCTAGATTGGCCACTTTTGGAAACAGCATCCTGGGCTTGTTGGGCCTTGGTCTGAGCCAGTCTGGCAGATCTTATGTTCTTAGTCCTATCCAAGCACCACTACCGTCTTATTGCTGGCACGTAGCTTGTTTAATTCCACATCCACACAAGGACAGCTCATGGGCAGAGCACAGGCACAGAGAAACTGCTGTTACCAGACCCCCTATCTAATTTCAGTGGTGACAACTTATCTCCCTGCCTGCAGTAAGAAAATCCAGCCTGGCATGGTCCCCCTTTACCTGCTGGCATTTACCCCAACACCAACCCTGACAACATTAATCCAGAGGAGAATCACACATACAGCCTTAGCAACTGCCCAGTTTCTCTTTTTTGTGTGAATACAGCATAGTACAATAGAAACAACTTCAGAGTGGCAATGAAATGGGAAGCATAAGAGTTTAAACCAAGGTGCACGCAGAGAGTCTATATAGCACAGGTACCAGTCACTGTTTTATTTTCAGACTTTGTGCAGCCTCTTCCTCCTCATCTTCCACCAGCTGGATCACATGAGGCCTGGATTCCAAACGGAACACCACCGCAGTATGACCCAGAATTGGGTTGGTTTCCTGCAATCCACAAATCCATTGAGCCAGTGTGGCCTGGTCTGCCGAGCCAATCATACACATGGCAAAGACGGGACCTTCTTGCACTGTCAGGATAGGTATGGGGGAGTAAAGAAGGCAACAAATGGGTATTAGGTAGAGATTAAGACACATACTGCTTAGATTCCTACAGAAATCTAGGTAAAGAAGCTAAAGAACCACAATAACTACAAGTACCTGAAAACAGCTTTAGTACTGGACAGCAACGTTAGCAACAATTACCCGTAATTTTACATTGGCTCTAACTGCTCAGGCAAGGTTGTATCTTATGCCACCCTGGACACAGTTGTCCCTCCTACCCAATGGCTATAAAGTACCACCTGGAACTCCAGCCAATGAAAGCACCACTCAATAACCCTAGGCCAGCTGGTTTTCAGAGCAAATCATTATCATCATTTTTTGTTATTTTGCTAGGCTTATATGCCGCTTTTCACCAGGTAAAAGTGGTTTACAATGAACAAAAACCTTAGTTACAGAGAACAAATAGAATGTACCATTTGTATAGTTTACTGTTAACTATTTACAGGTAATAGTTATGACCCATACCGTAGTTATGTTAAACAAGTCACATGGGGGGGGTGTTAGGTCCATAGTGTTCAGAAAATAGGAGGGTTTTCAGGTGTTTGAGGATGGAGAGGAGGTCGGTGATGTTTCTTATAGTGTCCGGCAGAGCGTTCCAGAGGGATAGTGTGGAGAATGCACATGCTCTGTGGCAAGCTTGCTGGTTGAACTTTGTCTTAGAGCACAGGCTAGTGAATTTGTTGATTGTGGAGGATCTTTGGGGTCTGTTTGAGGTAAATGTCTGTAGGAGGGATTGGAGGTGGGTGGGAGTACAGTGCTTTGTGTGTTAGGAGTAGGGATTTATATTTGATTCTGCTGGGAAGGGGCAGCTAGTGGGCTATTTGAGGATAGGAGCGACATGTCATGTTTATTTACATATATTCATAAACCAGTTCTCTCTCTTCTGAGCTAGGCATTCTTCTCAGCCTCCCCCTGAAACCTTAAAAGGAATTGTCTGGGTGGAGTTTCCGCTACAGAGGAAAATGTGTTACCTTGCAAAGAAGCAGCATTCCATTCAATGCGTTAATGGTGAAGTTTTACTCACTGTTAATTTCCTTTCCTGGATTCCTGCTAGACCAGTCCTTACAAGGGGTTATATTCCCCTATCAGCAGATGCTGGAGACAGATATAATACCAAAGGCTTCACTGAGCATGCCCTGGCACCTATGTGCCACCCCTAGGTATCGCTTTCAATATACCTCTGGCAAAGCAGAAGCATCAACTGAGCACAAGTAGTGCCCCTATTAAACTAAAAGTGAGAACCAGAACGCAACTCTAAATGAGAACCATAGCACAACTAGCGCCCAGTTCCGCATAACTATGTACAAATAGCGGCTATCCTCTGCAGTCTGTCTAACTGGAAATTCCGTAATGACAGCTGCCAAAGAACTACAGCCAGAGTAATATAACGAGGGTGGGAGACTGGTCTAGCAGGAATCCAGGAAAGGAAATAAAACGGCAAGTAAAATTTCACCTTCCAAATCTCCTCTTAGACCAGTCCTTACAAGTGGGCAGTACCAGAGCTACTGCACCTGTGGGCGGGACAAGGCAGCCCAGACACTACGCTGGCCCCAAAAGCCACTGCAGTCTGCACCTGGATATTCAGCCGATAATGGCACACTAAAATAGACAGATGGCCAGGTGGCCGCTCAACAAATGTCCACCAGATCCTCGCAGGACCACTCCGCCCAGGAGGTGGCTTGTGCTCTAGTAGGATGTGCTCAAAGGCCTAATGGGACCAGTTTACCTTGCAAAAATAGTCAGATTCAATGGTCTGCTTGGAAGCGGCGAGCCCTTTGTAGAGCCCCACGAAGAGGACAAAAAGGCAATCCGATTTCCTGAAGGAATTAGTCATATGCAAGTGGTGGCACAGAATGCAGCTGACAACCAGCACCCTAAGATTATGCTCAGAGGCTGCGCAGTCCTGACTGGAAAAGACGGGCAGAAAGAGAGGCTGATTAAAGGTAGAATGGAGACATGACCTTGGATAAGAAAGACGGTACAGGTCGGATAAAGACTCCTTCTGTAGAGAAAGTTAAGAAGGGATCCCAACAAGAAAGCTATGACATCCATCTAGCAGATGTGATGGCCACCAAGAAGGCAGTCTTATAAGGCAAATCCTGCAGCGTAGCCCCCTTAAGGAGGTTCGAAAGAGAGGTTTCCGCAGCTCACACAAGACCAGAAAGAAGTCCCATACAGGAATCATAGGACGCAGAGGTGGGTGCAGTAATCTGATTCTCTGAAGGAAACGTCCAATATCGACATGTGCCACCACCGAGCAGACTGCAATGGGCCCTCTAAAGCAAGTGAGAGCAGCCACTTGGACCTTAAAAGGAGTTCAGCACAAGTCCCTTGTCATAGCCATCCTGTAAGGCGCAGAGGATTTCAGGGATCTGTATACGCCAGGGTGAAACTCTGCGGCATGCGCACCAGGCCTTGAAGAGGAGCCAGACCCATACATAAGGCAGAGAGGTAGACGACCAATGAGCCTGAAGCAGGACCATGACGACCCACTGTGCCTTTGCACTCTATACAGCGCCTTTCAAGAGTCAGGCCGTAAGCGAGTAAGGAGCCGGCTCGTCCATTCATACATGTCCCTGTCTGAGCAGTCCATGGCGAGACCCCAGCAGGAGGGGGCCGCCCCACCTGAGGCGCAGCCAGTCAGAGGCCACCAGAATCACTAGTCCCTAGTGAGCTTCGATACGAAGGGCCCACCCGATCACGGTCCAGGAAGGAAAGCGGTACAGAAGGGCTGAACCAGCACATCCCCCCCTCCCTCCTTCAACTGAAGAAGATCAGGGCCTTGGCACTGGCTGCAGTTGCCATCAGATCGACCTCACTGCTGAACTATCCGTTGGAAGGCCCACGGGGCAAGCTCCCATTCCCTGGGATCCAAGGCATGTCAGCTGCACCAGGCGAATAGGCAAGCCATCTCCTTTGCAACTCCCAGACACTTGGTGCCCCCCTGTTTGTTGAGGTAGGACACCGCCGTTGCATTGTCCAAGAAAATCCATACTACTCTGTGATGGATGTACCAGGCAAAGAGCAGAGGACACAAAACCATGGCCACACTATAGTAGACTGACAGGAAGTATTTAATTTATTAAAAAGGATCCAACTTAAAAAGTTTCAGTATTAAGCCTAGGTTTTATTTGTCCCTTTAGATTGGGTAGAGTGATTTCACCCTGCCCCTTTCGGGATGGGCTCTATGCAAATTCTGTTATGTTCCTTTGGTAATGTATTTTAAAATTAAGTTTTCAAATTTGTACGTTCTTATTAATATTCCTATTGTGACTTTTTACTTATATTTTAACTTTATGTATTTGTGTGTCCATTTTTAGACTGCTGATGAAGACTTAATGCCAAAACCTTTTAAGTTGGGTCCTCAATAAAATAAATACTTCCTGACAGCCTACTATAGTGTGGCTGTGGTTTTGTGTCCTCTGCTCTTTACCTGGTTTCTGTTACTGCAGGTGTCCTTCTCCCTCCTCCGACGGATGTATGGCAGAAGGTGCAGCCACACAGCCCTGGCTTCCAGGCAATTGATGGGCCAGGATGCCTCCCAAGGGTTTCAGACACCCTGAGTGATGCAGTTGCAACAATGCAACCCCCAGCCGGAGAGACTGGTGTCGATAGTCACGACTATCCATTGCGGTGCCTCTACGGGGACCCTCTGGAGCACCACGAAGGCTGAGGCGCAGAGACAGTGGAAGGGATAAATGAAGGTTGAAATCCCCGGAGAAGGACGACCACCGGGAGAGCATGACCCCTGAAGAGGCCGCATCTGCATCTGCGCCCATGGCCCCAGGCACCTGAAGATAGTCCCAGGCTCATGGCCGCGCTGTCCATAGAAAACTGCAGAGCTGATTGGTAAACCGTTGAAACTGTTCCTGTGTGAGGTAACCCCTGCCTTGCTGAATTTCTGAGCCTGCTTTGATACCCGAGAGAGAGAGAGATTGCATGAGGACAAGGGAACTCTTGGCATGCTTCACTACCCAGCCCAGGTCTTCCAAAACTTGGACAATATGACGACTGGCCTGCAGAGCCTCATGGTAAGACTTTGCCCAGATGAGCCAGTCGACCTACACCCCCTCGTCTCAGTGCTGCGGGGCACCATTACTAAGCCAAAAGGCAGTGCCTGAAACTGAAAAAGTCCAAGGATGAGAATCTGCAGGAACCACTGATGGTCCGCATGGATGGGGATGTGGAGGTAGGGCTAGGCAAGATTTAACGATGCCAAGTACTCCCTCTGACTGCTTGACTAACAGATCAGAGAGTTTCCATCCAAAACCAGGAAACCCGGAGCGAGCAAATGACTCCCTGGAGGTCCAAAAATACGGCGCCATGACCCATCCTTTTGGGTATGAAAAAAAAAAATGGCATCTGGACCCTTGTTCGGGGGCTTGGACAGGAGCGATGGCCTGGAGATCCAGCAGGCGCTGCAGAGTTGTGCACATGGTCAGACGTTTTCGAGCCGTGCAATTGGAGATTAAAAAAGGCACCCCGGATGGGTTGGGCACACTCCAGGGCATAGCTATGCTGAATGATGTGGGCCCACTCACAGGAGAAAAATGGACAGGTGCCCTCCCAGCGGAGTAGGGCCCAAGGGACGCCTTTCTAACAAGAGCTGCTGCCCTGGATCTTTGGGGAGCAACAGGACTGCCAGCAGGATCAGGTGAACTTGGCTGTAGAGGTAGAGAAGGACTCCTTTTCTCTGCAAAACACCCAAAAGGGCTGAGAGATGGGTGCAGATCTGCCACCCGATGACACTGAGGAGGATCTGCTAGGGTGGTAGCGGCGGTTGCTCCTGAAGCGAGATTGTGCTGCCATAGGAGCTGCGGATCCACCGGCTCCCCTACACAAGGACGATCGAGGGCTATCCTCGGGTAGACATTGAGGTTTCACCTCACCAAGGTCCTTGACCAATCGCTCCAGATCCTCACCAAAGAGGAGCTTGCCCTTAAAGGGTAACCTGGCGAGGCAGCCTCAGTGGTGGAATTGGCCAACCAATGCTGGAGCCAGAGCCAGCAGCACACTACCGTTACAGCCACGATGGACCAGGCTGCTAGCCTAATGAGATAATAGATGACAGTGGACTCCATGTGCACTGAGGCAGAATCCTCGAATAAGAGTTGAACCCAATGCAAGAGGGTGCGAGCCACCAGGCCACTGCAGGCAGAAGCCTGCAAAGCAAGCGAGGAGGAGAAGAAGGCGGCTGGCTTCAACAAGCCGCCTACCTTGCAGTCATTCTGATCATGCAGCATCGCTCCTCCTTCCACCGGAATGGTGGTGTGCTTGATATCAGTCGTGACCAAGGAGTCCACTGTGGGGAAGAGAAGCCAGCTGTCTAGGTCAGCTGGTGACCACATATAAAGTTTTCCTAACATTGCACTGCTTCCGGGCTTGCTATTCCAGGGAGACCATCTGTTGGAGCTCCAGCGGAAACGGGAAGGCCTTAGCTGGCTTTCGGATGCCTGCAACAAGGTTTGAGCCATCATTTATTTTATTTATTTATCTAACATTTCTTATATACCGCCTTTCATGATATCAAGGCCGTTTACATTGAACAAACTGAAATTACATTGAACAGGGCATTATAACTTGGAGATAACTATTTTACAGGGAACATGAGCAAGCCACTTAACCCTCCATTGCCCAAGACCACAAGAAGCACCTGTGGGACTAGAAACCCCAGTCCTTCCGGCCCAAGGTTGCTGTCCTCTAGTGGGATTTGAACCCCAAACCTTCCAGCCTGAGGTAACTTGCCCCAACCACTAGGCCACTCCTCCCTGCCTCCTCATTGCCTCGGGGCCGTCCGAAATATGAGGAGCTTCTACAATTTAATAAGCACTGCCAGCTAGTCTCTGTGAACCAGCCTGATGACTTGGGAGTTGTGATGATCCTCGTTAGGATCTTCTGACAGGGACCATTCACCGTTCGCATGATCTGAGACAGAAAGTTGGCCGTCAGCCTCCAAGAGATGATCCAAGTCAAAATGAGGAGGTGAGTTGCCAACCCCAGCCACCCAAGAGACTGTCCTGGGTGTGCAAAATGGGGTCTACGTCCCCTGAGCATTCGAGGCGCGTTTCCCAGTGGAATGTTGGCATGAAGTAGATGAAGTCAGTGACAGTGTTTAAGAACCCTGTAAGAGGGGCAATACCCCGCACCAGGCACCCCACGCCTTTCTAACAAGAGCCATGAATCTGTTGGCTTCGAGGTTCATGTCTGCAGGCAAGAGGTCTGGAGTTGCCGCCCTGGATCTTTGGGGAGCAGTTGGGGAAAAAGAGTCCTTCCTCTGAAGCTGGAGGGGCACCAGGGGGAGCAGCCGTGTGGTCCGCGAGAGGAGGCTGCATCCTGCCTTCCTGGGCTCCCGGTGGTGATGTGGACACAGAGGCCTCAGTGGGGTGGGCAGAGCAGGTGGCACAAATATGGTCTATTAACTGCCGGCATTTACGCCCACAGGCAAGGCACCGCAACAGAAGTAGAGGCATAGCAGCGCTACATTGTCTCCCCCAGTTCCAAGTTCAGGAGGTGGGCCCTTGTGCAAGCGTGGAAGACTGAAAAATAGAATCCCCTTCTGAATTAGCAGCTCTGGGGCGCAAATGGCCACCATGTGCAGTAGGAGCAAAAAACAGTGCTTTAAAGTGGCTGCCGCAAAGGTGGAAAGAGGCAGGCCGTCAAGCTGGAACAGACACGCTGAAAACGCTGTCGAGCAGCCAGATACCACGTGGCTGAAGAAGGAGCCAGCGGAAGAAGAGGAGGGCAGCAATTGGAGGCGGAGTCTGCACTGCGGTGAAAAGGTGGCTGTAAGAATGTGGTCACTGATAGTGCAGGAGCGGAACTGCGGCGGTAGTGAGCCTCGCGGCATCAGAACCGCAGTGTTGAGAGAGGGGAAAACCTGCGAGAGCGCCAATCCTACAAGCTGTCTAAGAGCTGAGCAGTAGCTGGCCGTGATTCTGTTAGTGGAATCCCAATACAAAAACAAAATCGCTGAATAGCAGTGGCTGTACTAGGGCAGGCAGCTCGGGCTCCGATGGCAGTGCTCAGCTCTCTCCACAGGCCCTCGTGGCCTGGAGCCTGATCCCCTGTGCAGATGGCAGGCCTTTCTGATCCTCGTGATCAGTGGCTACTGCCCAGTGACTGGCTTCAGGAATGTGGGACACCTCCAGTGCTCCCTAGAGACCTCCACAGTTGAAAGATGACTGAATTAGTGCTGAAATAAAAAACTCTATTTAAGGAGAAAAGCGAGTAACAACCACATCTGCTGGAGACAGAAAACTACGGACGGTGACACCTAGGGGCGGCAGAGCATGCTCAGTGAAGCCTTTGGTATTATATCAGCCTCCAGCATCTGCGGGCAAGGGAATATAACCCACTGGTAAGGACTGGTCTAGCAGGAGATTTGGAATCAGTCATTACTCAAGGTGGGATTCGGGCAGGATCACTCTTTGAAACAGCCTGGGAGAGCAAAGTGCAGCCTACCCTCCCTACATCCCATCCCCTGCAGGGACAATGACCCCAGGAGTGATAACAAACAGACCTCAACCAATGCATCAACCCAGCTCCCAGTCCTGAAGCTGTACAAGTAAATAGAAAGATTTAGGAGAGAAACAACTGCAGTAATCAAATTAAACATCTGCCGCCGCTGCCTCCTCCTCCACCCAAAAAACTGCCCCACACTGGGACTGCCAGAGTGATCAAGCACAGAAACGTCACAAGAGCAAACAAAAGATGGAAGGAAAGCATCTTCATTAACAGCATCCTGGAGCGTCCTTGCAGCACTGAACACACACATGTAAGAGACTGTCCCTACTCTACAGAGCTTACCAGCAGTTATTGCCCTTCGTTTCTAGCATACAGAGCAGTTTACAAGAGTCAAATAAAGGCAATGCATTCCATCTTTTTATTTACTTAGCTCACGTTGTGGTGAAATAATGTACATGAAAGTAAAATCTATTCAAGACACGATTAACACACACAGGTGTTAGACAAGAGAATCGGAGGGATCCTAAAGCAGCTTTAAAATTTGAAGTTGGCTTTTTGGCAGGATTTTACTAGGAGCAGAGATGGGGCATGTCATACCCCTAAGTACATACTGGAAGGACAGCCTCTCCAGCAATGCAGCCCCTCTCCCTAGAGGTGCCCACCAGCATTAGTCTGGCCCCTGCCCTCGCACTGAACTGTAGCATCAACACCAGCTATAATCCTGCTGCGAGATTTGCCCCCTTGTCCTGCAGAAGGGAAAGCATTTCACCTGCCATGCTAGCATCCTGCACCAGATTCGCTGGCCCTTATTTATTGCATTAAATACCTTCATCCACGTCAAAGCCATTGTCGTCCCCGAGGTCACGCTCCAGGTCTAGGTCCAGTTGCATGGGATAGTAAAAGTTCCTCTCAGGATCTATGTCCTCTTCCTCCACCTGTGGGGGGGGGAGGGGGGGAATTAATCTGAGTAGCACAGCACAGCCTGCCTTGAGCTATCCCCACCAGAAGCAGATTCCCAGGGCCAGCAATTGAACTGAGCACATCTGGAATACAAGGGCCCACTTTAAAGAGCTGCTGGGGGCCACACTTGGAGTTTAGTTCGGAGGCCCAATTTGGATAATTCCCACTAATCCACTTTGATTAGCATTTCATAACTCATGCCCTTCCATGGGGAGTCTTGATTTGGTCACCCTCCCCCACCCTCAATTCATTCTTTCAGCAAGATTGAGCATCCTCTCTGAGCTTAAGATTTACTTTAAAGCCGGAACTACTCATGTTTTCAATCCCATACTTGATGCGACTTACATCAGCTGTCTTACAATCTAAGTTCATACCTGAGGCAATGGAGAATTAAAATGACCTGTCCAAGGCTCTAAATCCGATTAGGATTTGAATCCTGGCTCCCCTTGTTCTCAGCCCACTGCTCTAACCTCTATGCCCCCCTGCCAATAAATCATTGTGAACACTGCATTTATCTTGAACTGCTAACACTGTACCAGCAACAAACACAGATCTTAAAACCTTGGCCTTTGATCCCTTGGTGAATGATCACAGCCGGGGGCCTCTGGATTTTACCTTTTCCCCTGGCGGCAACAACTCCGCCCGCAGTATGTAGTAATAAACACGGGTCTTCTTCAGCCACAGTGGGAAAGGGCCTTCTACATACACAGGTCTGTCTGGGTTGTGCCGCTGCAGGAGGGATCGCTGCTCTGGGCTCTGGATTCCTGCAGAAAGAGTAATCCAAGCAAAGGGCAAAAAGCTTAGATACACCAGTTCCTAACTGTCAGCACAGAGTGGGATGTCCTGACTGAAGTGCTGCACAAAAGGACTGAGGTGCATGGCAGAAGTGTGCATGAGGGTTTCCACTGGAATAGTAGGTGGTGCTGCAGGGCAGGAGAGAGGTGCATTGTCACCCTGAGTGAAATCTGACCTACCTACAATATATGGCAGTTTTATTCCAGTCTCCTCATCCACCGAAGACATCTGTAGGTAGAAGAGGAGAGGAGAGTACAGTCACTAAGAAGACACCAATACATGCACCATGTGGCACGCAGCCTGTGTCCCCTGGAAAAAATCAGTAGTTATTGGGATGTGCTCTCCTGACAGTTACATGATTTTGGAAATGTCCACCCCACCTAGCCCCTCACAGTGGACCAGACTTCTGGCTTTCAATGAAAAGTGTGAATGGAGCACCAAATACAGCCCCAAAAGAAACACGTGACAAATGAGAGCTAACAAAGTGCAGCATGGAAATCAGACAGACAGAGGGACAAATATTACATCAGCTCCATGTGATAAACCTTCCTTAGGTTACCAGTTCATCCGCAGGGCCAATTCTTCCTTATCAGCTCTCCAATTCCTCCTACCTAGCAAATAAAACAGATCTATCTATTCCCAGGGCCTCAGCTGAAGGAAAGCAACCCTCAGTTGAACCTTCCTAGGTAACCCTCCAACTCTCCCCCCCCCTTTGAAAATCCTTAGGTTTTTTTTTTAATTCAGCTCAGAAGCAAAACCATGGCTGCTTGAATTGCTACAGAACAGAATTCCAAAATTATCCCAGGCATGCGGTCCTGTAAGAGGCAACTTTGGTAAAAATATCTTATCTGGTACCTGGTAAACCGTGATCCTAGCATCCAAATCCGCTGAGATTCTCTGTAGGCTCAGCTTTGCAATATCGATGGGATCTTGAGGCAGGGGTTCGGGCACTAGAAATGGATTGAGGTTTCTGAATTTGGGAAACCAGTACATAAGGCGTCGGTACTTCAGGAACGGGTGGCTCTTCTGTCCAAAGATTTGCAACAGGAGGAACTTGGTCTCAGCATTAGGTAGGATCCCTGCAGAAGGAAACTAAGTCAGAGACATGGGAAAAAAGGGGGTGGGGTAGCCACAGAAACATAACTGAGGAATTGTTCGGATAAAGCAGGTTGAGACCCACTTCATACCATACCCTAAAGCAGTCCTGTGGCTTAACAGAGTGCGAGGTCAATCTTATATCTTTGGGGTACAACAAAATCCACCAAAATCCCCAAGAGAAGGCCTAAGGGAAAAGCAAGGTGGCAGGCTATCTATCTGCAAGGTCAGATATCAGCCAGCAGCAAATAGCCTCACATAAGTGTTCACTATAAGTGCATCTTTCACTAGTGCATACCATAAGTCTCCATTTGCTCTAGCACTTGCACACCACACTCCTGCTGCCGGGGATAATGGTTGAACATTCGCTGGAAGGCATTCTGGGGTACAAACACTTCTTTGGGGAAGATATCCAGAAGAGCATTGTAGACGCGGAGGTCACGCTCCACCCCAAATTCTGGCATTTTTTGCAGAGCTGCATAAATAAACTCCACATGACCCCGCCGGCGTACATCTCTCCTGCAAAACACATCTAGCACCTGGATGAAAGTGGCTTTGTTCCTACAATCTTGGCTGAAGCGATTGAAGAAGTCATCAAAGGTCACAAGAGATTTCTGGCTGGAGTGGACCTCTTCGTTGCTCCTCTCTGTGGGAGCTGTTTTAGAGCTAGGCCCTCTCGTGCTGGTTCTGAGACCACGTGGCAGGCGTAGGTAGGGAGTCTGGAAGAGAAATAGCAATTGTACCTGATCATAGCCCATAAGGCAGCTAGATCATGCTGGGACAGCGGGGTGGGGTGAGTGAGGAAAATCCTTCTCCCCTGTTGGCTTCATACCTGAGCACACCTGACTACCCCTCGACATCCCCAAACTTGTCCTGGGGCCATGGAACCCCCAAACCATTCCCCAGCTAGTAGCAGCAGCGTCCGGATGCACCTCATTATCAGACACTCTCCAAAACGCAGCCTGGAGTAGAGGGAAAAACACAAACTACTTATAAGCACAATTGCATGCAAAGACCCCCGGTTCCTGGGCCCCTCTCCTATGGGGTCACATTACGGGTCTCCAGCCTGAGTCCCTGCTAGCAGTGTGACCCTTAAGTTTAGGGGGATCCGCAACATCCTCCCTTCCTGGGTGACCCCTCAGTGCAAGTTCTGACCTCACGCTATACCGTGACCCCTGTGCACAGCGGTATCCTGGCGCGTTATGGTGAAGGAAGTGACGGGTTCCGCCCCCTCCTCGGATAGCGAGAATATCCCGTGGCTCTGGCCCACACTCCACTTTCCCTCTCCCGAACCCGGCTCCTCACGGCCTTCGCTCTCTGGGCGCCGCCATCTTGGATACAGTGACGTCAGAGGTGCTGTGTTTAGTCGCCGGCCGTCCGGCTTCGCACTCTTGAAGTTCCGGGCGAGGGAGGCAATAATGAGAAGCAGGGTTTGCCCACTGAATACCCTGTCCAGGACCCACCGATGGAACTTTGCTTTTTAACCCCATCGGGCAGCCTTACCCCTCCCTACCCCGAGGTCCGAGACAGTGCTGACGGCGCCGTGTCCCCGCCTCGCCTCCCTTTCCATGCTCTGATTGGGTATCATTAGGAGAAGGGGCGGAGCACAGCGCAGCTGCTCCAGGCAATCTCTCTCTCAGACCCGCCCCCTCCTTCCCATGTCCTATCCCAGTCGCTCCGCCCCCTCCTCCTTTCCCGTGCTCTTATTGGATATCTTCGGAGAGGAGGTGGGGCACAGCGGAGATCTGGCTCCTTGACCCGCCCTCTGGCTTTGAGTGTTGTGCTGAATGCTGCTGAGAGTGAGACCTGGGCAGAGGAAGCAGAGCTGCCAGCTGCCAAGAGGAAAATTGGAGGCCACTCCTGGATTTCTGACCTCCCCATCCGAGTGCATCAGCTTTGTACTTACTGTACCTCCCTCTGACTTTTTCTCTTTTCTTTGTTACTTTAACTGCTAATGAGAAGTGATGGATGGAAGAAAGGCAGATGAAGAGAAACAACGTCAGCTGGAGGGGAGGTAGTGTTGCCAAGTTATCCAGTCCTGGTCCTGACAATCTCTTCTGATGCATTATGGGAACTGCAGCATTGATTCCAATGGCTAACATCAATTGACTTGCAATGCAAATTTAAAGCCAGAACTGTCAGAGAATCTCGCAGAAATCCAGGACTGGTTAAAATCTCACTCCTGGAACTGAGCAACTTGGCAACGCTGGAATCTGTTGTTTAACTTTAAATGCCCTGCTCTTTGCTAACTCCCAGAAGCTACCATCCTAGGTGCCCACCTAGTTTGCCGCGTGGTTGGGCCAGTCCTGTTCTTTTCATCTCTATGCCCTGTCATTTGGGGTGAGGAGTGCTACACACACTTACATTTTTATTTCTCACCCATCTCTGTCCCCTCTTTACTTCCAGCCCAGCCTCCCTTGTTTGATTGTTTTTACATGCAAGTTCTCTGTAACAGTTTTATTTATTTACATACATTCTCTTATATACGGCACTATTCTGCATCAGTGCGGTTTACATTGAACAAACTGAAATTACAGAGGGTTAAGTGGCTTGCCCAAGACCACAAGGAGCACCAGTTAAAATTTTAATGTAAACTGCCTTGATTAAATGATAAGGCGGTATACAAAATTGTTAAATAAATAAATATAATCAAGTCTTGAGCTGCCCTTGGTCTTGGGCAAGCCACTTAACCCTCCATTGCCTTGGAAGAAAGGTCCGGCAATCTATTTCAGGTCACATTGCCAAGAAAACCCAGGAGCTTCAGGGTCCCCAGGAGCTAGTTTTGACTCAAAGGCCCTAACAATAGACAGAAAAGATCTTCATGTGAGAATTTAATATCTATACCTAAAGGATGTACAACTGCAAAGCAAACAACTTGTAACCATGCCTTATTTCTTTGGAACTCTGTGTCAGGGGAATTAAGGTCCATATCTGATATCAATAATTTTAGGAAAGCTCTAAAGACTCAGCTCTTCAGGGAGCCTTGTTTAATATATTTATTTTGTGTTGATGTAAGCTACATTGAATTTAAGAAATGTGGTATAGAAGACCTGTTAAATAAATAAATAAATTAAATAGATAGATAGTTAGTCTCTGGAAGAGTTGGCAACTCTATCTACTGCAGAGAGAGAAAGGCAACAAATACCTGAAGGCATGGCCGGCCCGACTGTTGTGCGGGAATGTTGCCTGCACATGGTCCCATGCCTCCTGGCTCCTTCTGAAGCTGGTCAGGCAGGCCTGGGGCTCTTCTTGAGTGGAGCCATATGAGGGGGGAGGAGAGAGCTGCTGGCCCTGGAAGAAGACTGGGGTTAGGACTGGAAATGGGCTGATGGGGGGGGGGGGGAGAGAGCTGCTGGCCCTAGAAGACTGGGGGCTAGGACTGGAAATGGGGGGGGGGAGGAGAGAGCTGCTGGCCCTAGAAGACTGGGGTCTAGGACTGGAAATAGGCTGGGGGTGGGGGGGGGGGTATGAGAGAATGGGACTGGAAGGGAGCAGATGCTGGAAGGGTCTGGAATTAGAGCTGATGCTGGGAGAGGACTAGAAAGCAATGGGGCTGGGGGAGTGAGGATGGAGAAGGGAACAGATATTTTGTGTGTGAGGGAAGAAAAATCTGTGATTGTCTGGGTATTGGGAGAGTAAGTGGAGATTGAGGATGGAGGGGTGAAATTTGAGTGGATAATAAAGGAATAAAGAAAGAAATGGAGGAAAGAGCAAAAGGGGAAAGATCAGTATGTTAGAGCAGATGTAGAGAGAAAATGGAAAAAAACTAGGAGATAGAAGAAAGGACAAATGGACAACAGACAATTAATTTATAGTTTTATTTCTCCAATATTGTTGTACATTCCAAGTTTGGCTTTTGGGGTTCCCAGTTTAATTATTGACTTCATATTTCTAAATTCTGATCCCTTCTTCTTTGTGTGGTGACAATCTATGTTCTGCATGTGTAACCAAGGTATTCTGTTCATGTAGTTTCTATGTGGCAGTCCCACGTTCTCTTTCCCCAGTAGAAGATGTATCGATATTCTCTGAGATGACTGGTTTAATATCTGCAGTGTTACCTTTTGATAGGTAGGGTTTGGTGCTTTGTGAGTCCTGGTAGTGCTGTTATGATACGGCGGGTTTGCCATGGGTTCTAAATGAGCAGGGTTTGTGGTACTTCCTAATGTGCCTGGCAGTTGGCACTGGAGTATAGTAATGTAGGAATCTGGTAGTCTTTCTTTATCCTCACTACTCATGGAAATTGTATTCAGACACTACTAAAAGTTAATGAGCATTCACAAACGTTAATGTGCGCTAAGTGCAGCAAAACTCATTTATTTCTCTTGGCACAGTGGCACTTAACGCACATGCCCCTAAGTCTCTGCCAGGACAAAAAAGAGGCGTGTGAAGGGCTCCTTTGAAAGCCACCTAAAATTTTAGATGGGCAACATATACATTATAAAATAAATCAAATGTATGCAAATGAGATACAGTGGCTATGCAAATAAGGCCCGCGAGGAGTCTCTGCACATGGCCATGCATCACCTTTGAGCCGTCCCTGCCTGAAAGGGGGGTACGGCAATGGGGGTGCTTTTCCTTTTAAAGTCCCCATGTAAATGTTTGGTAAAATATATGTTTTCTTGCAACCGTCTGATCTTTCTGCCTTTATAAATTCCAAACATACTGTTTCTGTTCTTCTGGCTCATCTTGATACTTAGATGCTTATATTGTCAGTTCAAAACTGTCCCAAGTCAGCTATGCTTTTCCTTTTATAGAGGACCTTCCTCATTTCCTTTGTGATGTTCTCCTCGTTCCCCTTTGATTGTAGGTTTGTAGAGATTAACATGGTATATTGCTTATGTTTCTTTTTTAATTCCTGTATAATATGTATCACTGTTAAATTCTTTTTTTCTCATCAAGTGTATGCTTGTTATTAAATTGGAAAATTTAATAAATATAAAGTTACAAAAATAAAATAAAATAGGCTCCTGGAATATTCCCCAGTAACACAAATGTTCTCATCTGTTCTGAGGTGTGTCCTCTGCAGGGGTACACACTGTACCTTAGAACTCTGCCCAAATGCCGCCTCTCAGAGCAGCCGACGTGTGATCAAGGCAGAAGAAGATAAACCTGTACAGGCGTATACCCATAACTTTCTACCAAATTACCTCTGTAGGGAGAAATATTCATGGGCAGAGCAGTCATCAGCCAAAACAGCATTGTGGCAAACATTGCTTATGGTACCCCCAGAGCAGATGCAAGGATACTGGACGCCCTAGGTAAGCCTTCAACCTTCCGCCGCCCCACCCCCTGAGATTTTAATAATTAATCTCAACAATCGTCATCATCCCAACATCGCATTTCCCACAACAATCCTCTTAAAATGCATAAATATTAAACGTTGCTCTCACTGCAGGTAGCAGGCTCAGAGCTGTCTGGCTCTCAGGGTCTATAGTTTTGCTCTAAATGCTGCTCTATATAACCTCCTAGTCTTGCCTTTGTCTGCCCTTGTCAGCTAGTCCTTGGTGCCCCCTTTTCCTTTTAGGCTGACAGATTAACTCAAAGGGCTGATGTGTGGTGAACCTGGCTTGGTACCTAAGTAGCCACCTTTCTTGCCCACCCCTTGCAATGGCCCTGCCTGGGGGGGGGGGGGAGTCTGCAAGTCCCAGCAATAGGAAAGCTGCCTTTCCCAGGACTAAATAAAATTATTGATTGCCAAGATTTCCAAAAAACAATGGTGCTCTGGGCTGAATGAAATACTTTTCCAATGGAAACAAGCAATGTCTTACAGGCAAAGAGACATTTCAGGATGCAACTGAAGGCTGTGTGAGAACACCACTGTTGCTCGAGAGTGGATGGCCCCCTCCCTGCATGTCAGTCACGGCAACTGTCCTCCTAATCTTCTTTATTCCCCTAAAATCTTCAGATCGAGCCACTGGCTAAGATGCCTGAGGCTCTTTAAGAAATACAGGATGACTTCAGACCAAAACGCATTGAGGAGTGCCTCCCTTGGATGTGAGACCCGCTGGTGAATCCCTCACCCGTCCCTTCTCAGGCTCTGGTGATAGCCATGTGCACTTGTATTTGGGCCAGAGGAAGAGAGCGCATGCGGCACCTTGGGCTAGCAATGGCCCTGGATGCTTGAACTGCAGTTTGCTGTGTGGCTAAAATAGTGAGTCTCCAGGATGACCAGCTGAGGGTCCCATCTGCCGACTGTTAACTCATTTATTTATTTATTTAATGTCTCTTCTATACCGCGCTCTTTAGAAATCAGTGCGGTTTACAGGTAACAGATTTGTGCAGTGCGGGCAGGCCGGCCTACACTGGACTTACAATAAACCGGGGATTATATACAGGGTAACTATGTACAAGATAACTTGCTGTCATAAGTTGTAAGGACAGCTCGACACTATTACACAATGGCTCAGCTATATACATGCTGTCATATGTCATGAGGACAGCTCGAATATTACAATACCCTTAGAGGGGATCGGGGGTCTAGTGGGCTGGGCTACGGACTCATGGAAGGCCTGTGTTGGGGCATCACCTGGGTCCTGAGTGTGACTGACTGTGGATTATCCTCAGGTTCGGCGTAGTGCTGGAGGAACAGTTAGTGCTTCAATGCCTTCCTAAAGTGGACGAGGTCATTGCTAGCCCGGATGGCAGGTGGCAGGGCGTTCCAGCATGTGGGTGCATATAGGGCAAAAGCTCTGTTTCTAGTTGCCTGCGAGCATTTTGTGATCGCCCTCGGGAGTTTCAGAGTGTTGAGGGCGGCTGATCTCCTTACTCTGTTGAGGGGGGTGGTCTGGATGAGATCCGTGAGGGAGGTGGAGGAGCACTTGTTGATGGCTTTGTAGGTCATAATTAGAATCTTAAAGGAGATCCTGCAGTGGACCGGGAGCCAATGCAGGTGTTTCATGATTGGGGTTATGCTTCTGTCTGTGTGTTCTTTTATTATATTGGACATGTTTCAATATTGCACTTCAAACATCAAGACAGTCTAAAGAAATAAATGACAGAACCAGAGAAGTCAAGAACATCACATACCCCGGGGCTTAGGAGTGAGGTTCATACCATCATGGGATGCAAAAAACTACCCCTTTTGGAGACACTGCCCTGGAAAGAGCACTGATGCACTCCTCAACAGAAAAGGGCAGGGGGGGGGGGCACAAAAGGAAATCAGAACCTTAGTGATCTGACCTGTTGAACTCACCAAGGACTGAGCGAAGGGCCAGCTTTTTCCTTTGTAAGTTGCAGAGGCTGAGCTCAGAAGGTAGGCCACTGCCAAGGCTGAGAAGACAGGGTGCTTGCTTAATTCAAATGTGATTTTGGGCAGTGGGGATGTAGCTATTTAAAAGGGGAGAACAGGCATGTAAAAAGCTAAAACTTCCAAGTCTGAGTGCTAAGCAATATCCGGAACAGGACTTGCCAGGCTGTAGGATAATCTTTATCAAAATAAAGGGCTTATTTCAGTTTATCTAAATGAGCTAACCCTGGTGGGTGGGTGTGGGGGAGGGCATTAAGCCTGGTCAGCCACGGGGGTTGGGGGGGGGGGGCTGGCAGGCTGAGCTAGCTGGGACCAGAGTAGTGTAGCACACACTATGTCCAGTATTGTAGTTCGTTGCCCCCCCCCCCCCAGCATCGCCCCCTGCCATGCAGTCAGTTCAGCTAACCATTTTTATGCTGATTTTGAAAATGTTGAGATGAAAAGTAATCAATTATCAAGCTTATTATGACTACTATTAAAAACTGAACTGCACCTCGCTCCTGCCCTGCAACACTCACTGCTTCCAATACTGAAACCCTCACACACAGCTCTGCCAATACACTTGCCCTGCAGCACCCCCTGCTGTTCCAGTACACAGACCCTCCACAGCTCCGCCAATGCACCTCGCTCCTGCCCTGCAGCACCCCCTGCTGTTCCACTACACAGACCCTCCACAGACACACAGCTCCACCAATGTACCTCACTCCTGCCCTGCAGCACCCCCTGCGGTTCCACTACACAGACCCTCCACAGCTCCGCCAATGCACCTCATTCCTGCTCTGCAGACCCCTGCTGTTCCCATACAGAGACCCTCCACAGCCACACAGCTCCGCCAATGTACCTCACTCCTGCCCTGCAGCACCCCCTGCTGTTCCAGTACAGAGACCCTCCACAGCTCCGCCAATGCACCTCGCTCCTGCCCTGCAGCACCCCCTGCTGTTCCACTACACAGACCCTCCACAGACACACAGCTCCGCCAATGTACCTCATTCTTGCTCTGCAGCCCCCTGCTGTTCTCATACAGAGACCCTCCACAGACACACAGATCTGCCAATGTACCTCATTCCTGCCCTGCAGCACTCCTGTTGTTCTAGTACAGAGACCCTCCACAGCCACACAGCCTTGCCAATGCACCTCACTCCTGCCCTGCACCATCTGCTTATCGGACCCTCCCGCAGCTCTACCAGTGCACCTCACCTTTGCTCAGCAGCAGTCCAGCCCTCCGGTGAGGGATTAAAGAATTACAGCCCAGCTCACCGCACGGTCTGGAGAAGCGAGCAAGAGGTGGGCGGAGCCGAGCGCCCAGCGCTGGCCGCACCCCCGGCGGGGCGGGGCGTGTGACGTGTCAGCCCAGCTGATGGGTCGCCGCCCGGTGCGATCGCCTGCGATTCCCCCGGGCCGAGAGCAGCGCGCAGACCTCGCGGCGGCCGGAGGGGGCAGATCGCCCGCGGGGGAGCCGGTAGGTGGCCGGCGCCTGGATGCCCGAGCTCCCCCCTCTGCATCCTGGGGAGGGCAGACGCGATGCAACAGCTGCCGGGTCCAGCAGCGCATCTCGCAGCCTCCTTGCTGGGGGGTGGGGGGGGCTGAGCTCGCATCTCCGGGGGAGGGGGTTACAAAGAGCACGACAATGTGTTTCAGCAGCAGCGAGAGGGCGAGACTTACCGGCTTCTTTTAATTGAACGGACTGGAAATAACACTGTGCAAATACCCCAAAACATCCACGACGAGGCGGTGAGTGCACTTTTCGGCTGTGTCGAGCTCACCGGGAAGGGGAAGGGGAAGGGGATGGGGATGGGGGGTGGGCTCATCGGGATGATGGGGGGGGGCTCATGGGGATGGGGATTGGGGGGTGGGATGATGGGGGGGAGGGATGATGATGGGGGGGGGAGGGATGATGATGGGGGGGGGGGGGCTGATGGGGATGGGCTTGGGCTGGCTGTAATGACCTGTTGGTCTCATTGTGACAGTCCTCTTTGAAGGAGCAGATTGTGAACGTGGAATCTCTTTGTGAAATGAACGTGTGTGTGACACTTACACGTCTTTACTATGTTTCTTTCCCTAGCCCTGGCTAAGGCATTCCTGTTGGACGCATGGGAAGGCGGGTCGGGCTGCAGGTGAGCTTTCTAACATCACACATTGGCAACTACCTGTGGCTTACTGCAAAGCCAGCCTACAAGGTCAAAACTAGATTGTGGTGTTCGGGGCCGCTCCCAGGATCGGTTCAACATACTGATGCCCTAGAGGCAAACCTTACGTCTTGTACCCCTTCCCCCTCCCCCCCTGCTGTCAGACTGTTGTTTAGCTTTGCTGCCCCCCAGAGGCTGTCACCCTAGGTGACCACCTAGTTCGCTTGATGGTCGGCCAGGCCTTGATCGTGTTTTTTTCTTCCTTGCGTTTCCTGCATGTGGGCTCATCCTTTCTTTATCATTTTGCTTTTTATTCCATACGTAGTTTTGCAGCAGGCATTAAAAAGACGGAGACACAAACGGTGCCTTCATGCCCCTCTTCTACTGTTTTGGATAAGAAATGACACAGCATGAAAGCTGCAAGTTTGGGTCATTTTATAAAGACGGCTTCTCCTCAGTGTGTTCAAGTGTAAGGATGCCAGCTTTATGCAAACCCAGGTCAAAACTAACCTACTGCTGCCGGCTGTCTCTCAGTGTGCTTTAAACTTTAATGCTGTTGGTCAGCCACCTTGAGATTGATAGACAGGACTCGTAGTGCTTTTGCCACCATTGTATTCATGCATTAAGTGCTGTGCCCCTCTCCCTCGCAGGATTGCTGACAGGAGATGGATGGCACTGCCAGGATCAGCTACAGCGTGGTTGCTGGAAGTTTCATGACCTTCCAGTTCCTTTTCTCTGCCGTGAGCCCACATCTTTCATCCTCCCTCAGCCAGCGGTACCGGGAGCTGCCCGCAGGCAAGAAATGCGAGTGGGACTCAAGGTGAGAGCAGCTCCCCATCCCTCCCCTCCCATATTCAACCAGGCTTGTCCTTCACACCATGCAGTGCTGAGGCTCGGAGCTCTTGCCCTAATAAAGGGCTTCCCGAACCTGTCCTTCATTTCCAGCATCCATCTGTAGCCATTTGGGTTTTCAGGAGATAAAGTTCACATGCAGATCCCCCGAGGTATGTGCGATCTGGATATCCTGAAAAGCAGGTTAGTTGTGGGATAAGCAGGGCAGGTTCAGGAAACCTGCACTCGTAAGACAGGAAAAGTGAGGAATGCAGCTCCCAGAATGCACTGAGGTGGAAAGTTACAAACAGCACAGTGGCGGGGAACACAAGAGGTGAGACATAGCACAGCCCTTTCTCTTGTGCAAGTGAAGGACTCCAAACTGGAAACTTGAGTTACCGGTTGGTCTGGATTTCCTACTTCCAGGCCAAATGAGGGCCTGTCTGTCAGGGAAAATGATCTTGGTTCTTCCTCCTACTCAGAAAAAATTAGGGATAGCCTCACAAACAGCATGATGCCATATGATGATAGCTGCTCTCTGTCACCATAAATGCCCTGTTGACCAAGCTGTGAGGGCAGGAACACATCCTGAGCTGTGCACTCCATTGTCTCACTGCAGCATCTACATATATTAATATAATGGATTAGTAAATCGAAGTGGGCAGAGCTGCACACAAGCTTCCTCTGACTGAAGAAGGAGGGGAGGGGAGGGCGGGGAGCAGAGGGAAGGACTGGTGTGAAGTAATTGAACATCTGTTGACATGCTAAGGCCTTGGGCAGGGACCAGGCAACACAGTTCTCTGCATCCTGGGTTCATGACCCATTTTCATAACAGGACCTTTTCTAAACAGGGTGCCAAGGGAGGGAGTGGAAAGGGTTAACCCAAGCCTGTACTCGTGGAGCTTCAGTACATCCACAGCGACCATGCAGGACATAAATCTGGAGTTCTGGTATGTCTTCTGGGTGGGCTGCTGTAATTAAGAGCTTGGTGACAGCAGGATCAAGGAGCTGCCTGTGCTGACAAAGTTATGATTCGCTGGGGGGGGGGGGCGGTTTTGGGTCCTGAACCTGTGCACACAAGTGGCATCCAGTGAAATGTAAGGAACATAACAATGTAGATTTAAAACACCCCCTCCGAGTGCAGGCTAAAAAGACACGTGCTGTCGAACCACACACATTCTTTTAGCAGGGCAAGGTAAGTTTTAGAGGGCCCAGTTGCTTCTTTAAATAGCTTTGAAAACTGCTAGCCTCGTGTCTCAAAATCTCTTCTAATTCCAGCTCAGTCTCTCCTACCAATGTGAATCAAAGGAAATCGGAGATGTTAGTGATATTGTGCTAGGCTGTCGGGTAAGGTTTGCCACTTTGCGGATGATACCAAAATCTGAAATAGAATAGACACCCAGGAAGGGGTAGATAACATGAGGAGGGATCTAGCTAAGCTTGAAGAATGCTCAAGAATTTGGCAGCTGAGATTTAATGCTAAAGAATGCAGGGTCATGTATTTGGGCTGCAAAAATCCAAGGGAGCAGTACAGTATAGGGGGCAAAGTACTTCTGTCCACGAAAGAAGAGCAGCACCTGGGCATGATTGTTTCTGATGATCTTAAGGTGACTAAACAGGTAGAAAAGGCAACAGCAAAAGCCAGAAGGATGCTTGGTGAATGACCTGCAGAAGAAAGGAGGTGATAGTGCCTCTGTCTACTTCTGTATCTTGCCATGAAAACCCAATGGATAGTTACAACAAAACAAATTGTGCTGTAGTGCTGGAAGATGAGACCCCCAGGTTGGAAGGCACTCAACTAGCTACTGGGGAAGAGCTGAAGACATTTCAGAGTAAAGCCAGCATTTATGATGTAGTTGGATCAAAGCCCTCGGGACGTCTGACTGCTGATGTAGCTGCGCATGAACTGAGAGTCAGAAGCTGCAGAGATGTCTTACATATTGCAACATGGAACGTACGAAGCATGAACCAAGGGAAGTTGGAGGTGGTCAAGAATGAAATGGAACGTGTACAACTTGATCTGTTGGGTGTCAGCGAACTGAAATGGACTGGCATCGGGCACTTTGCATCAGATGATCACATGGTCTACTTTGCTGGAAATGAAAGACAAAGAAGAAATGGTGTTGCATTTATAATAAAGAAGAAACCTGCAAGAACTGTAATGAAATACAGTGCAGTCAGCAAACGCTTAATCTCTATTCGTCTACGAGGATTGCCTATCAACACAACTATAATTCAAGTATATGCCCCAACAACAGCTACAGAAGAGGATGAAATTGAAGAGTTCTATGAACAAGTACAAGCTGAAATTGACAGAACATGCAAACAGGATATCCTGATAGTCATGGATGACTGGAACTCAAAAGTTGGCAACAAAGAAGAAGGCAAATTAGTTGGAAAATATGGACTTAGCAGCAGAAATGAAGCTGGAGAAAGACTCATAGAATTCTGCAAGACCAAAGATCTATTCATCTCAAACACCTTCTTCCAGCAACACAAGCGGCGACTGTACACATGGACTTCACCCAATGGATTGTATAAAAATCAAATTGACTACATCTGTGGAAGTCAACAATGGAAAAGTTCTATAACATCAGTAAAGACAAAACCTGGAGCTGACTGTGGTACAGATCATCAACTGTTGTTGTTGTTGTTAAGTGCCGTTGAGTCGGAGTCGACTCATGGCGACCCTCTGGATAGCTATCCTAAATTGTGTTCGGTCCTCAGTCAGGCGGCTCATTGTTGACAGACTGGTACCCTTAGCTGCTGTTATTGTATCGATCCATCCCATTGCTGGCCTTCCTCTTTTGCATTGACCTTCTATCTTGCCAAGCATAATGTCTTTCTCTAATGATTTCTCTCTTTGCATGACGTGTCCAAAGTATGAAAGTCGAAGTCTTGTCATCTGAGCTTCTAAAGAAAGCTTAGGTTTGATCTCCTCTAGTACCGACTGGTTTGTTCTTCGGGCAGTCCATGGTATACACAGTATTCGCCGCCAGCACCATAATTCAAAGGCATCAATTTTCTTCCTGTCTATCTTTTTCACTGTCCAGCTTTCACATCCATATGATGTTATTGAAAATACCATGGCTTGAACAAGTCGAATCTTTGTATGGAGAGAGACATCTCTGCTCTTGAGAATCTTATCTAGGTCTTTCATAGCCATTCTGCCAAGAGCAATGCATCATCTGATTTCTTGACTGCTTGTTGCTTCTTTATTGATAGTTGATCCAAGTAGGTTAAAGTTGTTCACAATTTCAATTTCTTCTCCTTCAACGATGAACCTGTTGATTATGCCAGTTGTCATGATCTTTGTCTTCTTTACATTAAGGTGCAGGCCCATTTTGAGACTATGTTCTTTGATTGTGAGAAGCAAATGTTTCAGATCATCTTCACTTTCAGCCAGTAATGTAGTATCATCAGCATAGCAAAGGTTGTTGATGAGTCTTCCACCAATCTTCACACCTCTGTTGTCTTCATACAATCCTGCTTCTCTGATGATTTGTTCTACATATAAATTAAACAGGTAGGGGGAAAGTATGCAGCCTTGTCTTACACCTTTGCTTATTTTAAACCATTCTGTTTCTCCTTGTTCCGTTCAAACTGTTGCTTCTTGATCAATGTACAGATTGCGCAAGAGAATGATCAGGTGTTCTGGTATACCCATGCTTCTTAATGTGGCCCAGAGTTTCTCATGGTTTACACAGTCAAAAGCCTTGCTATAGTCGATAAAGCACAAATAAATATCCTTTTGGTATTCTTTAGTCTTTTCAAGGATCCATCTCACATCCACAATGATGTCTCTCGTTCCTCGCCCTTTCCTGAACCCTGCTTGCACTTCAGGTAGTTCTTGTTCCAGGTATGGTTGTAGTCTCTTTTGAATAATCTTCAGTAGAATCTTGCTTGCATGTGGGATCAGAGCTATTGTGCGATAATTTCCACAGTCAGTTGGATCACCTTTCTTTAGTATTGGTATAAACACAGATCTTTTCCAGTCAGTTGGCCATGATGTTGTCTTTCATATTTCTTGGCAGAGTCTTGTGAGTACGGTAACAGCTGCATCAGATTGCTGCAATACTTCTATGGGAATGCTATCAATGCCTGGTGCTTTGTTCTTTGATAAGTCTTTCAATGCTGCTTCAACTTCTTCTTTCATCACCAATGGTTCCCGATCATAAAGTACAGGTTGAAACGGCTGTTGGTCCACTTGATCTTTATCATATATAAACACTGTATATTCCTTCCACCTTTTCTTGATCTTCTCAGCATCATTCAACATAGGACATTGAGCATCTTGTAACATTCCAATTCGAAGCTGGAACTTTTTCTTTAACTCTCGTAGCTTTAGGGAAGACGATCTTGTTCTTCCTCTAATAGTTTCTGCTTCTATTTCCTTGCAAGTGTCATTGTAGTACTTTTCCTTGTCCTGTCTTGCTGCACTTTGGAAATCTCTGAGTTCTGTGATTGTCTTTCTTTCTCCTCTGGCTTTAGCTTCTCTGCGTTTCTGGGCAATTTTCAGAGTTTCTTCCGTCATCCATTTTGGCCGTTTTGCTTTTTCACCTTTTGTAGAGACTTCTCGCTTTCTTCCAACACAACCTTCTTGAAGTCATTCCATAACTCTTCCGGAGCTCTGTCATTTGTATCTAAAGCAGCAAATCGATTTTGCAGGCAGTCTTTAAATTCCAGTGGTATATTCTCAAGGTCATATTTTGCTGCATTCATGAGTGGTTTGCTCTTTTTCAACTTTAGCTTGAGTTTGCATACTAGTAGTTGATGATTTGTACCACAGTCAGCTCCAGGTTTTGTCTTTGTTGATGTTACAGAGCTTTTCCATCGTTGACTTCCACATATGTAGTCAATTTGATTTTTATATAATCCATTCGGTGAAGTCCATGTGTACAGTCGCCGCTTGTGTTGCTGGAAGAAGGTGTTCGAGATGAATAGATCATTGGTCTTGCAGAATTCTATCAGTCTTTCTCCAGCTTCATTTCTGTTGCCAAGTCCATATTTTCCAACTATTTTGCCTTCTTCTTTGTTGCCAACGTTTGCGTTCCAGTCACCCATGACTATCAGGATATCCTGTTTGCATGTTCTGTCAATTTCAGCTTGTACTTGTTCATAGAACTCTTCAATTTCATTCTCTTCTGCAGCTGTTGTTGGGGCATATACTTGAATTATAGTTGTATCGATAGGCAATCCTCGTAGACGAATAGAGATTAAGCTTTCGCTGACTGCATTGTATTTCATTACAGTTCTTGCAAGTTTCTTCTTTATTATAAATGCAACACCATTTCTTCTTTGTCTTTCATTTCCAGCAAAGTAGACCATGTGATCATCTGATGCAAAGTGTCCGATGCCAGTCCATTTCAGTTCGCTGACACCCAACAGATCAAGTTGTATACGTTCCATTTCATTCTTGACCACCTCCAACTTCCCTTGGTTCATGCTTCGTACGTTCCATGTTCCAATGTGTAAGACATCTTTACAGCTTCTGACTCTCATTTCATGCGCAGCTACATCAGCAGTCAGACTTTCCGAGGGCTTTGATCCAACCACATCATAAATGCTGGCTTTACTCTGAAAAGTCTTCAGCTCTTCCCCAGTAGCTAGTTGAGTGCCTTCTGACCTGGGGGTCTCATCTTCCAGCACCATAGCACAATTTGTTTTGTTGTAACTATCCATTGGGTTTTCATGGCAAGATACAGAAGTAGATTGCCGGGTCTTTCTTCTGCGCAGTTTAAGTTTTTGGTGTTGTTGCCGTTGTCACAGTAATGTGATCCTCCGCCGTCAACACTATCCCATTCTGCTGCTGCCCAGATGGGTGGTTTGTCTTGGTCTGGCACCTCAGCTGAGACCTGTCCATCTTGTGAGACCCTGCCAGTAGTTAAACTACCAGTAGTTTAGCTCTCAGCATTACTGATGCACGCAAGCCCTCATAGCACGACAAGCTGCAAACCAACTACTAGTATGCAAACTCAAGCTAAAGTTGAAAAAGAGCAAACCACTCATGAATGCAGCAAAATATGACCTTGAGAATATACCACTGGAATTTAAAGACTGCCTGCAAAATCGATTTGCTGCTTTAGATACAAATGACAGAGCTCCGGAAGAGTTATGGAATGACATCAAGAAGGTTGTGTTGGAAGAAAGCGAGAAGTCTCTACAAAAGGTGAAAAGGCAAAAACAGCCAAAATGGATGACGGAAGAAACTCTGAAAATTGCCCAGGAATCGCAGAGAAGCTAAAGCCAGAGGAGAAAGAAAGACAATAACAGAACTCAACAGAGATTTCCAACGTGCAGCAAGACAGGACAAGGAACAGTACTACAACGGCGCATGCAAGGAAATAGAAGCAGAAACTATTAGAGGAAGAACAAGATCGGCTTTCCTAAAGCTACGAGAGTTAAAGAAAAAGTTCCAGCCTCGAATTGGAATGTTACAAGATGCTCAAGGTTCTATGTTGAATGATGCTGAGAAGATCAAGAAAAGGTGGAAAGAATATGCAAAATTTGAGAGAGGATGAGGTTCAGAGTCATCGGTGGCGCACGCGATGTGCTGCGTGTCATTGTAAGTAGTGGCATGGTCCTATCTGGAGTGGAGGAGTGGCCTAGTGGTTGGGGCAAGGTACTTCAGGCCGGAAGGTCGGGGGTTCAAATCCCACTAGAGGACAGCAACCTTGGGCCGGAAGGACTGGGGTTTCTAGTCCCACAGGTGCTCCTTGTGGTCTTGGGCAAGCCACTTAACCCTCCTTTGCCCATGTTCCCTGTAAAATAGTTATCTCCAAGTTATAATGCCCTGTTCAATGTAATTTCAGTTTGTTCAATGTTAACCGCACTGATGCAGAATAGCGCGGTATATAAGAGAATGTAAATAAAATATCTGGGGCTTCTGGTCTGGTCATCCAGGGGGGCTGGTTTTAGCCTTGAGACCTTCCTGCAGGAGGCTGGAGAGTAGTTGCAGGATGGCCCCTTGATTAGGAAGTGCTGCCATAACACTGCCTGTGTTGCCCACCAAAGGGCCTCTCTTGCTAGCAGAAGGGCTGCTGCTTGCTCTGTGTCTGCCACTTAGAGTGTGGAGCCTCATGCCACTCCCCCTCAGAACTTGGGCTGATTGATGTGCGCTGTTTCTTGCGGCGATGAGACCTCCTGTCCTTCTTTGCTGCTGCCCGGACTGCAAGAGCAGTTATGGGTCCTGTGCTCTCTGTGCCATTTCCTGACAGTGCTGTGTTCTCGGCCGTGATCTTTGCTCCACTCACAGCTCTGGCACGTTTTGGAATGGTGCTTTGGCACCGACAGGGAATCCTTCCTGTGGCTGTGAGGGGATAGCCTCGTGTCGGCATGGAGAGAGGGAGGAGATTCATCGTGACGCTGAGGGGAAGATCCGTGGCGTCGGCCAATGCTAGTCGAGTGGGTGGAGCTTACTGGAGCAGTGAGATCATCAAGATGGCGGCCCCAAGGAGAAGCATGGCTCGCGTGGAACGCCAAGGCAGTTCCCGATGGACTGAGGAGGGCTTGGTGGTGGATTTGGAGGCAGTGGGAGTGGCAGGTGTCTCTGGAATTGAGCGATCGAGGGTGGAGGCCTCTGAAGGCACATCCCAGGTTGCCGACAAATTTGAAGCCATGTGGAAGGTCTCCGGAGGCGGCAGAGCAGCAAGGAAATCCTTCAAAGCATGGCCTCTCCACCTGCGGGCTCTGGGGGACATCCTGGAGCAGTGCTGGCAGTCAGCGACCTGGTGATTGGCCCCTAGGCATCATACACACAGGTCGTGGGCATCGGTACAGTTCATCTTCCTTGAACAACAGGAGCATTTCTTAAACCCAGGTTTTGGCGGCTTTGGCATATCCTGACCTGTAACTATCCTTGAATGTGAAGTTTTCTTTCTTCTCTGGCTTAAGATAGAATGAGAGCAAGATTCTGTATGTGGTAGGCATGGCAGAAGAAAAAAGACTGGCTGGCTAGGGGCGGACTGGTGGGTTGGGCCTCTGGCTCATGCTCAGAAAGGTTTCTGAGCTCTAGAGAGCACTTCCGTACGGTGCCATCAGAGGACGTCACCACGTGTGGCTGACGAATTCTGCTTGTCCAAGGAGAAATGGGCGTTAAAGGACAGCAATGAGTCAAGGATAACACCAAGATAGTGCAGAGAGTCAACAAGTGGGATAGAAGAAGCAGAGAGCAAAGGAGCCCTAGTGGGGACAGGTCTACCAAACGTAACCTAGAGAGCTGCAGATTTCTTAGGGTTGAGGTGGAGGAAATTCTAAAATAACCAAGTAGAGATGCTAAAAAGACAAGAATTAAGAGGGGAAAGATCCGGAGTAAGTGGGCTAGTGTGATGGAGTACTACAATATCATCTGCCTAAAAATAGGCAGAAATTCTGTGTTGAATGAGGAGAGCCAGGGGGATAAGGAAGACATTAAAAAGAAGAGAGGCAAGAAGAGAGCCTTGAGGGACAGCACAAGAGAGGGGTAAGGTTGAAGAAGAAGAGCCGTTGACTGAGCCGGAGAATGACTGTTGTGTTAGAAAAGAACGAAGCCAATTAAGAACTGTACTCCGAAGACCAAAGTCACATAACTGAGTAAGTAATGTAGCATGGTCAACAAGGTCAAAAGCTGCTGAGAGATGAAGAGACCACCACCAAAATATCACTCCTGTCATGCGATTGATGAAGTTCACTAAGAAAAGCAGGAAGAAGAGTTTCTGTGCTGTGGCCGGGGTGAAACCCAGATTGACGAGGGTAGAGGGCATTAATTGTTTCCACATACATTAGCTCCCCTGCTTTCAACTTTCAAAGTTTTATGTACAGCTTATTTGCATACACACCTTTGCTGTATACCAGCGCTGAGTCTCACGCTATTGGCACGCTACAAAAGCACATACCTAGCTAATAGCGTGTGACCTCGGTGCCAGCTTTCTGCATCGGCCTGTAAGTTTGTACCCGAGGCAAGGGAGGGTGAAGTGACTTGCCCAAGGCCACAGGGAGCAGCAGTGGGATTTAGACTCTGGCTTCCCATGTTTCCAGCCCACTGTTGTAACCGTTGACTGTCCCCGCTGTATGTGACAGCACAGATTCCCATCTGGAAGTGAAGTGGCTCACGACCTTCTCTTCTTCCCTCTAGATGCGTCTCCACAGCACACGCTCTCATTGTCGGCTCTTTCTGCCTTTACATCCTGGCTTTTGATGAGGAAGTGAATGCTGACCCAGTCTGGTAAGATCTACCTTCAGTCCTGGGGTTCCGGCTAGCCCTCCAGAAGTGCACCATGCGCCCTACCCCCGTGGCTGCTTAAGTGATGTTGCCCCTCCTGCCCACTTTACAGCGGCACTTGAGATCCGGAGCCAGTTTTTGTTGTAGTATCCAGCCCAGAGTTTGCTATTCCTGAACGATAGCAGGATTAGTGCCCTGGTTTAGTTGAAACTGGATGCTTCCCGATTACCCCCTTGTTTACTTGGAGAGCAAATTCAGTTCTCCCTAATGCAAGAGGTCTAAAGCTTTGGCTAAAACATCATCCAGCTAGGATGCCAGAATTGCCCACAAGCTGACATGCCAGTTTGTAACTCACGAGGGCAGGGGATAGAGGACCATCCTGCCCCCTCCCATGGGGACACAATGACAGGATGAAGAGGAGCCCAGAGGGGGAGGGAGGAATGAAGGGATCTTTGTGTTTGCATATAATGTTCCCTTTGTTTTCTCTCCCATGACTTGCTTTCAGGCCCTTGCTTGGGGTTGCTGGGTGGGAGTGGCAGCAGGAGACTCTAGCCAAGCACTCCAAAGCCACCTTCTCTGCATTTTACTGGTGTCTTCTCTAGTATTTTCAGCCCCTGCACTTTTTGCATGTTGCTGGAATCATACAACCCTTTAAAGAAACATCGGTTTGACTTTCCAGATCACATCCTGAAAATGTCCCTTAAGACACAGATGGCCAAGTAGCTCAGTTGTAGGAGGGAGATATTTTGAACTTACATCTAAGAGTGACGTGGTGATTCTACTCCATGATTCTACCCATTGAAATCAGTGCTGCAGTTCCCATAACACTGATATGATGGTCAGAAATCCAGGACTGGGTAACTTGGCAGTAGGACCCATTCCCCTATCCCCCCACTGCGATACCAGCTGCTACATCAGTAAGAATATTTGCTAACCCATTTGACTTACCTTTCAGGGGAGATCCTCGCCTGGTGAAGATGAATGTGGCTATAACCTGTGGCTACCTCCTGTATGGTAAATGTTTTGGCAGCACTGCAGTGCCACCTGGTGGTGTTTGCTAGGAAATATGGCTTAGGCTCATCTAAAGAAATAAGTTGGAGACAGTGGAACTGTGTCCCTCTAGCTCCGTCAACAAAGGACAATGTTGTTGTTTTTATAACTCAGTGTCACAACTTGGTGGTGGGAGACACTATTCCTTCTGACCCAGCCTCCCAGCATGATCTTAGGGGACACTCTTCCCTCTTAGCCAGCATGGTCTTAAGGGCACTTTGACCTCTGAACCAGTTTTGAATCCTTATGTAGTAAGTAATTGGCTGTCTGGCTGAGTGAAGGCTCCAGCTCTCCGCATAGGGTTGTCTGCGTGGCTGAGTGAAGGCTCCAGCTCTCTGCATAGGGTTGTCTGCATGGCTGAGTGAAGTCTCCAGCTCTCTGCATAGGGTGGTCTGCGTGGCTGAGTGAAGTCTCCAGCTCTCCGCATAGGGTTGTCTGCATGGCTGAGTGAAGCCTCCAGCTCTCCGCATAGGGTGGTCTGTGTGGCTGAGTGGTCTCCAGCTCTCTGCATAGGGTTGTCTGCGTGGCTGAGTGAAGTCTCCAGCTCTCCGCATAGGGTGGTCTGTCTGGCTGAGTGAAGTCTCCAGCTCTCCGCATAGGGATGTCTGTCTGGCTGAGTGAAGTCTCCAGCTCTCTGCATAGGGTGGTCTGTCTGGCTGAGTGAAGTCTCCAGCTCTCCGCATAGGATGGTCTGTCTGGCTGAGTGAAGTCTCCAGCTCTCTGCATAGGGTGGTCTGCGTGGCTGAGTGAAGTCTCCAGCTCTCCGCATAGGGATGTCTGTCTGGCTGAGTGAAGTCTCCAGCTCTCTGCATAGGGTGGTCTGTCTGGCTGAGTGAAGTCTCCAGCTCTCCACATAGGGTGGTCTGTGTAGATGAGATGAAGCCCCTAGCTTGATATGTGTGGTTGGCTGTCTGGCAGCTTGGAACGATCCACTAGCTCACTGCATATAAATGTGCTTTCTTGTTCCCCATAGACATGTTACTACTCGCACGCTACTGGAAGTTGATGGGGGACACATTTTTTGTCTGTCACCACTTGGCGGTGCTGTATGCCTATGGATATGTCCTGGTAAGTGCCGCCTTGCTTAGCTCATTCTCTCACTTCTGTACCGTCTTATCCTGGGCAGGAGGTCTCTAAAAATGAGTGTATACACGATTCTGGGTTAGATAACTGTACATAACAGTTTAGCACCTTTAGCAATTAATGTAATACAAACAGGGATAATTTACAAAGGCTGCAGCGGCTCCACTGTGACTTTCTGGCCATTTATTCTGAATAATGCAGATTTCTTCCAGGTCCCTTCTGTTTTCTCACCCTACAGAACCGGGGCGTGCTGCCATATTTTGCCAATTTCCGTCTCATCTCGGAGTTGTCTACACCATTTGTCAATCAGAGGTAGGCTCTGAGGGGGCAGAGACCTGCTGTCTTGTACGGTGGCGAGGGGGTGGATGGAGGTGTTTCTTATGTCTCCTGTAAGCGTAACTGTTGTGTGGTGTTCTACTCCGTCCTACCATGGTGGTTACACCGCCGGATGTGATGTGACTCCTACAGCTGCAGTTATCTGTGGGCTTCTCTGAAATCGTGCAGAATGCTGTTGATTGTTTAATGTCTAGCTGCAGCCTCCGGAGCTGACTGATCTTCCTCTTGCCCTGCAGGTGGTTCTTCGATGCAATGGGTCAGCCACGCTCTTCCTGGCCGGTGCTCTTGAATGGTTTTGCCATGGTGACTGTGTTCTTTTTAGTGCGTATTGCAGTCATCCCCTGCTACTATAATGAGGTCTTTGCAACCTTTGGGACTGAGGCATTTGAGAAGCTGGGCCGTGGTCCCCAGGTGGCCTGGATCATTTCAAGTGGAGTGCTGGACATCCTAAACTTCTTGTGGATGTACAAGATTTTACGGGGCTTCTACCGGGCCGTCAGTAATGCCTTGCGGAAGAAAGCACAGACAAGGCACATGGACTGAACAGGAGCTGTGAATGTGTCTTGTTTCCCTCCCCTCCAGACAGCACTGAAGGTGATGGCAATAAATTTCTCTGGACACTGCGTCATAGTAACTGGGAGAGGACTGCGATCCAAGGACCTGCTTGTAGTCCAGTTGGGTGGTGAAATTGCCTCCTTGCCCAAGAGAAGACACTGTATTACTGTGTCTTCACTGCTGGAAGCCAAGAAACCTGGGCCATTCAATGTGTGCTAAACATTTGCCTCTCTGGCGTTCCCTCGGCCATTGGTGGCCGCACAGTGTCAGCTGCTAGAGCACCGTAGGATGGATGGTGCACACACAAAACTGACAAAGATGTACTCTGGAATCAGGACTACTTCTTTATTTCCAAAAAGTCCATCTTATTAATTGGTCTCTAAGCTCATTGGTTGATAAGGTATGTACCGAGCACCAAGGCAGTCCTTCTAATCTTGGTGGCCTCAAAAATCATCTAGCCTGTGACCATCTTGAAGATATGGCAGATCCCCCGCACTTTCCCCAAATCTGCAGTGCTTTTTCCGGTCCCTTGAAGTGAATTTTAAACTACTATTTTAAGCACACAAATAATTATAAATATGCAATTCCCTCCCCCCCCCTTCCCCAATCAAATTTCACCTGGTGATGACATCACAGTTTACTACCTGAAAACCAGGTGGAAGGACAAAATAAAGGCTCCAGCTCGCAGTATGTGCGCCAGGATCACTGCATTGTGTCTATACCATTGCATTAAGATATTACATTTATTTTCTATTTCCTTTTATGTGTATTTTCCGGGCGAAGGAGAAGCTGAATCTCTTTTGGCAAAGCCCCATTCCTTTTCTTACAAGCTTGGTCTTCAGATTTTCCATGGAGAATCCCAGGGCTGCTTTAGCAGGTTGTTACTGTGGGCAAGAGAAGCCCTGAGGGAATTTCACTAGTTCTGCTGCTACAATCTTGACCAGCTTCCAGCTAACTTGGCAACCGTAGGAAAGTGAATACTGCCATAATGTTCAATCCTTTCTTGCAACTCTTTCAAGTTTCAGCTTTCTTTAAGGTTTATATTTGCATTGCTAAGTAGAAGAGGACTAGACCTGGGTTTGTGCAACAGAGGGATGCAGCAATACCACATGCTACTGTTGGTGGTAGGAAGCCCTTCCCTGCCACTCAGCAGATTTTCTGCTTGTCTGTACCTACACTGTTATTACCTTCCAGTGTAATAACAGCTCTTGCTGTACAGAGAGATGGTGGTAAGCATCTGTTTTAACCTGGGCTTTGGAGAGGAGGAGCAAGAGGGGAGAAGAGATTCCTGATGGTGAACAGCACAGCAGTTTCACTGTTAGCTTCTCGTTAAACTCATCAGCTTGGGCTGCAATTGTTTTCATAGTGAAAATTAAGCTTCTCTTTGAGTAAGAATCATTTTTAAACATGGGGGGAGGGGGCTTTGTACCTCAACTAATGGTGCTAACATAACTAAGTCAGAAACAGCCTTTTTAAATATTGGACGAACTGTTGATGTTTAAGCAGATTCTTCTATGTGACATCTTTCTGCTCTGGTGTGTTTATTAAATCCATGCTCTTTCTGCTTTCCTCATGGAGCACTTCTATAAGTGCTACGAGGTCAGCGATAGTGTTCCAGAGCTATGCCTGGGCTTGGGATGGAGGAGAGAGACCCCCATAATGTTATGCTTATAGTACTCTGTGTTTTTCTTAACCATTCTTCTACAATCCATTTGTGGCTGATGCTCTCTGGGCCATGTTTACCAAAGGTTATCGTGCATTAAGTGTCCAGAACCCTTTTATTTCTATGGGCGCAGTGGCACTTAAACATGCCCCTTTGAATGCTTTTCTTAACACCCAAACCCCAGCAATGTGTGGATCTGAGCCAGCAGGATGATGGGCGATCAGCACAGCAGTGGATCCTTTGGAAGCTGATGCTGTGGTAGGAATTCTTCTGGCCCTTTTAAGAGTTCAAATCTCTGCTGGAAAGTTGAATGCAGGTGGGTGATATGAATTATGCCAGAAGGACCAATATAAGTTTCCAAATTAAGAAAAGAAAAATAAAGAAAAGAGGGGGCTTGAATTGCTGTGATGTCTGGCACCCTGAGGAACCTCTGTCACCAGAGGGTCGGCTCTGCCCATGAGATGGGAGCCTGCTGCCAGGGTCAGCTCGAGAGCTGGATCAAGGTTTTGGCATCATAGGTAAGCCGTATTAACCATCCCCCCCCCCCCCTGGCTGTCAGAATCTACTGGTTAGCTCTTCTCCCCCATCCCCCACCTCCCAGAAGCTGCAATCTCTTATTGCCCCACCACAATCCAGCAGAGCCACACTCTATCCAGCACCCAGGCGGCTTGTGTTCAAGGACAGCACTGGGACTTTTTAAACATATAAATCCCACTTTTTCTTATTTATTTCCAAACAATTGATGTACTACTTATCTAAGCAAGACTTCTCTCAACAGTATAGAATCAAGCATAACATAAGATCTGCCATACTGGGTCAGACCAAGGTCCATCAAAGCCCAGTATCCTGTTTCCAACAGCGGCCAATCCAGATCTAGTACCTGGCTGGTTCCTAAAGAGGCACACAGGTTCCACAGGGCTTCTCCCAGGGTCCTCTTTAATAATGCTTTATGAACTTTTCCTCCAGGAACTTGTCCAAACCGTTTTTAAACCCAGCTACACTAACAGCTTTTACTACATCCTCCGGTTACGAATTCCAGAGTTTGATGACGCATTGAGTAAAAACATCTTTTCTCTTATTAGTCTTAAATGTGCTACATTGTAGCTTTATTGCATGTCCCCTGGGACCGGAGGACTCATCTGCATATCTGTCCCAGTGGCCCAAGCAGCGTACATCAGAGGTAAGGGCAAAAATGGAGTCTACTCAGTCAGATAGTCTTGCCCAACTGTGTCATTTTTCGGGTGAAACAGTTAATTGGCGGACCTCCTTGGAGGGGGACTTGAGATTTCTGAGAGGGTTAATTGGTAAGGTTTTGGCCCTGGAAGCAGCTAATAGTGTATTAATGTAAGGCAATTTACTCTTAGAAAATAAAGTTGAAAAGGTCAAACTCTCTTAGGCACTGAATTTGCCTTTTGTTAACTTTCCTTTCTGTAATTCAATATCAGCGTCTGAAATGCTTAAAGCTTATTTTTTGAATATTTTGTGCCTTGAGGTAGACAAGCTACCTGTATTAATGCGTGTATATTATATTAAGTCTTTGATGAAAAATATTATGGATGAGCGTATGTTTAGGTTTCCAGAGGGCAATATAACAGCTCTCCTAGAGATTTCGATGGAGGAGCCATCAACAGAAGTGCCCTGATGGTAACCACCTGCGAATCTCTGGATAAGGAGAGACATTTTCGGCGTTCCTTAAAGAGAGGTTAATGCCTTTTCATGGGAATGTAGTTAATGTTTTCTCCAATGTTTCACCAAAGACCCAACACATTCGCAGGGTCTTTCTACAGTTAAAGCCTCGCGCTTTGTCTTTGGGAATAACTTTTTTTTTTTTTTAAAGTATCCTCATATAAAGTTTTTGGGTAAAGATTAGGAGTTTATGAATCCCTCTAGTATTACATGAAGGACCTAATAACATTAATGTTGCTAATACTGTGTAGATATTGTTTTCCTGACTAGTTTAAAGCTTTGCTGGGTGGTTAAGGAGTTACTGAATTGGGGTGTCAGTATGTGGCCAAGTGATTTGTTTGTCTCCTGGCTTAATTGTATGTTATCTGTTTAATTTCTGCTCAGGCTCCTCCCAGTTTTTATTTTTCCTAGTATTGGAGATGTTTATTATTTTAGATTTGTTATCTTGACTGTTTTTGGTCTGTGAAATTACTGGGTTTTGTTTTTTCCTTATTTGTGATAACGTCTGTGGTGGAAGTGCTATGTATTTTTATTTAATGTTTGTAATTTGAAGCAAAATCCAATAAATACATAAATCATAAAAAAAAAGAAAGAAAGAAGTCACTGCAAGTCAACCAGGCAAGAGCTCTCAGAGACCCACACTCTCCCCAGCAGCAGAGGACCTGAAGACTCATCTGCATATCCGTCCCAACATCTCCAGTAGAGCATTCCAGAGGTCACCACAAGTCAACCAGGCAAGAGCTGTCACAGACCCACACTCTCCCCAGAAGCAGAGGACCGGAAGACTCATCTGCATATCCGTCCCAACAGCTCCAGTAGAGCATTCCAGAGGTCACCACAAGTCAGCCAGGCAAGAGCTGTCACAGACCCCGCGCTCCCCAGCAGCAGAGGACAGGAAGACTCATCTGCACATCCATCCTGTCTCGTTTTAATTCAACAGGTACCTAAGCTCCAGCAACTGAAGAATGACTGGGACATATAGTATTGTCAAAGATGTTGCCCCCGTTACAGTTTCTGCCTCTATCCAGACAGAGAACCCGATGCCAGTCAAGGGACCAGTCCCATGTGCAAGATGCCTGCAAGCTGAAGCCCTCATGAAACAAGTGGAGTTCAGAGAAGAGGTGGTAAGGCTGAGAAGCATTTGAGACAGCGAGAAGTACATTGAGCTGCTTTTTTTTTGGGGGGGGGGTTACTTTATATTTATTAATTACAAACTGTTTTTTGTGTAAAACAGCATACAGAACAACAATTCCCCAGTATAACCAAACAATCATCAAAAGTCTACCAGTAGCCTTCGGCCCCCTGCCCCCCCAGCAAATTCCACCACATATTTCTTAACAAATGGAGCCCGAATCTTCTCAAATTTGACAGTCTTATTTTGTTTGAGGGCTGTTAATCTCTCCATAATATACAATTTCTGCATACAGGCTTTCCAAGAGAGCTGTTGGAGGATACACCACCTTCCAGTGTAAGGCCACTTCACTACGGGCTGCCACCATACAGATCTGCACAAATTATCCCTGTTTCCCCCGCCAACCCTCCCCTTCCACCCCCAACATGACATTCTCTAATGCTCAGGGCACCTCACCCCCACCAGCCTTTGAACGTTCGCTCACACCATCCTCCTAATTTAGGACATTCCGACAACATGTGGCGGAATATTCTCTCTTGCCACAGCCCCGCCAACAGGTTACAGGGTACCCCTTAATCATCATATGGAGACATACTGGTGTCAGATACCAGTGATATAGGACTTTGTATCCATTCTCTATTTGATTAGCTGACACTAGGCCCTTGCCCATTCGCTTAAACACCGTTGCCCAGTGGCTCTCATCCCAACTTTGCCTCATATCCTCCTCCCTTTGAAAGCGGGCCTTACTCTCCCTGGGTTTGCTCAACAATTTATAAATCCACGATACCACTCTCCGTTGAACAGCCGGGTACCAGCACAGACATTCAAAGTTGGTAGGTTCCCATGTTATTGCTATGTCCCACACCTTCTCACCCAACCAATGACGCAGCTGCAAATACCGATCCCGGGGCCCTAGATCATATCGCTCTTGCAAGATCTCAAAAGACTCAATTTCCCCTTCAGGGCACAGCTGCAGCACCACTTTGAGCCCCGTTGCTCCCACTGTTTAAACAGTGGATTTATCTTCCCCGACACAAATGTGAGATTATACCTAATAGCTTGCAACAAGGAAGGAATGGGTCTTAACTTCTTGCAGCAGCTGGTTCAAAGCCATGAGCATTTTACATGTCTTACAAAGGGATTGCACACTTCGGCCCCACACCCTCCATGTCATACCAAGTACTCCAAAGGAACACCGTAAACAAAATGGCTTTCAATTTGCACCCATTTGTGACTCACACCCTCTTGCCATTGCACTATATTGGCCAACTGTATGGCCATATAATACCAGTACAGATGAGGTATTGCTAACCCCCCTTGAGTTTGAGGATAAGACAGCAGCACCCTTGCCAACCACAGAGGCGCCTTTTTCCAGATGTCGGAAACCAATTTTCTCTGAATCTTCGCTATGTCCCCTTTGGAGATACTCACAGGCAAAGTCTGGAAGAAGTACAACAGTCTGGGGAGGATCACCATGTTTAAACAGGCTACCCAACCCAACCAAGAAATTGGATAGTTGACCCATCGCTACAGATCAGTGGACACAGCCTTAAATAACAGTGGGTAATTGAGATAATATAAACTACCCATATCAGCACTAATTTTTGCCCCTAAGTACACCAGCGAGCATTCTACCCAACTAAACGGGAACACCTCCTGAAGCTCGGAGACTTCCACATCTGTCAAAGTCAAGTTTAAAGCTTCAGTTTTGGTAAAATTGACCCAAAAGTCTGAAATACACCCATCCCATTCCTCCAAAAAAGCCCGCAAAGGGCTCTGAGAGTCACCGAGAAGCAACGAGATATCATCTGCAAAAAGCGTGATCTTGTGATGCTCATCGCCTACTCGAAGACCCTTCACATCTTCCCTGCCCCTTCTACACATTGCAAAGGGTTCAATGGACATGGCAAATAAGAGGGAAGAGAGGGGGCATCCCTGTCTCATGCCCCGCTCGAGCTTAAAGAACTCCAATTACCTACCATTAACTTTCACCGCCACGTATATTGAGATGCTTCTTGAAGCATCCAAGCTCTCCATCAGAGGTGAAGATGGGAGGCTACAGAATTAAGAGAATTGGACATGAGTCACCAGAGCCTGCAGAATCAACAATCCAACTCCTCCAGCCCTCGAAATGAAGAACCATTAGGCAGCCCTGGAAGTGGAGGAGGTGGAAGCATCCCAGGAAAGGAAAGAACCAGTTCTCAAGTACCCCAAAGTTGCGGAATCGATGACCACAAGGAAGCGAAAGGTAGTGGTACCATATTCCCCAGATTATAAATTGCGTTTTTTTTACATCAGAAACCTATGGCACGATCTATACAATAGAGGGACTTACCTAATAAATTTACACAGTGGACCACACACCTCGAAACTGATATAAATACTCAAAACTACTCAGTGGACAGTCTTTCTCCCTGGGCCCTCCACTCTACACCCAACGCTTGCAAGCAGACCCTCCTATCAGCAGACTGCTACGTACTTGGACTAAATACACACAAATAGCATACTGGACGAATTTCAGTTACAGCACAAATGTTGTTTTTAACCCCAAGGAAATGTATTTATTTATTTATGTGTTTTTATATACTGCCCTGTCAATAAATCAAGGCGGTTACATAGAGCAATTAACTATTACATAGAACTATTAACTGTTACATAAAACAGGTAACATTTTAACAATAATTGGATTCACAATCCCATGCAACATGTATTGAATAGTTAACTATTTACATAGTAGATACATTGTATATATGTTGATTACATTATTTATATTGCAGGTTACATTTGTGGTAATGGGTTTTTTTAGGGAACTTGAGCTTGTAAAATGGTATTCAATTTTTTTTATCAGAGGGGTTATGAATCATATGTGATACAATGTATAGAGTTACAATGTACATAGTTTCCCCCAGTTACTTCCAAGTTGATCTCCCTGTTTATTGTAAATACAACTCAAAGTTCCTTGTGTTGTATAGTTGATGTTAAATGTAAACCGCTCTGATCTAAAATAGAGCGGTATAGAAGAACTGTTAAATAAATAAAATAAATAAATAAAATATGTAGTATAGTCAGTGGTTGGATTGTTCTTAACTTGGGCTATTGAGGTGTTCTGGTAATTGTTCATATCTCTGGATTTTCAAAGTATTCTTGGAAAAACCATGTTTTTAGACACCGAAGGTGCAGAACTCATACACTGCGGAATTCAAATTAAAAGTTATTCATTACACAGAAGAACATGGTAACAGAGCTGCTGAGCAAACTTTTGGGATAACTGAGAAATTAGTTAGAGACTGCAAGACGATGCAGGGAAAACTAACCTTGATGAAACACAGCAAGAAGGCAAATCGCAGCCACAAAGCATGGTGATCTGAATTAGAAGTACACCTGCTTCAGTTCGTCGTAGAGCGGAGGGCTCTGGACTGTCCACTGGGCAGGTGTGATTCAAAGCAGTTCATATCACAAGGGAAATGAATATGGAGGGATTCAAGGCTGGTCATTTGTTGTGCTACCGATTTATGATAAGAAACAAATTAAATATTAGAACCACCGGCCACAAAAAGACATACTTTATAGTGGTGCTGGCCTGCTGTGCAAGTGGAAAAAAGCTGCCACCTATGATGATATTCAAAAGGAAGACAACGCCACGTGAAGCTCGACCAACCAGCGCCACGTGAAGCTCGACCAACCAATGCCACGTGAAGCTCGACCAACCAGCGCCACGTGAAGCTCGACCAACCAATGCCATGTGAAGCTCGACCAACCAGCGCCACGTGAAACTCTATCAACCAACGCCACGTGAAGCTTGACCAACCAGCGTTGTTGATGTGAATGAGAGAATGGATGGATGAGACCACGATGGCTGCAGCGCCACTTTAGTAAGGGGCTGGAGGACGTTTTGGAGATAGGAAGCACTACTTGCACAAATGTGCCATGCCACTTTTGCTGAAGTTACCAGGTGGGTTGCGAAAGCTTGGGGGGGGGGGGAGCGATTGAAATAATCAAATCAGGTTCTCTGAAGGCTGAGATCCTAAACAGCCCCGATAACCGTGAAGATGTAGAAGACAATAACAAACATAGTACTGCAATTTCAGGTGCCAGTTTATTTCACAGTGACACTGAAGGTGAGGACTTCAACAACTTTCCCGAGAGTGATACAGAACTAATCTGATGTGGAATGAGTGTTATTTGAAAGTGAAATGGAATAAATCTGGTTTTAAGAAACAGCAATGTTGTCTCACGCTTTATTTTTTGTACTGGTGACTTATCCACAGGGGTGATTTATATTAGTATTTTACATGTAAAAACGCAAAATTGTGCCACTGTGACTTATACACAGGGGTGACTTATAATCTGGGAAATACGGTAGTTGGTGGCTCTCTTCTAAGGGGTACTGAGGTGTCCATCTGCCGACCAAACTTGATAGAAACATAGAAACATGATGACAGAAAAAGACCACATGGCCTATCTAGTCTGTCCTTCCATATCAACAACTACAACAGTCCACTTTTTAGCTTTAGAGATCCTCTGTGTTGGTTCCATGCTTTTTTGAATTCAGTTACTGTCCTCATCTCTACCACCTCCACTGGGAGACTATTCCATGGATCCACTACTCTTTCTGTAAAGAAATATTTCCGCATATCACTCCTGAATCTATCTCCCTTCACCCTCATCCCATGTCCCCTCGTAGCAGAACTTGCTTTCAATTGAAAGAGGCTGTCCCCCTGTACATTTATGCCACGGAGGTATTTAAACATCTCAATCACTTGATGTCCAGGGAGGTGTACTGTCTGCCAGGTGCCTAAATCTGAGCTGTTAGGGAGAGTTTGCTGAGACTCATCAAGCCTACTGATTATTATCTGATGTTACTCATCCATGTTGGCACAAATGATACTGCCAGCTATCCCTCCGAACGTATCAAGAGTGACTTCATGGCTCCGGGACAGAGGGTGAAGCAGACAGGTATACAGGTGGTGTTCTCTTCAATCCTCCCTGTTCAGAGTAAAGGCGGAGGCAGAGAAGCTCACATCCTGAAGATGAATGTGTGGTTGCGTGGATGGTGTCATTGAGAGTGTTTTGGTTTCCTGGACCATGGGATGATTTTCCAATGGCTGCAGAACAGAGATGGCATCCACCAATCCAAGAAGGGTCAAAGTGTTGTCCGCAGCAGACTGACTACCCTACTGAAGAGGGCTTTAACTAGATTTGTTGGGGATGGGTGAAGAAATCCCTCAGGTGAGTAAAAGCCCTCAAGTTAGTAAAACATTAAATACCTATGTAGAAACTGGTAAAAGGGCAACATCTGGAAAGTAGTGTGCATAAATGCCCATAGTATTGGATATAAGATCCCAGATGTTTAGGGTTTAATGGAAGAGGCTGACTTTGATTAAGTGGCGGTTACGGAGACATGGTTTATGGACAAACATGACTGGGATGTAATTATACTGGGCTATACTTTATTCAGGAAGGAGTAGTACACTATAAGGGATGAAGTACTTTTGTCCACGAAAGAAGAGTGGTACCTGGGCGTGATTGTTTCTGATGATCTTAAAGCTGCTAAAAAGGTAGAAAAGGTGATGGTGAAAGCCAAAAGGATACTTGGGTGCATAGAGAGAGGAATGGCCAGGAGAAAGAAGGAGGTGATAGTGCCTCATTACATCAACCAAGACAAAACCTGGAGCTGACTGTGGTACAGACCACCAACTACTAGTATGCAAACTCAAGCTAAAGCTGAAAAAGAGCAAGCCACTCATGAATGTAACAAAATATGACCTTGAGAATATGCCACAGGAATTTAAAGACTACCTGCAAAATTGATTTGCTACTTTAGATACAAATAACAGAGCTCCAGAAGAGTTATGGAATGACTTCAAGGAGGTTGTGTTGGAAGAAAGTGAGAAATTGCTACAAAAGGTGAAAAAGCAAAAATGGATGACCAAAGAAATTCTGAAAATTGCCCAGAAACGCAGAGAAGCTAAAGCCAGAGGAGAAAGAGAAGCAATCACAGAATTCAATGGAGGTTTCTAGCATGCAGCAAGACAAGACAAGGAGAAGTACTACAATGATGCATGCAAGGAAATATTTTAGAGGAAGAACAAGACTGGCTTTCCTAAAGCTACGAGAGTTAAAGAAAAATTTTCCAGCCTCGAATTGGAATGTTACAAGATACTCAAGAATCCATGTTGAATGATGCTGAGAATATCAAGAAAAGGTGGAAAGAATATAATCATTATACTATAAAGATCAAGTGGACCAATAGCCGTTTCAACCCATATCTTATGATCAGGAACCATTGGTGATGAAAGAAGTCGAAGCAGCACTGAAAATCTTATCAAAGAACAAAGCACCAGGCATTGATAGCATTCCCATTGAAGTATTACAGCAATCTGATGCAGCTGTTGCCATCCTTACAAGGCTCTACCAGGAAATTTGGAAAACCACATCATGGCCAACTGACTAGAAAAGAACTGTGTTTATACCAACACTTAAGAAAGGTGATCCAACTGACTGGAAATTATCGCACAATCGCTCTGATCCCACATGCCAGCAAGATTCTACTGAAGATTATTCAACAGAAACTACAACCATACCTGGAACAAGAACTACCTGAAGTGCAAGCAGGGTTCAGGAAAGGGCGAGGAATGAGAGACATTGCAGATGTGAGATGGATCCTTGAAAAGACAAAAGAATACCAAAAAGATATCTATATGTGTTTTATTAACTACAGCAAGGCATTTGACTGTGTGTAAACCATGAGAAACTCTGGGCCACGTTAAGAAGCATGAGTATACCAGAACACCTGATAGCTCTCGTGCACAACCTTTACATTGATCAAGAAGCAACAGTTCAAATGGAACAAGGAGATACAGAATGATTTAAAATCAATAAAGGTATAGGAATGCAGAAATACAAGGGAATTGCATGTGATAAGGGGGGTAGAGGTGGTTGTGCGTGGACCAGGAGAGACTTTGGGGTGATTATTTCTGGGAATCTCAAGGTGGTGAAACAATATGACAAGGTGGTAGCGGAAGTCAAAAGGATGCTGGGTTGCATACAGATAGGAATAACCAGCAGAAAGAGGAAATATTAATGCCACTGTATAAGTCGCTGGTGAGGTCTCACTTGTCATGCTGTGTTCAGTTTTGGAGACCATATCTCGCAAAGGATATAAAAAGTCTGGAAACGGTTCAGAGGAAGGTAACCAAAATGTTTTGGAGCCTGTGCCAGAAGATGTATGAGAAGAGACTTGAAGACCTAAATATGTATACCCTAGAAGAGAGGAGGAACAGAGGAGATATGATATAGGCCTTTAATACTTAAGGAATATTAATGAACACAAAATCTTTTTCAAAGATGGGGAAGCTGTAAAACATGAAGCTGCAGGAGGGTAAACCTAAAGGCAATGTCTGGAAATACTTTTTCACTGAAAGGGTGGTGGATGCTTGGAATGCCCTCCCAATGGAAGTGGTGGGGGCAATACAGTGACAGAATTCAAAATGTCATGGGACAGACACAGAGGATCCCTTTATAGCAACAGGATAAAATCAAAATAAACTTATCTATCTCCTATATTTCAACAAATAGGTGTGACCTACACAAGAGCAATGGGTACACCCCTAAACAAAGGCATGGGGTGGGGTGACCTGCACGGAGCGGCAGATGCACCTACTCTTGCCAGCTTGCTGGGCAGACTAGATGGACCATACTGGTCTTTATCTGCCGTCATATACTATGTTACTATGACAAGACTGCATAATTTCCCTCTACCTGTTTAATTTATATGCAGAAAAAATCATCAGAAAAGCAGGACTATATGAAGACAACCAAGGTGTGAAGATTGGTTGAAAACTCATCAACAACCTTCGCTGTGCTGATGATACCACATTACTGGCTGAAAGTGAAGACGATTTGAAACATTTGCTTCTCAGGATTAAGGAACATAGTCTCAAAATGGGCCTGCACCTTAATGTAAAGAAGACAAAGATTCTGACAACTGCAAATTCAATAAGTTCATCGTTGAAGGGGAAGAAATTGAAATAGTTGACAACTTTAACCTACTTGGATCAACAATCAATAAAGAAACAACAAACGGTCAATAAATCTGACGATGCATTGATCTTGGCAGAATGACCATGAAGGACCTAGACAAGATTCTCAAGAGCAGAGATGTCTCTCTCCATAGAAAGATCCGACTTGTCTAAGCTATGGTATTTTCAATAACATCATATGGATGTGAAAGCTGGACAGTGAAAAAGATAGATAGGAAGAAAATTGATGCCTTTGAATTATGGTGCTGACGACAAATACTGTGTATACCATGGACTACCCGAAGAACAAACCAGTCGGTACTAGAGGAGATCAAACCTAAGCTTTCTTTACAAGCTCAGATGACAAGACTTTGACTTTCATACTTTCGATACATCATGCGAAGAGAGAGATTATTAGAGAAAGACACAATGCTTGGCAAGGTTGAAAGTCCACGCAAGAAAAGGAAGGCCGGCAATGAGATGGATCGATACAATAGCAGCAGCTATGGGTGCCAGTCTATCAACAATGAGCCGCCTGATTGAAAACCGAACACAGTTTAGGTCAACTAGCCAGAGGGTCGCCATGAGTCAACACCATCTCGACGGCACTTAACAACAACTGTGCCTCTGTATAAGTCGTTGGTGAGATTTCGTTTGGAGTATTGTGTGCAATTCTGAAGACCGCACCTTCAAAAGAATATAAACAGGATGGAGTCGGTGGAGAGGGTGGCTACTAAAATGGTCAGTGATCTTTGTTATCATCCATATGGGGACAGACTTTAAGATCTCAATATGTTTACATTAGAGGAAAGGTGGGATAGAGGAGATACTACAGAGATGTTTAAATACTTCTGTGTCATAAAGCAGAGGACTAGAGTCTCTTTTTCAATTGAAAAGTAAGCTTTGCAACTAGGGGCCATAGGATGCAGGTGAAAAGTGGATAGACCCAGGAGTAAAATGTGGAAATATTACTTTACAGAAAGAGTGGTAAATGCATGACGTAGTCTCCCAGATGAGGATAGTATCTGAATTCAAGAAAGCACAGGACAAACGCAGAAGATCTCTAAAGGAAACAGAAGGACTATACGGTAGCAGCAGCAGCCAAGAAAGCAAATAGAATGCTAGGAATCATAAGGAAAGGAATGGAGAATAGAACAAAGGATGACATCATAATGCCTCTGTATCCTTCCATGGTGAGACCGCACCTTGAATATTGTGTGCAATTCTGGTTGCCGTATCTTAAAAAGGATATAGTGGAATTAGAAAAGGTTCAGAGAAGAGCCACCAAAATGGTAATGGGAATGGAAGGATACCTCTGCACACTGTTTCAGCGTATTATCCACACTGGTGCCCAAATCCTTTTCCTGGGTGGTGGTTTGTAATGTGGAACCTTGCATTGTGTAACTATAGTGTGGATTGTTTGATTATACATAATGAAAACAGACAAATAAGTGCAACTAGAAAGCTATTCATATCTTCCTCAACCTGAATCGCACCAGTTGCGAAAAGCCTCTTCTAAATATAAGGTCTTTGCGCTCTTTTGAAACCAAAGAGTTGAAACATTCCTACCAGCCCTGATTGTGGGTGGTGCTATGATGGAGTGCAAGGCATGTTGAATCAGAGACAAATAGCAATGATAGACACAAGGTTGAGAGGGTGGATAGAAGACCCTTTGAGGGTTGGTGGGGGGAGGGAGCTGGTGTTTGGTTTAGTGTGAGGATTTTCAGCGCAAAAGGTTTCACATTGGTAAATGTGTCTTTAATGGTGTAAAAGGATATAACATGTATTCTTGCCCCAACTGTGGGCAAAAAGTGGAAGGACAGGGAGAAAATGTAGGCACAAGGATATTATTTTTAGAAGCCTGTGCACACTTAGACCTGTGTATTTTCACTGTTCTTCAGAGCAGCAGCTTTCTCTTTGAAAACCACTGTGCAGGCCTGTAGGTACAAGTTATCTGTGGGCATTTGTCTCCCTCCCCCCCCCCCCTTGCTCATTTACTGAATGGAGAAGAGAATGAATGAATTGATTGAGTTTGTTCAATCAGGGCATGCATGAATCTCTGAAGCCCAGGGCAAGTTACAGCTATCCTGTACAACCCCCCCCCCCCCAAAAAAAAACATAGCAATGAGCCATATAAAATTATAAATTACCTAACATTTGAAAAGAATTCCAATCTCTTCTTGAACAGATACCCTTGCATCCTCCTCAACCTTTCCCAAATCTTAAAAAAAAAAAAAAATCGCAGAGGAAGACAATTGGGTGGGGGGAGGAAACTGCTTGTCTGCCATTTTATCCTGGATGAATTTTGTGGATGGGAAGAAATGTATCCTCATCCCCCCCCCCCCCCCGGGAATGCCCAACCCCGTCAGGTTGCATTCTGATGTGCAGTCGGCTTCTCCCTTTGGCTTGAGACTTCCAACATTCTGGTCCATGACCCCTTAGCACTACACCTATGGCCCTAGTAAGAAGAAAATGCAGCCATAATATCCATTAAGAAAAGAATGAGGAAGGCCCAGAAGGTCACCTACAACAGCAGTAGTCAAAGCAAAACAATAGATCCAGCAGCCAGGTGAACTCAAAGAGCCAAGGTAGCGGCACCCACGTACCTACAGAGCAGCTTCATGTTTAAAAGTATGATCTCCAATTGTGCATTATAACAGGCTTGTTGTGATCATCCGAACACCATCTTTCCTACAACTGTTGAGTTTAATTCTCAAAATCTGGGGGAGGGAGGTGAAGGGTGTAAAGCTGAAGGTATGCCTAGGGCCCCCAGTGCCCTGCATGAGTCCTGGGGCTGGCTCTGGGAAGACCAGAATGTGGCACACGAGTGTAGAAGGAGCACAAGGGAAAATGGATTGATCATCATGTTTTTGCGTGTGCAAGTGTGAGAGTGCATGTACGAGAGAGGATGTGAGCGTGTGACAAGGTGCATATCCAAACCGGGGTATGCAAGAGGATGCGAGCGTGTGACTGATGTGTGCAGGAGGTGTACATGTCAAGCAAACCTGTGTGAGACTATGTGAGCGTGTTGCAGCCTGTGTGTGAGCAGATATGCAAGTGTGCATATGCTTGCATGAGACAGACAAACAGTGACAGCAGAAATAGATGAGAAGGATGGAGTCGGGAAGAGACAGCTCTTTGGCTTTTACCAAAGAAGGCAGTGTACCCAGAGAGGCATTGCATAGATAAGACAGACCATCCTCAGAGCCATCTGAAAAAGTGCAAAGCCTTTATTTGAAATGTTTCAGAGAATGACATCATCTCCCTCCCACTCTGTAAAACATCCTCAGACCAATAAACAGTGGGAGCCCAGGGCTGGGGAGAAGAGGGGGCTGTGCTTACATCTCTGGGCAGCTGCCTTTCCAGAGAAGTATCACCACAGGAATACTGCACTCTAGGGTGCCGGAAGCACTGCGTTTCCACAGGGAGACAGCACAGCGAGAGTGTTCCCAATGGAATATTGCACAATAGTGTGCCAGAAGCAGAATTCCCACAGGAATACTGCACTATAGTGCAACAGAAGCACGCTGTTCCCATAGGAATACCGCACTATAGTGCAACAGAAGCACGCTGTTCCCATAGGAATACCGCACTATAGTGCAACAGAAGCACACTGTTCCCATAGGAATACTGCACTATAGTGCAACAGAAGCACGCTGTTCCCATAGGAATACCGCACTCTAGTGCAACAGAAGCACAGCATTCCCAAAGGAATACCATACCATAGTGTACAGGAAACAGCATTACCACAGGAATATAGTGCTCTAGTGTGCCCCCCAAAGAATATTTCTGTAGGCATACTGGGCTATGGGGTTCCAGATCCAGCATATTTCCATAGGAATATAGCACTATGCAGGCAATTCTGGTTGCCATATCTTAAAAAGAATATTGCGGAATTAGAAAAGGTACAGACAAGAGCCACCAAAATGGTAAAGGGGATGGAAGGATACCCCTATGAGGAGAGGTTAAAAAGGTTAGGGCTATTCAACTTGAAAAAAAGATGGCCGAGGGGAGATATGATAGAGGTCTATTAATTAATGAATGGAGTGGAACGGGTAAACGTAGATCGATTGTTTATGCCATCAAAATATAGAAAGACTAGGGGACATGCAATGAAGCTACACTGTAACCCATTTAAGACTGAGAGGAAATTTTTTTTTCTCTTATTAATGTGTAATCAAACTCTGGAATTTGTTACTGGAGGATGTAGTAAAAGCTGTTAGTGTAGCTGGGTTTAAAATTGGTTTCAACAAGTTCTTTGAGGAAAGGTCCATAAACCATTACTAAAGAGGATCCGGGAAATCCACTGCTTGCCCTGGGACAAGCATTATGGAACCTGTGTGTCTTTTTGAGAAACTGTTAGGTACTTGTAACACGGATTGGCCACTGTTGGAAACAGGATACTGAGCTTGACGGACCTTGGTCTGACCCAGTAGGGCATATCTTTATGTTCCAATGGGGTACTAGACCCAGTGTGTTTGTGGGAATACAGCGCTATGGGGTACTACACCCAGCATGCTTCTGTAGGAATATAGCACTATGGGGTACTACACCCAGGGTATTTTTCACAGGAAAACAGCCCTATGCTGAACTAAAGCCAGCATGTTTCTGTAGGAATACAGCACTATAGGAAACTAGACCCAGCGTGCTTCTGTAGGAATACAGCGCTATTGGGTTCTAGACCCAGCATGCTTCTGTAGGAATACATTGCTGTGGGGTACGAGGCCAAATGTGTTTCTGTAGGAATACAGTGCTGTGGGGGACTAGACCCAGCATGCTTCCATGGGAATACAGCTCTCTGGGGTACTAGACCCAGCATGCTTCCATAGGAATACAGCTCTCTGGGGTACTAGACCCAGCATGCTTCCATGGGAATACAGCTCTCTGGGGTACTAGACCCAGCATGCTTCCATAGGAATACAGTGCTGTGGGGTACTAGACCCAGCGTGCTTCTGTAGGAATACAGCACTATGGGGGACTAGACCCAGTGTACCTCTGTAGGAATACAGTGCTGTGGGGTACTAGACCCAGCGTGCTTCTGTAGGAATACATTGCCGTGGGGTATGAGACCCAAAGTGCTTCTGTAGGAATACTATGCTATGGGGTACTAGACCCAGCATGTTTCCGTAGGAATATAGCGCTATGTAGGCAATTCTGGTTGCCCTATCTTAAAAAGGATATCACAGAATTAGAAAGGTACAGAGAAGAGTCACCAAAATGGTAAAGGGGGTAGAAGAATACCCCTATGAGGAAAGGCTTAAAAAGTTGGGCTGAGATGGCTGAGGGGAGATATGATAGAGGTCTATAAATTAATGAATGGAGTGGAACGGATAAATGTAGATCGATTGTTTATGCCATCAGAAAGTAGAAAGACTAGGGGACATGCAATGAAGCTACAGGATAACCCATTTAAGACTAATAAGAGAAAATATTTTTTCACTCAGCGTGTAATCAAACTCTGGAATTTGTTACCGGAGGTTGCAGTAAAAGCTGTTAGTGTAGCTGGGTTTAAAAAAGGTTTGGACAAGTTCCTGGACGAAAGTTCAATAAACCATTTCTAAAGAGGATCCGGGATATCGCTGCTTGCCCCAGTACAAGCATTGAGGAACCTGTGTCTTTGGGGAAACTGCTAGGTACGTACGACCTAGATTGGCCACTGTTGGAAACAGGATACTGGGCTTGATGGACCTTGATCTGACCCAATATGGCATATCTTTATGTTCTTATGGGGTACTAGACCCAGCATGCTTCCGTGGGAATACAGTGCTGTGGGGTACAAGACCCAGTGTGCTTCTGTAGGAATACAGCACTATGGCGGACTAGACCTAGCATGCTTCTGTAGGAATGTAGTGTGGTGGGGTACTAGAGCCAGCGTGCTTCCATGGGAATACAGCACTGTGGGGTACTAGAGCCAGCATGCTTCTATAGGAATACAATGCTATGGGGTACTAGACCCAGAGTGCTTCTGTGGGAATACAGTGCTGTGGGGTACTAGAGCCAGTGTGCTTCTATAGGAATACAGTGCTATGGGGTACTAGACCCAGCATGCTTCCGTGGAAATACAGTGCTGTGGGGTACTGGACCCAGTGTGCTTCTGTAGCAATACAGCGCTATGGCGGACTAGACCTAGCATGCTTCTGTAGGAATGTAGTGTGGTGGCGTACTAGAGCCAGCGTGCTTCCGTGGGAATACAGCACTGTGGGGTACTAGAGCCAGCGTGCTTCTATAGGAATACAATGCTATGGGGTACTAGACCCAGAGTGCTTCTGTGGGAATGCAGCGCTGTGGGGTACTAGAGCCAGCATGCTTCCGTGGGAATACAGTGCTGTGGGGTACTAGAGCCAGTGTGCTTCTATAGGAATACAGTGCTATGGGGTACTAGACCCAGAGTGCTTCCGTGGGAATACAGCGCTGTGGGGTACTAGACCTAGTATGCTTCTATAGGAATACAGTGCTATGGGGTACTAGACCCAGAGTGCTTCCGTGGGAATACAGCGCTGTGGGGTACTAGACCTAGTGTGCTTCTATAGGAATACAGTGCTATGGGGTACTAGACCCAGAGTGCTTCTGTGGGAATGCAGCGCTGTGGGGTACTAGAGCCAGCGTGCTTCCGTGGGAATACAGTGCTGTGGGGTACTAGAGCCAGCGTGCTTCTATGGGAATGCAGCGCTGTGGGGTACTAGACCCAGAGTGCTTCCGTGGGAATACAGCACTGTGGGGTACTAGACCCAGTGTGCTTCTATAGGAATACAGTGCTATGGGGTACTAGAACCAGAGTGCTTCCGTGGGAATACAGTGCTGTGGGGTACTAGAGCCAGCGTGCTTCTATAGGAATACAATGCTATGGGGTTCTAGACCCAGAGTGCTTCTGTGGGAATGCAGCGCTGTGGGGTACTAGAGCCAGCGTGCTTCTATAGGAATACAATGCTATGGGGTACTAGACCCAAAGTGCTTCTGTGGGAATGCAGCGCTGTGGGGTACTAGAGCCAGCATGCCTCCGTGGGAATACAGTGCTGTGGGGTACTAGACCCAGAGTGCTTCTGTGGGAATTTAGTTCTGTGGGGTACTAGAGCCAGCGTGCCTCCGTGGGAATACAGTGCTGTGGGGTACTAGACCCAGTGTGCTTCTATAGGAATACAGTGCTATGGGGTACTAGACCCAGAGTGCTTCTGTGGGGTACTAGAGCCAGTGTGCTTCCATGGGAATACAGTGCTGTGGGGTACTAGACCCAGCATGCTTCTATAGGAATACAGTGCTATGGGGTACTAGACCCAGAGTGCTTCTGTGGGGTACTAGAGCCAGCGTGCTTCCGTGGGAATACAGTGCTGTGGGGTACTAGACCCAGCATGCTTCTATAGGAATACAGTGCTATGGGGTACTAGACCCAGAGTGCTTCTGTGGGGTACTAGAAAACCTCTTTGGCAAGCCCATGGCTGAAAAGGCTGCACAAATCGAGACGGAGACTCTCACCAGGACTAGGCTTTCTAGGAAGACCTCCGCCCCTTCCCAGAAAAAGAAGGGCTCGGGAAAGAAGTCCTTTTACCCGAGAAAGGCGGCTGCCTACAAACAATACCCCCAATATCAGGCCCCTGCAGCTCCCCAACAGGGCCACAACATTTCCAAACTGGCTGAGATCAGGGATGGCCCTAATGTGTGATGGAAGGGTGTTCCAAAGTTTTGGGGCACATAGACTGAAAGCTCTGCTCGATGTTGTGGAGTTGTATTTTATGGCTCTACATCACATTGTCCTTCTTTTCTTCATACTCCCCAACTGCTTCCCCTCCTACCAGCACCCTCCTTCCTCCCCCCCCCCCATTCCCCCTTTACCTTCCTCACTTCTCCCTCCATTCTGTCTCCTAACCTATCATCAGCTCTCGAGCTTCACCTCCCTCTCCCTCTCATCCAACCATCCCCTCTCTCTCTAAGGCAACCCCACCCTCGGTTCCACCATACTACCTCCTCCTTACTCCGCTCCCTGTTACTCCTTCTTCTCTCCTCAGGTAACATCAACCCCAACCTGGGCCCCCCTCAATTCCTATCCCACTCTAAGAAGAGTTCCTCATGTACCTTGTCTAATCTCATCCATATCCCTCTCCTTCCCCCCCCCCCCTCATGTGCCTTATGGAACACACACTCATCCAGTGATATCAACCCCAACCCTGCACACTCATCCAGAGATATCAACCCCAACCCTGGCCCCTCAAGATCCTTGTCTTACTCTGGAAAGAGATCCTCACACAACAGCCCCCCTCGATCTCTGTTCTACTCTGGAAAGCAATCCTCGTGTAACTTGTCTAATCTCATCCATATCCCTCTCCTCTCCCATTCCACTCTCCCCTCCTCATGTGCCTCGTGGAACGCACACTCGGTCTCTAATAAACTTGCCTTTACTCATGATCACTTTATCTCGAACGCTCTACATCTTCTTGCCCTAACTGACACCTGGCTCCTCCCAGATGATACCGCATCTACTGAAGCTCTCTGTCACGGGGGCTATCAATTCTCCCATACACCTCGTTCTACTGGCCGCGGTGATGGTGTTGGGCTTCTACTTTCTCCTGCTTGCCAATTCCAACCCCTCCTGCTGCCTCAGTCTCACTCCTTTCCCTCTTTCGAAGTCCACTCCATTCGCCTCTTCACACCACTTCCTCTCCGAGTAGCTGTTATTTATCGCCCTCCTGACAAGTCTGCTTCTACCTTCCTTACCGACTTTGACTCCTGGCTTTCCATCTTTCTGGATTCCTCCTCCCCCACTCTTATTCTTGGGGATTTTAACATCCACGTCGATAACCCCTCTGATCCCCATGCATTAAAGCTCCTCGCCCTTACCTCCTCATTTGACCTCCAACCTTGTTCCACTGCCCCCACTCACAAGCACGGCCACTGCCTTGACCTGATACTCTTCTTTAAGTCCTCTCCATCAAACTTCCGTAAGTCAATTCTTCCCTTATCGGACCATCACCTGTTAAGCTTTAATCTTCAACTCCTGCTGCCTCAACCTCGTCCTGTCTCCTCCAAACTATTTAGAAACCGTCATACTATTGAGCCCTTGACTCTCTCCTCCATTTCTCCATCTCTTTCTTCCATTATATCTTCCAAATCCATCAATGAGGCAGTAACCTCCTGTAATACTGCATTCTCCTCGGCTCTGGATGCTCTTGCCCAACCCACCCCACGTCCTGTGAGACGTTCTGCACCCCAGCCCTGGCTCTCATCCACTACCTGCTATCTACACACCTGTACCTGTTCTGCTGAACGTGCTTGGCTCAAATACCGCTCCCCAGAAGACTTTCTACACTTCAAATTCATGCTTGGCTCCTTCCAGTCAGCCATAGCTCTTGCCAAACAAGAATACTACATCCATCTGACCAACTCTCTTGCATCTAATCCTCGCCATCTCCTTAATACCCTCAGTTCTCTCCTTAAGGTACCCCCACCCCTGGTCCCGCCCTCCCTTCCTGCCCAAACCCTGGCTGACTACTTCCATGACAAAATCCACAAGATCACCCTCCAATTCCCCACTTCCTCATCTACCTCCTCTCCTCCCCAATTCTCCCCCCCCCATCCCTGCTACCTCTGCCACCATCTCTTCCTTCCCTGTGATCACTGAAAAGGAAACCACACTCCTCTCTTCCTCCAAACCCACCACCTGTTCTTCTGATCCTATCCCCACCCACCTCCTAAGCCCCCTCTTCCCCACCATTGTCCCTTCTATCTCTGATATTCTCAACCTATCGCTCTCCATTGCAACTGTCCCCACAGACTTAAAACATGCTGTGGTCACACCTTTCCTTAAGAAACCCTCACTCGATCCCATCTGTCCTTCTAACTATCGACCCATCTCCCTCCTTCCCTTCATATCTAAATTACTTGAACGTGCCGCTGCCTCGACTTCCTCTCCTCTCAGATCCTTTACAGTCCGGCTTCCGTCCCTTACACTCTACTGAAATGGCACTTACCAAAGTCTCCAATGACTTGTTCCTGCCTAAATCGAATGGCCTCTACTCTGTTCTCGTCCTTCTTGACCTCTCTGCTGCTTTTGACACTGTTGACCACAACCTTCTCCTCAATACCCTCTCCTCGCTTGGTTTTAGGGGCTCTGTACTATCCTGGTTCTCCTCATACCTCTCCCATCACTCTTTCAGTGTATGCTCTGGTGGCTCCTCCTCTCCTATCCTGCTTCCAGTTGGTGTACCCCAAGGATCTGTTCTGGGTCCGCTCCTCTTCTCTCTCTATACCCAGTCCCTTGGTGCGCTTATCTCTTCCCATGGCTTCCAGTACCATCTCTATGCTGATGACTCCCAAATTTACCTCTCTACACCTGAAATCTCTCCGGCAACCCAGATCTGGATCTCTGCCTGCCTTTCGGACATTGCTGCCTGGATGTCTCACCGCCGCTTGAAATTGAACATGGCCAAAACTGAACTCCTTATCTTTCCCCCCAATATCTCCCCTCCTCTCCCTCCTTTCGCAGCCTCTGTTGATAACTCTATAATCCTCCCTGTTTCCTTGGCCCGCAATCTGGGGGTTGTCTTTGACTCCTCTCTCTCCTTCTCTACACATATCCAGCTCGTAGCTAAGACCTGCCGCTTATTTCTCTACAACGTTAGCAAAATCCGCCCCCTCCTTTCTGAACACGCTACTAAAACACTCATCCACTCCTTAATTACTTCTCGCCTCGACTACTGCAACCTGCTCCTTGCTGGTCTCCCTGTGAGCCATCTCTTTCCTCTTCAATCTGTTCAACACGCTGCCACTTGACTAATCTTCTGCCAGCCTCGCCATGCCCACATTACTCCTCTCCTCAAGTCACTTCACTCGCTCCCTATCCCTTTCCGCATCCAGTTCAAACTTCTCCTCCTGATCTATAAATGCATTCACTCTGCGGCCCCTCAATACCTTTCAACTCTCATCTCTCCTCACAACCCCTCTCGGGAACTTCGCTCTTCTAACAAACTACTTCTATTCAGGCCCTCCACTCGCACCGCTAACTCCAGACTTCGCTCCTTTCACCTTGCAGCACCTTATACCTAGAATAACCTGCCTATATCTGTACACTAGGCACCCTCCCTAGCCCTCTTCAAATCCAGGTTGAAAACCTACCTCTTCACTGTTACTTTCAGATCCCGACTTCTATCCTTTGTCTGCCTTGATTGTAATTGCCATGCCTTGTACTTTTGCCCTGAATAGACTGTTGCTTTATGTTTTGTTTGTTTTTGTCTTGACTAGAGTGTAAGCTCTAATGAGCAGAGACCATCTCCTACATGTCTGTACAGCGCTGCGTGGGACTAGTAGCTCTTTATAAATGCGTAGTAGTAGTATGAATACAGTACAGACAACTGAAGAGAAGCTTCAGGGAGGAGACCCCAGAGTATGAATATAATAGAGACAGCTGAAGAGAGGCCTCAGGGAGGAGACGCCCAGAGTATGAATACAGCAGAGACAGCTGAAGAGAGGCTTCAGGAAGGAGACACCCAGACTATGAATACAGCACAGACAGCTGAAGAGAGGCCTCAGGGAAGAGACCCCAGAGTATGAACAGCAGAGACAGATGAAGAGAAGCTTCAGGAAGGAGACGTCCAGACTATTAATATAGCACAGACAGCTGAAGAGAGCCTGAGGGAGGAGATTCCAGACTATGAATACAGCACAAACAGCTGACGAGAGACCTCAGGGAAAAACTTTCAGAGTATAAATGCAGCATGGATATTGAAGAGAGATCTCAGAGAGGGATATCACAGCGTCACGACCCATGGTGGAAATATCCAGGCCTTCTGTGGACTGCCTTAACACATTGTAAGGCCCTTCACCATCATCGAGGACCTCCAAAATCACAGCTCAAGCTGCCTTTCCCAAGACAGCCAAGAGAAATATTTTCCCAAGAAAGATACACAGAGGTTACATCGTCTGTCTCCATACAGACCTTGCTGTTTTGCTGCAGCAAAGTTACCAATTTTTTTTTTTCCAGGGAATTAAAGTTTTGATGAAGGTTTATTTTTGTATGTGGGGGGGGGGGGGGGGCAGCAGTGTGGGAGCTGATTAAGAAACAGACTTTTTCAGATAGGGGAGGGGGGAATGGCAGGGGTGTCTCTATGTCGCATGAGACATACAAGAAACATTCACCGCAGGAAACATACACAGAGAGATGAAGAAACAGGTAAAGAAAAAAAGAAAGGGGACTGAGCAAGAGGAAGAAACATCCAGTGGTTTGCAGCTTCTGGAAGGCTCTTTGGTCCTTAGTGCTGCCGATGGAGTTCCTCACATCCATATAAAGACTTGAATCTGTGTTGCCCTTGGCCAGATTTAGTGTTTATAATACTCCTTTTTTTTTCTCTGCATTTTTTCTTCCCCTCTCTCTCTCTCTCCCTCCCCCTTATCCTCCTCAGCAGTCCCCGCCTGCTCCCTCCTAGATTTATGAGCTTCAGATTGGACTGGAGGACTTATAAGGCAAGCCTTAGGAAGGCAAGGAGGCTTTGGCCAAGACATCTCCTTCGACTTAAAGCCACAGCAATGCATCCCACTAGGTCGGGACCATGCGGAAGAAGCACAAATGACATAACTTGCTGCCGCTCCAGTGCAGAAGGAACACTGGGAAAGATCTGATGGCTCATTAAGATCATTAACTGGTGCCCATATGCTCAGCTAGCTAGCCACACCAGCCCCAGTGTGCACAGCTAACTAGCTGCACTTAGTAACCTAACTAGTTCCATATACAGTACAAGTGTAGACAGCACAAGAGCTGGGAAAATGCAGAGTGCAGGGGCTGGACCCCAAAGGAGACTCTTGCAAAATGCAGAGAGCACAGAGGATGAAAATACCAGAGGACATGGCAGAATATACTGGGGCTGAAAATATGTACCAGAGATTGAAGGGGAAAGCAGAATGTTGGGGGTGACAGGGATGGCGACTGTGGTGAAACGCTGCTTGGAGCGGGACAAGACATGAATATGCCAAGCGGGAACAACATTTGTTTGATAGAAGAATAAGATCTGGAATCCTCAGATTTATTTTTAGCACCGATGAAATAATGAGCATAGAATAGCCCGGAGCCTCCCTCTCTCTGAATAATGAGCATAGAATAGCCCGGAGCCTCCCTCTCTCTGAATAATGAGCATAGAATAGCCCGGAGCCTCCCTCTCTCTGAATAATGAGCATAGAAAAGCCTGGAGCCTCCCTCTCTCTGAATAATGAGCATAGAATAGCCTAGAGCCTCCCTCTCTCTGAATAATGAGCATAGAATAGCCCGGAGCCTCCCTCTCTCTGAATAATGAGCATAGAATAGCCCGGAGCCTCCCTCTCTCTGAATAATGAGCATAGAATAGCCCGGAGCCTCCCTCTCTCTGAATAATGAGCATAGAATAGCCCGGAGCCTCCCTCTCTCTGAATAAGGAGCATAGAATAGCCCGGAGCCTCCCTCTCTCTGAATAATGAGCATAGAATAGCCCGGAGCCTCCCTCTCTCTGAATAATGAGCATAGAATAGCCCGGAGCCTCCCTCTCTCTGAATAACGAGCATAGAATAGCCCGGAGCCTCCCTCTCTCTGAATAAGGAGCATAGAATAGCCCGGAGCCTCCCTCTCTCTGAATAATGAGCATAGAAAAGCCTGGAGCCTCCCTCTCTCTGAATAATGAGCATAGAATAGCCCGGAGCCTCCCTCTCTCTGAATAATGAGCATAGAATAGCCCGGAGCCTCCCTCTCTCTGAATAATGAGCATAGAATAGCCTAGAGCCTCCCTCTCTCTGAATAATGAGCATAGAATAGCCTGGAGCCTCCCTCTCTCTGAATAATGTGCATAGAATAGCCCGGAGCCTCCCTCTCTCTGAATAATGAGCATAGAATAGCCCGGAGCCTCCCTCTCTCTGAATAATGAGCATAGAATAGCCCGGAGCCTCCCTCTCTCTGAATAATGAGCATAGAATAGCCTGGAGCCTCCCTCTCTCTGAATAATGAGCATAGAATAGCCTGGAGCCTCCCTCTCTCTGAATAATGAGCATAGAATAGCCCGGAGCCTCCCTCTCTCTGAATAATGAGCATAGAATAGCCTGGAGCCTCCCTCTCTCTGAATAATGAGCATAGAATAGCCCGGAGCCTCCTCTCTCTGAATAATGAGCATAGAATAGCCCGGAGCCTCCCTCTCTGAATAATGAGCATAGAATAGCCCGGAGCCTCCCTCTCTCTGAATAATGAGCATAGAATAGCCCGGAGCCTCCCTCTCTCTGAATAATGAGCATAGAAAAGCCCGGAGCCTCCCTCTCTCTGAATAATGAGCATAGAATAGCCCGGAGCCTCCCTCTCTCTGAATAATGAGCATAGAATAGCCCGGAGCCTCCCTCTCTCTGAATAATGAGCATAGAATAGCCCGGAGCCTCCCTCTCTCTGAATAATGAGCATAGAATAGCCCTGAGCCTCCCTCTCCCTGAATAATGAGCATAGAATAGCCCGGAGCCTCCCTTTCTCTGAATAATGAGCATAGAATAGCCCGGAGCCTCCCTCTCTCTGAATAATGAGCATAGAATAGCTCGGAGCCTCCCTCTCTCTGAATAATGAGCATAGAATAGCCCGGAGCCTCCCTCTCTCTGAATAATGAGCATAGAATAGCCCGGAGCCTCCCTCTCTCTGAATAATGAGCATAGAATAGCCCGGAGCCTCCCTCTCTCTGAATAATGAGCATAGAATAGCCCGGAGCCTCCCTCTCTCTGAATAATGAGCATAGAATAGCCGGGAGCCTCCCTCTCTCTGAATAATGAGCATAGAATAGCCCGGAGCCTCCCTCTCTCTGAATAATGAGCATAGAATAGCCCGGAGCCTCCCTCTCTCTGAATAACGAGCATAGAATAGCCCGGAGCCTCCCTCTCTCTGAATAATGAGCATAGAATAGCCTGAAGCCTCCCTCTCTCTGAATAATGAGCATAGAATAGCCTGGAGCCTCCCTCTCTCTGAAGTCCGAATGTGCATCACAGTTTTCCTGGAGGTCGTCCTCATGCTCCTGGCATCCCTTTGTCAGGGTCAGGTGGCGACACCTCAGCACACTCGGGAAGGGAGATGATCACACTTGCTGAATCAGAGATTTTGTTGTGTGATCATCCTACCAGAAATTGGGCTGCAGGAAAAGAAAGCAACTCACAGGGCCTCACAAAGGACGGGACTGCTCAACACTATATTAATATCTAGTTATGTCTCACACACACGCAGATTAACATCTCTAGACCAAAACACCATCCAAGTCACATCCAGATTACAGACTGAGACAACCATCCTGTGACACTCACACAGAGTAATATCACTCTATAGAGTGATACACCCACCCATGTCAGACCTGCACAGAGTAAACAGAGTTGCTTCCCTGTAGCAGGTGTTCTCCGTGGACAGCAGAACAAGCCCTTGCATACGAATGACATTAACAACAGAGACTTGCACGGGAAGCTCCCAGATCCTCCTAGAATTTTTGGAGAGGTTGAACTCTGACACACAAAGCTCTACATTCCAGCACCCTCAAATGTCTATCATCACACATGACCTTACACACCCCAGCTCGAGCACTGTGATCGATCCATGGTAACTGTCTGCATGTGCCTCCACCTTCACGCATCAAATATGAGTCAGCCAGACAATCCGTCTTTATCAAGGCCCCCTTGCATTGGAATGGTCTTCTAACATACCTGTGATTGGAGCAACCCTACCACCAATTATGGACCTCCCTTAAAGCCTACCTATTTGAGGAGGCCTTCGGTCCTGTGTGATGTGCACCGGGAGGGACACTGGCTGCCCCCTGACGCTCGGTTATCTTTCTTCTCCGCTCTCCCTGTCCTGTCTTGAATACAATAGATTTCCTTTCTGTTTTTTAGTCATATTATATATTATTGTAAATCGCTTTGACTGACAATAGAAAGGTAACAAATCAAGACCATTCATGCAATACCACGCATGCAATACCACCTCCATCCAAAAAGTGGCTAACACCAGAATATAACTCCAAGAGAAGGTGGGTCGGTTGGGATGACTTACCCTGTTGTTCACAGAGAAAATCTGTCCCAGACAATGGACAAGCAGGATAGTACTCATATAAGGGATTCCCTAGCTACAGGCTGCCTCAGAAGAAAAGGGTATTGCAGCCTGTGCCACTAGAAAACTAAGTTGCTGGGAGAAACAAGGCACTTGCCTACTTTTTTTTTAACAAGGCAGCCTAAAACAAAACAAAAAAAAACCTGGGTCTATGGGGCAATGGAGTGGATTCCAATCCCTGAACAGATTCCAAAGAACGGATTGGTTGAATCTGCTGTTACATTGGAAATTCCTTTCCAAACACTGATGAGATATGAATGTTGGACAGAAGTCCAGGTCACAGCTTTGCAGATCTCTCTTCCATGGGGGCTGATCTCAAGAGGGTCACTAACACAGCCATGGTTTTGACATTGTGAGCAGTGATATGACACTCCAGAGTCAAGTCAGCCTGGGCATAAGTGAAAGACATGTGATCTGCTATTCAAATGGCAGCCCCCAATTGATTGGGGTCAAAGGAAACAAAAAGCTGGATGAATTTTCTATGGACTTTAGTCCACTCCAGATAGAAGGCCAAGACCCTCTTGCAGTCCAATGGGCGCAACGCACATTTCCCTTTATGAGCACATGGTCTTGGGAAAAATGATGGAAAGACAACTGACTGATTAGGGTGGAAGGCTAACACTACCTTGGAAAGGAATTTAGGATGAGTGTGCAGAACCACCTTAGTACTGAAAAGTGTAGTGTAGGGTGCTTCATCTGCCAAGGTCTGGAGCTTGCTAACTCTGTGTGCTAAGGTGACTGTCACCAAAAACAAGATCTTTTAGGCCAAGTACTTCAGTCCACGTGTATCAAGCAACTCAAAGGGAGTTTTCATAAGCTCAGACAAAACCACATTGAGATTCCAAGATACTGCGGGAAGCTTGTGAGGTTGCTTCACAAGAAGCAAGTCCCACATGAAGCCAGTCTCTGCCAAATGTAGAAGGTATTCCAGCAGCTTTTGTGAGGGACATGAGGAAGGATTGAAGGCCTGTCCCTCACACCACACAGCAAGCCATTTAAAACCATAAGACCTCTGAGCAGGCTCTCTCCTGGAAGCCAAGAGGATACTGGTGACAGCAACCAGCAAATTCAGGGAACAGAAGGTTAGCCCCTCAACATCCAAGCTGTGAAGGCAAGGGGCTTGATGATGGGCTGCAGCATTAGTCCCTGTTCTTGCATAATGAGGGTTGGCAAATCCCCAGGGCTATCTGGGCCATTAAGGGTCTATGAGTATCATGGAGTCCATGTCATCTCTGAGTTTCAAAAGTGTCTTTCCTATGAGAGATATTGAGGATACACATAAAAAAGACCCTCCCCCATTTGTGAGGTTGAAGGACCCAGCTTAGTCTGTCTGCCAGGACATTATTCTCGCCAGCCAGGTAAGGGGCTCTGAGCATCATCCCATAAGAGATTGTGTAGTTCCACCATCTTACTCTCTCCCAAAACAGGAAGTACAACCTGCTGCCTCCCTGAATGTTGATGTAGTACATGGTTACCTGGTTGTCTGGATCATCACAATTTGATTGACCAGCCAATCTTTGAAAGCCTTTAAAGTGTTCAAAATAGCTCAGCTCCAGGGAATTGATCTGATGAAGACTGTCTTGACTGGACCAAATTCCCTGACTGCGGAGCCCATCTACGGTGACTCCCCAGGCCAGTTTGGATGCATTTGCCATTAATAGTTTTTGATCGGGAGGAATTTGAAAGGCTAATCCGTTGGCCAGAATGGAATGGACCATCCACCAGGATAGAGAATCCCAGAGGGGAACCTTGAAAGATATTACAACGCAGGGCCTGTGAGTGGATTGTGTCCTCTGCATGCTAAAGGTCCACTGAGCCTGTTTCATCTTGAAATGTGCCGAGGAAGTAGCGTGAACTGCTGAGGTCAAGTGACCTAACATCCTCAGCATGTATCTAGCTAATGACTACTGTCAGATACCCCCGTGGTTTCCACCAGATGAGTAAGCCTGGCTTGTGGAAAAAGGCTTTCACCTGAGATATGTCTAGCAGAGCTCTGATAAATTCTAATTGATTTGATGGGCTTAAATTTGACTTGGGATAATTTATGAGAAACCCTGTAGCTCCAGCAACTGGATGGTCATAAGCATGGATTCTTGGACCCCTTCCTGAGATGTGCTCTTGACTAACTAATCATCCAAGTAGAAAACCATGTGCAGGCCCAGTCTGCGTAGTGCTGCTGTGATCATGACGAGCCACAAGACCAAACAGCAGTATGTGATGCTGGAAGCGGTGTTTCCCTATTACACTTCCTGTGACTGGGATATATCTGAATGTGGGTGTAGACGTCCTTTAGATCTCCTTTTTGAAGGAAAGGAAGAAGGCTATTACGACGCATAGCCATCACTGCCAACCTTTAATCCTGGATACTCAATGCTGCATCATGTGCAACCCTGGTACTGAATATCTGGGGATGCCGCATATGACCTAGGCATTGAATATCCAGGTTTAAAGGTTGGCAGCGATGGCTATGCACCATAGCAGCGCATAGCCGTCCTAGAAGAATATCGGGCCCTATTTTCTCAAGGAGCCAATCAAAACTCCTTCCCTGGTTTAGGTCGGGTGCCGGCTGTGACTTCTGATCCCACTGCTGCCTAGAGCGGGAGCGAGAACCCTCTTTGTTCTGGGCCGAACAGCATGTTGAAGGAAACCTACACCTCCTCCCTTCCACCTTTCTCGATTTCTGTTGATACTGTCACCCTCCCTGTTTCCTTAGCTCGCAACCTTTGGGTCATTTTTGACTCTTCTCTTTCTTTCACTGCACATTGCCAACATACACTATTACTAAAAGCTATCATTTCTTTTTCTATAACATCAGAAAAATTCATCCCTTCCTGACTATTGCAACCTGCTTCTCGCTGGGATCCTCCTGAATCATCTCTTTAATCCATTCAGAACTCAGCCATGATAGAGACATTTAAATACCTACATGGCATAAATGCACAGGGGAGCCTCTTTTGATTGAAAGCAAGTTCTGCTACAAGGGGACATGGGATGAGGGTGAAGGGGGATAGATTCAGGAGTGATATGCGGAAATATTTCTTTACGGAAAGAGTGGTGGATCCGTGGAATAGTCTCCCAGTGGAGGTGGTAGAGATGAGGACAGTAACTGAATTCAAAAGAGCATGGGACAAACACAGAAGAACTCTAAAGATAAAAAGGGGACTGTTGTAGTGGTTGATATGGAAGGATAGACTAGATAGGTCACATGGGCTTTTTCTGCCATCACGTTTTTATCTTCTACCAGTGTCACAATGCTCACATAACCCCTCTTCTCTACGCCCTGCTGTGGAACATCCCCAAGGAAGAGGAGGCTGAGTTAGAAGTGGGCCTGGAGAGGATTTGGGGAATGTCACTGTGCTGCTTGTTGAAGGCAGCAGCCTCTTGCGCCATATCTCCGAAGAGATTCTCTCCACTGTATGACATGTCAGCAAGCTGCTCCTGCATGTTGGGCTGTAAATCTAAGGCCCAGAGACATGGGAGTCTCCAAGCACTAATATTCATGAAGGAGGTCCTCAATACCATATCAAAAATATCATATGTCGCACAGACAATGTATCTTCCACACTCCTTCCCTTGACTCACAAGAGACCGAAAATGTGTCACCTTCTCTGGAGGGAGGAAGTCTGCAAACTCATCAAGGCTACACATGGTGAATGCCTGTGAAGAGCTGATAGGATGCTACATGGGAGGTGAGTATAATAAAACCTTTCTCCCAAAATAATCCAGTCTGAACCTTCCTTCCTGGGGTCTCCAAAGAGTTTGACTTAGAACTATTGGCTCTTCTGAGAGTGGATTTGATGACCATGGAATCGTATGGCAGCTATTGCTTTTCATAGAAACATAGAAATATGATGTCAAAAAAAGACCACATGGCCTATCTAGTCTGTCCTTCCATATCAACTACTACAACAGTCCCCTTTTTTCCTTTAGAGATCCTCTGTGTTTGTCCCATGCTTCTTTGAATTCAGTTACTGTCCTCATCTCTACCACCTCCACTGGGAGACTATTCCACAGATCCATCACTCTTTCTGTAAAGAAATATTTCCGCATATCACTCCTGAATCTATCTCCCTTCACCCTCATCCCATGTCCCATCATAGCAGAACTTGCTTTCAATTGAAAGAGGCTTTCCCCCTGAACATTAATGCCACGGAGGTATTTAAACATCTCAATCATATTGCCTCTATCCTGCCTTTCCTCTAAGGTGTACATATTAAGATCCTTGAGTCTGTCCTCATATGCTTTATAATGAAGACCACTAACCATTTTAGTAGCCACCCTCTGCACCGACTCCATCCTGTTCACATCCTTTTGAAGGTGCGGTCTCCAGAATTGCACACTTTACTCCAAATGAGGTCGCACCAAAGACTTATACAGAGGCACTATCACCTCCTTTTTTCTGATAGCCATTCCTCTCCGTATGCACCCAAGCATCCTTCTAGCTTTTGCCGTCACCTTTTCTACCTTTTTAGATACTTTAAGATCATCAGACACAACCACGCCTAGGTCCCGCTCTTCTTTAGTGGACAAAAGTACTTCACCCCCTATACTATATCGCTCCCTTGGATTTCTGCAGCCCAAATGGATGACCTTGCATTTTTTAACATTAAATCCCAGCTGCCAAATTCTAGATCATTCTTCAAGCTTAGTTAGATCCCTCCTCATGTTATCTACACCTTCCTGGGTGTCTACTCTATTGCAGATTTTGGTATCATCCGCAAAGAGGCAAACCTCACCCGACGGCCCTTCCACTATATCACTTAGAAAGATGTTAAAAAGAATCGGACCAATAGAAACATAGAAATATGATGACAGAAAAAGACCACATGGCCTATCTAGTCTGTCCTTCCATGATTTTAGGGCACAGTCAGTCTGCACCTTGCAAGGTGCTCTAGCCATGCACATGCTAACTGCAGACAGTCTGCTAGCCAGTCCATAGTGCATGTTCCCCAAGGAACTATGTGCACCCAGAAGTGGGATGTAAGCACAGACACCAAGCAGATATCTCAGTGATTGGGCCCCAGAACACGGAACCATTTGTACTCTGCACATAGATCAACCTTCTTGCTCCAAGGAGGCACTGAGGGTGGTATCGCCTACATTCCCATCTGCAGCCTCTGAAGGATGCAGTGCTTGGGCACTTCACCACTTCCTTAGGGGAATCAGTTAACTGAAGAATATCCAACTCTTCGGCCCTGGGCTTCTCCTCCATTTTCAAATGAAATGGAACAGCATTGGGCATTTCCCTGACAAAATCTTGGAAAGACAGCTCTTCAGGCAGGGATCTCAACCTCTTGTGAGGAGATGTGGGATCTACGGGGAACTCAGGAATCTATCCTCCGAGTCATACTCAAGTTCCCAGGAGTACTCAGATGTAGACTCAGAGAGGTATTCAAGGGACATCCAAGTCTCTGCCTGGGCCAAGCCCCACTCTTCTCTAAAGATGGAGCTCCTACAGGAGTGTCAGTATACTAATGAGCTGCAGCGCTGAGGGGATCAATTCCCTGCTGCCAATGAACTTGAAACTGAGATCAGCTGGGTAGGAGTCGGCGTTGAGGCATGTCAAGATCTCAATGTCATATTCTCTCCTGCAGGCAGGCTGGGGGTCTTGAGAACAGGCTTGATGTATTAATGCACCAGTATCAATACCAAAATAAAAACAGTGCATCACCTACAACCATTACTGAACATCCAGAACCTCTGTACAGTTTTTCAAGCCCTAGTCTGCCCACACTGGGATTACTGCAATATCATCCTACAAGTACTACCAAATCGTACGATTCACCTGTTGCAGCTGGCACAAAACAATGTTGCCCAAATCCTCTATGAAGCAGCCAAAACAGATCATGTAACCTCAGTCCTCAGACACTTACATGGGCTCCCCATAGCGAGCCGCACAAAATACAAGGCCTTGTTTATCATTTTCAAAATCTCATATAGCCTTTCCTCGGTATACCTACAGTCTTTATTACACTAGACACCAGACAGAGAAGAAGCAACACACAAACTTGCTTCACCAATCACAAAGCAAGGGTGAAGAGCAACCCGAGCGCCTCGATTGAGCCTTCTCGCTATATGCCCCGAGCTTATGGAACATGTTCCCTCAGAGCTTACGAGCCATTCACGACCTAGTAGACTTCTGCAAGGGACTGAAAGCTCACTTGTTTGTCGAGCACTTTGGTTCTCCTCCCGCCATTAAGTGCACAGAACTCTACCCCCCAGTTTGCTGTTCTGAGCACATTATATAATTTATTCAGTCAATTCCCTGTTTCTGCCCCCCCCCCGCCTTCATCCATGCTGATTCTCCAGCAATATGCATATTGTTCCTTACTTTCATCTGTTCCTATTTGTTTTATATACCTCCAATGTTCTTGCTAATCTGTTAATATGTAAACCGCCTCGACGTTCTGATAAGGCGGTATATCAAACTTGTTAAATAAATAAATAAATAAAGCAAGCCTATGACAACACTGGGAAAAAAAAGAATTTCATGTTATGGTCAGATTATATGTAGCCTCTTTTGAGAAGTATTAGTCTTACTAAACCCCAGCTTTGGGCCTTTATTAAAGTAGTCATGACCAAAATTAAATGATGTCACCTCAGACTTTCACTTCACAGAAAGCTATTAGTGAAAACAAACTGCGTTCCCCAACTGCTTCCTTTGGGACCATGTGCCCGAGGGGTTGCTTTATGCTGTTTGTCCTTTGGGACCAAAGCTAGGATTAAAATAAGCCAGAAAGGACCCTGCAAACCACCAAGATGTTACAGTTGTAGATGTTAAGCAGGTAAATTTTTAATTTTCTTTAAACAAATACTTATTACATACTCAAATTATTAAAATATTTATTGCACAAGATGTTAAGTTAAATAAATATTCAATAGAAGTATGGCTAGTTAAAAATGGCTATTAAGAACAAATAATTACTTTAAGTGCATGAGATGTTATTGCATAAGAACAATTGAAATATCACTAACAAATCTAATGCACAGGGCAAAGAGCATCTTCATCCTTTGGCTGAATGAGCCATGTCTGCAGAATCTGTTGGGAAAATCGTGAGGCTGGTCTCAGTCTCGTGGAGTCTGGCACCAAAGGATGAGTGGTTCTCACAGCAGGGCTGCTTTGGGGATCGTGCATCTATGATGCTAATGCACCCCAGCCTGTTGCTCAGCATCTTCCTTCTCAATGTCTTGGAGGATGAATTATCTCTCTTCCTCTGGGTGGAATCGATGAGTGTCTCATCCCGGTATAGCCTACTAGTGCTCAGCTCTGAGTAAGTTTGAGGGCTTCTCGATGTCGATACTCTGCCAGCATCCAGTGTACAGGCGACTTATAAACAAACTCAGCACCCTAGGGATGGACCCTAAAGCCACTGCTTGGGTTGGAAATTGGTTGGGTGGGAGGCGACAGAGTACAGGTAAATGGAGCTCACTCTGAGGAGAAGGATGTTACCAGTGGTGTGCCCCAGGGATTTGTCCTTGGTCTGATTCTTTTTAACATCTTTGTTAGTGATATAGCAGAAGGGCTGTTGGGTAAGGTTTGCCTCTTTGCGGATGATACCAAAATCTGCAATAGAGTAGACACCCAGGAAGGTGTAGATAACATGAGGAGGGATCTAGCTAAGCTTGAAGAATGGCCTAGAATTTGACAGCTGAAATTTAATGTTAAAAAATGCAAGGTCATGCATTTGGGCTGCAGCAATCCAATGGAGCAATATTGTATAGGAAGCGAAGTATTTCTGTCCACGAAAGAAGAGCGGGACCTAGGCGTGATTGTATCTGATGATCTTAAAGTAGCTAAGCAATTCCCAAATGTTGCTTTCCTTTGACCTTTAAATACTTAACCCTTTGAAGGCCTACTTTAAAATTTTAATCCACATTCTGCAGCCGGATTAATTTTTGCATATTTCAGGAAAATTGTACCCGTCTTATTCAATATGTTCTAATAGTGATTTTCCTTCTGCTTTGGTCATGTATTATATACCATTTGATAGGAATATTTAGTCAGAATTTTGGATCCCGAGAGTTTTAGGCTCGGCCTGGAAAGGGTTAAAGAGAATTAATGAACAAACAAACCTCTTCCAAAGACGGGAAAGCTGTAAAACTAGAGGGCATAACATGAAGCTGCAAGGGGGTAAACTGAAAGGCAATGTCAGGAAATACTTTTTCACTGAAAGGGTTGTGGATGCTTGGAATGCTGTCCCGGTGGAAGTGGTGGGGGCAAATACAGTGACAGAATTCAAAATGGCATGGGACAGACACAGTAGATCCCTTTACAGCAACAAGACAAAATCAAAATAAACTTAACTATCTAATTTCTCAACAAACAGGGATGTCCTACACGGAGCAGTGGGTTCACCTCTAAACACAAACATGGGGAGGGGTGACCTGCACGGAGCGGCAGGTGCACCTACTCTTGCCATCTTACTGGGCAGACTAGATGGACCGTCATTTATTATGTTACTATGTTACTAAACAGGTGGAAAAGGCGATGGCGAAAGCTAGAAGGATGCTTGGGTGCATTCGGAGAGGAATGGCCAGCAGAAGAAAGGAGGTGATAATGCCTCTGTATAGGTCTTTGGTGCGACTTCATTTGGAGTATTGTGTGCAGTACTGGAGACCGCACCTTCAAAAGGATGTGAACAGGATGGAGTCAGTGCAGAGGGTGGCTACTAAAATGGTTAGTGGGCTTCATTATATGTACACTTTAGAGGAAAGGCGGGATAGAGGTGATATGACTGAGACATTTAAATACCTCCATGGCATAAATGCACAGGGGGCGAGCCTCTTTCGATTGAAAGCAAGTTTTGCTATGGGTGGACTTAGGATGAGAGTGAAAGGGGATAGATTCAGGAGTGATATGCGGAAATATTTCTTTGCGGAAAGAGTTGTAGATGTGTGGAATAGCCTCCCAGTGGAGATAGTAGAGACGAGGACAGTATCTGAATTCAAAGAAGCATGGGACCAACACAGAGGATCTCTAAAGGGAAAAAGAGGACGAAGTGAGTGATATGGAAGGACAGACTAGACAGGCCATATGGTCTTCTTCTGTCGTCATGTTTCCATGTTTCTATGCAGCCCCTGAAGTCATGCAGACAGATGCAGCCAATGCCGATGCCTCAAACTTACAAGTGTCAAAACTTCATTCACACTGTTCTTCTCAATCCTTGATTCCTCTCTTTGTCATCTGTGAACACAGAAGACAATGAAAAGGTTCATGGTTGGGCACCGGAAGCACTTCTTAAACGTGCTGGCGAATTTGAGAGACATTTTGTCTAGAAAAATAGCGACGGTGAAATAATGGCTTGATGTTGAATGAAAAAATAAATCTGGCTAGACTGCCCGAGATCTAAATGCAGCCCAGAGCAGCAACGCAGTAAAAATAAGAAAACTCAGAAATAATTGAAAACCCCCATCTAAAGGGCCTAAGAGAGAGAGAGAGGCTACATGGCAGTGGAGGCAGCAAGGACAATTCTAGTGGAGGAAACTTACAAAAGAATGAAAGAAAGGAAAATAAAGTGTAAAAAAGGAAAGACCACTTGCAGACAAAACCGGACTCGTCCTTGGAAAAAGAAGACTGAGGAGGTGGTGCATGGGGACAGAAGGTGCATGTGAACTGCAACTTCTCCAAACATCCTAGAAGGAGCTACGAGACCTTCCCATGTGGGAATCCATCAATGACGCCACCCATATGTGAGGACTTATCCCACTGTACACAGAAATATCACGATATAGACTAGTACACCCATCCTTGTGTCACCCATGCAAAGTAATAGCACTCTGTAAATGGATACACCCATTCCTATATCACCCACACAGAGTAATATTATTCTACAAACCGATACACCCATTCCTATGTCACCCATGCAGAGTACTATCACTCTATAAACGGATACACCCATTCCTATGTCACCCATGCAGAATACTATCACTCTATAAACTGATACACCCATTCCTATATCATCCACGCAGAGTAATATTATTCTACAAACCGATACACCCATTCCTATGTCACCCATGCAGAGTACTATCACTCTATAAACGGATACACCCATTCCTATGTCACCCATGCAGAGTACTATCACTCTATAAACTGATACACCCATTCCTATATCATCCACGCAGAGTAATATTATTCTACAAACCGATACACCCATTCCTATGTCACCCATGCAGAGTACTATCACTCTATAAACCGATACACCCATTCCTATGTCACCCATGCAGAGTACTATCACTCTATAAACTGATACACCCATTCCTATATCATCCACGCAGAGTAATATTATTCTAAAAACCGATACACCCATTCCTATGTCACCCATGCAGAGTACTATCACTCTATAAACGGATACACCCATTCCTATGTCACCCATGCAGAGTACTATCACTCTATAAACGGATACACCCATTCCTATATCACCCACACAGAGTAATATTATTCTACAAACCGATACACCCATTCCTATGTCACCCATGCAGAGTACTATCACTCTATAAACTGATACACCCATTCCTTTGTCACCCACACAGAGTAATATTATTATACAAACCGATACACCCATTCCTATGTCACCCATGCAGACTACTATCACTCTATAAACGGATACACCCATTCCTATGTCACCCATGCAGAGTACTATCACTCTATAAACGGATACACCCATTCCTATATCACCCACACAGAGTAATATTATTCTACAAACCGATACACCCATTCCTATGTCACCCATGCAGAGTACTATCACTCTATAAACTGATACACCCATTCCTTTGTCACCCACACAGAGTAATATTATTCTATAAACAGATACACCCATTCCTATGTCACCCATGCAGAGTAATATTATTCTACAAACCGATACACCCATTCCTATGTCACCCATGCAGAGTACTATCACTCTATAAATGGATACACCCATTCCTATGTCACCCATGCAGAGTACTATCAATCTATAAGCGGATACACCCATTCCTATGTCACCCATGCAGAGTACTATCACTCTATAAACTGATACACCCATTCCTATGTCACCCATGCAGAGTACTATCACTCTATAAATGGATACACCCATTCCTATGTCACCCATGCAGAGTACTATCACTCTATAAACGGATACACCCATTCCTATGTCACCCATGCAGAGGACTATCACTCTATAAACTGATAACACCCATCCCTATATCATCCACACAGAGTAATATTATTCTACAAACCGATACACCCATTCCTATGTCACCCACACAGAGTAATATTATTCTACAAACCAATACACCCATTCCTATGTCACCCATGCAGAGTACTATCACTCTATAAATGGATACACCCATTCCTATGTCACCCATGCAGAGTACTATCACACTATAAATGGATACACCCATTCCTATGTCACCCATGCAGAGTACTATCACTCTATAAACTGATACACCCATTCCTTTGTCACCCACACAGAGTAATATTATTCTATAAACAGATACACCCATTCCTATGTCACCAATGCAGAGTAATATTATTCTACAAACCGATACACCCATTCCTATGTCACCCATGCAGAGTACTATCACTCTAAAAATGGATACACCCATTCCTATGTCACCCATGCAGAGTACTATCACTCTATAAACTGATAACACCCATCCCTATATCATCCACACAGAGTAATATTATTCTACAAACCAATACACCCATTCCTATGTCACCCATGCAGAGTACTATCACTCTATAAATGGATACACCCATTCCTATGTCACCCATGCAGAGTACTATCACTCTATAAACTGATACACCCATTCCTGTCACCCACACACAGTAATATTATTCTATAAACAGATAACACCCATCCCTATGTCACCCATGCAGAGTAATATTATTCTGCAAACCGATACACCCATTCCTATGTCACCCACACAGAATAATATTATTCTACAAACCAATACACCCATTCCTATGTCACCCACACAGAATAATATTATTCTACAAACCAATACACCCATTCCTATGTCACCCATGCAGAGTACTATCACTCTATAAACTGATAACACCCATCCCTATATCATCCATGCAAAGTAATATTATTCTACAAACCGATACACCCATTCCTATGTCACCCATGCAGAGTACTATCACTCTATAAACTGATAACACCCATTCCTATATCACCCAGACAGACTAATATTATTCTACAAACCGATACACCCATTTCTATGTCACCCATGCAGAGTACCATCACTCTATAAACTGATAACACCCATTCCTATATCACCCACACAGAGTAATATTATTCTATAGACCGATACACCCATTCCTATGTCACCCACACAGAGTAATATTATTCTACAAACCGATACACCCATTCCTATATCACCCACGCAGAGTAATATTATTCTACAAACCGATACACCCATTCCTATGTTACCCATGCAGAGTAATATTATTCTACAAACCAATACACCCATTCCTATGTCACCCATGCAGAGTACTATCACTCTATAAACGGATAACACCCATTCCTATATCACCCACACAGAGTAATATTATTCTACAAACTGATACACCCATTCCTATGTCACCTATGCAGAGTACTATCACTCTATAAACTGATACACCCATTCCTATGTCACCCACACAAAGTAATATCACTCTATAAACTGATAACACCCATCCCTATATCATCCACGCAGAGCAATATTATTCAATAAACTGATACACCCATTCCTAAGTCACCCATGCAGAGTACTATCACTCTATAAACTGATAACACCCATTCCTATATCACCCACACGGAGTAATACTATTCTACAAACCGATACACCCATCCCTATGTCACCCATGAAGAGTAATATTCTACAAACTGATACACCCATTCCTATGTCACCCATGCAGAGTACTATCATTCTATAAACTGATACACTCATTCCTATGTCACCCACACAAAGTAATATCACTCTATAAACTGATACACCCATCCCTATATCATCCATGCAGAGCAATATTATTCAATAAACTGATACACCCATTCCTATGTCACCCATGCAGAGTACTATCACTCCATAAACTGATAACACCCATTCCTATATCATCCACGCAGAGTAATATTTTACAAACTGATACACCCATTCCTATGTCACCCACACAAAGTCATATCACTTGTTAACTGATATGCCCAACCCTGGGTCACCATGTACTCTATTAACTGATCCAGCCATTCCTATATCACCCACGCAGAGTAATATTATTCTTTGAACCAATACAACCATCCCTGGGTCACCACGCAGAGTAATAACACTCTATAAACTGATACACCCATTCCTATGTCACCCACGCAGAGTAATATCACTCTGTTAACTGATATACCCAACTCTAGTTCACCACATACTCTATTAACTGATCCAGCCATTCCTATATCACCCACACAGTGTAATATTTTTCTATTAACTGATACACCCATTCCTATGGCACCCATGCAGAATAATATCACTCTGTTAATTGATACACCCATCCCTGCATTTCCACAGAGAGTAATTTATTTATTTAACAAAGGTTTATATACTACCTCTTCCTGCGATCAGGGGCGGTTTACATGGAACATCACAACAGCTTTTACATTGAACACTGAAACGATATACATTTAACATGTTATAACTATATACAGATAACTATGTACAATATGGTTGTATTGGTTATTTAACATAAGGTTACTGCATCGTTTTAAGAGATTTAAGTTATAGGATGGCGAAATTTGGTAGTTCTTTAGGTATCTTGGGAGTTAATGAGAATGTTTGGGTCACCAAAATGTTGAATGAATAGGTATGTTTTTAAATCCCTGTGAAATTGCAGGAGTAATATCACTCTATAAACTGATACACCAATTCCTGTATCACCCACGCAGAGTAATATCACTCTATAAACTGAATACCCATTCCTATATCACCCACGCAGAGTAATATTATTCTTTGAAGTGATACAGCCATCCCTAGGTCACCATGCAGAGTACTATCACTCTATTAACTGTTACACCCATTACTATAATCACTCACGCAGAGTAATATTATTCTATAAATCAATACACCCATCCCAGGGTCACCGTGCAGAGTAATTTCACTCTGTAAACCGATACACCAATTCCTATGTCATCTATGCAGAGTAATATCACTTTATAACTGATACACCTATCCCTATATCACCCACGCAAAGTAATATTATTCCATAAACTGATATACCCATCTTTGGGTCACCCATGCAGAGTAATATTCCTCTATAAACTGCTATAACCATTCCTGTTTCACACATGCAGAGTAATATCACTCTGTTAACTGATACACCCATCCCTGGGTCACCCACGCAGAGTAATATCACTCTAAAAACTGCTACACCCATTCCTATATCACCCATGCAAAGTAATTTCACTCTCATAAACTGATACACTCATTCCTTTATAACCCACACAGAGTAATATCATTCTATAAATGATACAACCATTCCTATATCACCCAAGCAGAGTAAGCATAGTTACTCACATGTAACAGGTGTTCTCCAGGGACAGCAGGAATCAGTCCTCACATATGGGCAACTTCGGCGCCGACCGTGCCCACATGGAGCATTTCCCCAGCTTTCACAGAAAGCCTTTGGGAATGCTATCATGAATGCGTGGTCCCCTTCCTGTCCAAGGGTGCCATCTTTCTCAGTCAGATGACATAGCAAAAAGGACTTAAAACAATGTAGAAAGGCAACTCAAGGAGAGGAGGGAGGATTGTGAGGACTGATTCCCGATATCCCTGGAGAATACCTGTCCCTGTTGTTGTTGTTAAGTGCTGTCGAGTCGGTGTCGACTCATAGCGACCCTCTGGATAGTTGTCCTAAATTGTGTTGTCTTCAGACAGGTGGCTCATTGTTGACAGACTGTTAACCGTAGCTGCTGTTATTGTATCGATCCATCTCATTGCTGACCTTCCTCTTTTGCGTTGACTTTCTATCTTGCCAAGCATGATGTCTTTCTTTAATGATCTCTCTCTTTGCATGGTGTGTCCAAAGTATGAAAATCAAAGTCTTGTCATCTGAGCTTCTAAAGAAAGCTTAGGTTTGATCTCCTCTAGTACTGATTGGTTTGTTCTTTGGGCAGTCCATGGTATACGCAGCATTCGCCGCCAGCATCATAATTCAAAGGCATCAATTTTCTTCCTGTCTATCTTTTTCACTGTCCAGCTTTCACATCCATATGATGTTATTGAAAATACATGGCTTGAACGAGTCAAATATTTGTATGGAGAGAAACATCTCTGCTCTTGAGAATCTTATCTAGGTCTTTCATAGGTTAAAGTTGTCCATGATTTCAATTTCTTCTCCTTCAACGATGAACTTATTGATTTTTCCAATTGTCATGATCTTTGTCTTCTTTACATTAAGGTGCAGGCCCATTATAAGACTATGTTCCTTGATCGTGAGAAGCAAATGTTTCAGATCATCTTCACTTTCAGCCAGTATTGTGGTATCATCATCATAGCAAATCTTCACACCTCTGTTATCTTCATACAATCCTACTTTTCTGATGATTTGTTCTGCATATAAATTAAATAAGTAGGGGGAAAGTATGTAGCCTTGTCGTACATCTTTGCTTATTTTAAACCATTCTGTTTTTTCTTGTTCCATTCAAACTGTTGCTTCTTGATCAATGTACAGATTGTGCAAGAGAACGATCAGGTGTTCTGGTATATCCATGCTTCTTAATGTGGCCCAGAGTTTCTCATGGTTTACACAGTCCAAAGCCTTGCTGTAGTTGATAAAGCACAAATAGATATCCTTTTGGTATTCTTTAGTCTTTTCAAGGATCCATCTCACATCCGCGATGATGTCTCTTGTTCCTTGCCCTTTCCTGAACCCTGCTTGCACTTCAGGTAGTTCTTGTTCCAGGTATGGTTGTAGTCTCTGTTGAATAATCTTCAGTAGATTCTTGCTGGCATGTGGGATCAGAACGACTGTGCGATAATTTCTACAGCCAGTTAGATCACCTTTCTTTAGAATTGGTATAAACACAAATCTTTTCCAGTCAGTTGGCCATGATGTTGTCTTCCATATTTCTTGGCATAGCCTTGTAAGTACGGTAACAGCTGCATCAGATTGCTGTAATGCTTCTATGGGAATGCTATCAATGCCTGGTGCTTTGTTCTTTGATAAGGCTTTCAATGCTGCTTCAGCTTCTTCTTTCATCACCAATGGTTCCCGATCATAAGGTACAGGTTGAAACGGCTGTTGGTCCACTTGATCTTTATCATTTAAAAACTCAGTCAAACCTCGGTTTTCATGATTAATCCGTTGGAAAAAGTCTGACTAAAACCGAAACGTATGAAAACTGAAGCAATATTTCCCATAAGAAATAATGTAAATCCAATTAATCCGTTCCAGACACCCAAAAATATTCACAAAAAATACATTTTTATAGAGAATAACTATATTTTTACATACAGAAAACAATGAGAAATAAATATAAATGACTAATGAAATGGATAAATGAACATTTAACATCACTGAAAGCAAGCTAAGTACAGTACTGTACAGTACAGTATGTTAACATCTGGCCTTAGCCACCCCTGACAAGCTGCTGTGCCCAGCTCTCTTCGGAATCACATTGAATTCAGTCCATTAAAATACCTTTACATTATCTGCTCAATGCTTCAGAATGGCAGAAAATCTTAATGATATAGCTTCAGACGTACCCTGCAAGAGAAAGAACTGCCTCCCACATTCATGCAACATCTCCTGCTTACGTTGACAGCTTTTCTTCCTTGCTACCGGGACGAAATCTCAGTCAAAAGACGTTGAAAACCGAAGCAATGCATGAAAACCGGGACAAAATCTCAGTCAGAAAAGACGTTGAAAACCGAAGCGTATGAAAACCGGGGCAAATGAAAACCGAGGTTTGACTGTATATTCTTTGCACCTTTTCTTGATCTTCTCAGCATCATTCAACATAGAACCTTGAGCATCTTTTAACATTCCAGTTTGAGGCTGGAATTTTTTCTTTAACTCTCGTAGCTTTAGTAAAGCTGATCTTATTCTTCCTCTAATAGTTTCTGCTTCTATTTTCTTGCATGTGTCATTGTAGTACTTTTCCTTGTCCTGTCTTGCTGCACGTTGGAAATCTTTGTTGAGCTCTGCGATTGTCTTTCTTTCTCCTCTGCGTTTCTAGGCAATTTTCTTCCATCACCATTTTGGTCATTTTTGCATTTTCACCTCTTGTAGAGATTTCTCGCTTTCTTCCAACACAACCTTCTTGATGTCATCCCATAACTCTTCTGGAGCTCTGTCATTTGTATCTAAAGCAGCAAATTGATTTTGCAGGCAGTCTTTAAATTTCAGTGGTATATGCTCAAGGTCATATTTTGCTACATTCATGAGTGGCTTGCTCTTTTTAACTTTAGCTTGAGTTTGTATACTAGTAGCTGTTGATCTGTACCACAGTCAGCTCCAGGTTTTGTCTTTGTTGATGTTATACATATTTTCCATCATTGACTTCCACAGATGTAGTCAATTTAATTTATGTACAATCCATTGGGTGAAGTCCATGTGTACAGTCGCTGCTTGTGTTGCTAGAAGAAGGTGTTTGATACAAATAGATTGTTAGTCTTGCAGAATTCTATCAGGCTTTCTCCAGCTTCATTTCTGTTGCCAAGTCCATATTTTCCAATCACTTTGCCTTCTTGTTTTGTTGCCAACCTTTGCGTTCCAGTCACCCATGACTATCAGGATATTCTGTTTGCATATTCTATCGATTTCAGCTTGTACTTGTTCATAGAACATCAATTTCATCCTCTTCTGCAGCTGTTGTTGGGTATATACATGAATTATAGTTGTGTGGATAAGGCATTTCTCATAGACGAATAGAGATTAAGCGCTCACTGACTGCATTGCATTTCATTACAGTTCTTGCAGGTTTCTTCTTTATTATAAATGCAACACCATTTCTTCTTTGTCTTTCATTTCCAGCATAGTAGACCATGTGATCATCTGATGCAAAGTGCCCGATGCCAGTCCATTTCAGTTCGCTGACACCCAACAGATTCAGTTGTACACGTTCCATTTCATTCTTGACCACCTCCAACTTCCCTTGGTTCATGCTTCGTACGTTCCATGTTCCAATGTGTAAGACATCTTTACAGCTTCTGACTCTCATTTCATGCGCAGCTACATCAGCAGTCAGACGTCCCGAGGGCTTTGATCCAACTACATCATAAATGCTGGCTTTACTCTGAAATGTCTTCAACTCCTCCCCAGTAACCAGTTGAATGCCTTCCAACCTGGGGGTCTCATCTTCCAGCACTATAGCGCAATTTGTTTTTGTTGTGACTATCCATTGGGTTTTCATGGCAAGATACAGAAGTAGATTGCCAGGCCTTTCCTCTGCACAGTTTAAGTTTAGTGTTGTTGCTGTTGTCACAGAAATGTGCTCCTCCATTGTCAACACTGTCCCATTCTGCTGCTGCCCAGATGGGTGGTTTGTCTTGGTCTGGCACCTCAGCTGATATTACAGGTGAGTAACTACTCTTTCTCCAGAAACAGGCAGGAAGTCAGTCCTCACATATGGGATTCCCTAGCTCCAGGTTGCTGAGGACTGAACCATGACAGCACCAATAGCAACTGAGTCAGGTAGCCATAAGTTGCAGAAGATAAGTTCCCACTGAGAGATTCTGCAAGACCCTAGCATCCAGCAGAACTATCAGTCTGGTAGCCTGAACAAAGAAGGGTCGGAGGGCAGGAGTTGCCTACATCCCGAAAAATTATGGAGTACTGCCTGTCTGAAGGCTCTGTCCCTGCAGGACTTGCTCTCCAGGCAGTAGTGAGCTGCAAACATATGAATCAAAGACCATGTGATGGCCCTGCAGATTTCCGTCACCAGCATTGAGCAGAGGTTGGCCACCGAAGCGGCCATCGCCCTCACGTCATGCGCTGTGATCCAGTGCTCAAGGAGGGAGGCCAGCTCACTCATAGGTGATGGCAATGAAGTCCGCCACCCAAGTGGAAAGAGTTTGCTTCATTATTGGGAGCCCCAGTCTACTGGGGTCATATGACACAAAGCTGAGGAGATTTGCGATGGTCTGGGTCCACTGCAGGTAGAAGGACAGGGCCTGCTTATAGTCTAGTTCCTCCCTGCTGGCATGGGCCATTGAGAAAGGTGAGAAGAACCACCTCCTGGTTGAGGTGGAAGGGAGATACTACCTTGGGGAGGAATTTGGGGTGTGTGTGCAGCACTACCCTGTTCTTATAGAACCTTGTATATGGTGGATCTGCCATCTAGGCCTGGAGTTCGCTCACTCTATGACCAGACTTGATGGCCACCAGAAAAAAACACTTTCCAGGAGAGGTATCGCAAATGGCAGGTGGCCAAGGGCACCACATTAAGATCCCATTCCACCACAGGAGGGAAGGGAGGGAGCTTCGATAGCAAGAGGCCCCAGAGGAACCTGGAGACCAGGGGCTGGCTTGAGAGGGATTTTCCCTCTATAGGGCAAAGTTGAGCAGCTATGATGCTCAGGTGTACCCTCACAAAATTAGACTTTAGGCCGGCATGGAGAGGTGCAGTAAGTACTGCAGTACTAATTGCAGATGGTAAGAGAAAGGGTTCTCTTCTCTTTCTGCATACCAGATGGAGAATCTTCTCCATTTAAAGGCATACACCCATCTGGTCAATGTTCCCTCTAATTTTCTGTAGGCTGTGTGCGCATAAAATATCAGCTGTGTGCAGCTTTTGAAGGAAGGTTAAATTTTTGTGCGCCACATAACGACACTCGGAGTTATATACTTTAAAATTTGACTACATGTCAGAATACAGTATGTACACCACATTGATTTTAATCAAATTAAATGAAAATAGACGATTACTAAATGAAGAGGGAAATTTCTAGTAATTACAATCATAATTTTTACATTTTAAGACGTTTGTGTTGTTTTCTATCAGAATCAGAGCCGTAATTTTTGTGCGCTCTGTTGTAAAGTATGTGCGCTCGCTCGGCGAGGTGTGTGCGCGCGCACACGTGCACAGCTTAGAGGGAACAGTGCATCTGGTGTAGGGTTTTCAAGAGACCAACAGGATTTCCTCGACCTCCCCTAGGAGATTGAAAGGAACCAAGGCTACCTTTCAGCAGCCAAGCTGTCAACGTTAGCGACCCCAGGTTGGTGTGCAAGAAGGAACCCTCCTCCTGGGACAGGAGGTCCAAATCCCAACCCAATGGGACTGGGAATGCCACCAACAAGGAGAGTAGCAGAGGGAACCAGGACTGCCGGGCCAATTTGGGGGTGATCAGAATCACTGATGCCTGCTCTCTCTGAACCTTGAAGAGGGTCTTGGGCACTAGAGGAGTCAGTAGGAAAGCACAGAGGAGGACCTTGGACCACGGGATCAGAAGGCATTCGCTGCCACTCTCCCTGGGGGCAGCTGGTGTGAGCAGAAGTGGGGCAGCTGTGTGTTGTCCGGGGAGGCAAACAGATCCATCATGGGCCTGCCCCAGAGGCAGAACAGTCTTTGCAGCATCCTGGAGCTGAGACTCCATTCGTGTGAGTGGAGGACTCTGCTGAGTTTGTCCGCTAAGCAGTTGTCCTGACCTGGAAGGTATACTGCCCATAAAAGCATTGTGCGGCACACTGCGAAGGAGAGGAGAGCCACCGCCTCCTGGCAGAGGGAGTACAAACCCATGCCCCACTGCTTGTTTATTTAAAACATGGTGACCTAGTTGTCTGTCTGGATCAGCACAGGATGGTTGCACAGGAGGTGGCAGAATGCTCGCAAGGCAGGGAGATGGCCCCGAGTTCCAGGAGGTTGATCTGTAAGAGCGACTCCTCTTGTGACCAGCTGTCTTGAATACAGAGGCCTCTGCAGTGAGTCTCTCAACCAAGGAGGAAGGCATCCGTGGTCAGGAGCCGCTGTGGTGAAGGTGCCTGGAATAGCATCCTTGCTTGCAGGTGGCACAGGGACTGCCACCAGTTGAGACCCTGCCCCTGTCCCGTAACTTGCCCATGGCCTGAGTCCACTGGGAGCAGAGCTACCACTGAGCTGCCTGTATGTGCAAGCAGGTTAGGGGCATGACGTGGACTGTTGAGGCCATATGGCCCAGTAGATGGAGAAGGAGGCAAGCCAGTACTGACCAGTGACCCTGCATCTCTCCTGCCAGCTATACGAGGTGATGTGCCCTTTCCTTTGGGAGGAAGGCTTTGACCTGTAATGTGTCCAGCTGGGCACCTATGAACTCCAGGTTTTGGTTTGGAGAGAGGTAGGATTTGGGGTAGTTGATGATGAACCCTAGGTGCTGCAGGAGGAAGATTGCTTGCCCTATGGTCTAGCTGGCCTCAGGGGCTGTGCTGCCAAATAGGGGAAGATGAAGGCCCCTTGAAGACACATTTAGGTGGCCATGACCACCAGGCACTTTGTAAAGACTCTTGGTGAGGAGGCCAGGCTGAATGGAAGTACCCTATACTGGTAGTGCTCTCCTCCCATCACAAACCTTAGGTACTGTCTGTGGGAGGGGTGGATCAGGATGTGGGTATAGGCATCCTCTAGGTCTAAGGAACACAGCCAATTTCCCTGGTGGAGGTAGGGCAGCAGAGTTACAAGGGAGACCATCTTAAACTTCTCCCTCACCAGAAACTTGTTCAGGTTTCACAGGTCTAGTATGGGCCTGAGGCCCCCAGTTCTTTTGGGGACAAGGAAATACCTGGAGTAGAAACTCTTTCCCCACAAATGCCTGGGTACAGGTTCTACCACCCTGTCCTTGAGCAAGCCTGCGGGCTCTGAAAGGAGCAAAGTCTGGTGAAGGAGAGTCCTCACCGGCTCTCTTGGGAAGAACCCTGGGGGTGTTTACTGGAAACTGAGGAGATAACCCTCCTCTACCACTTGTAGGACCCACTGGTCCGAAGAGTGCCAGGCAGCCCCCTGTAGGCTCAGGAGGATCTCCCGGGGGTGAGGAGGCCCTACCTGGGGAGTCTAAAGCTCCCCCCAGGCTGGGTGGGAGCTGGTAGCTGAGGCTTCTGAGCCTTTGGCTTCCTCTGCTCATGGCCCTGATTCTTGGGCTAGGGATCCTGTTGCTCTGAGAAGGATTGGTAATGGCCCTGGTGAAAAGAGCCTTTTTTCCTTGAGAAAGGTGGTATTTTTCCCAATGGTTTACTCCACGGCAGGGTCGAGGTCTTCCTTAAGAGCCTCTGCCTGGTCACCACCTCGGTCTCTATCTCAGCCACCTGTCGGCCATGGGCTTGCCAAACAAGTTTTCCCCGGTGCAGGGGTCATCAAGCAATTTCTCTTGCACCAATTGCTTGAGGTTGGAGGTCTGCAATCAGGCCTGGCACCAGACCCCAATTCCTGCTGCTGCTACCCAGGCTGCTGATTCAAAGCCGGCATTGGCGGCGTGGGATAGGAACTTTGAATAATCCCGGATTTCGGTTGTCAGGGCTTGGAACCTCTGGAGGAGTTCCCCGGCGAGGCCTGTGGAGAAGCCTGCCAGTTTGTGGATGACGCCCTTGAGATACATGACTATGCCCTTTGGCGTGGCCCTTAGGCGTAAGCCCTCCTGAACCCTGAGCACAACCAATCCAGCAGGCCCAGTCCATTTATCTCAACATCCTCGGAAGAACTCTCCACCACCCCCTCAGCTGATGCATCTTAACGGAACAAAGTGAAAAATGCTTCTGACCACGAGGTAAACCATTGCTTTAAAGAGAACACTCCATCCTGTATCTCTACATTCTAACCCGAACTCTAAACCAAACTCTAAACCACTACCTTGAGTCCCTGTAATCTAAATTGCCTCTGCATGAATGCATAGATATACCTCCCATCCTAATGGATACATTGTTGATACATTGTTTGATACATTGTTGATACTTTGTTGATACATTGTTGTTAATCTCTGCAACCTCCGGGTTAGACCTGCCCTAATTGACACAGTGCTGATATACTGCAGATACATTGTTGATACAGTGCTCTATTCCTACATCTGTGGCTTAAACCTGCCTTACTGTTTGATCTCTGTAATCTTGTACTTAGACCTGCTGACCCCGTGCCTAGAGTAATTTGCCTTACACAGGACACCCCAAAATGCATCCAATCCTGTCTCTAACCCTTATCCTCCTCACCTCCTGGTCCCCCAACCTATCGCACGCCTTTAACCCTGGCATCAATCACATCCCGATCCTCTACAACAATGGAAGAAGATGGTCTGAAATCCCCCACCACACCACAACAAAAACCAATACATTCCATCCATACCTACTACACATCCCTCTACAGAACATTAAGAAGAACCAAACTGAGAAATACAATCATCAACGCCTACTTAAGTGCGCACTTATAAATGCTAGATCAATACGCTCCAAATGGCCTGTAGCCAATGACCTGATAACCCACCATGACCTTGATATTCTAATGATAACTGAGACATGGCTATCTGACTGTGCAATGCTCTCATCAACCAGATGTCACCACCAGGATTCTCTCCCTATGCCTGCCATAGGACCAATCAGAAGGGAGGCGGTACACTCATCCTTGCCAGATCCGAAATACAATTTAAATTAAGCAACGCCACCAGCACAACCCACCTAGATATGATCACCATATCAAATGAGCACTGCTCAATCAACCTACTGTACCGAGCACCAACTTCATCACCAGATGATCTACCAACTATAATCGACCTCGCCTGTATCTCCAACAACCCACGCTCCCTAAATTGGTTAATAGGAGATTTCAACCTGCCTTCCCTACAAGATGCACATTCATCAGCCTTCCTTGAAGCAATGGACGAGCTGGGCTACGAGCAACTCGTTGACTCTCCTACCCACAGTAAGGGGAGTAAACTTGACCTGATCTTCGCTCCCAAGACTGCTGTCAACGCAACCCAAGGCCTTGTGATTTCCATAACACCAGTACCCTGGTCAGACCATATCCTACTCATATTCCACATACCCACCAACTACTACAACAATAGCAGCAATAAAGCATATGTCCCTCCTAGAACCCCAACAACACGCTTTCGGCCCTTCGTTAAGAACAAGGTCCTCGAGAAGGTCTTACCCCTCCTTACCAATGCATCCCTCGACCCAGATGAATTGGTATCCAACTGGGATGACGCTCTCAGAGCCGCCGCCTGCCTCCCATCCACTAGCAAGAAACCAATGAAACGGGAACATGCACCATGGTACTCCAAAGACACGCGAGCATCGCTTCTCCACCTACGCAAGCTCGAGAGGCAGTGGCGCCAAACCCGGTCCCCCGAGGCACTCTGCACATACTCCTCATATCTACATATACACCGAGTGAAAACAATGGAAAAAAGAAAACATTACCATACAGATATACTAAAGCGGTCATTGAACAAACCACATGACCTATTCAGACAATACTTTTATATATGGATATTTATAATAGACATGTGTTCGCAAGTCAGGGGGTGAGGGCAGGGGGAGAGCTGATTAACCATTCTCTTGGGGGGCTGTTAAGGACTTTACAGGTGATCCAGTACTAGCTCAGCCACCCATGCCCCAGCCGCAGGACTACTCCAACTATCTACAGTCGAAGATGATCCAGACTAACATGAATGCAACCACTATAGCCCTCTCCACCCCACGTGAAACTTCCCAACCAACCTCTATGCTCAAATTCAGTGAGGTATCCAACAAAGAGGTCAAAGACATTATTTCCTCTATCAACCTCACCACTGCACCCAACGATCCCTGTCCAGCCAGCTGGATTAAAGAGCTACGCCATGACCTTAGTCTAACCCTAAGCAAAATTCTCAACCAATCCTTCTCAACAGGGTCTTTCCCACAGAGCCTAAAGTTTACATCAATCTGTCCACTGTTAAAAAACAGCAAACTCGACCCATCTAAAGTCGAATCCTACAGACCAATTTCGAGCATCCCCCTGCTTGCCAAAATCATCGAGAAGGTAGTCCAGTGACAAATCCAACAGCATGTCGACACCCAAGCACCACTCGACCCATCCCAACACGGCTTTAGGGAAGCACATGGTGTTGACACCATCCTCACAACCCTCTTTAACAATCTAGTCACAGGGCTTGACAATATCCACCAAGGATTCGTACTCATCTTTATGGACATTGCAGCCGCTTTTGACTCGGTGAACCATGAGATACTACACATCGCCTCAAAGAAAAAGGGATACAAGGCTCCGCTCTAGATTGGTGTAAATTTTACTTGGCCAACAGATGGCAACAAGTCAGAGCAGGTTCCATGACCTCAGAGCCATTTCTTCTGAAACAAAGTGTACCTCATGGATCATCCCTATCTGCATTAATGTTTCACATCTACATGCAGCCTATCTGCACTTTGATCCGATCCTTCAATGTTCAATGTCTTGCCTATGCAGATGACATCCTGATTTACATACCTTTCAAGATTGATCATCCAGACTTCTCACCAATAATAAGATGCTTTGAAGCAGTAGCAGACTGGCTCCTCACACAGAACCTACAGATTAACCACAGCAAAACTGACGTTCTATTCGTCACGAGAAATCAGAAGTTTACGCCACTTTCCTCATTACAAGTCAACAATACTGAGTTGAAGGTTAAATCCACAATTCGCTATCTAGGCATTACACTTGACCAACGGCTCGACATGTCAGCACATGTGAGAAACACTATGAAAGCAATATACCACAAGATCCGAACAATACGTCATCTCCGCCCATTACTTGACTTCACCGACTACCGGACGATCTTCCAAGCCTTAGTGATCCCACATCCTGACTTCACTAATATCATCCTCCATGGACTTCCACAGTCAACACTAAGCCCACTTCGACTTGCCATGAACTCAGCTGCGAGAGTACTTGTAGGACTATCAAGGTCAGACCACATAATGCCAGTCCTGAAGAACCTCCACTGGCTACCCCTGCAAGCCAGAATCCATTACAAGACCCTAGTCCTGACATTCAAAGCCCTAAAGAACCAGCCCCCCACACCCATCAGTAAACTTATCCATAGCACGCCGTTCAACAGAAACAGGAGATCCACACTGATGAACACACTAGAAGTCCCCAAGATGTTGACAAAATGCACAAAGACAATAGCTAATAGGGCCTTCTCCATATTCTCACCTAGGGCCTGGAATGCCCTCCCAACTGAAATTCGAGCCATCACGAACCTAGCGTTATTTAGAAAAGGCCTCAAACACCACCTGTTCCTAAAACACTACCCTGAATCCAATTCTGGAAAACACACAGCCATCACCCTGTCTTCCTATCCAAACTGCCCCATTGCTCAGCCCCCCAAGAGAATGGTTAATCAGCTCTCCCCCTGCCCTCACCCCCTGACTTGCGAACACATGTCTATTATAAATATCCATATATAAAAGAGAAATATAATTTGTAAATAGTTACCCAGGTTACTTCCATGTTTTACTACCCCTGTTCAATGTAAACTCAATGTGGCCTGTTACATTGTAGTATGTTCTGTTCAACTGTACACCGCACTGATTATAATAGCGCAGTCTATGAGAAATGTAAATAAATAAAATAAATAAATAAATGTACAACTCATAGGCCTGTATCCGACAGCCCAGCATGAATCCGTGGAAGCACTTGCACCCAAGGGCGTTGAGGGCTCGGGCCTCCCTGCCCAGGAGAACAGAAGAGTAATTATTCTAGCTTTTGCTTTTAATTTTTAGAGAATTTTTCCAGGGAAACAGGACAAGTGTCCAATGAGCTCTGTGGAAAAAAGGAGACTGAGCAAGATGGAACCCTTGTGCGGGAAGTGAACTATGTATGCATGGTTGCATTCCCAAAAGCTTTCTATAAAAGCTGGGGAAATGCTCCGTTCGGGTTCCATCGGCGCCGACATCACCCATATGTAAGGACTGACTTCCTGCTTGTTCCTGGAGAAATACTATTCTATGAACTGATACATCCATCCCTAGGTCAACACACAAAGTAATATCACTCTATTAACTGATACACCCAACCCTGGGTCACCACTCACTCTATTAACTGATCCAACCATTCCTAATTCGCCCACACAGAGTAATATTTTTCTATGAACTGATACAGCCATTCCTATGTCATCCATGCAGAATAATATCACTCTGTAAACCAATACATCCATTCCTATATCACCCACGCAGAGAGATGGGTGTATCAGTTTATAGAATAATATTACTTTGCATGGGTGATATAGGGATGGGTGTATGAGTTATAGAGTGATATTACTCTGAGTGGGTGACATAGGAATGGGTATATTGGTTTATAGAGTGATATTGCTCTGCCAGAGTGACATAGGAATGGGTGTATCAGTTAACAGAGTGATATTACTCTACACGAGTGATATAGGAAAGGGCGTATCAGTTTATGAATAATATCACTCTGCGTAGGTGATATAGGAATGGGGTATCAGTTTATAATGATGTTACACTGCATGGGTGACATAGGAATAGGTATATCAGTTTATAGAGTGATATTATTCTTCATGGGTGACATAGGAATGGATGTATTGGTTTACAGAGTGATACTACTCTGCGTGGGTGATATAGGAATGGATGTATTGGTTTACAGAGTGATATTACTCTGCGTGGGTGATATAGGAATGGGTGTATCGGTTTACAGAGTGATATTACTCTGCGTGGGTGATATAGGAATGGGTGTATCAGTTTATAGAGTGATATTACTTTGCATGGGTGACACAAGGATGGGTGTACTAGTCTATATCGTGATATTTCTCTGTGAACAGTGGGATAGGTCCTCACATATGGGTGGAGTGTAGGGGCCGGAAGCCTGATTGTAGTGGGTCCAAGAAGTCATGGGAGGTGAGGAAGTCGAGGCAGCAGTGGTGGACTGCTCATTCTAGTAGTTTAGAAATGAAGGGAAGGAGGGAGATGGGTCGATAGTTAGAAGGCCAGGTGGGATCGAGTGAGGGTTTCTTGAGGAGAGGTGTGATAATAGCATGTTTGAAATCGACTGGGACAGTTGCAGTGGAGAGTGAAAGGTTGAGAATATGACAGATGGATGGAACAATGGTGGGGGAGATGGGATGTAGGAGATGGGTGGAGAAAGGGTCAGATGAACAGGTGGTGGGTTTGGAGGAGGAAAGGAGGAGTGCAGTTTCCTCTTCGGAGATCGTAGGGAAGGAGGAGAGGGTAGCAGAGGAAGTATGGATGGGGGAGGAGAATTGGGGAGGGGGGGGGGAGGTAGATGAGGAAGTGGGGAATTGGAGGGTGATCTTGTGGATTTTGTCATGGAAGTAGTCGGCTAGGGTTTGAGCAGAAAGGAAGGGAGGGACTGGGGGTGGGGGCACCTTGAGGAGAGAGTTGAGGGTATTAAAGAGGTGGCGAGGATCAGAGGCGAGGGACTTAGTCAGATGGATGTAGTATTCTTGTTTGGCAAGTGCTATGGCTGACTGGGAGGAGCCAAGCATGAATTTAAAGTGGATAAGGTCTTCCGGAGAGCGGGATTTGGCTAAGGCACGTTCAGCAGAACGGGCACATGTGTGTAAATAGCGGGTTGTGGGTGAAAGCCAGGGCCGGGGGTAGAACGTCTGACAGGATGAGGGGTGGGTGGGGCAAGAGTATCAAGAGCAGAGGATAGTGCAGCATTATAAGAGGATACTGCCTCATCGACGGACTTGGAGGACACAATAGAGGAGAGAGATGGAGAAATGGTAGAGGAGAGAGTTAGGGGATCAATATTATGAAGATTTCTAAATAGGTTGGAGGAGACAGGATGAGGTTGAGACAGTGGAAGCTGAAGATTAAAGGTTAAGAGGTGATGATCAGATGAAGGAAGGATTGAGTTGTGGAAGTTTGAGGGAGAGGAGTTAGAGAAGAGTACCAGGTCCAGGCAGTGGCCGTGTACATGGGTGGGGGCAGTGGAGCAGAGTTGTAGGTCAAATGAGGAGGTGAGGGCAAGGAACTTTATAGCATGGGGATCAGAGGGGTTATCAACGTGAATATTAAAGTCACCGAGAATAAGAGTGGGGGAAGAGAGATCGAGGAAGGCGGCGAGCCAGGAGTCGAAGTCAGTAAGGAAGGTCGATTTGGATTTGTCGGGTGGGCGGTAAATAACAGCTACCCAGAGGGGAAGTGGTGAGAAGAGGCGAATGGAGTGGACTTCGAAAGAGAGGGAGGAGTGTGACTGAGGCAGAGGGAGAGGTTGGAATTGGCAAGAGGGAGAAAGTAGAAGCCCAACACCTCCACCGCGACCAGTGGTTTGAGGTGTATGGGAGAACTGGTAGCCCCCGTGGCAGAGAGCAGCAATGGATGCAGTATTGTCTGGGAGGAGCGAGGTCTCAGTTAGGGCAAGCAGGTGAAGCACTTTAGCTATGAAGAGATCATGCGTAAGAACAGGTTTCTTAGAGACTGAACATGCGTTCCATAGGGCACATGAAAACAGGAGAGTGGGGAGGGATATGGATAAGGTTAGATAAGTTACGGGAGGATTTCTTTCCAAAGTAAGACGGTGGTCTAGTGGGGCCGTTACGTGGGGAGCTATTTCCAGAATGATACCGAGATCTAGAGGTGTCAGGGTACAGGTGGGTGTGTCTATCAGGTAGGATTCGTGAGGATCTATTTTTAGAGTGAGACAGAGCTCTGGAGGAGGTAGGGTTTGGGTTAACATCTATGGATGATTGGTGTGAGTGAGGGAGGGTGGGTGTGGAAAGGAGTGGGATATGGATGAGATTAGATAGGGTACGTGAGGAACTCTTCTGAGGGTGAGAAAGAAATTGAGGGGGGCCGGGGTTAGGGTTGATATTACCTGATGAGAGGAGGAGGAGGAGAAGTAGGGAGTGGGGTAAAGCGGAGGCAGTACGGCAGAAGCGAGGGTGGGATTGCCTTAAAGAGAGAGGGGTTGGTTGAATGAGGGGGAGGGTGTGGTGAAGCTCAAGGGCAGATGCAAGGTTAGAGGACAGGATGGAGGGGGAGGTGAGGAAGGAGGAGGGAGAGTAGGGGGGAGAGGAGTGAGGGTGTTGGTAGGAGCGGAGGCAGTTGGGGAGTAAGAGGAAGAGAAGGATAATGTAGTGTGGGGCCATAGTAGAGGAGTAGTGGGGGCTATCACTCTATAGTCAGATACACCCATCCTTGTGTCCCACACGCAGAGTAATATTATGCTTTAGCCTTATAAACCCATCTATGTGTCACACATGTGTAGAGTAATGGCTCTCTATAGTCTGATATACTCATTCCTGCCATCTCCACAGAGTAATATCACTCTATAGTCTGATACACTGGTCCTTGTGTCAACGACACAGAGTAATATTAAGCTATAGATTGATATAATCACCTATGTATCACCCACATAGATTAATATCACTCTATAGTCTGATACACCTGTCCTTGTGTCACTCATACAGAGTAATATCACTTTATAGTCTGATACCCTATCCCTGTGTCACCCGCACACAGTAATATTACTCTATAGACTGATACACCCACCCTGTCACTCACACAGAGTAATATCACTCAGTAGCCTGATACACCCATGCCTGTGTCACACCCACAGAGTAATATTATCCTATAATCTGATACCCCATTCCTGTGTTAGAGTAATATTGCTCTATATTCTCATAAACCCTCCGTGTTACCCGCACAGAGTAATATTACTCTATAGACTGATACACCCATCTCTGTGTCACTCACACAGAGTAATATCTCTCTGTAGCATGATATACTCATCTATGTGTCACCCATATAGATTAATATCACTCGATAGTCCAATACATCCTCCCCATGTCACCCACACAGAGTAATATCACTCTATAGTCTGATACACCCATCCCTGTGTCACTCCCACAGAGTAATAGCTCTCTATAGACTGATATACCCATCCTCGTGTCACCCACAGAGTAATATTATGCTATATTCTGATACCCCATCCCTGTGTTAGAGTAATATCGCTCTATATTCTCATAAACCCTCCATGTTACCCGCACAGAGTAATATTACTCTATAGACTGATACACCCATCTCTGTGTCACCCACACAGAGTAATATCTCTCTGTAGCGTGATATACTCATCTATGTGTCACCCATATAGATTAATATCACTCGATAGTCCAATACACCCTCCCTGTGTCACCCATATAGATTAATATCACTCTATAGTCTGATACACCCATCCCTGTGTCACCCATACAGACTAATATCTCTCTATAATTTGATACGTGCTCACACAGAGTAATAGCTCTCTATAGTCTGATACACCCACCCCTGTGTCACCCATACAGACTAATATCTCTCTATAATTTGATACGTGCTCACACAGAGTAATAGCTCTCTATAGACTGATATACCCATCCTCGTGTCACCCACAGAGTAATATTATGCTATAATCTGATACCCCATCCCTGTGTTAGAGTAATATCGCTCTATATTCTCATAAACCCTCCGTGTCACTCACACAGAGTAATATCACTCTATAGTCTGATACACCCATCCCTGTGTCACCCACACAGACTAATATCTCTCTATAATTTTGATACGTGCTCACACAGAGTAATAGCTCTCTATAGTCTGATACACCCATCCCTGTGTCACCCATACATACTAATATCTCTCTATAATTTGATACGTGCTCACACAGAGTAATATCACTCTATAGTCTGATACACCCATCCCTGTGTCACCCATACAGACTAATATCTCTCTATAATTTGATACGTGCTCACACAGAGTAATATCACTCTATAGTCTGATACACCCATCCCTGTGTCACCCACACAGACTAATATCTCTCTATAATTTGATACGTGCTCACACAGAGTAATATCACTCTATAGTCTGATACACCCATCCCTGTGTCACCCACACAGACTAATATCTCTCTATAATTTGATACGTGCTCACACAGAGTAATATCACTCTATAGTCTGATACACCCATCCCTGGGTCACCCCCACAGAGTAATATCTCTCTATAATTTGATACGTGCTCACACAGAGTAATATCACTCTATAGTCTGATACACCCATCCCTGTGTCACCCACACAGACTAATATCTCTCTATAATTTGATACATGCTCACACAGAGTAATATCACTCTATAGACTGATACACCCATCCCTGTGTCACCCACACAGACTAATATCTCTCTATAATTTGATACATGCTCACACAGAGTAATATTACTCTATAGACTGATACACCCATCCCTGTGTCACTCCCACAGAGTAATATCACTCTATAGTCTGATACACCCATCCCTGTGTCACCCACACAGACTAATATCTCTCTATAATTTGATACGTGCTCACACAGAGTAATATCACTCTATAGTCTGATACACCCATCCCTGTGTCACCCACACAGACTAATATCTCTCTATAATTTGATACGTGCTCACACAGAGTAATATCACTCTATAGTCTGATACACCCATCCCTGTGTCACCCACACAGACTAATATCTCTCTATAATTTGATACATGCTCACACAGAGTAATATCACTCTATAGTCTGATACACCCATCCCTGTGTCACCCACACAGACTAATATCTCTCTATAATTTGATACGTGCTCACACAGAGTAATATCACTCTATAGTCTGATACACCCATCCCTGTGTCACCCACACAGACTAATATCTCTCTATAATTTGATACGTGCTCACACAGAGTAATATCACTCTATAGTCTGATACACCCATCCCTGTGTCACCCACACAGACTAATATCTCTCTATAGTTTGAAACGTGCTCACACAGAGTAATATCACTCTATAGTCTGATACACCCATCCCTGTGTCACCCATACAGACTAATATCTCTCTATAATTTGATACGTGCTCACACAGAGTAATATCACTCTATAGTCTGATACACCCATCCCTGTGTCACCCACACAGACTAATATCTCTCTATAATTTGATACGTGCTCACACAGAGTAATATCACTCTATAGTCTGATACACCCATCCCTGTGTCACCCACACAGACTAATATCTCTCTATAGTTTGATACGTGCTCACACAGAGTAATATCACTCTATAGTCTGATACACCCATCCCTGTGTCACCCACACAGACTAATATCTCTCTATAGTTTGATACGTGCTCACACAGAGTAATATCACTCTATAGTCTGATACACCCATCCCTGTGTCACCCCCACAGACTAATATCTCTCTATAGTTTGAAACGTGCTCACACAGAGTAATATCACTCTATAGTCTGATACACCCATCCCTGTGTCACCCACACAGACTAATATCTCTCTATAATTTGATACGTGCTCACACAGAGTAATATCACTCTATAGTCTGATACACCCATCCCTGTGTCACCCACACAGACTAATATCTCTCTATAATTTGATACGTGCTCACACAGAGTAATATCACTCTATAGTCTGATACAACGTGTCACCCAGACAGACTAATATCTCTCTATAGTTTGAAACGTGCTCACACAGAGTAATATCACTCTATAGTCTGATACACCCATCCCTGTGTCACCCACACAGACTAATATCTCTCTATAGTTTGATACGTGCTCACACAGAGTAATATCACTCTATAGTCTGATACACCCATCCCTGTGTCACCCACACAGACTAATATCTCTCTATAATTTGATACGTGCTCACACAGAGTAATATCACTCTATAGTCTGATACACCCATCCCTGTGTCACCCACACAGACTAATATCTCTCTATAATTTGATACGTGCTCACACAGAGTAATATCACTCTATAGTCTGATACACCCATCCCTGTGTCACCCACACAGACTAATATCTCTCTATAATTTGATACGTGCTCACACAGAGTAATATCACTCTATAGTCTGATACACCCATCCCTGTGTCACTCCCACAGAGTAATATCACTCTATAGTCTGATACACCCATCCCTGTATCACCCCCACAGAGTAATATCTCTCTATAATTTGAAACGTGCTCACACAGAGTAATATCACTCTATAGTCTGATACACCCATCCCTGTGTCACCCCCACAGAGTAATATCTCTCTATAATTTGATACGTGCTCACACAGAGTAATATCACTCTATAGTCTGATACACCCATCCCTGTGTCACCCACACAGACTAATATCTCTCTATAGTTTGAAACGTGCTCACACAGAGTAATATCTCTCTATAGTCTGATACACCCATCCCTGTGTCACCCCACACAGACTAATATTCTCTATAGTCTGAAACGTGCTCACACAGAGTAATATCACTCTATAGTCTGATACACCCATCCCTGTGCTCACACAGAGTAATATCTCTCTATAGTCTGAAACGTGCTCACTCAGAGTAATATCTCTCTATAGTCTGATACACCCATCCCTGGGTCACCCCCACAGAGTAATATCTCTCTATAGTCTGAAACGTGCTCACGCAGAGTAATATCTCTCTATAGTCTGATACACCGTGCTCACACAGAGTAATATCTCTCTATAGTCTGATACCTGCTCACACAGCGTAATATCTCTCTATAGTCTGAAACGTGCTCACACAGACTAATATCTCTCTATAGTCTGAAACGTGCTCACACAGAGTAATATCACTCTATAGTCTGATACACCCATCCCTGTGTCACCCACACAGACTAATATCTCTCTATAGTCTGAAACGTGCTCACACAGAGTAATATCTCTCTATAGTCTGAAACGTGCTCACACAGAGTAATATCTCTCTATAGTCTGAAACGTGCTCACACAGAGTAATATCTCTCAATAGTCTGATACGTGTCACACAGACTAATATCTCTCTATAGTCTGAAACGTGCTCACACAGAGTAATATCTCTCTATAGTCTGACACCCACGTGCTCACCCACACAGACTAATATCTCTCTATAGTCTGAAACGTGCTCACGCAGAGTAATATCTCTCTATAGTCTGAAACGTGCTCACACAGAGTAATATCTCTCTATAGTCTGAAACGTGCTCACACAGAGTAATATCTCTCTATAGTCTGAAACGTGCTCACACAGAGTAATATCTCTCTATAGTCTGAAACGTGCTCACACAGAGTAATATCACTCTATAGTCTGATACACCCATCCCTGTGTCACCCACACAGACTAATATCTCTCTATAGTCTGAAACGTGCTCACACAGAGTAATATCACTCTATAGTCTGATACACCCATCCCTGTGTCACTCCCACAGACTAATATCTCTCTATAATTTGATACGTGCTCACACAGAGTAATATCACTCTATAGTCTGATACACCCATCCCTGTGCTCACCACAGACTAATATCTCTCTATAGTCTGAAACGTGCTCACACAGAGTAATATCACTCTATAGTCTGATACACGTGTCACCCAGACAGACTAATATCTCTCTATAGTTTGATACGTGCTCACACAGAGTAATATCACTCTATAGTCTGATACACCCATCCCTGTGTCACCCCCACAGACTAATATCTCTCTATAGTTTGAAACGTGCTCACACAGAGTAATATCACTCTATAGTCTGATACACCCATCCCTGGGTCACCCCCACAGACTAATATCTCTCTATAGTCTGAAACGTGCTCACACAGAGTAATATCACTCTATAGTCTGATACACCCACCCCTGTATCACCCAGACAGACTAATATCTCTCTATAGTTTGAAACGTGCTCACACAGAGTAATATTACTCTATAGACTGATACACCCATCCCTGTGTCACCCATACAGACTAATATCTCTCTATAGTTTGAAACGTGCTCACACAGAGTAATATCACTCTATAGTCTGATACACCCATCCCTGTGTCACCCCCACAGACTAATATCACTCTATAGTTTGAAACGTGCTCACACAGAGTAATATCACTCTATAGTCTGATACACCCATCCCTGGGTCACCCCCACAGACTAATATCTCTCTATAGTTTGAAACGTGCTCACACAGAGTAATATCACTCTATAGTCTGATACACCCATCCCTGGGTCACCCACACAGACTAATATCTCTCTATAATTTGATACGTGCTCACACAGAGTAATATCACTCTATAGTCTGATACACCCATCCCTGTGTCACCCCCACAGACTAATATCTCTCTATAGTTTGAAACGTGCTCACACAGAGTAATATCTCTCTATAGTCTGAAACGTGCTCACACAGAGTAATATCTCTCTATAGTCTGATACACCCATCGCTGTATCACCCCCACAGAGTAATATCTCTCTATAGTCTGATACACCCATCCCTGGGTCACTCCCACAGACTAATATCACTCTATAGTCTGAAACGTGCTCCCACAGAGTAATATCTCTCTATAGTCTGATACACCCATCCCTGTGTCACCCCCACAGACTAATATCTCTCTATAGTTTGAAACGTGCTCACACAGAGTAATATCTCTCTATAGTCTGAAACGTGCTCACACAGAGTAATATCTCTCTATAGTCTGAAACGTGCTCACACAGAGTAATATCTCTCTATAGTCTGAAACGTGCTCCCACAGAGTAATATCTCTCTATAGTCTGAAACGTGCTCACACAGAGTAATATCTCTCTATAGTCTGAAACGTGCTCACACAGAGTAATATCTCTCTATAGTCTGAAACGTGCTCACACAGAGTAATATCTCTCTATAGTCTGAAACGTGCTCACACAGAGTAATATCTCTCTATAGTCTGAAACGTGCTCACACAGAGTAATATCTCTCTATAGTCTGAAACGTGCTCACACAGAGTAATATCTCTCTATAGTCTGAAACGTGCTCACACAGAGTAATATCTCTCTATAGTCTGAAACGTGCTCACACAGAGTAATATCACTCTATAGTCTGATACACCCATCCCTGGGTCACCCCCACAGACTAATATCTCTCTATAGTCTGAAACGTGCTCACACAGAGTAATATCACTCTATAGTCTGATACACCCACCCCTGTGTCACTCCCACAGAGTAATATCTCTCTATAGTTTGAAACGTGCTCACACAGAGTAATATCACTCTATAGTCTGATACACCCATCCCTGTGTCACTCCCACAGAGTAATATCACTCTATAGTCTGATACACCCATCCCTGTGTCACCCACACAGACTAATATCTCTCTATAGTCTGAAACGTGCTCACACAGAGTAAGATCACTCTATAGTCTGATACACCCATCCCTGTATCACCCACACAGACTAATATCTCTCTATAGTCTGAAACGTGCTCACACAGAGTAAGATCACTCTATAGTCTGATACACCCATCCCTGTATCACCCACACAGACTAATATCTCTCTATAGTCTGAAACGTGCTCACACAGAGTAAGATCACTCTATAGTCTGATACACCCATCCCTGTATCACCCACACAGACTAATATCACTCTATAGTCTGAAACGTGCTCACACAGAGTAATATCACTCTATAGTCTGATACACCCATCCCTGTGTCACCCACACAGACTAATATCTCTCTATAGTCTGAAACGTGCTCACACAGAGTAATATCACTCTATAGTCTGAAACGTGCTCACACAGAGTAATATCTCTCTATAGTCTGAAACGTGCTCACACAGAGTAATATCTCTCTATAGTCTGAAACGTGCTCACACAGAGTAAGATCTCTCTATAGTCTGAAACGTGCTCACACAGAGTAATATCTGTCTATAGTCTGAAACGTGCTCACGCAGAGTAATATCTCTCTATAGTCTGAAACGTGCTCACGCAGAGTAATATCTCTCTATAGTCTGAAACGTGCTCACGCAGAGTAATATCTCTCTATAGTCTGAAACGTGCTCACACAGAGTAATATCTCTCTATAGTCTGAAACGTGCTCACACAGAGTAAGATCAGTTTTTAAAGCGGCACATTTGTTCCTTTTCTAGATAAACAGAGACTGTAAGAGACAGGTAGAGAGGTGAGAAAAGACAGTGACATTTCTGTGATTCCTGCTGAATGCATATGCACTGCTACACCTTCTTTTTTATTTTAGCTGAGTAAAGCCATTCATGGCCCTGCGAGTAGCACAAAGTTTTCCTGCTGGAGAGTGAGGACCTGAATATGAAGTGCTGAGGTCAGAGGTTTCTCGGGAGCCCTTTAAAGTTCAGAGCTCTGATTCAAGGCGTTGTGAGTCACCCTTTCAGCACGAGCAGAAGACTTTTGGAAGTTAGTTAAGGATATGCGAGTGGAGATTGCTTCTGCTTCTCCCTACCAGGGGCTGGACTGCAGCTTTTTCACTCACAAGAGAAACCCAGAGAAGCCTAAAGGCGGAAAATATTACACAATCCATTCTCCAATACCAACAGGCTGACATCACTGGAATGCCCGTGGCTGGACCAATGGGAGGCGGCTCCCCCTGCCCGTGCCCACTTGAAGGAGAGTATGAAAAGTTCCTCTAAGCAGCTGCAAGCGCTGCCGAGGCATCAGGGAGCACTGGCGGACAGGGGGAGCAGAGAACCCGGCAAGGCCGAGCATGTCAGCACACTTCAATAGGGGGCCCGCTTACGGGCTGTCCGCAGAGGTGAAAAGCAAGGTAAGCAGCGCAGCGGCGGCTCTGTGGCGCAGAAGGACGGCAGCGGTGCCCATGGATGTAGGGCAGGCATGCAGGGCATCAGTGCCACAGAGCAGGAGGCTCTGGCAACAGTAGATGTAGGGTCGAAATGCTTTTATATCAGGCAATGCTCTTAGGAAATAGGACATCACAGGGAAAATGTTCCTATTAAAAAGGATTTTCCGTAATAGGGGCTCTGCTGGGTCCTGGCAGGAACCGTTCCTCACTGCTCATTCCCAGAGATAAATGCTGAATTTCCCCCAGGCTACCTGGCATTTGCTCCAGGAATTTGTCTAAAGCCTTCTGAAAACCTACTGTACTAACTGCCTTGACCCTACCCTTTTGCAATAAATTGCACAACTTAATTTGGTGTTGAATGAAAACAAAACCTTTTTATGATATTTTAGTAAAGGGAAGTCTTAGAATGCAGATTCTTTATAGCTGACAAATGTTATCTAGCACCCTGCGATAATATAATAAGACAGGGAGGGCAGCCAGAGCTCCTTCCACGCTCCAGCTCTTCTCCAGGTAGAGGAGGATACCTGGAATACCGAGGGATCCACCAGCCCACCCTGGAAGACTAGCAAGGGGCAAAGAGAAGGTCCTGTTTAAGTAGACATGGGGGTTGCAGAAAAGGGACCTTCTCATGTCTTACAAGTAAAATGCTGCCTGAAAAGATCCCGTTTTTCCATTTCTCCTCTCCTTTGTAACTGGGGGGTGGAGGCCCAAAGAGACGGGGTAAAGAGGAGAGAAAGATGAAGGACAGAGGCAAGCAGGGAATGAGCAAACCAGGAAGGTTTTGCTTCACAGGAAATGGACCAACTTGCACTAATTATCCAGTGCCTAAATTGGGACTTCAAATGTAAGGCAACCAAAATTTAAGAGGATTTTCGTTTGAATTTTGGAAACTGAGTGGCCGATATTTAGCAACGGTGGCTAGTCTATTAAAAGTGCCTAGCTAGCGCCACTGCTTTAATTAAACCCAGATATTTAATGCCAGAACATATCCAGAATTCTGTGCCCAATATTCCTGTTCAGTGGACAGCAGCATCGCTATGCAGGTAACAGCAATATTTAGCAGTTAACTGGATAGGGAAAAACAGTTTAAGTAAGGATAACTTGGAGATGGCCCAAGTTTAACCAGTTAAGCTATGCAATTAGCAGCTGATTATTGATGCTGACCAGATGGCAACTGGCACCACCCCTGATCTGCCCGCTGAGCACCCTGGTTTTGTACCAGGTCTATGGGGGACATTCAGTGGTACTAATCGGTTAGTGCCACTGAATCCTGGGCTCTGCGAGTTGTAGCTGCTTAGCAGACGTGCTAACCGACTAAATGCTTTGAATATCGGTCCCCTGAATTTATAGCTGAAAATTTCCCTCAATTTAATGTCATGAGGGCCTATACAGTAGAAGGCTCATAATTCCTTTGCCTAGATGTGGGATCGTGTGTTAGGTGTGAGGGCTGCAAATCAGTGCCCGGCGTCTCTACTCTTCTCCCAATTAAATTTAGATGGTTAGTGATTGATTTTCAGAGCGTTTAAGCGCCTCACTTGAGAGCTACTACAACCAAAAGGAAACTCGAATAAACCCCTACACTAAATAACCAACAAACAAAAGGGAAAAGTGATGAAACACTAAATCACTTGCGTCTAGGCTCTATCAAAACTAGAAACATGTGCCTATCACAGTATCATGGCCCTTCTGAAACTGAAAGACGATGGGGCTCCTAAATTTAGGATACTAAAAGAGAGAGTTACAGGGCCACATTAGAACTGAGAAATAAAGTTAGGAGCTTAGCGCCGGCTTTCAGCAATAGGTACCTAAATCTAAGAAAATGAATCACAGGTCTAAATTTAGGAAAATTCTCAGCTGATCTCAAGTCCCTATATTCAAATAAAATCCCTCCTAAATCTGGGCATTGACACCCTAATGAAGATGGGCTCCTACATTTAGAGGCTTGGCTATAGTCGGTGTGCACAGTTACTACTACAACTTAGCGTTTCTGTAATGCCACTGGAGGTTTGCAGCGCGTAGGAGACCATCCCTGCTCAACAGAGTTTACAAACAGAACAATTTAGGTTCCTAAGTCCAAAGGTTAGGCACTGTCATCCTAAACTCTCTCCACCACCAGGTATGCATGACACTTTTACCCCTCAACAATAATCGGTCGTTTAGCAGAGTGTAATAATTTAAATGTGCAAAAAAACTCACTCCATATACATCCACAAAATTTGCTTCTCAAAAAACTGGGTCAATGTTCATAACATACTTTGAAACAAACAAACACTACACGGAGAGTCTCAGTAACAACATCTTTTTGAAAGTTAAGTAATCCGCCATTGAAGGTGTTTGGTGGCCAGCCCAGGCCTACACGGAGGGTCATTGATGTTAAGAGGGCTGGTGTTTGATGACACTATTTGTTGTGAGCCCGTGGTTACTGAGACTCTCCGTGTAGTGTTTGTTTGTTTGTTTGTTTCAAAGTATGTTATGAACATTGAAGCAGTTTTTTGAGAAGCAAATTTTGTGGATGTATATGAAGTGAGTTTTATTGCACATTTAACTTTTACCCCTCATGCATCTATTTTTCTCTGCAGGGGTCTGAATGTTCTTTCATAGTGCTATAGTGTCTCCCCCATCCACCCAACAGGGAGTACCATTGGCATTTTCTTCAATAGCAGTCCTCTGCAGATGCCCTTCTCCCACCACCCCCTCCCCCTGCTGCTGCCTGATCAATGGTGACATCCTCTGGGCGTGCTGATAGAGACTACAGCATAAGATAGCAGTGGGGAGTATGACCACTGGCAGACAACGCTTCCGATTCCATCACAAGGTGCCCTGCCGCTGTCAGTTGTCATAGGAGAAAGGTTCAGTAGCTCTCAGGAGACTGCTGCAGTCACAGGAAAGAGATTCCATCATTGTCACAGGGAGACTCTGCTGCTGTCACAGTTTACAGGCTCAATCACTTTCACTGAGAGAGCCTATTAGGAGGGAAGAGTAGCCTAATGGTTACAGCAGTGGGCTTACAAGGAAAGTTAGGTTTGAATCCCACTTCTACCCCTTGCAAATCTTGAGCAAGTCACTTTACCATCCATTGCCTCAGGTACAAACTTAGATTGTAAGCCCTCCAGGGGCAAGAAAAAAACTACAGTACCTGAATGTAACTCACCTTGAATTTCTGAGAAAGGTGTGAGCTGATCCACTTTGCCTTTCCCTTTATTTTAGGACAGTGAGTCTGCCACTGTCACAGAGAAAGGCTCAGCTTCTTTCGCAGAGGGCGGCTCTACCACTGGTCCATGGATAGTCTCATTATTCTGACCCTGATTCAGTCACTCCCTCCCTCTGCCACAATTGTGAAGTACAAGCTGTTGAGTCCCAAAGCATGCAGTTACCCAGTTCAAGGAGGGAGACTTACATCCTAAAGGACTGTGATATCTGTAGTCTCTGATTCTACCCCTCTTACATCCTAAAGCACTGTGATATCTGTAATCTCTGATTTTACCCCTTGAAATCTATGTTGCAGACCTCATAATTTCCCAAGATGGGTTGGCCTGAAATCCAGGACATCCCTAAAAATCTTCTTCTTGGAACTGGGCAACTTGGTAGCTCTGGGCATGGTTAGTAGTCATGAGACACCAGAAGACGTCAGAGCTTAGTGATCCACTGCCGCTCTGCAGGTGCTGAGGGTAGTAAAGTCATTCTTACGAGTACTACTACTGAGCATTTGTATAGCACTATAAGACATACACAGCGCTTCCCTATATTCTTAGGGAAGCCCTGGCACATCTGCCCCAGGAAGTTAGGGAGCTGGTTCAGCTTGAGCTCTGAACCCAAATGGAGCTCCTCCACGGACTGGAACAAGACACTTAGATCTAGAAGCCTAATGCCTCTGGCCCCTAGCTGTCTGCACTGCCTCCTAACTCAGCCGCTGCAGTCTCTCCATGTAAGGCTGGCTTTTCGAATATTTTCTGCTTGAGCAGGCTGGGGGTTAAGCTGTGCTATATAAGGTATAATGTCTGAGGTGTAGATGGGAATCATAACTCACCTCACTTTGCCTGTCTTTCACTGTATGAAGCTGTCTCTCTGCTGCCTGGCTCCAGCTCAGAGACAGGTTTGACTGGCACAGCTGTAGGCTTTTGCTCTTCTTGGAGATGCAAATGTGTGTGTGTGTGTGTGTGTGTGTGTGTGTGTGTGTGAAAAGGTGCCTTAAAATCTGGCCTGTTCCTCATGATCTGGTGGTGTCACCCTCCACGTTATAACATCACAGTCCTAGCTATGCTGATGGAACAGGGGCTCCATTGTGCCATCAGGCACCAGGGGTAGGAGTGAAGGGAGGACAAGCACAGAGTCATAACAGCCAGAACCTAGAGGACAAACCTGCGTCGCCACAGTGCAACGGCATGTCGGAGCACAGCGGGTGATAAATGTGTAACCTCTGAAGCCTCCCGGCGTATCTCTAGTGAGAAGCCTAAGATAAGGATCAAATGCAGCCCCTCACATGGGCTCAGTCCTCTGCTTTCTTATTATGTTCTCACCATGTCTTTTTGCACTTTTGATTGAGGCTTAGTACTGACACAAGATGATGCCTGCAGAGAAATGAGCTCTACTGGCCTGGGGGGCAAGGGGGCTACCCTTCTATCACTGGCATAGGGAGCACCACCCCTAGTAATAGGTTACCCTGCTGCAGTAGGCTTGAAGGAAATGGAGGTGCAGACCTCAGCCAGCAAGGTCCAGGTATGTCACAGACCTAGACAGACAGCATCCTTAAAACTGCCCTGCACCCCACCCGGAGCGGAGGCACGGCCACATGAGCTGGGGGGGAGGCGGGGGAAGAAGGTGGAAGAGGCTCTATTTGCCTCTGTTTGACTGAGAGGAGAGGACAGGGATGAAGGACAAGGGGCCAGTTTTGTGACACTGCTGCTACCCTCATGTGAGAACACATCCGAACGTTCCTGTCTGTGTACATGATCTGCTCTGAGAATAAACCTGGGAAGCAGCAGGGCCTAATATTTCTCCCTAGTTTGGTGAATTCCTTTGCTCCGCATGCTTGTGGAAGTTGGCAGCAGTTCCTTTCTTGGCAAAGGGAAAAGCATCAAACTTGAGAGAAAAATGCAAGTGAGAGCTCAGAACAACCCCCAACCACTGCGGGGCAGGACACGGGTAGCGGGGGGTAGCTTCCAAAGGATGGGGAAGGAGGAAGGTGGGTGGCTGGATCATTATGTAGCAGGCATTGTCAGGACTTGCTAAGGAATAGCTTCATGACAGAAGAACACACTGTTTTCCTCACAGATCTGTAGGGGGTGTGGAGCCATTAGGAAATGAGCTTAGAATGGCTTTGGCTACAGGCAGGAACAGAACTGCAATGTGCCTCACATTTGCCCTTCCGTACCCCATATGCTTTTCTTGTATTGAGGCCCTCACCCATACAGCTCTGCCAATGCACCTCACTCCTGCCCTGCACCAGCCCCAGCTATTCCACTACAGAGACCTCTCACACTCACTCACACAGAGCTCTGCCCTGCACCACCTCCAGCTATTCCACTACAGAGACCCCTCACACTCACTCACACAGAGCTCTGCCCTGCACCACCTCCAGCTATTCTACTACAGAGACCCCTCACACTCACTCAAACAGAGCTCTGCCCTGCACCACCTCCAGCTATTCCACTACAGAGACCCCTCACACTCACTCACACAGAGCTCTGCCCTGCACCACCTCCAGCTATTCCACTACAGAGACCTCTCACACTCACTCACACAGAGCTCTGCCCTGCACCACCTCCAGCTATTCCACTACAGAGACCCCCCACACTCACTCACACAGAGCTCTGCCAATGCACCACCTCCAGCTATTCCACTACAGAGACCCCTCACACTCACTCACACAGAGCTCTGCCCTGCACCACCTCCAGCTATTCCACTACAGAGACCCCTCACACTCACTCACACAGAGCTCTGCCCTGCACCACCTCCAGCTATTCCACTACAGAGACCCCTCACACTCACTCACACAGAGCTCTGCCCTGCACCACCTCCAGCTATTCCACTACAGAGACCCCTCACACTCACTCACACAGAGCTCTGCCCTGCACCACCTCCAGCTATTCCACTACAGAGACCCCCCACACTCACTCACACAGAGCTCTGCCCTGCACCACCTCCAGCTATTCCACTACAGAGACCCCTCACACTCACTCACACAGAGCTCTGCCCTGCACCACCTCCAGCTATTCCACTACAGAGACCCCCCACACTCACTCACACAGAGCTCTGCCCTGCACCACCTCCAGCTATTCCACTACAGAGACCCCTCACACTCACTCACACAGAGCTCTGCCCTGCACCACCTCCAGCTATTCCACTACAGAGACCCCTCACACTCACTCACACAGAGCTCTGCCCTGCACCACCTCCAGCTATTCCACTACAGAGACCCCTCACACTCACTCACACAGAGCTCTGCCCTGCACCACCTCCAGCTATTCCACTACAGAGACCCCTCACACTCACTCACACAGAGCTCTGCCAATGCACCACCTCCAGCTATTCCACTACTGAGACCCCTCACACTCACTCACACAGAGCTCTGCCCTGCACCACCTCCAGCTATTCCACTACAGAGACCCCTCACACTCACTCACACAAGAGCTCTGCCCTGCACCACCTCCAGCTATTCCACTACAGAGACCCCCCACACTCACTCACACAGAGCTCTGCCCTGCACCACCTCCAGCTATTCCACTACAGAGACCCCTCACACTCACTCACACAGAGCTCTGCCCTGCACCACCTCCAGCTATTCCACTAGAGAGCCCTCACACTCACTCACACAGAGCTCTGCCCTGCACCACCTCCAGCTATTCCACTACAGAGACCCCTCACACTCACTCACACAGAGCTCTGCCCTGCACCACCTCCAGCTATTCCACTACTGAGACCCCTCACACTCACTCACACAGAGCTCTGCCAATGCACCACCTCCAGCTATTCCACTACAGAGACCCCTCACACTCACTCACACAGAGCTCTGCCCTGCACCACCTCCAGCTATTCCACTACTGAGACCCCTCACACTCACTCACACAGAGCTCTGCCAATGCACCACCTCCAGCTATTCCACTACAGAGACCCCTCACACTCACTCACACAGAGCTCTGCCCTGCACCACCTCCAGCTATTCCACTACAGAGACCCCTCACACTCACTCACACAGAGCTCTGCCCTGCACCACCTCCAGCTATTCCACTACAGAGACCCCTCACACTCACTCACACAGAGCTCTGCCCTGCACCACCTCCAGCTATTCCACTACAGAGACCCCTCACACTCACTCACACAGAGCTCTGCCCTGCACCACCTCCAGCTATTCCACTACAGAGACCCCTCACACTCACTCACACAGAGCTCTGCCCTGCACCACCTCCAGCTATTCCACTACAGAGACCCCTCACACTCACTCACACAGAGCTCTGCCCTGCACCACCTCCAGCTATTCCACTACTGAGACCCCTCACACTCACTCACACAGAGCTCTGCCAATGCACCACCTCCAGCTATTCCACTACAGAGACCCCTCACACTCACTCACACAGAGCTCTGCCCTGCACCACCTCCAGCTATTCCACTACTGAGACCCCTCACACTCACTCACACAGAGCTCTGCCAATGCACCACCTCCAGCTATTCCACTACAGAGACCCCTCACACTCACTCACACAGAGCTCTGCCCTGCACCACCTCCAGCTATTCCACTACAGAGACCCCTCACACTCACTCACACAGAGCTCTGCCCTGCACCACCTCCAGCTATTCCACTACAGAGACCCCTCACACTCACTCACACAGAGCTCTGCCCTGCACCACCTCCAGCTATTCCACTACAGAGACCCCTCACACTCACTCACACAGAGCTCTGCCCTGCACCACCTCCAGCTATTCCACTACTGAGACCCCTCACACTCACTCACACAGAGCTCTGCCCTACACCACCTCCAGCTATTTCACTACACAGACCCCTCACACAGAGCTCTGCCAATACACCTCGCTCCTGCCCTGCACCACCCCCAGACACTGTTCCCTCTAAGCTGTGTGCGTGCGCACACACCTCGCCGAGCTAGCGCACATATTTTACAACAGAGCGCACAAAAATTATGGCTCTGATTCTGATAGAAAACACAGACGTCTTAAAATTTAAAAGTTATGATTGTAATTACTAGAAATTTCCTGCTTCATTTAGTAATCGTCTATTTTCATTTAATTTGATTAAAAGCAATGTGGTGTACATACTGTATTCTGATGTGTAGTCAAATTTTAAAGTATATAACTCCGAGTGTCATTATGTGGCGCACAAAAATTTAACCTTCCTTCAAAAGCTGCACACAGCTGATATTTTATGCGCACACAGCCTACAGAAAATTAGAGGGAACATTGCCCCCAGCTATTCCACTACAGAGACCCCTCACACTCACTCACACAGAGCTCTGCCAATGCACCTCGCTCCTGCCCTGCACCACCCCCAGCTATTCCACTACAGAGACCCCTCACACAGAGCTCTGCCAATGCACCTCACTCCTGCCCTGCACCACCCCCAGCTATTCCACTACAGAGACCCCTCACACTCACTCACACAGAGCTCTGCCAATACATCTCGCTCCTGCTATTCCACTAGTGAGAACTTCATACACATACACACACACTCACAGCTCTTCCAATGCATAAGAACATAAGATATGCCATACTGGGTCAGACCAAGGTCCATCAAGCCCAGTATTCTGTTTCCAACAGTGGCCAATCTAGGTCATATGTACCTAGGTTTATGGACCTTTCCTCCGGGAACTTGTCCAAATCTTATTTAAAGCCAGCTACACTAACAGCTTTTACTACATCCTCTGGTAAAGAATTCCAGCGTTTGATTACACATTGAGCAAAAAAAATATTTTCTCTTATTAGTCTTATAGGGGTTACACTGTAGCTTCATTACATGTTACCTTGTCTTTTTACATTTTGATGGTGTAAACAATCAATCTATGTTTATCTGTTCCGTTCCATTCATTAATTTATAGACCACTTAGCCATCTCTTTTCCAGGTTGAAGAGCCCTATCCTTTTTAGCCTCTCCTCATAGGGGTATCCTTCCACCCCCTTTCTTAAATCTTACTGTTTAACTGTTTTTCCCTCTTTCCACAGGATTGGCTAACCAGAGCAGTTTTAGGCACGAGATTAAAACCCTTGCAGCCATGTGGATCTACAGCGGCAGAGCCCTCTTCTGGGAGCCCTTTGCCCTTTGGCCACTCACTCAGCCTGCTGCCACCTCCTGATCAGCTTCTGGCTACTGAATACTGGGGAGTTAAGATAAGACTTTCCCTGGCTAAAGCCATGTTGGCTATCTCCCATTAAACCATGACTATCTAAATGTTCAGAAATTTTGTTCTTAATAATGGTGTCTACCATTTTTCCTGGTACTGATATCAGGCTCATCAGTCTGTAGTTTCCCAGATCACCCCTGGAACCCTTTTTAAAATTGGCATTACATTGGCTATCTCGCTCCTGCCCACGCACACACACAGAGCTCTGCCAATGCACCTCACTCCTGTACTACAGCAACCGCTGCTAGTCCACTACAGAGACCCCCTTACACACACAGCTCTGCCAATGCACCTCACTCCTGTACTACAGCAACCGCTGCTAGTCCACTACAGAGACCCCCTTACACACACATTTCTGCCAATGCACCTCACTCCTGTACTGCAGCACCCGCTGCTAGTCCACTACAGAGACCCCTCACACACACACATTTCTGCCAATGCACCTCACTCCTGTCCTGCATTACCCCCTGCTATTCCACTACTGAGACTCCTCACCACACAGCTCTACTACTGCACAGAGGAGAGGTACAGGCAAGATCCATGTTAGGGTCTCTCTCAACTAATGTTCAGACTTCTAAGCCCTCCCCTGAGATTTCAATAATTAAGTTCAATGGACAAGATTATTCCAACATCAGCTCTCCCAGAATGAGACTATAAAAACATACAATTGGACATCATAGTTTAAATAAAACAGAGAACAGAGTTTAATATTTACAATACATACACTGAGGGCAATTCCAGAAAACATTTATGAGGGTAAAAGCTATTGATCTTAGAAACGTCCTATAACTACCCGCTTTCCCTGTGGGTAAAGCCACATGCATTAATGGTTCTTTACGTTTGTGGTGTTTGGACTGTGGCTGCTTCTTGCTGCATCTGCCCTGGGTTCAGGTAGGGCTGCAAGATCACATAGGAGAGTAGGAGCTGCCTTCTAAGTGGACAGCAAGTCAAGGCCCTTGCTCGCCATCCTTGAAGAAATAACATGCCATTCCTGATCTTTTGCAGCTAGCTCAGAAGTATGACCCTCAAAAAGAACATGAGCTGAGACAGTGGATAGAGGATGTGACTGGAAAGCACATTGGGGCCAACTTCATGGAAAGCCTGAAGAACGGAGTCATTCTCTGCGAGTAAGCAGCACATAGAAGAGTCGGTTGCGCAGCCATTGCTGGGGTGCACAGCCTAAGCATGTGTTTCTGCAACCAGCACTGCATGAAATCTTTGCATGAAGGGTCAATAGCATTGCCTCCCATTTACAGTAGGATCAGGAAGGACTGGCCCGAGTCAGGTCTTGTATTTGCATCTAGTGAGAAAATGCAATGAGATGACTAGGGATGGGGAGGAGTTCCCTGCCTTTGGTATCTTCCCACTCAAGATGAGCACTGAAGAGAGTCCGATGGGGGCAGGGAACACAGGGGCATAGCCTTTCACCCTCCTTCAAGGCATAGAACAACAGGTAACTTTACCTAATACCAGTAATTGTTTCTCCTGTCTCTTCTTAGATTAGTAAACAAGTTGCAACCAGGCTCAGTAAGGAAGGTGAATGAGTCCACGCAGAACTGGCACCAGGTACCGGGAGCTATCATTAAAACTCTGTTCAACTTCCTGCTAGGAGGAAAATGGCTTTTCCTGGGCAAGCTTTAGGCCATGCCCCTGCTGTGATGGCAGAGGTGATATCAGTCATGCACATATACAGAACCTGTATGACATTACAGAGACTTGTCACACTCTCTCAGCCCCTTGTGCAGAAAGCTCAAGTATTTTGGGACTCTGCATTCAAAAATTCAAAGGCTCGCACAAGCAACAGGCAGACACTTTTGTGGAATGCACTATGGTGAACTTTTTAATTACTCCCAAAATGCCTGACATGGGGCTCAAAGGAAACAAGTCATCAATGTTTGCATGCCTTCAATGTGAACTTGACGCACTATCACGTGGAAGATCTGGGTTTAATCTCCAAGCCCGGCTCCTCCAGCACCTGGGGGTGAGAGCAGTGGGTTCAGGGTGCATATGGTCTCTTCTATCTTTCTGAAATGAAACTTCTTTTGTTCCTTTCCTCCAGCTGGAAAACATTGGAAACTTTATCAAAGCCATCACAGACTACGGCGTGAAGCCTCACGATATCTTTGAGGCCAATGATCTTTATGAGAATTCAAACCACACTCAAGTCCAGTCCACACTACTAGCACTGGCTAGCGTGGTAAGTGCTGCCTGCTTTGTACTGGGTCCAAACTTTGGTCTGGACGTATCAGCAGGAAGAGACCTGTAGGACACCAGTATGGCACAGAAATTATTAGGTGCTACTTGACTTGTAAAGCATTGAGAGTTTATGTCCGTAGACAGCTGAGATCTCCAAGTAGTGGATTCTCATAGCATTTTCTTCAGCCATGGAATTCATTACTTAATCATGTGCAACATATACAAAACAATTTGGTGTGGAGAAGCAACATAATCTGAAATCAGTGGGCTCAGAAGCCACAGATCAAATCCCACTGCCACGCCTCCTGATCGCAGAAAATCATGATCCCCACCCCCCCCCCCCCATTGTTTCAGGTACATACAGCTTGAAAGTCCTCCAGGCATGGGGAAATACCTTAATGCAATTTGTCTTGAGCTACTACTGAAAACTACTAAAAAAGGGGGTGAAGGAAGGTGCCATTTTACTTATCAGTTAAAGTCCTTTCCTTGAGTCCTGCTTGACCAGTCCAGACAAGTGGCTGTGTTCCCCTACCAACAGATTAGTGGAAACAAAGAACAAATGAAAAGCCCAGGTTTCAATGACATCACTCCTATGCCTCTATTCACCTCAGCCACCAGAGGTCCTTTCAATATTCATCCCAAAACATATGGGAGAAACATGGCAAGTCTCACACAACCTCAGTCGTGGGCAACAATGGGTACCCGAATTTCACACATATAATGCACACGTTACATGTGTTTTTGCAGAAATAGCACCCCTATGTGTTATAAGTGCATGCACATTATATACATAATTATAAGCACAACACGAAAAGAAATTCAGAGTAATTTTTAACTTTTTATAATTTCTTTATTTCCAAAACGCTGAATTTCAATGAGACTAAATGAAATGAAATTAGACTAGGCCAATTCCATTTCAATCAACGTCATCATCATCTGACTCTTCCAACCCTTCAAAGTACATTCTCTCCTGTCATTATTGAAATAACAAAGAGCCAACTGCAGGCGCTCTTCTGTGATTTCTGAAGTGATGTCACTGCTATTGGCATCTTCACCTTTGTCGTCGGTATTCAGTATCTTATTCGGCTGGTAGACAATCCCAGCCTTTCTGAAACAGAAGACACCCACTTGCAGACTTCCAAAAACCACGCCTGCTTCAGTCTTCCTGATGGTGTGACTTCGTGAATCCCAGACTGCATCTATTTGTCCCACTCTCTTCTCACAAACGTCTTGAATGGGTGGTTAACCACTATATCTATCAGCTGTAGCTTGCAGGTAAGACCGCCAACAGCGATATGGGCACCAGCAGTTTATAAAATGTTGAACATTTTTTTCTTTGTGGGCAGCCAAGGCATCAAAAATTAGTAAGGACTTCTTGGAGAAGAATCTCCCCTACCTGGCCCTATAATAGTTATCAACCCATACTTTCATAAGGTCATAGTCCATCCATCCCATCCTAGTGCAATGGACAACCACTTGGTGGGCAGCTTTTCACTGGGCATGGTAACTCTCTTAAAACTACCATTGGCTTTAATTTTTACCCCATTCACAGTGCATCCAAGGACTACAGTGAAGCAAGCCCTCTCATGCCCAGTGGTTGTAATGGCTAGTTTTCATACCTGAAGCAGATACAGTCCTGGTGGCAGGGATGTCTACAGACATTGGAACCTCATCCATACTTATAATGTCCACTGCAGAGATATCATGGCCAGAGATTTCTTTAGAGACAAATTCATGGAAGTTGTTCATCCTTTGTTCTTAGTCATACGGAAGTCACTGGCCTATAGTGGTTCTCATTCTCACTGAAAGTCCATTTCTTTTCATGAATCTAGAAATCCAGGTGAAACCCACTTGAAATCAGTGATTCCTTTTTCATTTGCAAGAAGCTTTGCTTTGATCTGAATTATGACAGTAGAGACGGCTTGATTTTTGCTCCCTCCGAGGAAAAGAAACAGTCTCTCGTCATTCTTCAATTTAGGCCATATTGCTTTGGGCCCACGACATGCACATTTTGAGGGTTCATATTCTTGAGCTCCATTTTCTCCATTCATGAATGAACGAACTCTCTAGCTTCTGCTCTACTGCTTGTTTCTTCTGCTCTTACGACTTTAAATTTGAAGTTGGCAGTGTAGGACCTGCGTTTCATTCCCAGCATGGCCAGCAGCAAAAATGGTGTGCACATGCGCATTATATGCATGGGCACATTATCCAAAGACTCTCAAACAGAATGGCATCATTTCTGCATGTTATACACGTATGCATATAATATACGTGGGTGCTTTATTTATGTGAAAATACTGTAATCAACTGTACAAGAAAGTATAAACAGAAGGCAGTCAGTAGAAAATGAACTTGCAGAGTCAAGTATAAAAATCATAGTGGACCCAAAGGTACCAAATCAGAAGAACAGAGGAGTTTCAGAGGAGGACCCTGGACTGATCTAGCAGGATTCAAGGAAAAGGACATTAACTGGTAGGTAAAATGTCACATTCCATATCATCCGGCTAGACCAGTCCAGATAAGTGGGACATACCAAAACTATGACTCCACTGGGTGGGAAGACGACACAGCAGCTCATAAAGCCCTTGAACCAAAGGCCGTGTCAGCCCAAGCATGGACATCTAAGCGGTAATGCTTGACAAAAGTGGAAAGTGATGCCCACGTTGCCACCTGACAAAAGTCTGCAGGGACTACTAAGCTCTGCTCCGCTCACGAGAAAGCTTGTGCTCGGGTAGAAGAGGCATGCAAATGCACAAGGACCGGATGGTTCCAAAACAGATATGCCAAGGTAATAGCCACCTTAATCCAGCGCCCCAAAGTCAACCTAGCTGCCACGTCACCCTTGCACGGGCCACGGTGCAAACAGCACAAAAAGATGGTCAGACTTACAAAAATAATTTGTAGCTGCCAAGTACTGGAGAAACATCCTCTGGACATCCACAAGGTGAAGATCCTTATCCTTCCCTCGACATTGCTCCTTAGAGAAAGGTAGGCAGGCCACCTGGTTCTAATGAAAGGGAAACATCACCTTAGGCAAGAAGGAAGGCATAGGCTGAATGGAAACAGCTTCCTTTGAAAAAGATAGATAAGAATCTTGGCAAGACAGAGCCCGCAGCCCAGAAATCCACCTTGCGGAACGAATTGCAACCAATTACAGTCTTGAGCATCCTTCAAAGTAGTGCTTCAGTGGTTCAAAGGGTGTTGACATCAGGGCCCTGAGCACCAGACACAAATCCCAGGAAGGGACCACAGACCGGAGGGGAGGACGCAGATGCCAAACACCCTGGAGAAAGCATAAGACATCCAGATGCAAGGCTAGAGACTTACCAGCCACTGGATCTCAAAAACAGGCCAGAGCTGCCACTTGAACTTTTAAGGGAGCTAAGGGAAAGGCCCTTCTCCAGACCATCCTGTAGAAAAAGCCAACAGAGATGGCACCTTAGCCACCTCAGCAGCCAATTGCCGAGTGCTGAGGGGAGATATGATAGAAGTCTATAAATTAATGAACAGAGTGGAACGGGTAAACATAGATCAACTGTTTACGTTATCAGAATATAGAAAGACTAGGGGACATGCAATGAAGCTACAGGGTAAACTATTTAGGACTAATAAGAGAAACTATTTTTTCACTCAACGTGTAATCAAACTCTGGAATTTGTTATCGGAGGATGTAGTAAAGGCTGTTAGTGTAGCTGGGTTTAAAAAAGGTTTGGACAAGTTCCTGGAGGAAAGGTCCATAAACCATTATTAAGAAGGGACCCAGGATATCAATGCTTGACCTAGTACAAAGCATTGCGGAACCTGTGTCTTTTGGGGAAACTGCTAGGCATGTATGACCTAGATTGGCCACTGTTGGAAACAGGATACTGGGCTTGATGGACCTTGGTCTGACCCAGTATGGCATACCTTATGTTCTTATGCTGCACCATCACTCAAAGAGACACCAGACCTACATATATGTTAGCTTAGTAGACCTACTCTGGGTTCCGAGCAGAGTGGAGGCCACCGCTAGAGAACAGCCCTTATGTGCTAGCCATCTCCTTTCAAGAGCCAAGCCATAAGCGAGAAGAGAACCAGGTCCTCCAGGATGATCATCCCTGCTCCAATAGTCCCCAAGATGGAGGCAACCAAAGAGGAAGCGTCTGCAGGAGCTGCATCAGGTCTCCGAACCACGCTTTCCTTGGCCAATCCAGCGCCATCTGGACAACCCTTCCAGGTGGCATCCTATATGTCGAATCATACGCCCCACCAGGAGCTACGGAGGAAATACATACAGCAGGTGCTGACTTGGCCAAGGCTGGACTAGGAGGTCCATGCCCTCAGACCCCATCTCTGTGCGGCAATGGAAGAATCAGCAAACTTTGGCACTGGAGTGGGTTGTCATCAGATCCATTTTGGGGCAACCCCAGCGGCGCAGAATCATCTGAAATGACTCCAGGATCCAGAGAGTGCTGGCTGAGGAAGTCTGCTTCCACACTATCAACCCCGGCAACGTGCTGAGCCAACAAGGTTAGGGGTTCTTCTCCGCTCAGATAAACAGGAGAATCATCCCCAGAGCTACCATAGTACTCTGTGCCGCCTTGCCAATTGACATAAGCTGTCACCGTGGCATTGTCAGAAAGCCCTCAAACTACCTGGCCCTCAATCAGGGGCCAAAAACACAGAAGAGTCAACCCGATGGCACTCACCTTGAGGCATATGATGGATCACACTGCTTCTCTGCGGTTCCAACAGCCCTGGGCCATATTTATGTATTTTTATTTATTTATTTAACAGGTCTTTTATACTGCTTTATCATTTCAAAGTGGATTACATTGTAACTTAAACTTGGTAATCTACATTAAAAAGGGACATTAAGAACTTAGAATTTTCTGAGGCAATTGAGGGTTAAGTGACTTGCCCAAGGCCACAAGGAGGGCTAGTGGGAATTGAACCCTGGTCTCTGGTCTCTTGGTTCCCAAGCCAATGCTCTAACCATTAAGCTACTCCTCCACATGGTCTTGGCAATGGACTCTCTAGCCCAAGAGACTGTCATCCGTCGTCAGGAGGATCCAGGAAAAATCATCCAGTGGCATACCCTTCTTCAGATGACAGGGCTGCTGCCACTACCACAGGCTGAATTTCACCATCAACAGCAGCGGCAGTCTGTACTTGAACTCCTGAGAATTTGGAGACCACTGAGTCAGCAAAGATAGCTGGACCATTGTAAATGGAGCTCACTCTGAGGAGAAGGATGTTACCAGTGGTGTGCCCCAGGGATCTGTCCTTGGTCCAATTCTTTTTAACATCTTTGTTAGTGATATAGCGGAAGGGCTGTCGGGTAAGGTTTGCCTCTTTGCGGATGATACCAAAATCTGCAATAGAGTAGACACCCAGGAAGGGGTAGATAACAGGAGGAGGGATCTAGCTAAGCTTGAAGAATGGTCTAGAATTTGGCAGCTGGGATTTAATGTTAAAAAATGTAAGGTCATGCATTTGGGCTGCAGCAATCCAAGGGAGCAATACAGTATAGGAGGTGAAGTACTTTTGTCCACTAAAGAAGAGCGGGACCTAGGCGTGGTTGTGTCTGATGATCTTAAAGTAGCTAAACAGGTGGAAAAGGCGACAGCAAAAGCTAGAAGGATGCTTGGGTGCATACGGAGAGGAATGGCTAGCAGAAAAAAGGAGGTGATAATGCCTCTGTATAAGTCTTTGGTGCGACCTCATTTGGAGTATGGTGTGCAATTCTGGAGACCGCACCTTCAAAAGGATGTGAACAGGATGGAGTCGGTGCAGAGGGTTGCTACCAAAATGATTAATGGGCTTCATTATAAAGCATATGAGGACAGACTTAAGGATCTTAATATGTACACCTTAGAGGAAAGGCGGGATAGAGGTGATATGATTGAGATGTTTAAATACCTCCGTGGCATAAATGTTCAGGGAGAGAGCCTCTTTCAATTGAAAGCAAGTTCTGCTACGAGGGGACATGGGATGAGGGTGAAGGGAGATTGATTCAGGAGTGATATGCGGAAATATTTCTTTACGGAAAGAGTAGTGGATCCGTGGAATAGTCTCCCAGTGGAGGTGGTAGAGATGAGGACAGTAACTGAATTCAAGAAAGCATGGGACCAACACAGAGGATCTCTAAAAGCAAAAAGTGGACTGTTGTAGTTGTTATGGAAGGACAGACTAGATAGGCCATGTGGTCTTTTTCTGTCGTCATATTTCTATGTTTCTATGTGAGCATGTGCTCACAGCACCATCTCTATGGTTGCCACCATTATTTTTTTTATTTTTATTTTATTTAGACAGTTATTTGTATACCGCCTTATCCTTCAATCAAAGCGGTCACAACACAATTGGGGGATACATTTAACACGCAGGGATATGAGACACATACACTAATACTTACAGGGAACATGGGCAATGGAGGGTTACGTGGCTTGCCCAAGACCACACAAGGAGCACCTGTGGGACTAGAAACCCCAGTCCTTCCGGCCCAAGGTTGCTGTCCTCTAGTGGGATTTGAACCCCCGACCTTCCGGCCTGAAGTACCTTGCCCCAACCACTAGGCTACTCCTCCCTCCCAATGAGCTGAAATAATCCCAGACTCTGGGAGCTTGCTGCACACCGAACAGTGCCAAACAATCAAACAGTCTTTTGACTTTCTCCTCTGGCAGGAAAACTCTGTCCACTCGAGTGTTGAAATGTGCTCCCACAAACTCCAGGGAATAGGAAGACAACAGCTATCTCTTTCCCCAATTGATCACCAAGCCGAGGAGTTCCAAAAAGGACACCACCTGAGACACCCCTGAAAGGGAAGGGGCCTGGATGAACCAGTCGTCCAGATATGGATGAACACAGATCCCTCGGTGTCACAGTCACCACTACCATGACCTTGGAGAACATCCTCGGTACGGTGGATAACCCGAATGAGAGGGCGATGAACTGATAGTGAGAGCCAAGCACAGCAAAATATTTTTGCTGATACACCTGGATCAAGATATGAAAATAAGTCTTGGCCAGATCCAGAGAAGCCAAGAACTCCCCTCAGAGCACTGTTTGAATCACCGAGTGCAGAGTTTCCATCCGGAAGGGCAGAATGTGCAAATGCTCATTGGCCCCTTTAGGTCCAGAATGAGCCAGAAGAAACCATCCTTTTAGGGCACCACAAAATAGATGGGAGTATCTGCCGTTGCCCCGCTTGTCTGGAGGGGACAGGCACCATCTTTAGGCGCAGCAACTTGTCCACGGTGGTCCATAAAGCAGCACTTTTGATCACAGATCCACAAGGGGAGATGACAAAGACATCCGGAATCAGCTCTTTGCGTTCCAGGACATAGCTAAACTGAACGGAGCACTGGCACCTTCTCTAACCCTCTTCAAGTCTAGGTTGAAAGTCCACCTCTGTGCTGCTGCTTTTGGATCATGACTCACCTAGCCTCCTTTTCTCCCCTTGTTCCACCCCTGCCTACACCTTCAGTATTTATGCGTTTGTGTGTCTTGTCTTGACTAGATTGTAAGCTCTGATGAGCAGGGACTGTCTCTTACATGTCTGTACTGTACAGTGCTACGTACGACTGGTAGCGCTTTATAAATGCTAAGTAGTAGTAGTAGAATGGTGTCTAGCACCCCGTGATCCTTGGTAACCCGGGCCCATTCCTGAAAGAAAAGGCGAAGCCTGCTTCCAACTGGAGGAACTAGAGAATGGGCCCCCAAACTTTCATTATGAAGCCCAGGAGGATCCTCTTCTAGAAAGGACTGGGTCCCTGGGCCCACACTCCACAAAAGGACTTAGAATGAGCCCAAGCCTGTAAGCAGAGGGGGGAAGAAAGGTTTTCCAGGTCAGTAATGACAAAAGTCTTGAGACACCCAGGAATCCAGCCAGTACGCCCTCGGTGGATGGACTGAAGCTGACAAGAAAGGGGCACCAGCCCGCTTCACAGGCCCCCTAGATCTGTCTTCCAGAAGGTAGTAAGATTTCATCTCGCCCAGGTCCTTCACCAGCTTCTCCAAATCAGCTCCAAAAATAAGCTCCCCTTAAAAGCAAGTTAAGCCAACCAGGCTTTGGAAGATGAGTCCATTGCCCAGTGCCGAAGCCAAATCCAATGCCATGACACTGTCATCAGGGCACCATCCTTACATAGTAACATAGTATGTTATGGCAGATAAAGCCCAGCATGGCAGCAAGAGCAGGTGCACCTGCTGCTCCGTGCACCTCACCCCTCCGCATGACTTTGTTTAGGGGTGTACCAACCACTCTGTGTAGGTCACCCCTACATCCTTGGCTGCCAAATGTATCAGGTCATACATGGCATCAGAAAGAAAGGCTGCAGCTGACTCCAAAAGAGGGGTAGTATCATCCAGTGGAAGAGACTAAATCCACTGGAGCAAGGCTCGAGACAGCAGGCTGGCATATACCACCAGCTGCAGAATAGCAGCCGCCACAGCGAACTGGCTCTTCAACAACAAATCCACCTTACGGTCCATAAAATCCCTTAAGGCCTATCCGCCTTCCACAGGAACGTTAGTCCATCTGGTAACCACCATGACCGTGCATCCACCTTGGGAATCCCAAAGCACTCAACACACTCCTTCTCCGGGAGAGCGCAGATCTTCGTACACACCTTTAACCTCTTAGGTAGGGGAGTTCCAGTCCGACCAGATCATATCCTTGATCACCTCTGGGAACGAGGAAACAGTAGTGGATTTCTGCACCACTTGAAGGAGCAGGTGCACCTTCAACTCCTGCTCCGAGTCAGAAGCATCCATCAAGTTCAGGCAGATGAGACCCTGGCAATCAACGTTGCCAGCTCCTCCTTCAGGAATAGGCGGATCACTCCGGCCTCTTTGCAGTCTTCTGAAGGCAACAGTACTTCTTCATCCATGTCAGAGCCCAGTACCAGGTCATCTGAATCCAAGTCATAGTCAAAATCTCAAACAGTTCCCAGCTGCTCCCCATCTCCAGGGAGCGCCCCTCGCCGGGAACGCTTAGCCAAAAGACAATCAAACAGGGCTGCCACTCTCAGGCCTGCTGTAAAAAAAAGACAAGAATCCTGGGGAGGACAATCCAGAGTCCAGAAGCTCTCCTCTCGGAAATGATCCCCCAACACCAGAGGATACAGCTACTGCAGACCCCCTAGAGGACGAGGAGCGGCTCAGAGTCAGCTGGATTTCCTTACTCATAACACCATCCATCACCTCCTGCCTTGAGGCAGGCAAGGCTGAACTAACTGCATCCCACAGCTGAGAGAGGGGGGAGCAAGTCCTCCATGGACAACTCAGAAGCCGCCATGCAAGAAGAGCAGATTCCAGAATCCAGAGATGAGGCGCCTTGCATGTTTCCTGGAATAAGACATAGAGAATTAAGGCAAGTATCACAACAGCGCATGCTAAGACTGTGGCAGCCCAAAGACATGGATTAAATGCACTTTTTAATGCGATGCATGTTATAGGCGCTAGGGAAGGAATGTGCATTGGAGCGGTTTGGGCAGATAAAAAATGTTAATGCATGCAGAAAATGGCAGGCAACCCCCACACTGCACCAGCAATCTCCAGCAGTCCACCCCGAGTTGCATCCTGGGATGACAGATTCGGGAGCCCCCAACAAGGACAATGACAAAGTCAAGCCTTGGTACTCACCCCCTTGGGAGCCCCAGGCAGAGGATCGATGCTCAGCTCAGCTCTACTTCCCTGAAACTGATTAATTGGCTTTGCAGCACTGTGTTTAAGGTGGCTGGCAGGCAGATCACTCCAAGAGGCTTCTGCAATCTTCGTGAGAGCATGGGGGGACAGACGAGAAGGAAGCGGGCAATGATGTTATGCGAGGCTACTGCACTCTTCCAGATCCTTCCAATTTCTGACTGCTCAAAAGGCTCTTATGATAAGCATATGGAGCTAAACCAATTTTTTCTCCTCCTATGACTAACAAAAAGACAGAAATCTAGTGGTGCCTCCCCCATCACGCTCAAGTGAGTCACCCTCAAGGTGGTCGTTCACAAGCATTTAAACAATCTTTTCATCTCAATAAGATTTTCTTCAGAGTGGGGAAACTCCATCCACCATCTGCTGGAGACAAAGAAATACTGGAGACCGCTGGTGGCTGAAGAGAATAGAGGCATAGAAGTGATGTCATTGAAAGGAGAAATTAGACCTTACCTGCTAATTGTCTTTCCTTGAGTTCTCTCCGGGCCAGTCCAGGTACAGTTGGGTAGTCAATCCCTTCTAGCAGCTGAGGACTGAATGCTGAAACTTTTGCTGACAGATGTAATAGCTCCCTCTGGTGTTAGCAAGCCAGTTATCTATTGACAAAGCAGAAGACGAACAGAACCAACTCGTTCCTAAATAAGGAAAACAATTCTAAACCTCTAAAACTTGAACAAAACAATGGGCAACTCAGACTAATGGTGCGCAGAAGCGCGCCCCCATACCAACTGTAGCAGGGCCGCTCCAGAGCCTTGTAGTATGAAGAGTCCCCCCCCCCCCTCAGGGAGCTAGACCCCTCCAATATCCTTTTCCAATGGCGATCGAGATCTGCAAGCGCGGAAGTGCGCAAAAAACTATACTGAAAACTCGACCGCACTAAGAGACCCCCCCACGAACCACAGCTCGCAAAACACTTGGGAGGGACCTGGACTGGCCCGGAGAGAACTCAAGGAAAGACAAATTAGCAGGTAAGGTCTAATTTCTCCTTCCTCTTCGTCTCTCCAGGCCAGTCCAGGTACAGTTGGGCAGTACCAAAGCAGTACCTAAACTGGGGAGGGTCCCGCGAGTCCCGCCAAAATGGTCGAAGCCCCCACCGTAGCATCCTCACGGGCCTGCACATCCAACCGATAATGCTTTGTGAAGGTGTGCAGAGAGGACCAGGCCGCCGCCCGACAGATATCCGCTGGCGGAATCAAACTCATCTCCGCCCAAGAAGTCACTTGTGCTCTTGTTGAATGTGCTCTGAGCTCCCGCAGAGGCGACCTGCCCCTCGCCTCATAAGCTCTAGCTATCGCTTGTTTTACCCATCGGGCGATAGAAGCCTTGGTCGCCGCTAAACCCTTACGAGGACCTCCAAACAACACAAACAACCGATCAGACCTTCAAAACGGCTTTGTATGTCGAAGATACTTCCGGAGAACGCGCCCCAAATCCAACTTTCGCAGCGCCAGGTCCAGCGTATTGCCGTGGGACTGAAAGGTAGGCAGCGAAACTGTCTGATTCATATGAAAACCGGATACCACCTTTGGTAGAAACGAGGGAACGGACCGCAGAACTACATTCTCCTTCGAGAAATGAAGCTCCCTGCAAGACAGCGCCTGCAAATCCGAAACCCTCCTAGCCGAGCAGAGGGCCACTAGAAAAGCCGTTTTCCAAGAAAACTCCCGCAGGCTGCCGGGCATCTCTGACTCAAAAGGCGGACCCGTTAAGGCTCCGAGCACTAAGTTCAAATCCCAAGGAGGCACCACCAGACGACGAGGCGGACAAATATTCTTAGCTGCCCGAAGAAACTGCTGCACATCCGGATGCGACGCCAGAGACCAGCCTTGCACTCGGCCCCGGAAACACACCACAGCTGCTAAGTGCACCTTGAGAGTGTTAAGCCCTTGTCTAGACCGCCCTGAAGAAACGCTAAGACGTCCGGCAAGCCGGCGGAATGGGGAGAGACCCCCCGTTCTTTAGCCCATGCTTCAAAAATGCGCCACACCCGTATGTACGACAAAGTCGTTGAACGCCTTCTGGACTGTAACATAGTAGAGATCACAGACTCCGAGTACCCTCTACGCCGCAAACGCTCCCGCTCAAGAGCCAAGCCAAGCCGTAAGCAAGAATCGATCCACCTGAGGCATGAGAACTGGACCCTGACTCAAGAGATTGATTCGAGAGGGTAACCTCCAAGGAGGAGCTACTAGCAACCGCACCAGATCCGCATACCAAGGCCTCCTGGGCCAATCTGGCGCAATGAGAATCACCATGCCCCTGTGAAGTGAAATTCTCCGAATGACACGCCCGATCAACGGCCAAGGGGGAAAGACGTACAGAAGCTTGTCTGCTGGCCAGGGCTGGACCAACCCCTCCAGGCCCTCCGACATGTGTTCCCTGCGCCTGCTGTAAAACCGAAACGCTTTGGCATTGGACAGGGTCGCCATGAGATCCATAACCGGGTGACCCCAACGAAGAGAGACCTCGTGGAAGATTGCCGACTTCAGTTCCCATTCTCCGGGGTCCAGGCGATGCCGACTGAGAAAATCGGCTTGAACATTGTCCTTTCCTGCTACATGAGCCGCTGAAAGCGAAGAAAGGTTCAACTCCGCCCACTGTAGCAGAACCCGGCTCTCTTGAAGTAACGGAGCACTGCCGGTGCCGCCCTGCTTGTTGATGTAGGACATCGTTACGAGATTGTCTGAAAACACTCGAACCGCCTGCGCTGCGATCAGATCCGAGAAATGCAGAAGCGCCAACCGAACCGCTCGAAGTTCGAGACAATTGATAGACCACCTGCTCTCCGTTAATGACCAAACTCCCTGCGCTACCTGGGCCAGACAGACAATGAGCCCCCCAGCCCGACAGACTGGCATCTGTCGTGACCAAAATCCACTCCAGCTCCTGAAGCGGCACTCCTGCATGAAGATGAGCCGGAAGCCGCCACCAATGAAGACTGAGTCGGACTTCCTCCGAACAGGGCAGCCGTTGATAGAGCGGATGAAGTTGCGGAGACCATCTGGAGAGCAAGGTGTGCTGTAGAGGACGCATGTGTGCCCTGGCCCAAGGCACCAGATCCAAAGCTGCGGCCATCGACCAGCAGTTGGAGATACCTCCACGCTGTTGGGGCCCGAAGCTGAAGAAAAGCGTCCACTTGATCTATCAGCTTCCTTCCTCTATCCAGCAGCAGAAGAACCAAGCCTCTCTTTGTGTCGAATACGGCCCCGAGGTAAACCAAGCGTTGCACGGGAAGCAGATGACTCTTCGCTCGATTGATGACCCAACCGAGGTGTTCCAGGAACTGCACTACCCGAGCCGTCGCCACGACTGATTCTTCTCGAGAACTCGCCCGAATTAGCCAATCGTCTAGATAGGGATGGACTTGAATTCCCTCTTTGCGAAGAGCTGCCGCCACCACTACCATAACCTTGGTGAAGGTACGAGGAGCAGTTGCTAGACCAAACGGTAACGCCCGAAACTGAAAATGCCCCATGGGGGACTGCAAACCGCAGAAAACGCTGATGCTCCAGGCGAATCGGAATGTGTAGATAAGCTTCCGTGAGATCTATGGAAGAGAGCCACTCTCCCGGCCTCACCGCTCGAATAACGGAACGTAGAGTCTCCATGCGGAAATGCGGCACCCGCAAGCACCGGTTCACGTGTTTGCGATCCAGAATCGGACGAAAAGATCCCTCCTTTTTGGGTACTACAAAGTAAATCGAGTATCGACCTGCACCGCACTGGTCTGGAGGAACCGGAACCACCACCCGCAGATCCAACAAACGCTGAAGGGTGTCCGCGACCGCTTGGCTCTTTGCCCGAGTACCGCAGGGAGAGAACACAAATGCATCCGCCACTGGAGCAGCGAACCAGAGCATAGCCATCGCTGATGATCTCTAAAACCCAGAGATCAGAGGTTATGGCGGCCCAGGCGGAGAGAAACCCCTGCAGACGACCTCCTACCGGGATCTCCGCCTGGACCAGCCTCCCTTCATTGAGGTTTCTTAGAAGAGGTTTGCTGAGAGCTGAAGAACCCTCTGCCAAACCCCCAGGCACCTCGAAAGGACTGACCCCTGGAAGGAAAACGACCCCTTTGGTAAGGCACAAATCTAGACCCGCGAAACCGATGAACCTCCCTATTGTGCCCTCTCAGCATAGGAGTGGTATTAGCCCCCCTAGACTTATCTTCTGGAAGACGACCCCCTTTTGAGTCGCCCAAATCTTTCACAATCTTCTCCAATGCCTCTCCAAATAGTAACTTGCCTTTATACGGAAGCTTACTAAGACGGGATTTAGAGGACGTATCTGCCGCCCAATTGCGCAACCAAAGAAACCTCCGAGCCGCTATGACCGAAGCCATGGACTTTGCTGAAATTCTGATCAAATCATAAAAGGCATCCGCTAGATACGCCGCTGCCGATTCAAGCTTAGCGCCTTCCGGAGGAGAGTCCTCCTGTTTCAAAACAGCCTGCTCTCCCTGAATCCAGTGACTAGCGGCCCGGGACACAAACGCCCCGCAAACGGATGCTTGTAAGGCTAGGGCATTAGCATCAAAAGCCTGTTTCAAAAACACTTCTAACTTCCGATCCTGAACATCCTTCAGGGCAGCACCTCCTTCTACCGGAATCGTGGTTTTCTTCGTAACTGCGGACACAAGAGCGTCGACCTTAGGCATCCTCAACAACTCCCTCTCTTCCTGAGGGACCGGGTAAAGGCGGGCAATGGAATGCCCCCCCCCCTCAAGCTAGCCTCCGGGCACTCCCACTCAGACTCTATCATTTGCTTAATCACCCTGTGCATAGGGAACAGCACTGCTCTGCCTTAAAACCTTGTAATAAGGGATCTTCCAGAGGCTCTTGTTGTGAGGAAGGAGGCACAATACTTAACGCAGAGAGAGATTGGACAATGAGCGCACCCTGCTCTTCCTTCCGGAATACCCTAAACACATTAGGGTCCTCTCCCGGCCCCAGTTCCCCGTCTTCCAATTCCTGAGGCCAAGAGTCTAGCCCTACTTCAGAGGAGATCTCCCCCTCCTCAGGCAGGAGAGATCCAGGGGAGTGAGGGTCTCGCGCCTCCTGAGGAACCTCCCTACAGGGTAACTTAGAAGAGAAGCCCTCACCGGGATCGGACAGCTGCGAATCCTTTTGCAGTGAAAGCCCCTGATCCCCTGCAGCTGCACCCTCCATCGGGTGAGACAATTTGAGCAAATAGGCTTTATGCAAAGCCAAAATAAAATCCGGGGAGAAAAAGGAGGCCAGAGTCTCCTGAGAACCGGAAGACTATTGTCCCCTACTGAAAGCTCTTTGTGAGACTTTGATTTTCGTTTCCCTGAGCGCTGTGAAAGCGCAGGAACAGGAGCGGCATCTGAAGGAAGCGTGGCTGCTGCTGCCAGCTTCTTCCCCTGAGGCTTTTCCCCCGATAGCTCACCCGAGCCGGTACTCTCCATTGGGAATACCCTAAAAACAATCCAGGACACACTAACCGAAGCCCCCCGGTACCCCAAAACGCTGTGAACCGGAGATGCAGAAAAACGTGGTATTCAGAAAATGGCGCCGAAACTTCCCGCCGATGGCAGAAACACTCACCGGCCTGAACAATAACGATCTGAGCCACAAAACTAAACAGGCTTCGCCGCTTACCTCAGAAACAGCCAGCCAGAAATAAACAGCCAGGCATGATCTCTAAATTTCCGCTGCTAGCGAAAGAGAGACGAGGGGCACCGGCGCGGGAAAAGGATACTGGGGCTCCCAGCTCCGTTCAAGCCCACAGGAAATTCAGCGGATCCTCTGGAAGCAGGCTCTGCCTCCGACGTTACTTCAAAATAAAAAATCAAATTTAAAGAAAGGATCGCTGAATCCGCCGTGCCTCCGATTCCCCTCCCCCCCTTCAGAGGAACGAGGGGGAATCGCTTGCTATGATGCCCTGCTAGGGCCAGTGAGCAAGGTTGCTGTTCTAACAAAAGTTAAAAGATGAGTTGCCTGTTGCTCCTGAGTCTTCTTAATGGTAATCTCAAGAACTTTTTTTTAAAAAAATTTTTATTGCTTTAAATTAAGCTGTCTGCACTGCCTAAACAACGTCGTCTCTCCTGGGAGCCTGCCAGAGATACGTCCACTCTAGCTGCTGAGGACTGAAGACTGGCTTGCTAACACCAGAGGGAGCTATTACATCTGTCAGCAAAAGTTTCAGCATTCAGTCCTCAGCTGCTAGAAGGGATTGACTACCCAACTGTACCTGGACTGGCCCGGAGAGACGAAAAGGAATCTGCGTTTTTCATTGATTCTGTGTCTCCACCAATCTGCTGGTAGGGGAACACAACCCACTTGTCTGGACTGGTCTAGCAGGATGATATGGAAAGTCCTGGTTTAGGGCTCTTAAAGGCATATAAAATTCAGCCATTTTCCAGTGCTTTTACTTAGATTGCTGTATTAGTTTCATATGTTGTTTTATGATTGACAAAGAAGGAGCCAACTACATAACACTCTTTCAATCCCAGCTGACTACCGGAAAACTAAAACAATTCACTAGTACTAGAGCATTCAAGTACTTATCCCCTATGCTTTGGAACTCCCTCCCAGAAAGACATGGAAGCATTACATACCTTTCCATATTTCCAAAGCAACTTAAAAAACTTTTAATTTCATTGAACATTTTGGAGAAAATGAACCAAACTTAGAAGCAGACCCAACACAGAACACACCTCAACCACTGCACATTTTCAGCACCTTCACCCACAAGTGAAACATTCTCACCCATAATCTAGTGGCAGCATGGATTCACCAGAGGCAGGTCTTCTCAGACAAATCTGATTGATTTCTTTGATTGGGTGACCAGGGAGTTGGACAGAGGGAAAGCCCTAGATGTGGTGTATTTAGATTTCAGTAAAGCCTTTAACACTGTTCCTCACAGGCGACTTATAAACAAACTGAGCACCTTAGGCATGGACCCTAAAGTTACTGCTTGGGTTAGAAATTGGTTGGGTGGGAGACAACAGAGTACAGGTAAATGGAGCTCACTCTGAGGAGAAGGATGTTACCGGTGGTGTGCCCCAGGGATCTGTCCTTGGTCCGATTCTTTTTAACATCTTTGTTAGTGATACAGCAGGAGGGCTGTCAGATAAGGTTTGCCTCTTTGCGGATGATACCAAAATCTGCAATAGACACTCAAGAAGGTGTAGATAACATGAGGAGGGATCTAGCTAAGCTTGAAGAATGGTCTAGAATTTGGCATGCTGGGACACGGGGTCAGAGGGGAGAGAGTATTCCCTAACACCATGCTGGGACACTGGGTCAGAGGGGAGAGAGTGTTCCCTAACACCATGCTGGGACACTGGGTCAGAGGGAAGAGTGTCCCCTAACACCATGCTGGGACACTGGGTCAGAGGGGAGAGAGTGTTCCCTACTACCATGCTGGAGTACTGTCCAGGCATCTGTCCTTGGTCCGATTCTTTTTAACATCTTTGTTAGTGATATAGCGGAAGGGCTGTCGGGTAAGGTTTGCTTCTTTGCGGATGATACCAAAATCTGCAATAGAGTAGACACACAGGAAGAGGTAGATAATATGAGGAGGGATCTAGCTAAGCTTGAAGAATGGTCTAGAATTTGGCAGCTGGGATTTAATGTTAAAAAATGTAAGGTCATGCATTTGGGCTGCAGCAATCCAAGGGAGCAATATAGTATAGAGGGTGAAGTACTTTTGTCCACTAAAGAAGAGCGGGACATAGGCATGGCTGTGTCTGATGATCTTAAAGTAGCTAAACAGGTAGAAAAGGCAACGGCAAAAGCTAGAAGGATGCTTGGGTGCATACGGAGAGGAATGGCTAGCAGAAAAAAAGGAGGTGATAGTGCCTCGGTATAAGTCTTTGGTGCGACCTCATTTGGCGTATAGTGTGCAATTCTGGAAACCGCACCTTCAAAAGGATGTGAACAGGATGGAGTTGGTGCAGAGGGTGGCTACTAAAATTGTTAATGGTCTTCATTATAAAGCATATGAGGACAGACTTAACGATCTTAATATGTACACCTTAAAGGAAAAGCAGTATAGAGGTGATATGATTGAGATATTTAAATACCTCCATGGCATAAATGTTCAGGGAGAGAGCCTCTTTCAATTGAAAGTAAGTTCTGCTACAAGGGGACATGGGAAGAGGGTGAAGGGGATAGATTCAGGAGCGATATGCAGAAATATTTTTTTACGGAGAGTGGTGGATCCGTAGAATAGTCTCCCAGTGGATGTGGTAGAGATGAGGACAGTAACTGAATTCAAAAAAGTATGGGACAAACACAGAGGATCTCTAAAGGAAAAAAGGGGACTGTTGTAGTTGTTGATATGGAAGGAAAGACTAGACAGGCCATGTGGTCTTTTTCTTTCGTCATATTTCTGTTTCTATAACTTCACTAAACACTGGTCAACAAATGTTTACAAAAGTCATTTTACTGAAATAAAAATAGTCATTTCTTATCAATGTTTATATGCTGAACACAAATATGATAGTGAAATTGCAAAGTTGGCTCTAGGTTTTTTGTAATCTACAAGAATTAAATGTTTACATCACAAAATGCATGTCAATAGTAAATATATAATAGGCCTTCGGTTAATACCTGTAAAAAAACAAGTCATAGACTACTTCTTAGATTTTTTTCACCCGTCTCTTGTACAGCTGTTCAGGAGCTTCTCTGGGGAGCGTCCAGCAGTAGTCAGCCAGCATTGTAGTGGACCATTTTCCCTGGTATCTTTGCTCCATCGTTGCAATATCCTGGTGAAAACTTTCGCCTTGTTCATCACTAACCATACCACAGTTGTCAGGACAGAAATTGAGATGGGAATCAAGGAAATGGATCTTTAGAGACATATTGCAGCCGAGTTTCTGATACTGCATCAGCATTTCTTCTACTAGTTCCTTGTAGTTTTCTGCCCTAACAATCCCGAGAAAGTTTGTTGACACTAGGCCAAAAACATTCCATGCTTGTTTCGCATTACCCTGCAGCAAGTTGTTGAAACGGTCATCTTTGAAGAGCTCTCAAATCTGAGGACCCACAAAAACCCCCTCTTTAATCTTTGCTTCGCTGAGTCGAGGGACTTTTTCATGCAGGTATCGGAAAGCAAGTGTGGTCCATGGCTTTCACAAAGTTTTTCATCAAACCTAGTTTGATGTGAAGGGGTGGTAGCAGGATTTTGTGAGCCTCTACCAGAGTTGGGTGCTGGATATTCTTCTCTCCAATTGTTACATTTTGTCTGCGATTCCATTCCTTCCGCAAGTAGTGCAAATCTCTTGCTCAGCTATCCCACTCACATAAGAAACAGATGTATTTTATATATCCCTGCTGCAGTCCCATTAAAAGGGCAACTACCTTCAAGTCACCACAGAGGTGCCAGCTGTACTTGTTATAGTTAATGGAAGTCAGTAGATGCTTTAAGTTATCGTATGTCTCTTTCATGTGGACGGTATGCGCTACTGGAATAGATGGAAGACTGTTTCCATTGTTCAAAAGCACAGCCTTCAGACTCAGTTTCGAAGAGTCTATAAATAGTCTCCAGTCTTGGGGTCATGAGTGATTTTTAAGGCATTCATGAGGCTTTCAATATCAGAACAGAATACCAGATTACTTTCCTTTCTGACTGCGTATAGTACACTGCTGACGTCAGATGGCTTCAGCAGCCATCTGGCAGGAGTATTGCATTGCATTGCATCAGAAAATGATGCAATCAACTCTGGATGATGTGTGCATGCTGGTATTATGCAATATGATGCAATATTACATCATTCAAGGCTTATTTGGGATGATGTTGATGTCCTACTGGATACATTTACATGGTGAAAGGTCAAAAATGAACTACATACAATATCTTCAAAATGAGTCAATAATTTTTTTTTAATGTTATATTTGTGTTCAGCTCACCAAGATACTACAGATTAGGGCCTTTTAAAGTCAATAACGATTTCAATGTTGACCAGTATAATCTTTCACTTTAATTCAATCTCATCACACCTTTCTGAAGTCACACCTTTCTCCCAGGACAAGCAGGATGAGTCAGCCACAAGTGGTGACGTCATCCGACGGAGCCGAGACGGAAGTACTCTCAGTAGCCCAGAAGGCTTTAGCCCTCTGGGCATGACCAGTAGCCCCGCCTCCCAATCCGCCCCTAGCTGGCCAGAATTTGTCTTCGGCCTTGCCAGCAAGACGTGATTTCAACTACTCTCACCAACCTCGACCATCATGAAGAAATCGGTCTTCAAGAAATGTCCGGGGTGCTCCAGGAAGATGGCCAACACAGATTCCCATCAATTTTGCGTCCGCTGCCTAGGTAAGGAGCACCCTGTCGAAGATTACCTCTCCTGTGCCCGCATGTCTCCACGGGCTCTGAAATCACGTAGGCATGCTCTCCTTGATTCAGCAGATCCCGCTGCTGCTTCGATCCCAAGCTCCGTGCCTCTAAGACCTTCTTCCGTTCCCACTCCGGCCGGGGATGAGCCTGCTTCAGCCTCTGTTCCCCGCCACGAAAGTGTGTTTCTGCCTGCCTCGTGTCTGTCTATGGACGCCGCCATTTCTGATCAACATGACTCCACCCTGCTCCCTGCCTCTCTTCCGGTTCCTGCCCTCCTGACCTTTGACCCTGAAGATCGCGTCAGCGCTGGCAGGCTCTCCGGCTCACACAGGGTCTCGGAGGGGCAGCACAACGCAGGACCATCTCATGCCCATGCTCATCAGCGCAGTTCCTCCCGCAGCCGTGCCAGATGGTCCCGGAGCCAGAGCCTCAGACGAGCAAGGAGCCGGCACAGATCAGAACGGAGCCGGCGCAGATCTTCTAAGCGCAGATCTAGTGGCCGACGTGAGACTACAATTCACCGCAGATCAAGGAGCCAGTGCAGATCGCACAGCCGGCGCGGCTCCCGGAGTCGCCGCAGATCGCTAGAACGGCGCAGCGGAGCTTCTCACCATCACAGCAACAAGAGAAGAGACAGAAGTTCACGGAGGGACTCCAGATCCCCCTCTCGGCGCAGTGACAACTCGCCCAGCCTAGACAGGAGCAGTTCTGGGCACAAACGTAGCAGAAGCAATTCTTCAAGAGACGAATACCTCTCTACACCACAAAAGAGGACACGGCCTTCTTCTAGCTCCTCAGTCTCCAGCCAGGGAGCTGTCTCTTTATCTTCATCGTCCTCCTCATCAATCATGGCAGACTTGCCCTCTCCAAAGGATGACGATCAGAACCCTGCTCCCGGTGTCCAGTCCTCAGCTACACCGCATCAGCCCCCTGAATCTCTCCTGCTCCTCACAGGCATGTTGCAGGAGTGGGCTACCAAACTGTCCAGCATGGCTTCCAGTCCATTATTGCTGACAGCACCCCAGTCTGCGTCACCAACTCCTGAAGCACCTCCTCCCATGCAGACTTCTACACAGGGAAGCGCTACGGAGTTAGCTCCCTCGGCACAGGCTTCTTCTCACAGGCTCTCTTTCCACGGAGGCCTCTGATAACCCTGCCGAGATTCCCGCCCCTCTGGAAGACCTGACCTACTACAAGTTTGTGTGCAAGGTTATTTCCACACTGTCCATCGTTCCTTTGGATACCCCGGACCAGCGCAACGAAGTTCAAAGCGCCCTCAAATTCGTGGACACTCCCAAGACCGTCACCGCACTGCCTGTGCACCAGCTTCTCCAGGACAATCTCTCCAAGACGTGGTAAACTCCTGCTTCCAATCTGACCTGCCCACGCAAATTGGATCTTAAATACGCAGTTCAGCCCCTGCCGGGTTTTGACAAGCCACAACTCCCACATCAGTCTATCGTGGTCGAGTCGGCTCTCAAACGCTCCAAAAACTCACGCACCTCCAGCAATGCACCACCGGGTAAGGACAACAAACTCCTTGATGATGTGGCAAAGCGTGTTTACCAAGGGGCCACGCTTAACGCCAGGATAGCGGCCCACCAATTCCAACATGCCATCTACCAGGATTTGCTGGTGGCCAACATTAAGTCTTCCGTCACCCAGCTTGCTGAAGCTCCGCCGGCTCTCCTTACATCCCTGGCAGACCTCGAAGACTGCACCAGACATCAGGGACGAGCTGCCCACGATGCTTTCGAGACAGCTCCGAGAATCACAGGATCTGCCATTTCCGCCCGTCGCCTGGCCTGGCTTAGGGCCTCAGGCTTATGAACAGACTCTCACGACAAAATTGCGGATACCCCTTGCACTGGGGACTCTCTCTTTGGCGACAAAGTCAAGGACACCATCAACGATATGCGCGAACGCTGTACCACTCTTCAAACCCTCGAGGAGGGTACAGATCACCCCCGCCCTTATCGTAAGGGAAACTCACTGAGCTACTCAACTCACAAGCATTACAATTCCTACCGGAAATGGCAACAACCGCGGTACAAGCAGCAACCCAACCAGCAACCTTACAGGCAGAAACCACGGCAGCGAGAGCGCACTCAAAAGAAGACCACATCTGCACCGGCTAAGGGCAATCCTAGTTTTTGACTCTCCGCCCTGCCCCCACCTTCCGACGGGGGGTCGCTTATCTGCCTTCCAGTGCTCCTGGAAGAATATAACGACGGACCAATGTGTGTTCACCATCCTCAAGCAGGGCTATCGAATAAGATTCTCTTCGCTCCCACCTCAGTGCCCCCCGCCGGCGAGCAGCATCCCCCCCCCAGCATCTTCCAGCCATGAACTCAGAGATCACAGCCCTTATGCAATCCAGGGCCATCGAACCCGTTCCACCCAACGAGGTCAATACGGGGTTTTACTCGAGATACTTCCTCTTTCCCAAGAAATCGTGGGGTGCCAGGCCAATTCTCGACCTGCAAAAGCTCAACAAGTGCATCACCAAGGAGAAGTTCAGGATGCACTCTCTCTCATCCATTCTGCCCCTCATCCAACCCAGGGAATGGCTAGCCTCCTTGGATCTTCAGGATGCCTACACTCATGTTCCCATCCACCTGCATCACAGGAAATTCCTACGCTTCAAAGTAGCAGAGAAGCACTACCAATACAAGGTTCTACACTTCGGCCTTTCTCCTGCCCCCAGAGTCTTTACCAAGTGTGTTGCAGTAGCAGCCGCTCACCTCCGCAAGCTCGGAGTGTGCATGTTTCCCTACCTATACAACTGGCTGTTCACCGCAACCTCTCCCGCAGATCTTCGGAGAGCAGTCAAAAGAGCCACGTCGCTGCTAACCTCTTTGAGCTTTCTGATCAACTACGGGAAGTCTCATCTCTCTCCTGTCCAACAGTTGGAGTTCATTGGAGCTTTTTATAGACACCACCCAGGCCAAGGCCTTCCTCCCCAAGGGCAGGATGGGCACCATCATACATCTAGCCCTCCAGGTGCTCCACTCCCCCCAGTCCACAGCGAGAACTCTCCTGCGCCTCCTGGGTCACATGGCGGCCACCACCCACGTCATTCCCCTCACGAGGCTGCACATGCGTGTCCTCCAGTGGCATCTCTGCTCCCACTGGTGCCAACACTCGCAACCCTTGACTACGCTGATCCCCATCGAACCCCTCGTGGCCAAGGCTATACGTTGGTGGACCAGCCCACACAACCTGTCGCAAGGCAGAGCCCTACGATTACCTGCGCACCAAGCCACAGTGACCACAGATGCCTCGAACCTGGGCTGGGGTGCGCATTGTGCCGGCGCCCACACTCAAGGCTCTTGGTCGCCTCCAGAAAGAGAGCTACACATCAACGTCCTCGAGCTCAGAGCTGTCCGCCTCGCACTCATGGCCTTCCAGGACCGCCTAAAGGGCAAAGTCGTCCGGATCCTGACAGACAACCAGGTGGCCATGTTCTACATAAAACAAGCAAGGAGGCACGGGCTCAAGACCCCTGTGCAAGGAGGCCCTCCGCACCTGGCGCCTCGCCAGTTCATACCAATGCAGCCTCCACGCATGCTACCTGCCAGGGGAGGAGAACGTCATAGCCGATCGCCTCAGCAGGCAGCTGAACCCACACGAGTGGACTCTCCACGAGGAGGTGTCGCTGTCCCTCTTCACGAAGTGGGGTCTTCCAGATATCGACCTCTTCGCGTCTCAGGAGAACGCCAAATGCCATCTATTTTGCTCCAAGAGACCCGCGCAGCGCAGGGTTGCTGCAGACACCTTCGACGTGGGACCAGTGGCCTCTGGTGTATGCTTTTCCACCCATTACCCTCATCGCACGGACTATCCAACACCTGATCAGGGACAAGGCAGTGGCCATCCTGGTGGTCCCCTACTGGCCCAGGCAAGTCTGGTTTCCATACCTACATCGTCTGGCGCTGGAATTGCCCATTCGCCTCCCCCTGAGGCCAGACTTACTCTCACAGGACAACGGCACCATCCTCCATCCCAACTTGCAGATGCTATCGCTAACGGCTTGGAAGCTGAAAGGCTAGCCCTGGCACCACTAAACCTCTCATCTGAAGTGCGAGTCATCCTGGCAGCCCGACGCCCTTCTACCAGAAAGTCCTACAGCCTCAAGTGGCGTTGGTTCAGCATCTGGTGCGAGACGGAGCGCCTGGACCCCTTCTCTTGTCCGGTCCCATCTCTCCTACAGTACCTCTCTGTCCTCTCCTCGCTTGGCCTAAAGACCCAGTCCGTAAAGGTGCACCTGTCCGTCATAGCGGCTTTTCACCATCGCATCAGGGACACCTCAGTTGCGGCTCTGCCTCTAGTTACCCGCTTTATGAAAGGACTACACAACCTACACACCCCCCCCCCCATCCGTGAACCAGTGCCTCCTTGGGACCTTAACATTGTCCTGGATCAACTCACGGGGTCCCCTTTGAACCGCTGCACCTAGCAGATCTGAAATTCGTCTCCTGGAAAACTCTGTTCCTTATTGCCATAACTTTGGCCAGACGGATCAGCGAACTTCAAGCCCTTGTGGCCTACCCACCGTATACCATTCTCCACCAGGACCGTGCATGTCTACGAATGCATCCTAAATTCGTCCCGAAGGTAGCCACTGCCTTCCACCTCAATCAGGCCATTGAACTGCCCTGCTTCCTACCTTGGCCGCACTCAGACTTGGAGCAACAGCGCCTTCACACCATGGACTGCGTCAGGGTCATTCGGTGCTACTTGGAGCGGACTGCCTCTCTACGCAAGGGCTCCCAGCTCTTTGTCTCGTACGATCCCAACAAACCTGGCCGCCCTGTGTCCAAGCGCACCCTATCCATCTGGATTTCCTCTTGTATCTCCTTATGCCTTTCGCTCGCGGGAGCACCACCCGTTTCAGGAGTCCGAGCTCACCACTTGCAGGCTCTTGCCGCCACCATTGCCAATCTCCGCTCCATCCCCGTCCCTGAGATCTGCAGAGCGGCCACCTGGGCCTCCATCCACACCTTTCAACGCCACTACTGCCTGGATATGACAGAGCATACCTGCTCCGCCTTCGGTCTGGCGGTGCTGTCTGCGGCCACCAAATGACTACCAGCACCTGGGCAAGTCTAGGCCTCAAGGAGCCCGCTATTTATTTATTTATTTATTTAACACTTCTTTTATACCGCGCTATTACAATCAGTGCGGTGTACATTGAACAAGAACATACTACAATGTATACAAGTAACATTGAGTTTTACATTGAACATACTCGTCAGCGCCCATCTTGGTCGCCCGTGACCGTTGTCTCTAATGACTTATTGCACTGTTTTCTCTAATGACTTATTGCACTGTTGTTTGCTGCTCATCAGCGCCCCAGTTGGTTGCTGTCCCTGTTGTCTATTGCACTGTCTTCTTGCACTGTTGACTGTTGTTGACTCCAATGTTATTGCACTCTTGATTGTTCACGGCTAGTTGCCTTGTCACTCATGTTACTTGCACATTGTTGCCATGTTTACTGCCTGCAGTGTTGCACATTAAACCTAACCTGTTGCACTTTAATGCCCCGCCTACCTATTCTTGTCTATTCGGCCCTCTCCCCCCACGCCGCCGTAAGTGCAGCTCAGGAGGCACCACTTGTGGCTGACTCATCCTGCTTGTCCTGGGAGAAAGCTGAGTTACTTACCTGTAACGTGAGTTCTCCAGGGACAGCAGGATAAGTCAGCCACACCTTCCCGCCCTCCTCCCCGGCTAAGGGGGAGTATATAGGGCACGACCTCTTCAATCCGCCACCTAGCTCCTGGCGTGCCTCAGCTAGAGAAATCCTGGCCAGCTAGGGGCGGATCGGGAGGCGGGGCTACTGGTCATGCCCAGAGGGCTAAAGCCTTCTGGGCTACTGAGAGCACTTCCGTCTCGGCTCCATCAGATGACATCACCACTTGTGGCTGACTTATCCTGCTGTCCCTGGAGAACTCACGTTACAGGTAAGTAACTCAGCTTTCCTATACCTACCTAGGAATCTACCAAACTATGTCCAAAGCTTCCTAATCAACGGTTTTGTATATAATTTAAACCCATAGAATCATGTAAATATCCTGATTGTTTAATATTCCTGGATCTGTATATTGTTATAATGCTCAATGTATCCTTGTTGTTCTGTATATAAACCACTATGATTACCAGATAATAGCAGTATAAAACTCACTCAAATAAATAAATAAATGGTGCCTGCTCCCTTGCCTTCCTATGAAGACTAGACAACTTATAAGCTAAACAAGTAAAGGCACTATATGCAGGAAAGGTAAAACTGGAATTAGTCATTCACATGAGAACAAGTAAAGGTAGAGGAGCAGACTGACAAGCAGCTTTAGGACAACATGAGGAACATGGGCATCAGCAGATATAAGGGACTCGAGCAGATACTATATTTGCTGGCCTGTAATGGGAGTTTTCCTTAGACAGCAGAGGGATGTAGACACACTTTGATAGTGTCATTACAGATGGAACCATTGTGCCAGAGCTCTCCCCTAGTTCAGAAGTCTTTTTGAGTTCTCCGAGAACACATGCTGATTCCCACCATGCCCGTCCTTAGAGCTCCAGCACGATAGCGACATCACCAAAGTGCGCCTGCATCCCCCTACACTTGTCTGCACAGAAGCAATGCTGCAGAAGTGGTCAGAACACTTAAGGGACAGTTCAAGCCATGCTATGACCACCTCTGTCCCATTCCGCATAAGCACACCAGTCATCCCCGTTCCTGAAGGCACTTGCATGTTTGATAGGTTGTTTCTGTGCTTGTAGGCCAAGTCAAGAGGCTCCAAAGTGAACATCGGTGTGAAATATGCAGATAAGCAGGAGCGTCGCTTCCACCCACAGAAGCTGAAAGAAGGCCGGAACATCATCGGGCTGCAGGTAGGTCTGCCCTCCCTGTCTAGCTTCAGATGTATCAGAATGTGCTTAGCTCCTAACCCTGTGCTCTTGCATCATATGTCATGAGTCTCAGGCTGCTATCTCCCTCCCCCGTCCAGATTACACTCTCCAGCTGTGGCGTATTCATCTCTCTGAGTGCTGTGTCATCCCCACAGTCTCTCTTCTGTTGTATGTATGTGGGTGGGTCAAAGTGCTACTATCTTCCAGCAGAGGTTCTCATCACTTCTTTGGACAGCATTCATATTGTAGGTGCTGGTATTTCACCAGACATTACCATTTAGCAGCTAGTCATACTTTGTGTTAGGAACACAACCAACTGCTCTGTAATGCAACTAGAAAGTATCCAGCCAAAATGGCTAACTTGTAATTACACGTAGTGCTTAACACTAGTTAAAGGTAGAACAGTGGCAAGAAGATCTCAGAAAAAAACGGGCATTCTATGACCATTTTAGCTTCAGGTCAAAGAAAAATATATAGCCCACCATACATCAATGACCTTCTTTATAGCCACCAGCCACCCTAAAGTTCAATTTGAATTATTTTATACATCTTTTTTATCAAATGTGTGTAGAGAAAAAAGCTTAACTTCAACTTCTGGTCTGTTGCTCCTGACGCTCAACAGCGCGCTAAACAATGCGTTTCTCCATATACGGTTTCCTCAGGGGAATACAGAGGCACCTAAGCACAAGCGATGTTACTCCCCAGGAGCTTGCTTTTTTTGAACTGCTGATACTTTGTGTTAGGACTAGTTCATGGTATTTCTACAGTGAATGGCACAAAATCAGCCTCAGCAGTGGACATGGCAAGATAGGCAGAACATTGACTGCACAGGTTTCACTTCATGACGGTAGAAAAGGAAGCAATGCCTTGATGCTGATGGCCTGTATTTGCTACCTGAAAACCATGCACATTGCCCTCTGCTCTGTCCTGACTCAAGCCTCATGCCTCACTGATGCCTTTGGTCAGGTTGCCCTCTAGTGACGCTGGAAAGAACTGCACATTCCTGGATCAAGAAGTAGGAGGACCTTGCTAGTCCATATTAACGGTACAGTACATGAAAGTAGAAACAAGTTAGTCCAATAAGGTGGTTTCACCTTAATACATTCCTGGACTAGCTTTGGCAGGTTAAAAACACCTTCTTCAGGTCAGGCAGTATGAGCAGTAAATGATGATGATGATGATACCATAATCCATAAATAAATTACTACTACTACTGATGATTGTTTGTATAGCCTACAAGGCGTACACAGTGCTGCACAGAAACACGTAAAAAGACAGTCCCTGCTCCTCAGAGAAGACAGCCAACACAAAAGCTGAAGACAAGGATACATCTAAATCTCAAGAGCTTCTACAACCAGAATCTGCTGGTCATCTCCTCCTTCAACACCAAATGTACTCAGCAGACAAGCACTAGAGTCTTCTCCCTATTTGCCCATCTATTTGGATCTCACTACCTGAAGACATTAGATCAGCTCAATCTCCACAAGATATGAAGAAACTATTAAAACACATCTCTACATGGAACACTTTGGTCCTAATGACATTACCTAACTATATATACCAAAACTACCCCTCACTGTTGATTCATGTATAACCTCCAACTTTAATACCAAGTTTACCTCCCCTTGTTCTATGTAAACAAATCTCTTGAGATTGTATATTGTTGTTAAGTGTAAACCGTCTTGGACCAAAGGCAGTATATGAAAAAAAACCTGTTAAATAAATAAATATTCAAAGCAAAATCAGACTTACCTGCTAATTGTTGTTCCTTAAGGAACTCCAGTCCAGTCCCACACCTCTAGGTAGTGCACCTCCTCCAGCAGCCTGGAGACTGAGCATGTCATCTTTTGAAGTCACCAGTATTAATAGCGCTGGCAACTCCCACCAGCTCCTAGTAACCTATTGACAAAGTAGACTCACAGGAGTAACAAAAAAGCAGTTAAACAGACAAACAAACCCAGGCTAAACTAAAAACAAAACTGATAACCCAGCCCCCTATGAACAAGAGAGAGGCCTACTAGAGGGCTCCCTGGGTCACCGACTAGCTGCCACCAAGAGATAGAACACCCCCAGTCTGCCCCTGAATGCAGAAGCATCTGCAACCCCTCGTTGCCCCAGCTCTACTCATGCCAGAAGCAACTGGACTGAAAACCGGTCAAAATAGCGATACCAGAAACCCAGATAGGATCTGGGACTGGACTGGAATTCCTCAAGGAACAATTAGCAGGTAGGTCTAATTTTGCTTTTCTTATCATCCCTCCAGTACCACACCTCTGGGATGTAACAGAGCAGTAATCTTAACAGGAGGGACCCACCAGATCGGTGTGCAGTACCACTGATCCAAAACAGGCATCCCTTGCAGCCTGGACATCCGGGCGATGCTAAAAGTATGCAGCAAGGACCAGGCAGCGGCCCTGCAGATGTCCACCAGAGGCACCAAACTATACTCTGCCCATGAAACCGCCTGAGCCCTTGTGGAATGGGTGCACAACCCTAAAGACACCCATCGCCTCTGCAAGATATATACTGAAGCGATCGCCTCTCGAATCCATCTAGAAATGTATGCCTTAGCCACTGCTTCGCCCCTGCCTGGACCCCCAAAGAGTATGAACAAGCGATTTGCCTTGCAAAAACTCACCGTCTACTTCCAGTAACGCTTGAGGGCCCTCCTTACATCCAACAAGTGGAGGCCGAGGCCGAGGCTGGCGGCATCATTTCCCAAACTTTCCAGAACTGGCAGGGACACAGGCTGATTCACATGAAATGCTGAAACCACTTCAGGCAGAAAGGAGGGAACTGGCTGCAGAACCACCTTCTCCCGCAAGAAGAAAAGGCATGGCTCCTGGCACAACAAGGCTTGAAGCTCCGAGATCCCGCACGTGGAACAGGTCGCCACCAAGAAAACCATTTTCAGAATTAAGACGTTTAGAGGGACCCGGCTCATAGGGCTCTCTAGCCTGTGCCATCATAAACATATTGAGGTCCCACGGTGGAACCGCTGTCCTACAGGGAGGACATAGATAGGCCATAGCCCTCAGGAAGCACAACACATCTGGATGAAGGTCCCCAGTGGCACCTTCTGGACTTTCCCTCGATAACAGGCAATTGCCGCCAGTTGCACCCACAATGAGCTGGCTGCTAGACCCTTATCAAAACCGTCCTGCAAAAAGGCTAAGGGACGGAGGCCAAGAGAGGCTGTGCCTAGATCTCTTCCGCACCTTCAACAAGGTTGAGATCACAGGTCCCGAGTAACCCTTCTTCCTCAACCATGCCCTTTCAAGGGCCAGGCCGTAAGTGAGAACAGATCCACTTGAGGCATACGTGCTAGCCCCTGCCACAGAAGATCTTTCTCCAGCAGCTGAACCAAGTCAGTGTGTCGCAGGCAGTCCAGGGCGATCAGGATGACCCCCCCCCCCCCCCGGTGAGCCTCGATCCGCTGCACTCCTCAACCTATAAGAGCCCACAGCAGAAAGACATAAGGAAGACCCTCCGTGGGCCATTGCAGGGCTTCTGACATCTTTTCCCTTCTCCTGCTGAAGAAACGGCTCACCTTGGCAAATCTCAAATGTGCCATCAGGTCCATGACAGGCGCTCCCCACTTGCGCACCACCTGCACGAAGAACTCTGAGTGGAGCACCCATTCCCCGGGATCCACGTGTACACAGTTGAAGTGGTCCACCATCACGCTGTCGACTCCCGCAATGTGCGCCGCAAACAGCACCTGGAGGTGAGGCTCTGCCCAACAGTAGCTCTGCCTCCTCCTTGCGAGCCACGCTGCTCGTGCCTCCTTGATGGCTGACGAAGGCCACCGTGGTCGCACTGTCTGAAAGGACTGACTGCTTTCCCTTGCAAGCATGCCTCGAAGGTGCTGAGGGCCCGCAGCTCCGGCCTGTTGATTGACCAACAGGCCTCCTACTCATTCCAGCTCCCCTAAGCAAAGAGTCCCTCACAATGGGCCCCTCAGCCTACCAGACTGGCATCGGTCATCAATGGGATCCACTGAGGCGACTCAAGGGCCATGTCTGCAGCTAAATGTTCCAGACATAGCCACCACTGGAGCGCCTTCCTGACACCCTGTTGGCAGGGGAGTCGCTGGGACAGGGAGTCCGTCTGGTGCAACCAGGGACAGAGCAAGGCCATTTACAATGGGGGCATGTGCGCTCTCGCCCATGGTACCAGCTCCAGAGTCGCTGCCATCATTCCTAATACCTGCAGATATTGCCAATCTGTCTGCTCCGACCAACGCAGAAACTGGCACAGCAACAGGCATAGCTGTCGAGCTCACTGCTCTGCTAGGAAGACTCTTCCCATTTGGGTGTCGAAGCGTGCTCCCAAGTATTTCAGGTCCTGAGATGGAACCAAATGGTTCTTGGCCACATTGACCACTCAGCTGAGACTTTCCAGAAGCTGTACAACCTGTGATGTCGCCCTCCCACTCTCGTCCCTGGGCTTTTCCCGAATCAGCCAATCGTCGAGGTACAGGTGTACCAACACACTCTCCTTGCGGAGTGCCACTGTTACCACCACCATGACCTTGGTGAAGGTGCAAGGAGCCGTTGCCAGTCCAAATGGCAATGCCTGAAACTGGAAGTGTCCCATTGGCACCACAAACCGCAGGAACTGCTGGTGCTCTGGCCTGATGGGGATGTGGAGGTATGCCTCCATGAGATCAAGGGACATCAAAAACTCTCCCTTTCTCAGTCATAATCACGGACCGCAATATTTCCATGTGAAAATGTGGAACCCGTAGACAACAGTTCACCCGCTTGAGGTCCAGGATCGGACGAAAGGAACCGTCCTTTTTGGGAACGACAAAATAGATGGAGTACCGACCGTAGCTCTACTGCTCGTGGGGGACGGGGACCACCGCTCCAAGCTGAAGCAGTCACGACAGGGTGTCTCTCACTGACACTGCCTTGCTTAGAGCTTTGAATGGAGACTGGATGAAGGACTCGCCCAACGGTCAGGCCAACGTGAGGGCACAGCCTTCATGGGAGACCTCCAGGACCCACTATTCGGATGTGATCTGGGCCCAACCAGGGTAAAACTCCTGAAGCCAACCGCCCGCCCCCCCCCCCCCCCAGGCTTCACCACTGCCTGGACTCCCCTCGCTTCATTGGGGTTTCTTAAGTCCCGAAGAGGCAGCAGAGAAACCTCTGCCCGCCCCTCGGAACCCCTGTCCATGGGTGGGGAACTTACCCCTCTGGAAGGAACCAAGGTGGGACATACAAAAACACCAGAAAGCCTAAGTCTGGCCCCAAGATGCCACCGTTTTGCAACTCTGCTTGTCCTCCGGCAGACGTCCCCCTTTTGACTCCCCCAAGTCCTTGACCAACTTGTCCAGGTCCTCACTGAACAGAAGCTTCCCCCTTAAAGGGGAGCTTGCTAAGACGGGACTTGGAGGAGCTGTCTGCTGCTCAATTCCATAGCCAAAGATAGCGATGGGCCGCCACAACTGATGCCATGCTTCTGGTGAGCCCCCGAATGAGATCATAGTGGACATCAGCGAGGTAAGCCACCCCCGATTCCAGTTTAGCTATTTATGGTACCTGCTCCAGCGTGGAGTCCCCCGGCTGCTGTAGCCCCTGCGACCACCGTAGACAAGCTCTCACCACCCAGGCCCTGCAAATGGTGGCCTGCAAGGATAGGGCATTGACATCAAACGCCTGCTTCAACAAGATGTCCAACTTCCTGTCCTGCCCATCCTTCAGAGCCACGCTCCCCTCCACCAGGATGGTCATCTTTTTTGTAACCGCAGCCACTGCCACATCCACCCGCGGAGACCTAAACATCTCATGCTCCTGATCCGGCAGGGGATAGGATGCATCATGGTCCTTACCCCCTTAAGACCCACCTCAGGCAGGTCCCACTTGTCTTGATCATCTGCTTGACCACTCTGTGCACCGGAAAGACCAACTGCGTCTTCTGCACCGCCTGAATAAGGGGATCTTCCAATGACTCATCCTCTGCCGGCAGGCTAATGGGCAAATTGAGGGCTCTAAGAGTTCTGCGATTACGGTGGGCAATTCCTTTCCCCGAAAGACCCAGACAATCCTAGCCTGGTCTTCCATTTCCAGGATCTCCTTCTCTTCGAGCTAGTCACCCTCCAAGTCCAGCTCCATCTCCACGTCATCCGCCTCTGGTCCTTTGGACAAGGGGGACTGTCCTGGCCACTCCTCCGAGGACTGGGGCCCTCTTGACCGGCCCCGCACTAGGGTCCTCCCCCTTCACTGCAGAGACTCGCTTCACCACGGCCCCCACTGCCGAGGGATCCTCCGCCGATCCCTGCTGATGCAAGCAAAAGGCCTGATGCAATAAGAGCACAAACTCTGGGGAAACCCTCACCCCTCACTCCCAGCCTCTGAGATGTAGAGGGACCCTAAACCGCCAAAGCTGTTCCCCCTCGGAGAGGGAGGGGGCTCCAGAGGGGCCTGAACTTCTTGTACTGGCGAGGACGCGGTCTCCCGAGCCTTGTCCTGCAGCACCTGCTCCATGTCGGTAGCCTCTGCAACACAGCCACGGTACATGCCCGGGTCTGACACAGTCCCTCACCGGGTTCCGCAGACCAGGCACTGGCACAAGACTGCTGCCCTCTGGCTCCAAAGTGCCCAGGCCCTCTAGGAGACCACGAGTTGCGGGGGAAGACACCAAGGCCCCAGTAAGGGAAATAGGGCTGCAAGTCTCACAATTCCCCCTATGTATCCCCTTCAAATACTCTTTCTTTTCTTTTTGGATTCAAAACTAAAGAACAATAGAAAAAAGGAGAAAGAAAACAGAACTAGCAGCGCTCCTCAAGTGGCTGGCCGGGCTCTACTAACTGCCCTGAGAAAGCACGGGAAGAAAACATTAGCACTGTTTCCCATGCTGCTGCCATTGCCACTGAAACCACGAGGTGCCAGGCCTTTTTCCACAGCTAGGATGCCCGTGCCGAGTCCTGCTTTGCCGAAGAAATTCCCCCGTCTGGAAGCAGCACTGGAAAGCGAAAGAGAAACTCTGCAACTGCACCAGACTGTCTCCTGAACCACCACAGACCACACCCCTCACGTTCAGCCTACACGTGGATTCAGCACGAAGGGAGGAGAAGCAGGAACCATTCACTTTCAGGCAGCTTCAGCAGCAATGGCGGCTCCTCACCTGCTCAAGGGATCGGGGAGCTGCTGGCAGACACCCCAACACTGCTCCAGACTACCAAAAATAAGGGGGGAGGGGCAGGGGAGATCCTCCTCTGCAATGCCACCAAAATCTCCCAATCCTGGGCCTGTTTTCCTATGTTTTGGGTTTTTTTTTAAAACTCCACACCTTAACTTTAACAAAACTAAAGAAAATAAGCCAAAGGGAGAAACCAACCAAAAAAAAAAAAAAAAAGGCCCATCTATCCTAGCTCCTTATTTGCTCCTACAGTGAGCCAAACACCCTAGCTCACTACTTCATCTAGCTACTTGGAGACTGAGCATACTGGGAAGCTGGTGGGAGGTGCCAGCGGTATTAGTACTGGTGACTTCAAAAGATGACATGCTCAGGCTCCAGGCTGCTGGAGGAGGTGCACTACCGAGAGGTGTGGGACTGGACTGGAGGGACAATAAGGAATGAATAAATAAATTTAGGCAAATGGTAAAGAAACACATAGGAGACTAGGCAGACCAGGATCCAAAAACGGCTGTGAAGAGGTGAGAATTGTCAGCCTGGATTTGAACAGGGCCCAAAATGAAGCCTGACGTACAGACTCAGATAGTTTATTCCAGACATGAGGAGCAGCAAGGAGAAAGGATCAAAGACTGGAATTGGCAGTGGGAAGAGAAGGGCAGACACATGTGCACAATATCTGGCCAATCTACTACATCTGCACATCCCCCACACCCTGTGCCCTCTGCTCCATTCGCAATAACTGTCTGTCTGTCTCTCCCCTCCCCAGCTCGTGCACATCTGGAAAATACATGCCACTCTACCTTCTTCTTTCAGTCCAGCACTTTAGAATTCCCTGTCACCTACCTTCCGAGCAGATCAATCCTTCCCCCGGTTTAAGGTGATGCTGAAGACTCACTTCTTCGGCATCGCCTTTGACCTCCCTCCTACCTAGGTTCATATTGCATAGCCCGTCCCTTCTCTCCTCCTATCTTCTGTCTTTCCTGGGTGCCCTGTCCTCTTCTCTGTCCTATCTTGTTTTGGCATACTTTTCTCTCGTTTCAGTAGCAGTTATTTGTTCTGTACACTGCCCTGATGTTTCGGCCTGGGCAGTCAATCAAATGTGAAAATAAAGATAAAGCGGCAATCCATCAGAAAAGCAGCATTCCCAAGGAAGGATGCAGGGAGAGACAAGAGGAAAGGTAGTGAGAAACACCAGAATGAGTGCACTTATAGGTTTGTAGGAGAAGTTTGAACTGGATTCGGAAGCGGATAAGAAGCCAATGAAGCAACTTGAGAAGAGAGGTTATGAAGATATCGAGGCTGGCGGAAGATTAGCCGTGCAGCTGAGTTTTCAACAGATTGAAGGGAGAGAGATGATTCAGAAAGAGACCAGCAAGGAGAAGGTTGCAATAGTCTAGACAGAAGTGACTAAAAAGTGGATAAGTACTGATGTTATAGGGAAAGAACAACAGGTTTTAGCTATCAGTTGGATGTGTGTGGAGGAGTCAAAGACAACCCCAAAGTTGCGAGCCGAGGAAACAGCAGTAGAGCATTATACACAGTGATTGAGAAAGGGGAGGGGGGAGGTGGATTTAGGGGGGGAAAATAAGAAGCTTGGTTTTAGCCATGTTCAATTTCAAACAACAGTGAGACATCCAGGCAGCAATGTCAGATAGGCAGGCAGAGATCCGGGCCTGGATTGCTGGAGATTTCAGGTGTAGAGAGGTAGATCTGAGAGTCATTAGTGTAAAGATGATAGTGAAAACCATGGGAGGAGATGAGTGCACCAAGACACTGGGTCTAAAGAGAGAGAAAAGGAGTGGACCCAAGACAGATCCTTGGGATACATCAACTAAAAGAAGGATAGCAGTAGAGGAGAATCCACCAGAACAAACACTGAAAGTGTGATGGGAGGGATAAGAAGAGAACGAGGATACAACAGAACCCTTAAAACCAAGCGAGGACAAGATATCGAGGAGAAGGTGGTGGTCAACCATGTCAAAAGCAGCAGAAAAGTCAAGAAGGATGAGGATCAAGTACAAGCTCTTGGATTTTGCCAGGAACAGATTGCTGGAGACTTTGGCAAGAGCCATTTCAGTAGAATGTAAAAGACAAAAGCCAGATTGCAGTGGATCCAGAAGAGCTTGAGAGCAAATCAAGGCAATGGCAGTGAACCACACATTCAAGCAGTTTAGAAACGAAGGGGAGGAGGGAGATGGGTCAATTAGAAGGACAGATAGGGCCCGATATTCTTCTGGGCAGGCTATGCGTCGCTGCAGCACATAGCCCTGCCTGCCAACTCTTAACCTTAGATATTCAATGCTAGGGTTTATGCAGCCCTGGCATTGAATATCTGGGGATCACCGCACATGCCGGAGGCTGCATTAGATAACCGGACAGCAGCGATATTACATGCTGCCCAGTTAGCGCCTGTGCCAAACGATAGGCAAGGCAGCATGCAATATCATTGCTGCCTCTGCTCCACTCCTGATACGCCCCAATGCTCGCTGGATAGCGTCTGGGCACACAGGGGGGTTAGAAGGGGATATTTAACAGCACTAATCGTGTAAGTGCCATTGAATATCCAGTTTTAAGGCTTTTACGTGGTTTACAGACCAGTAAACCGTGTAAATGCTTTTCGAATATTAGGCCCGTGGTGTCTAGTGAGGGTTTCTTGAGGAAAGGTGTGATAACAGCTGCCGTGGAGAGCAAAAGGTTGAGGATATAAGAGATGGAAGGGATAACACCTAAGGAAACAGAGCTTAGGAAATGGCTGGAATAGAATCAGAGGGACAGGTAGTGAATTTGCAGGAGGAAAGATGATGAGTTGTTGCCTCCTCAGATTTAACAGTTTTTCTATACCGCTTTATCCTACGGTCAAAGGGGTTTACATCAAACAGAACATTGTAACAAGGTAGTGAACGTGGAGAAAACTTAGTATAGGGGGTGTAAGGGATGGGGGGGGGGGGGGGCAGTGACAGAGATAGGTGTGCAGTATTGTTATGTCCTGTATGCTGTAAATATGAGTCTTTAGGCCCTTTCTGAATGATAGTAGGCCCTTTGCAGCTTGTGCAGGATTGAGTTCCAGAAGAATGGTGCATATAGAAGGCTCGCTTGGATGTAGTGATATTGAATCTGGTGAAGAGTGCTGACGTGTGTAGAGTGTTTTGGGATCCAGTTTGCCTTGTACAGTTGTCCTTAGTTTCATAGATTAGTGTTTGAAGGTGGGTTGATGGTAGACTGTTGAAGACTTCGAAGACTGCAAGGATGGCTTTAAATCTTGTGTGTTCAATGATGGGCAGCCAGAGTAGCTGTTTGAGCAGAGGAGTTGTGTGTTCTGTGGTGCGTGCATTGTGTAGGATGTGTGCTGCTATGTTGAAGGCTAGTTGTAGAGGGTGGATTGTCTTCAGTAGTCCTTGGAAGATATCTTAGAAAAGGAAGAAAGGGTGGCAGAGGTTGAGGGGAAGAGTTGGAGGTGAAGAGGGGATAGAGCTGACTTCACAGGGAACTGGAGTGTAATCTTGTGGACTGTCTCATAGAAATAGTTGGCCAAACATTTGTGCAGAAAAGGAAGGGGGGGGGCAGATGTAGAGGAACCTTGAGGAGAGAGTTGAGAATTGTAAAGAGACGGCGAGGGTCAGAGGCAAGAGTTAGTCTGGTGGACATAACAGCCTTGTTTGGCAAGTGCAATGGCTGACAGGAAAGAAGCAAGCATGAATTTGCAGTGCAGACAGTCTGCAAGGGTGCAGGATTTGAGCCAAATGCGCTCAGCTGAGTGGGCACAGGAATGTAGATAGTGGGTCGTTTTAGGCAGCTGGGGCTAGGGAATCCGAAAAGCATTCTACTGACTGTCTTGGGGAGTGACTGGAGAGCATTTCGCAGGACCAGAACACAGCATCGATGATTTTATTTTAAGAGTGCTAAAAGAGAGATTCAAATCAATCCAAAGACTTAATAAAGATATGGGCTATCACATTATAAACGTCCAATATTTACACAGCCTGGTCACCCTCTAATCACCCATCCATCACTCCCACTTCTCCCCTGAGAATGTCAATGAAATGCTTGGTAGTCCACTTATATATTACAGTATTGTCTTCTGTTGCTCATATTGTTCTAATCTTCAAAATCTAACCCCAAAATCTATAAAGTTAGTCCAATAAAAGGGTTATCACCTTATTTTCCTTCACACTTCTAACTACTCACAGGAAACTGCGTGGGGGACAGGGAGAGAAACCTATACCACTGCTGTCTCTGTGGTGGTGGTGGTAGTAATGGTAATGTGTGTGTGTGTGAGACTTGCAGACTGGTCAGAGACACTTATTTTGTGATTTTTCCAGATGGGTACCAACAAGTTTGCCAGTCAGAAAGGAATGACATCATATGGAACTCGCAGGCATCTGTATGATCCTAAGCTAGGAACCGACCAGCCTCTGGATCAGTCTACTATCAGCCTACAGATGGGCACCAACAAGGGGGCCTCCCAGGTGAGAAGCAGCAAAACACAAAGATCACGGCCAAGCTTCAAATAGAACATCTTTATTTAATAAGGTCCACAGACATCATGCATGTTCTTATTACGTATAGCTATGGCCAGAAGACTCAATTTAACCATCAGGCAAGCAAGCTTCCTAATTTCCCCCTTCCCTGAAGTCAGTCTTGTCCCTTTTTTCATTCACATCATACGTATGTGACTTGTTTTTGGACTTTAACTTTTTAACCCTACTTTCACACAATTGTTTTAATGAAGATGGCAAGTTTAAATGTACACAATTCCATTGTATGCTCACCTAAAGTTAAGGCGCGCTTATGAACGAGTTTTCCTTTCACATCCCTAAAGATCTAGGCGCTTGCAAACCTGTTATTCGTATATAAGAAGGCCACGCAGCAGGTCCCAGATGATACTGGGATGATGCTTGTAAGTCCCAACACTGGCTCTCTCCCCTTGAGCCTGTTTATTTCATTTAGACGTCAATGAATACAGTAGTTTCAACACTAAAGTGAATGAAAAATACTATGGCTGTAAATAGAGCTCTAATATATATACACACACACACAAACCCTGGCAGATCACAGCCTCCAACAGATCCCTAAAGTGAGGGGAGGCGTAGGGAAACTGGCTTCCTCCCCAGTTTGCAGTGCTTGGTCAACGCTAGGTTTTCTGGGACAGGCTGATGGAAATCTGAAGCACAATTCTTATGGTGTAATGGGAACAAGAGACTTGGCTCAGCCTTTTCTCAGTGAGAAGCCCATGGATCAGAGGAAGGTTCACTCATGAGACTATTTTCTTGCTCTCTCTCTGCAGTCAGGGATGACAGCGCCTGGCACCAAGCGGCAAATCTTCGAGCAGAAGCTGGGCATGGAGCACTGTGACACACAGAACATCTCACTGCAGATGGGCAGTAACAAGGGAGCCTCCCAGCAGGGCATGACTGTGTATGGGCTGCCTCGGCAGGTCTATGATGCCAAGTACTGCCTAGTACCCAACTACCCGCTCATGGGTGATGAAGACGACCAATATGACCACAGTCCACACAATTACTATAACTCCGAGTAACCAGCCCCATCCCTCCCAACCCTGCAGACTGCGCAGCACGGCCTTAAAGTGAGACCTACAACAATGAACAAAAAGGTGACCCCCAAAATGAAAAACAATCACCACCACCACCAAAGGATTAAAACCAGTCTTAGATGGTCTTCCAATGAAGAATCCACTGAACTAATTCAATCATCCCTCCCAGCAAATAATTATGCATAGAGACTAGGGTTGTATCTTTTATAAGGTCAGCCTAGAGTATGGCTCTTTATGATTGTGCTGGACATACAGTTCATGACAAATTGTACTTTATTTTTTCAGAGAAAAAGGAAAGACAAGTTAATATAGAAAAAAAGCAGGAATATAAAAGTAGGTAATGGGAAAAAGAGAACCATCCATGCCTTTTAGCATTTCAAGACATTGTAGTAGGTCCACCTCCTCCAAGTCTGGCAGAGGGGGGGGGAGGTATATGAGGCTCCAGGAGGCAGACTGAATTGCAGAAGAAACAAAATCAAGAGGGAGGGAGGGAGGAAGGAAGCCATCCTTCACACGTACCTCTAGCATTTGAGGGGCCTCAAACATTCCCTACGTATGCATGTCGGCTCTGCCTCACCTTACTAACACGTGGAAGCAGCATGCTAGAACCAAAAAAGGGAAGAGAAGCAGCAGCAGAACTACGGATGATCCCACTGTTCGGCCAATTAAAGCAGTTCATTAGCTGTAATGAAGGGGCAGTATTAGCAGAGTGTCAGGCTCCTTGGAACCCTCCTTGGGTTTAAAAGGCAAGCCGTCTTTTTCACTTACTGGCATAACAGGCTAGCTTGCCCGAGAGGGAGTGTGCCACTACCATCTCCCTCGCATCCTCTTCAGCTACAGACTGACTTCCACATGCTACTCTGCCTCCTCATCCCAGCAGAAATCGTACTACTGAGAAGTCACTACAGTGACTGAAGAATCCCTGCAAAATAGGTTTTGGGGAATGGGGGCACACAAAGTTAGTTTTAGTTTTCTTTTTTAAATAATGTAAGCACGCTGCATGCTAGCAAACAAAAGCAGCCCACATTCACATTAATTATTAAAGATAGGGTGTTACGTTAAGACAGCTTTTCATGTTTTGCTTTACACAGCACATTGCCACTGACACAATAAAAAGAAAAGAAACGTATTCTAAATATACACATATTTCTAGTATTATTTAAGAATTTATTTCTAATATAGCTGACCTGCTCCCAACCCTGTCTTTGGCAATACTGTAGCAAAGATTTGCCATGGAAGACAAGAGCACTGTGATTGCTAAAGCATACTGCCTGGCCACCCAGCTCCAACAGGGCACATGTACTCTACCTCCAGCTAACTGTTGCAAGCTGGGCTTCTGTATAGCCAGTAACGGGCCCCAGCTCCGGCATGCATCCTTATGTACGGCAAAGAGCCCATCGAGTCTGAGTGGCCATCACAGATGGAACGAGACACTTGAGATGAGTACCTTCCACTATGCAGAATCGCCAGTGAAGAGATAGTCACACGTGGCTGAAAGGGAAAAAAGCGCTATCCCTTTGCTATGTTAACAGAGCCATCATGGGCTGAATACATCAAACCCAACAGCTTTCAATCCAAACCAACATCAAAATGACTAAACCTAGCCTGTTTTCTTCATAAACAGCAAGGTCAATTAGGCTGAAAGAAGACCAGATTCTCGTCAGGTGTGTGAGCCTGCAGGTGTTTTTCAGCTGCAAAACATGACCAGTCTCCAAGTCATAGCTTTCATTAGGGCACCAAAAGGCTTCTGAGATATGGCTGGGAATGTTGATGATGGTGCCTGTTAGCGCCTCAGATTGTTATCTGCAGTTAACAGGTGAATGCGCCCTCTTCATTCTCCCACTTCAGTGTAATTCTGAGAAGGGAGGAACAGTTCTGTCTCGACTTTCTTGCTGTCCTCACTAGATTCTGACCCAGAGAACCTGCCAAAAGAGGCCAGAAACGCTGTCTAGCTTCTTGCCGTTTTCCCAGCAATAACACTACCCAAAGAATGGTGAAGTATCAGGTCAGTGCAACCATCTGGCCCAAAGAGGAAGGTTTTGTTGACTTTTTTCCCTCCAGAATGGCTCACCATCAATTTTGCCCCACACTAAAAAAATACACTGAAAAAAAATAAATAAATAAATAAAAATATCAAAAGTCACATTAAAATATAAAGAAAAATAAGAGACAGACATTAGAATTATTTGATGGCATCGTATCTGGTAACATGGATGCAACATTACAAGCCCACTCACTTCAACCTCCTATTTCAAAGTAAAGGAAACCACCACCATAGGGAGCAAAGCCTTCTTTGTAAAGTTCCAGAGTTGGAGAAAACATCGGAACAGGAAACATTCACCTCCAATTCATTTTTCCCCTTGAGCTGAAAAATGGAGGCTATTTGGATTTTGTTCTGGGACATTCCATCTCTGTCCCATGGAGACTTAGTTTTGTGCAAAGTTTACACGTTTGCAAGTCCGAGACAGAGAGGCCGCAGTAACTTCACCACATAAAACGTCTAAGTGCTCTTATCAGAAGGGCACAGCACAGGGGACCAGAGTACACCATTTCCACAAAGGCAAACCTGATGGATTAGTAAAGTGTAGGACTAAGGATTATTGATGGTATGAAGAAAGTGAAACGTTTCCAAGATACGAGAAACTGGTCGACACTGGAATTGTTTAATATTGAAGAATGAGCCCCTCCCCTCAACAATAAAGCATGAGCATGCCAAGGAGTTTTCCTAGTCTTTCTACCGTCTCACAGGAGGTATGACAGCTGTGGCTCTGTGTGGGCACGTGGCATTACATTGTAGTATTAGGAAACCAGGAAAGGCAGTACACTCACACTTTTACAAATAGATGAGACACACGCTTTCTCCTCTATTTTATTAAAGGAAAATGTTTTGCCATTGAAAAAGAAAATACAGCTTCAACCCCATATCCTCTCTTGTACAGCACTGTTTACACAAAGGACAACCAAAAGGGATTCAGAGGAATTCAGCTCATGTTTTCCACTTCCAATGGCTAGTCTGGGAGAACCAGATTTGAGGGGGGGGGGGGAGGTGTCAGGCAAGGAAGACAGGGCAGGTCTACTCTCAGCCAAATAATACATAGTGAAAGCACTGCAATGACTACTACTCCTACTGGAATTCTGCAAACAAAATTCAAACTTTTGTATCAAAAGGTATGCAAAATTTGGCATGTTTTGTTTCAAAAACAAAAGCATATTGTTTTGAATATTTTTTTCTGTATTGTATTTTAAATTAAGTATCACAGAAAAGTTCAAAAATGTGAAAATTTTGTGCAAAATTCCAGCAGGAGTAAATGACTCATCTGGACAGAATTGTATGGAGGCTCCACTCCAGCACATTTAAAAACCATGTTAATCCCCGTCTGGTTTGTCTCTGCACCTAAGGACACATGTCCTATTCTTAACTTAGCTCTACACAATGTCTATTGGGTTCTGACCAGTATGCTGTTGATAGACAAATGCTGGCTTCGCTGAACCATGCCGAGTTCCCCCCTCTCCACCCCAGCACTAGCCCTAATGGAATAAAACCTCAGCCACGCGACAGTGGCTAGTGGTTCACGATCTTTTGTTTCTAAGTGAAATTATTGTCTGACACATTAATGAGTTCAAGCATCCTATAGAGAAAGATGTTCTCTGGCTGTTTTAGTCCCCTGGTACCTCCTCCTTCATAATTAACATGGAGTCAGCCTCAGTCAATCAGAGCATGGTCTTTCTGACATTAGTTCTGCGGCACAACAGCTACAGAGCAAAATTACAAAATAAAACCTGGAGATACAAGTTCCAATCCAGCTGCTACCATAGTCTCTGATTTTCTACAAGATGCAAACTCCCCATCCGCAGTCTAACAAGCATCATTACTAGCAGCTATTACAGATAGTGGCTCCTTTTCATAGTAAGGAAACTGACATGTCACAGAGGCTAAAGATCCCCTGCACTAGCAGAAACACCTAAGACCTTACAGAAAATAAGCAGAATGGACTTATGCTCCCTCCCGTGAGACAAGGGCCAGACAAACATTGAATTACAGCAATATAAATTGACAGTGAACTACAGAACTGAAAAATAAGACATACTTCTGAAGTATGGGGTTGCTCCCAGCTTATAACGACCACTGACAAAAATAAAACTAAAGGCTAAGAAATGTTTTGAAATGCATATAAGAGGGTGGAAGCCTCTGGTTATTGGTTGGCAGCCTCACAAGCGTCTATCCAGTCACTGTATACATCCACGGCTTCCGAAAGGTCTGCCAGGGCAAGGGTCAAGGAAGAAGCCTATTAAAAGGCGCTGCTTTAGAACCTCGAGAAAGGCCAGAAGTAGCACCTAAATGCAAAGAATTGAAATACTGAAAAAGGCAAATGCACCTCCCTCTTACTTTGCTATTCCAGTACTGAAACCCCCTCACAAACACACACAGCGCGCTCACTCCTGCCCTGCTATTCCAATACGCAGACCCCACACAATTGTCAAAGCACCTCAGTCCCATGCTACAGCACCTCCCGACAGTCCAGGATTGAGACATTCGCACACACACTTCACGCCTGTCCTGTTGCATTCCTTGTGATTCCAGCACACGGCAGTTAACTTTCAAAAGGATACAAGTTATAGGAGTCTGGAATTCTTCCAGACACACAGTACATGATATCACCCCTGTATTTCGAGCCCGATCCCTGAAAAGTAAGAGGAAAGCATACAATGTCATTACAAAATAATGCAGTAAAATATTAAGCGATACCAAAATTTGATACTTCAAAACTGCAACCATGCCCAGAATTTTCCCATGATAGAGCCCAAAATGTAGCAAAGAACCCAGAAACACAAAAACCAAAGGCTGACCCATAAAGTCTTATAAGAAGACCTGGAAAGGCCACAAGGAGTGCCCAAACTTAGTTCAGAAGGACACCCATCCTCGTACTCACATTTTCACATCACAAGACTTCTCATGGTTACAGAAAGGACAGGTGAACTGGGTCTCTAGAGTTCCTGTCATCTTCTTCTTGGGAGGGGGCTTACGTTTTGACTTCCTACGGCCCATTTTGATCTGCGCAGCCCTTTAAAACAAGATAGATACACCAAGAGTGACATCTTAAATGTTCTGCATGACTTCTCACTTCCACGTTTTGCTACATAGCAACACAGCACCAGATAAAAAAGAATGAAATGTGCCCTCTAGTCTGCCCATCAAGGTGTTTAGGGTTGAAACAGACACTCCATGCAAGTTATCCCCCACCCCAAATGTCCTCTTGCAATGCAATGTGTGCCTTCAAGTCAATGCGGACTCCTGGGGACCCAGCAGCTCCTGTGTTTTATTGGCAGCGTGACCGGAAGTAGATTAGAAGCACAAAAAAAGTCATTGAACTTTTTTGAGCAGATTGCTTGCTGTGACATTAAGGGATACTCTAGGTTTATCCCATGTCTTCTTGAAGTACACCACTTTTTTTAGCTCCATCACCTCCACAATCCAGCCATCCACTGCTCATATGTCGCTAATAAGTCTACCTCCTTACAGTATCAAACAATGTCCCCGCCTTTGCACTGGAAAAGGTTCATTTCTTGTACATTAATAGCTTTCAGGTATTTAAATGCTGTATCAACTCCCCTATCCCTCCTCTGCTCTAGGGCACATGTATCTTGTATTACTTCTGGTGCAGATACCACACAATTTTGGTTGATTTATTTACGAGCATTTAATATACCGCCATTCAAACAGTAGTAGACTTCATGACTGTTTACAATCTATTATTATAAACAGAAAACATCCAGAACATACTAATAATCACAGAGAATAAGAGGCAAAGGGAAAAACGCATAGCACAATATAAACCTTCAAGACAATGGTGAACTTAGACCTTACCTGCAAATTTTCTTCCTGTAGTCCCTCCAGTCCAGTTCAGACAAGTGGGTTATGCTCATCTACCAGCGGGTGGAGACTGAGCAACACTTTCTTAGTACAGTATAAATAGCCTGTATCCACTGAACTGAGCCAGTACTGGACACTCACTAAACAGAAACCATAGGCTAGGGTCCCAACCCCAACACGACACGACACTAGTCCCCAAAAGGAAAAAGCCAAGGATCACCCCAACCTGCAGGAGCCTTGTGCCTTACGCCTCTGCACTCATCACAGAGGCTGCCATGCCAAACCCAAGAAGTGGCCAAACAGACAGAAAAACACCAAAAAAGGGGAACACTAGGACTTCTCTCAAAGGAAAGAGGCTCCGCATAGTTATTTGTTGGTTTGGGGGTTTTTTAAAGAGGAAAATTACACCAACACATACACACTTCTTCGGGCAGAAGTCTGCCATCACGTGCATACCAGAAAACAGTGTCATCTCAACAGAAAAAGCATGCCATGGTCCCGTAAAAAACACTGCAACGAGGGAGGGTCCTGGACTGGAGGGACTACAGGAAAGAAAATTAGCAGGTAAGGTCTAATTTCACCTTCTAAGGCATCCCTCCAGTTCAGTCCAGACAAGTGGGATGTAGCAGAGCAGTACGAACCATGGGTGGTTACGGAGGCCCCGTCTGCAGCACCGCCATCCCAAAATGTGCATACTGTTGGGCCTGAAAATCCAGGTGGTAATGCCGCACAAAGGAATGCAGAAAGAACCAAACGGCCACCTGACAGATATCAAGGGGAGGAATCTCCCCAGTTCCACCCAGGACGAGGCCCTCGCCCTGTGGGCTCATAGGCCTGCCGGCACCTATCTGTCCTTCAGCAGATAGACCGATGTGATCCCTTCATAGATTCAATAAGTGAGAGAGGCCTTAGAGGCCGCTTTTCATTTCTGTGGTCTGCTGAAGAGCATAAACAACCTCTCCAAGCGCCGAAAAGCCCAAGTCACAGCCAGGTAACACATTAGGTCCCTGCAAATGTTCAGCTTGCACAGGAGAGAGAATTCTGGAGAGTCCCACTGCCTCACAAATGAGGGCAGAGTGACTGCTTGATTGAAGTGCAAGTCTGAAACCACCTTAAGCAAGAAAGAGGGGACCATCCGTAGGACCACCTTTTCTTTATAGAAAACCAGGAAGTGTTCTCTGCAGGACAGCGCCTGAAGCTCCGAAATGCATTGGGCAGAACAAATGGCCACGAGAAGACTACCTTCAGGGTCAAATCTTTGAGCAATGCCCCCCTAAAGTGGTTCGAAGGGTGGACTTCTGAGATCAGACAAGACCAGACTGAAGTCCCAGGCTGGGATCAGCAGCCTGCTTGGGGACAACAGGTGCTTAACGTCCCACAAGAACCAGACCACATCCAAATGGGAGGCTAGGGACACATCCTGTACCTGGCCCCGGTAACAAGTCAATACCACCACCTGGTCCCACAGTAAGCCCAGCACCAGACCCTTGTCCAAGCCAGCTTGGAGGAACCCCGAAATAACGGACACGGGTGCCCCAAAGGAACAGATTTCACAGTCCGCACACCAGGCCTTGAAGAGTCTCCAAACTTTCACGTAGGTCAGGGAAGTGGAATGCCGCCATGCCTGCAAAAAAAGGTTGCAATAACCAGCTCTGAATAACTGTGGTGCTTCAACCATGCCCTCTGAAGACCCAGGCTGTAAGAAAGAACTGATCGACCATCAGCATGCACATGGGACTCTGAGTCAGAAGCTCCAGTACCTGTGGCGGATAAAGATCTGCGTACCAAGGTCATTAGGACCAGTCGGGTACTATCAGCAGCACGTGGCCCCAATGTGCACTGTATCACCCGCTTGATTAGGGCCCAGAGTGGAAACAAGTACAGCAACCCTCCACCCCCCTCTGGGATCATGGCTGCAAGAGAGCATTGAGACCTTTGGCCATGGGGGACTTCCAGCGACTAAAGAACTGCAGCATCTTGTCATTCTCCAGCTGCGCCATCACGTCCATCATCTACAGCTCCCAGTGCTCCATCAGGGAGTGGAACACCGCCTCCGAAGGGGACCATTCCCCCAGATCAATGGTGTGGTAGTTCAAAAATTGCCTGCACATTCACAACCCCGGCTACATGCACCACCGACAGGGCCGTGAGATACACCTCCACCCACTGAAGGAGCGGGATTTGCCTCTGCAGACACTTGGGAGCTCCAAGTGCCCCTCTGATGATTGATGTAAGCCACTGTGGTGACACTGTGACAGAAGCTGCACCGCCTTGTGGCATACCAGTGGGAGAAAGGCCTCCAGCGCCAGGTGCAGACTGCTCGCTTCTCCGAGAAGTTGAAGGACCACAACCATTCCTCGGCCAACCACCAACCTTGATCAAGACAGTGTTCACCCCAGCCATAGAGACTCACATCCATGGTGACTACCACCCAGTTCAGGGTCTCCAGGGGCATATCTGCCCCTAGATTCACCAGGACCAGCCATCAATGCAAGCTGGTCCAGATGGCTCTGGGCAAGAGAAGACACACCTCCATGGACTGGTCCAGTGGAGACCAAGAGCCCAAAAGGTGTGCCTGGAGTGCCCGCATGTGAAGACTGGCCCATTGAACCAGCTCCAGGGAGGCCGTCATGAAACCCAACACCTGCAGATAGTCCTATTCCCAGGCTTGAGAACGCACAGTCCGGCAAACCTGAACTTGGGCCTGTAGCTTCGCCACATGACCATCTGGGAAAACATCATGCCACGGCTCATGTTGAAGTGGGCCATCAGATATTCCAAGGACTGCAAGGGCCGCAGCTGGGTCTTGTGAAGGTTCACCACCCAGCCGAGTTCCTGCAGGCAGCAAACCACTGTCTCCATCGAGCGCTTGCTCTCCTCGCGAGTTTTTCCATGGATCAACCAATCGTCCAGGTACAGATGGACGAGCATTCCCTGCTTGCGGAGATGGGCTGCCACAACCACCAGGACCTTGGTGAAGACCCGTGGTGCCGTGGCGAGGCCAAAGGGCAACACCTGAAACTGGAAGTGCCCCCTGTGCACCACAAAGCACAGGAAATGTTGATGTTCCAAGCGCACCGGAATGTGCAGGTAAGCCTCAGTGAGGTTCAGAGGTAAGAAATTTGCCTTAGCACACCGCCACAGTCACAGACCGTAAGATCTCCAAGCAAAAATGCAGTACCCGGAAGGACCTGTTGACCCCTTTAAGATCTGTAATGGGGTACCAAGACCCCTCCTTCTTTGGGACAATAATGTAGAGCATACTAGCCCAAGCCTCAATCAGACTGCAGGACCAGGCCCACTGCTTCGAGCTGCAAAAGGTGCTCGAGCATCTCCTCGACTGTGCGCACCTTCTAGGCCAATCTGCAAGGGAAGAACATGAAGAGATCGGACAGAAGCCGGGCGAACTCAAGGGTGTATGATCTCTGAGACTCAGGCATCTGAGGTAATCTGAGTCCAGGCGGGGAAGAAGCACCGCAGGTGATCACCCACTTGCTGCACCCCTACCAGGGCCCCCAAACCTTCATTGGGGAGTTTTGGTTGTGACCAGGGCAGCAGGGGCACCCCCTCCAAAAGATGAGCCCTGCTACAAGAATGAGGCCCTCAGAGCTCCCTCCCCGAAAAGGCTGGCACCCCCAAAGGTTGCCACCGCGACCCTGGATTGGGCTGCCTCTACCCACTTTGGGCTTATCCTCTGGCAAACAGGGAACCTCGGACTCACCCAAGGTCTTCACCAACTTTTACAGATCCTCCCCGAAGAGCAGTCTGCCCACAAAGGGGAGCTTAGTGAGCTTCATCTTAGAAGCCATGTCCACCAACCAATTATGCAGCCACAGCAGGCAGCAAGCCGCCACCACCATAGCCATAGCCTTGGTGGACACCCTCAATATGTCATAGAGCATATCTGCCAGGTATGCAGTCCTGAACTCCAGATGGGCATCTGCTGACCGATTGGCTGCCTCCTGTGGCCCCTGCAACCCAATGGAGACAAGCGTGGGCCACATAAGCCCCACAGATAGTGCCCTGGAGACCCAGGGCCGATACTTCGAAGGCTTGCTTGAGCAACGCCTCCATGCTCCGGTCCTTGAGAGCCGTGACCCCCCCCCCTCCACTGGGATGTGGTCTTCCACATGACCACCGCCACCACAGCATCAACCTTGGGAAAAGCCAAGCCATACTACAGCCCACCCGAAGTCCCATATCTGGAGTGCTCCACTCCTCATGGCCCGCAGGGCCCTGTGGACTGGGAAGGACTGAGGAGGCCGGCGAATGCCCCCCATAAGGGGATCATCTGAGTCTGTATTCACTGGCCCAGGCTCTGCGATCAGCAGGGCCGCAAGCAATTCAGTAATTAAGGCTGGAAGCTCATCCCTGTAAAAAATCCAGACGGCTGAGGGATCCTCCACTCCAGGAAGCTCTTCCTTCTGGAACTGGTCCAGGAGTCCCGCAAGGCCCTTCGAGAAGGTCCTGCTGCTCCAGGGAGGCAAAGCAGCCTGTCCCATGCACCTCATCCCAGTGCCCCTGTCAGGGATGTGTGGGCAGCACAAGCATCCCTTGTCACACTCCAAAGGGGACAGAGAGGACACCTCCGCAGTACCCTGCTTCATCAGGAAAGCCCGATGAAGCAGGAGTAGAAACTCAGAAGAGAAAGGGAAGGGATTTCCCCAACTACTCCAGTGTTAACAGCCCTGCTGGTAATCTCCCCCCCCCCCCACGAAAATCACAGGATTTCTGCAGCAATGGAGGCCCCAAATACTCCTCTGAAGGCAAAAGTGCACTCTCCAAGATGGTGGTGGTTCCTGCCAAAACTGCGGGACTGCCACCTTTGCCCACAGCCTCCCTGTGGTCAGAAACATCCCTGCCTCCTCCTCGGACCCATTCCCAGCTGCCACAAAGTCCTCTGCTGCCATTTCTCCTGTTTTCCGGCAGCCACTGCACAGTCCAATCTCAAACAGCTGTGCCTGGCAGCTGCTGTACAAAGCACACCAGCCCCAATCCATGCGGCTGTGGTATGCTCTGACTATTTCCCCAAAAAAGGCACAACCCCCCCTCCCACAAGAACCACCCTCCAGGGCCCACAGAACTTACCCGGGATGCCCCCTCCATAGGAACCACTGAGTGCCGGATCCCTGACAAAGTGTGCCTGCCTCAGTGCTCCTCTTTCTTTTTTTCAAATCAACTTTTGTGAGTGGAGGAGTGGTCTAGTGGTTGGGGCAAGGTACTTCAGGCCAGAAGGTCGGGGGTTCAAATCCCACTAGAGGACAGCAACCTTGGGCCGGAAGGACTGGGGTTTCTAGTCCCACAGGTGCTCCTTGTGGTCTTGGGCAAGACACGTAACCCTCCATAGCCCATGTTCCCTGTAAAATAGTTATCTCCAAGTTCAATGCCCTGTTCAATGTAATTTCAGTTTGTTCAATGTAAACCGCACTGATGCAGAATAGCGCGGTATATAAGAGAATGTAAATAAAAAAAAAATAAATAAATAAAAAATAAACTTTAAATGCTGCAGAGCAGCAGAGGACAAGGCAGACAACAAAATGCTACCTCCGGCCCCCTCCCAAAGGTTGGGGAGGGGGAAAGGAGGGAGCCAAGCAGAGGGGTCTACTGGGGGAAAGACCTCGAGGTTCTGCACCCCTGGCCCAACTAGGCCTCAAGCAAGGCTCCACAGTCTAACACAGGCTATGCACATAACCTGCTAAATACTGGCTCAGTTCAGTGGGTACAGGATATTTATACTGTACTGAGAAAGTGTTACTCAGTCTCCACCTGCTGGTTGGCGTGCATAACCCACTTGTCTGGACTGGGGGGATGCCCTGGAAACTAAACTTAGAAAGAAAAAAAAAATCTGAACACATAAGGGGAGGAAATAATCTCATAAAATCATAATTAGCAAATCAGAAAAAAAAACACCAAAACATTAAAATAAGACCAAACAGTTCCGAAAGTTCATTCCAAAAAATGCACGTATGATCTTTTTGAACTGATAGGGAGGTCCAGAGAATAGGGGCTCGATAAGCAAAAGCAGCCTCCCTAGTCCAAACCAATCTAATTTTACGGACAGAGAGAACCACTAAAAGATACATCTGAGATGATTCAACTGTCTGGATGGAGAGGATGAGAAAAGGATAAAGATATTGAGGAAGCCCAGAATAAAAAGGAGCAGTGCACTAGTTTTACGACTTTGAATCTGATTCTGCCTAAGATGAGTAACCGGTTTCACTCAATTAATTATGGGGTGATGTGGAAGATACCTCTATGAGGAAAGGCTTAAAAAGGTTAGGACTCTTTAGGTTGGAAAACAGCTTTTACTACATCCTCCAGTGACGAATTCCAGAGTTTGGTTACATGTTGTGAAAAAATATTTTCTCCTGTTAGTGTTAAATGGGTTACATTGTAGTTTCATCGCATATCCCCTAGTCTTCCTACTTTATGAAGAGTAAACAACTGATGTATGTTTACCTGTTCTACTCCACTCATTATTTTATAGATTTCTATTATATCACCCCTCAGCCATCTTTTAGTGTAGCTGGGTTTAAGTTCCTGAAGGAAGTGTCCATATACCATTATTAAAGTGGACTGGGTAAATCCACTGCTTACCCTGGAATAAGCAGCAGGAATATGTCTACCTTTTGGGAACCTGCCAGGTACTTGTGACCTGCATTTGGCCACTACTAGAAACAGGATACTGGACTTGATGGACCTTTGGTCTGACCTAGTATGGCAAATTTTATGTTGCTGATCAGCTTGACAATTGTTTTGTATTAACTGGAGTTGTTTGATGGAAAACTGGGGAAGACCAATCAAAGGTGAGTTACAATGGACTCTAATCTTTTTAGAATGAGTGCGTAAACCAGAGTCTTAAGGGCCTTAATATCACGATAAACATCTATTAGACCCTACAATCTTAGCGAGAAGAAACTCCTTTTTAGCAATGAAGATATATAATTGTCTAAGATTATTTCTAGTGAAGTGATAGAGGGGCCCCTTTTATTAAGCACCACTAACCAATTAATGTGTGGTTTAGCAGTGAACACTAACAAGTAGGTGCTAAAATGTTTGTTAGCTGGCAATCCACGAGGTGTGGACATAGAGAACACATTGTGGTTACCAGGAGCATCATTAGCAATGTGACAACTAGCACGGGTGCAACTAACAATAGCTCTATATGCCTGGTTAGCTGCACTGCGCTTCAGCATGCACATTCGTGTGTTAACTGGTCATGCCCCTGTTGGTTACCAAGGAGACTAGGCACTTGCTGTGTGTTAAAAATGCATGTTAAGTGCACATCCTTTATGATGAGTGTGATGTACCTGCAGGACTACTGCTTTGAGAAATCCAGAGGGCTGATGACTTTTTAGGATTCAAAATTAAACGTGGATTGTGAATCCATTCTGCTGGTTTTTCTAACTGGAGGAAAATGGAGGAGATAAATGCGGTGGCCCAAAAATCACGTGTTATAATAACTTGGATATCGTCTGCGTACATATAGGTACTGAATGAGGGTAGCAAGAGGAGCTATGCAAAGGTTAGAGAGGGTGGGAAATAAAATGAACCCTTGTAGCACAGAAAATGATATTCTACTGAAGCTAACTGAGAAGGAACGCCAGGATTAGTTGGAGTGGAACCAATCTAGGATGATTTTGTTAACCCCTGCTTCATTCAGCCTAAAAAAGAACAGTTGGTGATGCACCAAATCAAAGGCAGTGGTCATGTCTAACTGCAGGATCAGGACAGCCTTGCCCTCATCCATGTGGGATAAGATTTCGTTTTGCATCGTTAAACAGGAGTGTCTCAGTGCTAAGGAGCGTTCTAAACCCTGACTATCTGGGATGTATGGACTTGTTGAATTCCAAAAAGGAAAGAAGCTGCTGATAAACCATTTTCTCAAATGATTTTTTGCCAAAAAAAGGAAGACCGGAAAATGGAAATTACACTTACCTGGTAATTGTTCTTCCTGGAGGTACCAGAGTTTAGTCCTCCACCTCTGGGTTGTGCACCTCCTCCTGCAGCTTGGAGAATGGGCATGTCACAAAAATGTGACATCACTGGATGTAGTCTGCGGGCCTCTCCCATCATCCCCAGTGAACTATTCACAAAGCACACTTAAAGGAGCAACAAATAAGTAGCTAATAAAAAACATTTTAAAATGAACATATAACAAGTACTATATACAAAAGAATTTTTTCGTCTCGGAAGTTAGGCTTTACACCTTGTGCCCCTTCCTTCTGCCTCAGCCAGAACGATAGACGAGAAAGAACAAGAAGAGGCAGATAATCATAGAAACACATATGCAAATGCAATGTGTGCCTTTGAGTCAATCCTGACTCCTGGCGACCCAGAAGCTCCTGGGTTACCTACCGGTAATCTCACCCTTTTCCCCGGCTGAACCTCCACTGCTAACCATTACTAACCCGGGTGGGAATGAGGACTAAACTGTAGTACCTCCAGGAAGAACAATTACCAGGTAAGTGTAATTTCCATTTCCTTAATCGGTCCTCCAGTTTAGTCCTCCACCTCTGGGATGTAACAGAGCAGTACTTATTGGGAGGGACCTTTCCAGCCGGCTCTCAACACCGCCACCCCAAATACAGCATCCTTTGCTGCCAAGACATCCAGGCGGTAGTGTTTACTGAAAGTGTGAAGAGACGATCAAGTGGTCGCCTTACAAATTTCCACAGGCGACACCAAACTGTGTTCCACCCATGAAGCCGCTTGCGCTCTGGTAGAATGAGCTCGTAATCCAGCTGGCACCGGTCGCCCTGACAAGAGATATGCCAAAGCAATCGACTCTCTAATCCACCAAGAAATGGACGCTTTTGTCGCTGCCTCCCCTTTACAGGATCCACCGAACAGAATGAACAGACGGTCGGATTTGCGAAAAACCTCTCAGACCTTCAAATACTGCCGCAACACTCGCTTTAAATCCAAGCGGCGTAACCCCCGGTCCGCTGTATTATCCTCTAACAAACCCAGCACCGTAAGAGAAACCATCTGATTTAAATGAAACGGAGAAACTACCTTGGGCAAAAAGGAGGGAATGGGCCGAAGCACTACCTTTTCCTTAGGAAAAAGACAGAAAGGGCTCTCAGAAATTTGCCTCGCTGAGCAGATGGCCACCAAAAACACTGTCTTTAACGTTAAATCTTTTATGGACGCCTGTTTTAAGGGCTCAAAAGGCTCCTTACTCAAAGCCCCTAAAACCAAGTTGAGATCCCACGGAGACACCACAACTCTATGAGAGGGACGGAGCCTGGTTACTACTTTGAGAAAACGCAACACATCTGCATGTGCACCAAGCGCTATTCCCTGCACCTTGCCTCTATAGCAAGCCAGTGCAGCTAACTGGACCCTCAAGGAGCTGGCCGCCAGGCCCTTTTCAAAGTCGTCCTGCAGAAAGCTTAAAACCACTGGAATAGACGCTGTCACCGCGCGCACTTGTCTCCTGGAACACCAATCCTCAAATATACGCCATATGCGAACATAGGTCAGGGATGTGGACGTCTTCCGTGCCTTAAGTAAAGTCGCAATGACTGCCCCCGAGTAACCTCTTTTCTTTAACCACGCCCTTTCAATGGCCAGACCGTAAGCGAGAACCAATCCACTTGGGGCATCCGCAGTGGCCCTTAAAGTAATAGACCCTCTGACGTCGGTAATCTCTGCGGCTCTCCGTCGAGAAGGCGGATGAGATTGGCGTACCACGGACATCTTGGCCAGTCCAGAGCCACAAGCAACACTCTCCCTGGGTGAGTCTTGATACGCTGCACCACCCGACCTATGAGCACCCACGGAAGGAATACGCAGAGAAGGCCCGACACCGGCCACCGTTGCAGTAGTGCGTCAATCCCCTCCGACATCCTTTCTCGCCATCTGCTGAAGAACCGACTGGCCTTTGCCGAGTGAAAGGTCGCCATGAGATCCATAATCGGCGGCCCCCACCTGCTCACCACCTGTGCAAACACCTCCCATTCTCCGGCATCCACCTGAACTCTGCTGAGAAAATCCGCCGTCACATTGTCCTTTCCTGCAATGCGCGCCGCCGAAATCGCCGGCAGTCGATGTTCGACCAAAGCGAACAGTGCCTCCACTTTCTCTTCCATGGCTGTACTTCCTGCACCGCCTTGCCGATTGATGTAGGCCACCATTGCGGAATTGTCCGATAGAACTTGTACCGCCCGACCCCGCACTGTTGCCTCGAATGTCTGCAAGGCTAACACCACCGCTTGTAGCTCCAGTCTGTTGATTGACCAAGTGCTCTCCTGAGCTGACCACAGACCTTGCGCAAAGGGCTCCCCGCAATGTGCTCCCCATCCTGCAAAGCTGGCATCTGTCAACAATGGTAGCCACTCTGGCTGCTCCAGAGGCATCCCGGCCTTCAAAGATTCTGGAATTAGCCACCACCTCAACGCTCGCCTGACCCTGAGAGGACAGGGCAGACATCTGCTCAGCAGATTGGACTGATGAGACCAATGGCGAAGTAACGATCGCAGTAACGACCACATATGAAAGCGGGCCCACGGTACCACTTCCAAGGTCGCAGCCATCGTACCCGACGATAACTCCAGGCCGAAAGTGCCGGAGTGGCTCTGAACTGGCGAACCACTTGTCGCAAGGCTTGGACTCGACGATCCGGCAGAAACACAGCTCCTCTCTGAGTGTCAAATCGCATCCCGAGGTACTCGAGGCTCTGGGACAGAATCAGATGACTTTTGTTCATATTGACTACCCAGCCGAGCTTCTCTAAGAATTTCACCACCTTGTTCGTAACTTGTAGGCTCTCGGCCTTGGACTTTGCTCGAATTAACCAATCGTCAAGATAGGGATGAACCAGAATTCCTTCCTTTCGTAACGCCGCTGCTACCACCACCATTATCTTGGTGAACGTCCGCGGCGCCATTGCCAGACCGAAAGGCAACGCCTGGAACTGAGTGTCCCCACGGCAGTGCAAAGCGCAGGAACTTTTGATGACCTGCTCTGATAGGAATGTGTAAATACACCTCCGTGAGGTCAAGGGATGTCAAGTACTCTCCTTGGTGCACCGCCACAATGACGGACCGCAGCGTTTCCATCCTGAAATGTGGTACTCTGAGACACCGGTTCACTCCTTTTAGGTCCTATATTGAACGAAGAGACCCGTCCTTCTTTGGTACCACGAAATAAATTGAGTATCGACCCCTGCTGTAATCTTCTTTGGGCACTGGGACGACCACTCCTAAGTGCAACAGCCGATTCAGTGTGCAGCGGACTGCCTGGGCTTTCTGCTGCCCTTTGCAGGGAGACTGCACAAATGAATCCCGAACTGGCCTTGCAAACTCCAGCGCATAGCCCTCCCGGATCATCTCCAACACCCACTGGTCAGACATTATTTGGACCCAGGCAGGAAGAAAGTTCCGAAGTCGCCCGCCTATTGGAAGACTTCCTGCCGAGGCCCCCCTCACTTCATTGCGGTTTCCAATTGGTTGCTGAGGCCGCCGTTGCAAAACCTCTACCTGCTCCTCGAAACCCCCAAACCCCCTGGGCCTGAGAAACAAATCTTCCTCTTTGGAATCCGCCCAAGCGAGAAGTCTGAAACCTCCGAAAATCTCTAAAGGAACCCTGAAAAGTCGATGCGGACTTCCCCTGTTTAGGCTTATCCGCTGGCAGTCGGCCTTTAGACTCCCCTAACTCTTTACCAACTTGTCGAGATACTCCCCGAACGATAACCTTCCTTTGAAAGGGAGTTTACTGAGACGTGCTTTAGAAGAGCCGCCCGCCGCCCAATTCTGCAACCACAGGGATCTATGGGCAGCTACGAGCGATACCATGCTATTAGCCAGGGCCCTGATCAAGTCATAATGTACATCTGACAAATAAGCCGACCTCAAATCCAGGCGATCAAGCTCTCGTAGACTTTCTTGCTCCAGCTGAGTAGACTGCCGTAAATTCTGTGACCATCGAAGACAAGCTCTTGCCACCCATGCCCCACAAATGGAAGCTTGTAATGACACCGCGTTGGCTTCAAAGGATTGTTTCAACAACTCATCCAACTTTCTATCCTGTGCATCCTTCAAGGCTGAGCTACCTTCCACAGGAATAGAGGTTTTCTTGGTCACCGCTGCATCAATCCTCGGAGACCGAAACCTCTCTTTGTCCTTATCTGCTAAGGGATACAATCTATTTCATAATCCTAACTCCTCTGAGCCCTGCTTCCGGCTGGTCCCACTCATCCTGTATCATTCTGTCTTCCACTTTGTGAACGGGAAACACAACCTACGTTTGTCTCACTGCCTGAATAATTGGGTCTTCCCCATTATCGTCCTCCACAGGCTGTTCCGTGGCAAGTTTAAGCGTCTGAAGAGATTCCATGATAAGCGCTGTCAACTCATCCTTCCGGAACATCCGAATAATTTTCGCCTGATCCTCTGGTTCGGGAATCTCCCCTTCTTCCAACTCCTCATCTCAGCCTTCCAGGTTGACCTCATTTTCCTCCGACTCCTGCCCCTCCAACTCAGACAGACATCGAAGGCTCCTGAGTCCTGGCTTGTTTTGGCAGTCCCGAGGAACTGGTACTCACATCAGCTGGTCCTGGCTGTTGCGGCGCCACAGACAGTGACAAAGACTCCGGCACTTTCCCTTGCTGTCTTAAACAGAATGCCTGATGCATAATTAATACAAAGTCAGGGCAGAAATCCCCAGGCTGCGGTCTCAAAGTCGGCAGAACCCCCGAAGGGCCAGCAAGCGACTCGAGACTGGCCCCTGGCAAAGTGGTCAGCAGAACCTCTGAATCCAATGCAGCCAAGGTCCTCTGAAGGTCCTGTCCTACCTTAACCTCCATCTGCTGCTCCATGCTGGTAGAAAATTGTGTGCAGCCCCGGCAAATCCCAGAGTCTGCGATAGCACCTCTACGGGTACCGCAAACTACACATTAAGGCCTCGACGCCATCGCCTACCTGTTTTGTTTTAAATTAATTAAATTTGTGACCTTTTCTGATTTTTTTTTTTAGGCAAACCAACCATAGGATTGGCCCTAACCTGTACCACAAATGAAGTGCTTCTGCCACCTGAACCATCAAGCCAACTTGATCTGCCTGAGCAATAGCCCCCCCAGGCAATCCAGTTTGCACGAAGATCCACCAAATTAAACTAAAAAATAAATGAAATTAAAGAGGCACTAAATACACCGGTAAAAAGAAACTGCATCAAACAATGCGAATTGATCACGCCGCGCGATTCAGCAGCCTGCCATGCCGAAATCACGCTTATAAAATGGCCGCCGCTGCCTGCTTGAGGGACAAAAAAAGGCACCAAAATCGCAGATTCCCGTTGAGCTTGTCTGCGATCGTCTTCCCGCTCCCAGACAAGCTCCTTTGCCCATACTCACAGCCTCTGCTCACACAAAGTCCTGCGATCCATGCTCCCGTCAACTCGGTACTGCAGCCCGCGCGGTCCCACTCAGCTGCAAAGCGAGCGGAGAGCCGCCGGACAAGGACTCTGGCAGAAAGAACAGCGAGCCTGCAGGATTGCGGCAACTCTGAACTGCTGAAACCTACACTGTCAGTCTGCTACTGTCGAGCTCTCCCCCGTACTGAACAGGGGGAAGAGATCTGAGCCGGGAGTGAGCTGCACAGAGAAGAAAGAATGACCAGCCAAGCAGGACCAGGCACAAGAAACCGCTGCACTTTTTTTTTTTTAAGATAGACACCAAAACAGAAAAATATTTAAAATTAGGGAAAAGTAATTTTAAAAAAATAGTCAAACACTACTCTAAATGCTCCTTATCTGTTCTCAAGTGAGCCCAGCACCTAGGCTCACTACGTCCTCCTGATGCATGGAGACTGGACACTGGGGATGATGGGAGAAGCCAGCAGACTACATCCAGTGAAGTCACATTTTTGTGACATGCCCAGTCTCCAAGCTGCACAACCCAGAGGTGGAGGACTAAACTGGAGGACCGATAAGGAATGAGTCTATCATTGGCTAATCAGAGAGGTCAGCTTTTTTGATATTTTAAGAGATACTGAATCAAGGAAATATAGCTCAGATTAAGACTGATGTCAACCAGATCCAACAAGCAATTGGCAAAAAATATTAATAGTTATGACCACTGTTCCCTCTAAGCTGTGCGCGTGTGTGCGCGCACACACCTTGCCGAGTGAGCGCACATACTTTACAACAGAGCGCACAAAAATTAACAGCTCTGATTCTGATAGAAAACACAGACATCTTAAAATTTAAAAGTTATGATTGTAATTACTAGAAATTTCCCGCTTCATTTAGTAATCGTCTATTTTCATTTAATTTGATTAAAATCAATGTGGTGTACATACTGTATTCTGACGTGTAGTCAAATTTTAAAGTATATAACTCCGAGTGTCGTTATGTGGCACACAAAAATTTAACCTTCCTTCAAAAGCTGCACACAGTTGATATTTTATGCGCACACAGCCTACAGAAAATTAGAGGGAACACTGCTTATGACGACAGATAAAGACCAGTGTGGTCCATCTAGTCTGCCCAGTAAGGTGGCTAGAGTGACTGTAACTGCAGCTCCGGGCAGGTCACCCCCCCCCCCTATTAAAAAAGATATTTAAATTTGATTCATATTCTCTAAGACAAATATGGTAACTGGATACAGGGCCGGTCCCAGAGTTGGCTTAAAGTGTTGATACCCTAGACAAACCTTAAGCCTTACCTATTCCTGGTTGTCAAAATCTATTGTTTAGCTTTGAAAGGCTCTCTCTTTGCCACCCCTGAAAAGATCCCACCCTATGCAATTGCCTAGTTTACCTAATGGTTGGGCAGGCCTGATTGAATATAAATTGGCAAAAGAGCCTTAAAAAGGTAGTCTTTGAGAATTAGGATAGGTGTGGGATTCCATATTAAAAGGAATTAAAGTATCAGGTTGAGTTTGAATTTTCGTTACCAGAAAGCTACCGACTTGATTTAATAGCCCGAGAATCTTGTCTATGACTTTTCATTGGCACAAGTTCCTATAAAACCCAAAATAATCGTTGTGGGAAAAATTTTTGCAAATGAATTTGCTCAGTAAATATTTTCTTTTGGTTTCTTTACTAAGGATTCTATATTGTGTTTGGAGGGCCCTACCGTTTCTAAGAGCAGCTGGGCTTTTTTCCTTCCTCCAGATTGTTTCTGTCTTATAAAGACAACTTTTTAATTTTTAAGTTATTATTAAACTTATGGTGTCTCTCAATGGGGGACAATTCTTTTAATCATTTCTGGGGCAAGATGATCAAGAGACATTTTGAAGAAACTGTTCCAGGTATCAGTTTTTTGATCTAACGAGAATTGAGAGCATGCCTCTAAGTGGTGTGGAAGAGTTGCCTAGTGGTTAGGGCAGAAGCCTGGGACCAGCCAGGCCGCAAGATTTAAATCCCACTGATATTCTTTGTGGTCTTGGGGAAATCATTTAATCCTTCTATTGCCTCGGGTACAAACTTAGATTGTGAGACCTCTGGGGACAGGGAAATATTTACCGTATCCGATTATAACTCGCCTTGAGCTACCACTGGAAAGGTGTGAGCTAAATACTAATACATAAGAAGTGAAGCACTTTCCAGCCCATTTATATTCCTACTGAGATATGGACTCCAAAACTGAACACAGTATTTCAAGCGAGGTTTGTCAATGACCTATATAGGGGTGTTATCACTCCTCCTTTCTGCTGATTATGCCCCTCTGGTTTTGGCCACTCAACACAGTTTCTTCTATCAGACAAGAGGTCTCATTCCTTGTCCATCAGCTTCTGTTCCCCAGGCATCTTTAAAGACTTTTGCAGTCCAAATACATCACCCTACATTTCTTTGCATTAAAGCGTAAATGACACACATTCAACCAGCTTTATTTTTGTAGATCACATCTCATTTAGTCTGCTCCCTCTGAGGTGTCTACTCTGAAGATCTTCCTACCATCCACAGAAAGATGTATTTTATTTATTAGGGTTTTTTATGCCGCTTTATCCAGTGGTCAAAGCAGTTTACATTGTAACATAACAGTATACATTATAACAGGCTAATCAACTTGGAGTACTCCTCTAACATAAGGTGCTTTGTGTATCATACATGTGGGAGTAATAACCAGGGGATATGTCAGAAGAGGGAGATCAACTTGGAGGATTCTTAACAGAGGGGGAAAGGGAGGAGGAGATGACTGAAGATACTTTTGCTTTGAATCCTTCCACCAGTATTGCTTAGAGGAAAGGGAAGTGGATTTAGCTCATGCCTTCCTAAGAGTTGCATTCAGGTAAAGAAGGTATTTTCCTGTCCTCCAGAAAGTTTACCTGAAGCAACAGAAAGTTAGGCAACTTGCCCAGGGTCACAAAGGGCTGCAGTGGGATTCAAATCAGCTTTCCCTGGTTCTTAGCCCACTGCTCTAACCATTAGAAAGATCAGAAAAGAGGAAGACAAAATGGGGATTTTTCCCCATATATCTGTTATCATCCAATAATATATTACCAGAGACTCTTACTGCTTAAGAGGCAGAACCCATTTTCTTACAGGATAAAGAGTAATGAGCAGCCTCCCCTTTATAAGACAGTCCCTCTTCTCTCTCTTATAAGAAGGTAGCCGAGCTCTGCTAGTCGTCTATAAGATTGTTTTTGGGCAGCTTTTCCTGTTGGACGGTTCTCTTCTGCTACACTACACACCACCATCTGTGCTCAAAGTCCTTAACGCGGTTCAGGGACAGTGCAACATCTTTTTGGTTGAAGGGACCAAACAAAACAATCTCCAGTCCTGCTGTCAAGCTCTTTAGTTTTTGAGACCGTGTTCTGCAAAGTATTGGCAGGGCCCACCCCATTTCGCAGCTGAGGATGCTTTTCAGCTTAAAGACCAAGACCCCTCACCCCCAAACATCTCCTCTAATCCTTTGGGAAAAACAGCAACCATAGCAACAAAAATATGCAAAATGCTGCCACTGGGAAAAAAATTAGACTTGACAATAGACAATCCAGGCCACAACCAGACCCTAGAAAACGTCCTCTTTAGTGAAGTAAAATTAGAGAGTAAGGAGAGGACAATACCTATTGCTACTATTCCTTTGTACGCTATAGATAAGCAGTGTGATTACCATAGATTATTTTTTTTTTATGCCCTCAAGTCAGTACTGACTCCTGGCGAACCAAGTGCCTCTGGGCTTTCTTGGCAATGTATCACTGGAAGTAGATTGCCAGGCCTTTTCTTCCAAGGCAATGGAGGGTAAAGTGACTTGCCTAAGGTCACATGGCATGCCAGTGGGAATTGAACCCTTCATCTTCTGGGTAATAGGCAGTCGCTCTAACCACTAAGCTACTCCTCCACTTTAATAGTAACTAGATAAAAGGAGAAACAAAAAATGAAAATACTATGAGAAAACACATTTGTTTAGCTCATGCCTTTCCAGGGGGAAATAAATAAAATCTTCATAAAAACATAAGATATGCCATACTGGGACAGAACAAGATCCATCAAGCCCAGTATCCTGTTTCCAACAGTGACCAATCTAGGTCATACGTACCTAGCAGTTTCCCCAAAAGACACAGGTTCCACAATTTATTTATTTATTTACATTCTCTTATATACCGCGCTATTCTGCATCAGTGCGGTTTACATTGAACAAACTGAAATTACATTGAACAGGGTATTATAACTTGGAGATAACTATTTTACAAGGAACATGGGCTATGGAGGGTTAAGTGGCTTGCCCAAGACCACAAGGAGCACCTGTGGGACTAGAAACCCCAGTCCTTCCGGCCCAAGGTTGCTGTCCTCTAGTGGGATTTGAACCCCCGACCTTCCGGCCTGAAGTACCTTGTCCCAACCACTAGGCCACTCCTCCACTCCAATACAATGCTTGTATTGTGGCAGGAAGGGGGATTTCCCAGGTCCTCTTTAATAATGGTTTATGTACTTTTCCTCCAGGAACTTGTCCAAACCTTTTTAAACCCAGCTACACTTAACAGCCTTTACTACATCCTTGGGTAACGAATTCCAGAGTTTATGCATTGAGTGAAAAAATATTTGTTCTTATTAGTCTTAAATAGGTTACACTGTAGCTTCATTGCATGTCCCCCTAGTTTTTCTAAATTTTGATGGTGCAAACAACCGATCTACATTTACCCGTTCCACTCCATTCATTAATTTATAGACCTCTATCATATCTCCCCTCAGCCATCTCTTTTTCCAGGTTGAAGAGCCCTAACCTCTTTAGCCTCTCCTCATAGGCCTTTGACACTGTTCCTCACAGGCAACTTATAAACAGAGCACCCTAGGGATGGACCCTAAAGTTACTGCTTGGGTTAGAAATTGGTTGGGTGGGAGGCGACAAAGAGTACAGGTAAATGGCGCTCACTCTGAGGAGAAGGATGTTACCAGTGGTGTGCCCCAGGGATCTGTCCTTGGTCCGATTCTTTTTAACATCTTTGTTAGTGATATAGTGGAAGGGCTGTCGGGTAAGGTTTGCCTCTTTGGGGATGACACCAAAATCTGCAATAGACACAGAGGAAGGTGTAGATAATATGGAGGGATCTAGCTAAGCTTGAAGAAAGGTCTAGAATCTGGCAGCTGGGATTTAATGTTAAAAAATAAGGTCATGCATTTGGGCTGCAACAATCCAAGGGAGCAATATAGTATGGGGGTGAAGTACTTTTGTCCACTAAAGAGCGGGACCTAGGCGTGGTTGTGTCTGATGATTTTAAAGTAGCTAAACAGACAGAAAAGGCGACAGCAAAAGCTAGGATGCTTGGGTGCATACGGAGAGGAATGGCTAGCAGAAAAAGGGAGGTGATAATGCCTCTGTATAAGTCTTTGGTGCGACCTCATTTGGAGTATAGTGTGCAATTCTGGAGACCGCACCTTCAAAAGGATGTGAACAGGATGGAGTCGGTGCAGAGGGTGGCTGCTAAAATGATTAGTGGTCTTCATTATAAAGCACATGAGGACAAACTTAAGGATCTTAATATGTACAGCATAGAGGAAAAGCGGGATAGAGGTGATATGATTGAGATGTTTAAATACCTCTGTGGCATAAATGTTCAGGGAGAGAGCCTCTTTCAATTGAAAGCAAGTTCTGCTATGAGGGGACATGGGATGAGGGTGAAGGGAGATAGATTCAGGAGTGATATGCGGAAATATTTCTTTACGGAAAGAGTAGTGGATCCGTGGAATAGTCTCCCAGTGGAGGTGGTAGAGATGAGGACAGTAACTGAATTGAAAAAAGCATGGGACCAACACAGAGGATCTCTAAAGGTAAAAAGGGGACTGTTGTAGTAGTTGATATGGAAGGAAAGACTAGATAGGCCATGTGGTCTTTTTCTGTCATCATGTTTCTATGTAGCCTTCCATCCCCTTTACCATTTTGGTGGCTCTTCTCTGAACCTCTTCTAATAACGCTATATCCTTTTTAAGATACAGTGACTAGAATTGCACACAATATTCAAGGTGCGGTCTCACCATGGAACGATACAGAGGCATTATGATATCCTTTGTTTTATTTTCCTTATGATACCTAGCATTCTATTTGCTTTCTTGGCCGCCGCTGCATCTGGGTGAAGGGGTTCAACGTGCTATCCACGGTGACACCTAAATCTTCTTCCTGGGTCTTGGTACCTAATATGGAATTTTGAATAGTGTAACCATAGTTTGGGTTGTTAAATTTCATCTGCCATTTCCAATTTATCAAGGTCCTGCTTGCAATTTTGTTTAAGTTTTAACAAATTAGAAAATAAAGCACGGCAAAGCCTGCAAAGGTGAACAGAATGCCAGTTCCAAGATTTCCCGCTCCCTCCCGCCCCGCCGGAAACCACAACAGCGGCAACATCGCCATCTGGAAAGGCGACGGGGCAAAAGCGCACGTGACCTCGCCACAGAGCCTCCTAGTGACAGGAGGGGGGGCGTCGCCCTGTGACATCACGGAAGCTCGCGCTTGGCGGCTCTGACGTAAAAGATGCAACAGAAACAAGGCGGAAGGCCGAGGGGGAGCGACGCTGCTAACACTCTGTCATCCTCCAACGTATTCATTAGTATTGCACTATTATTATCGTAGCTCTTGCCACGAATGAGGCCTTCTGCCCCCTCCCCCCGAGTACCTGCTCTCACGCTGTCTCTTCGCCACACACTAACACAGACTCGCCTCCGCCAGCATCCCCGATGGCGGCGGCCACTTTCTTCCCGCCTTGCCGCGCCACGCTCCGGAAGTAGAGAGCCGATTGGCTGAGGCAAGGACTATGGGGCGGGAGGACCGCGGCTACTGGTGGGCGACGGATGTTCGTCACCGAGGCACGGCTCCTCCTCCTCCTCCATTCTCGCGCAAAGGTGGCGGTTAAAAATGGAAAAAAAAAACCAAAACGAAAAAAAAAAGTATGGAGGAAGGGAAAAGGAGTTCTTGAACGTTGATTGTCTCCTCTGCGAATCGCGATTGGTTGGCGGGGATGTCAGGCAGTGGAAGGGGTGGTGCCGGCAACTAGAAGCTAGGTTGTGCGGTGGTTGTGTCAGGGGCAGGGGTTGGGTAGGTCTGTGGTGAGGGAGGAAGGACAGACACACTTGTCAGATATATAAGCTCTGTGATTCTTGGCGCTCATGTATGTCCCCAGCATTATGTCTGTTCTTCACCCACGTTGTGGGGTGTTTAATAGTCCTTGTGCTGCTGGGTGATAGGATGGCTCAGGGGGTCCCTCAGCTTTTTTGCTCCTTTCAGCTTTACTAGAAAATAACTTTTGGGACATTTTCTTTTCAAATCCTAGGGAGAGGTTGTCTGAAATAAAAATAATTCTTGTAAGGGGTCAGTAGTGGGCATGGAGGTCGGTGTCCAGACCCCGTTTGGGGGAATTGCAAGAAGACCTGAAACCAGAGAAGGAGGCAAAGTTAGAGACTTGCAGGAAGGCCTCAGGCTGAGGAGCAGAGTCACAGTAGGGGCCAGGACCCAGGCAGGGGGACTTGGATTTAGCTCATCACCATCCCCTGTCCCCAGAGAGCTTACGATCTGTAACTGAGGCAATGGAGGGGTTGGGAAGGGCCGGCAATGAGATTTGCAACAACTGGCATTGGCTATGAGTAGGGGCAGCCCTGCACCATTGGTTATAAAGGATGTCGTTTTGGGCATCGTTATCTGGGTACCCTCGTAATAATTACGGCTGATGTCCGGCCTGGCTCCCTGGCCTGCCAGGTCATCGTTCCATAGAAGCAGTTTGAGGTCCCTCTATGGCTTGCATAGGAAAATTATACCCAGCTGCTTCCACTCAAATTTTGAAAGAACCTGGGTATGATTCCCAGCTTGGGCTCCCTTTCTGTCTGGGGATGCCTGCATTATGCTTAGTTAGAAAAAGAAATGAGAAACACAAGGAAAATAAGATGATACCTTTTTATTGGACTAACTTACTACATTCTTGGACTAGTTTTTGAAGGTTAAAACCTTTAGATCAGGACAGTATGAGCAATTTATGACAAAATACCATAATATAGAAGTAAATCACAAAAGCATTCCTCTGACAGTCTTAGGGGAAGAGGGAGAGATGGGTGGGTAAATCACAGCAGGTAAAAACCTAAACTATTGCTCCCTTCCCTCTGAATGGGAAGGCAAATCAGAAACAGGTACGGACAGAGCAAGGTCACTTTTCAG